>JAYEPQ010000011.1:36683555-37883555 GCA_036321105.1 Dracaena cambodiana | reverse complement strand
AAGTGAAAAATAGATGTATATTTGCCTCAAAACTACTGTTAGCAATATTTATTTTTTAGATTTTGATCTTTTTCATAAAATTCAAAGTGTATCATCCAATCTACTCTCCTATCCAATTTCAAATCTAAATTTGTTCCTTTATCTGTACGTAGTTTGATCTATTGATAAAAATACATAAGTTTTTTTTAATTTATTTTTCTTTTCAGTTTTTTTTTAATTTTTTTCAGTTAGATACCCTAAAAACTAACCAAAGTGTAAAATAAAGAAACCCAAAAATCTAAAAAAAAAAAAATCATAAAAACAAAAATAAAATCCAAAAAATCCTAACAAATAAAAATCTCCTAATCTACTCCCCCACACCTAAACTTGTGTATGCCCTCATACACAAACCAAGGGTGGTAAAATAAAAAAAGAAAACTATTATACAAATAATATACACTTATTAGAAAATTCAAACGGTTACGACCTCTTGATCGCTTTCCACTCTCATAATGTGTCCTTTTATATTTTGATATGGATGAACTTAGCCTTTTTGTCAGTTTTGCATTTAATCTCTCCATCTTATTTTTTATTTTTCTCAATTTTTTTCTACTTTTCTTTTTTTTATTCAATAATAAAATTTTGAGGTTGGAAAGCGTACCTTTACCATCGTTCGTATTCCATCCACGAGCATCTTTCATATTTGTAAGTATTTTGGTTTTATCAACGTGTGAAATAACATACTCACTTTGGTATTGTGGAATCATTAGCTCAATTTTGGAGGGCTCTTTTAAGTCATCAGGTACCATGATCTCTTCTTTTTTATGTTCCTTCATTTCCTCAATTGTTAGGGGCTTGTCATGCAAATTTTCTTCAAACCTGTCATCAAAGTTCTCAAAAGAAAATGCCATACTAGTAGACTTATCATTAGTCAAGTTATTATGAATGGATAAAAATTCTTCTTCACAAATTTCTTCACAATTTCCATCAAAAGAATCAAATGATAATGTGTCACTAGCAAGCAAAATATTTTCTTTATCACTGGTTTCTTCATAATTATTGCCACAATGGTCTAAAATAGGTTGATCACAATGTTGAATTATAGACTCATCATGTACAAAACTATTTAATTCATTTTGAATCATATCTACTTCAGAAGATGACTGGAGTGATTGCTCGTTTGAGTCCGATACGTTCAAACTATTAGATGGTTGATCTATAAAAAGTTTAGCTTGAGAAATCGCTTTGAGAAGATCTTCCATACAAGATTCAATTTTAGAGGATGATTTTTGAGATGATGATTTCAGCAAAACTTCCATATCTTCCTCTATTCTACATTTTCGTTCCTCAGACTAATGATCGTAATTTTCCTTATTTTTCTCAAATGATTGCATCTCGAGATCATGAGTGAAATTTGAAGAATGATATGATGGATCCATGTACATATTTGATGACAGATATGAAGTGGTTGGAGGTAGATTCTCATGACATACATATCTCGCTTCTAATCTTTTTAATCTTTCATCTAACATATTCAATTGAATATCTTGTTCATGATTGAATGTAGAACATGAAGATAAATAGCCCATAAAGAAAGGATCAGATGGAGGATTATCTTGATATGGCTCTTGATTATATGCAAAATTAAAATTATTCATCCATTCATAATTGTAATTTTGTGTATAAGAAGCGCTCGTAGGCTTATTATATGTATTGTGAATTTGTTTATGACCTAGTCCTAGCGAACTTCCTATCCATGGACACTGATAATAATTATGGTATGGATCACGACAATGATTGCAACCAGTTTGATTTTGAAACATTTTTTTTTAATTTTTTTTTGTTTATTTTGAAGAAGGCGGAGAGGGAAAGAGATGGAAAAGAAAAAATAAAAACAATTGAAATATGATTTTTATAATTTTTTATTATTTTTTTGTAGAATCAAGAACGATAAATACAGAAATAAACAAAATTTGAGGGAGAAACGGAAAGATATTGCCGCTAAATAGCGGTATTTACCGTTATTTAGCGGCCTAATCTGGGAGGTTACCTCTCGATTTTTTGCAGTGCACTTCCACAACGCTTTCCTTTACTTTGTATATCCCGTATCTAAAGTTCCAGATCTATACACACTCAACACACACTGTTAAGCCGTAAAATGTTAGAAAAAGCAAGAAAAACACCGTCGATCCCCGGCAACGGCGCCAAAAACTTGATGTGATAAATTACTGCAAGCGCACAGTGTCGGTGTAGCGCTGTACAGGTCGTCCCACAGGGATCTAGGGTGTTTTTGTGATTCTTACTCTTTCCTTAGTCTAGCGGATTAACAAAGGATTCTAGGTTGAAGTTGGATTAATCTAAATCGCCTTGGATCTAGAATCCACTAGTTTCCAACCATGTATTTACTTCTACTATCTTCTTCTTTCATAAAAATTTGATCTTTTTAGTTTAATCTTTATTTAAAGTGCCCTAAGTATGAGCTATCAAGTGATGTGCAAGCATAACTCATCAAAGATACTACTTCTCATAAAAACAAACTAAATCTTTAGATAATTCAATGAAAAAGATAAAATCAACAACCCCAAACCCTAACTAAGCATAGGCTATCAAGAAACCTAATTCAAGTATAACCTATCAAAGTCTTAATCTTCGAGTTCTTGTATTTTAATCCTTTTAGAGAAAAATCATGTCTTTATTTATTTTTATTCAAGAAGAAAATACTAGAGAGCAATTACATGATGGATCCTAACTTCATCTACATCCTAGAGCTAAACTAATTAGCTACTCATGATTCTAGAAAGCAATTAAATCTAATCTAGAAAGCAAATAAATCTATACTAGAAAGCAGTTAAATCTATCTAAAAAGCAAATAAAGATTAGAAAAAAATAGCTTACCTCTGGAGCACGGTATTGTGGCCGCCACCCCTTCAGCAAAACCCTAATTTTATTAATGGAAGACGAGTACAAACTAAATCCTAATCTACATTAACTACTGCATAAAACCTAGAATACAAGGATACGGCCAATATATAGGCTTCGGAAATCAAACCCTAATTCTAGCAGAACTCTAAAGTCACAAAATTACATCGAAGCCAGGGAAGACAATTCAGCATGTGGGGCCCACAGTTGGCCGCTAAATGGCGGCTAAAACCGCTAAATAGCGGTTTTATTTCGAGTAACTCAATTGAAATTTCTTCCACGTCCGTTTCGTGTCTTGATCATTATATTTTCTTGACTGTATTTGACTTTGCATCTCTGTAACATCGTAATCTCGTAGTTTTTCTCACTTTAGAAACTTTTCGGACTCTGATTTCCTACTCCAATATTGATTTCTTGCCATCTCCTTGTATGAATCGAATTACCTGAAAAAGGCACTAAAAATACCCGAGTAGCATTTATTTATATACAAAAATAGATAAAGTATGAGAGGAAAAATACAATATATGATATTCACCACACCCCCACACCTATCTTTTGCTAGTCCTCGAGCAAAACCAAAATCTAAAAAGAAAACTAAAAATCCTAACTCAATTTCGCAGGAATCGCGATTGCACTTAGCACGTGCAATAAGCCTTTAAACCCCTAGGTTACCCTAGTGGACGAGTGTTGTCTCGTGAGGGTTTGCAGTGAATATACCCACAAAATTCAAGAAGAAAATAGATTAAGGAATAAAGAAAAGAAAAATAAGGATAACCGAAAATCAAGAAAAATAGAAATTTTATACAAAGGAAAGAAAAATCTTTTTTTTTATGATATTTTCATCAATTAATCTCACTAATATACAAACTCAAGAACGCATTTAGATTATCAATTTTCAAATCGAGCGTCATATCAGATACACTTATCATTTCAATCAAAAATTTAAATCCTATCTTTCAATACCTACTAACAGATAATTCATTGGCTCCTATACAACTACATGCACGTGTGATAGTTTATTTCGGCCTTAGACTCAAACTCTAACTCATGATTCATCTCCTCTCTCATAACAAATTTTTTCCTTTTTTATTTCTTTTTTTTTTTAAGAATATTTCACCTTTCATGCGAATATTCACGCTTGCTTAGGCGCAACATACCCGATTACTTGGTTCATACTCTTTTCGTTTTTCTTTTGCTTTTTTTTTTAGAATATTTCATCTTTCATGCGAATATTTACACTTACTTAGGCGCAAAGTACCCGATTACTCAGATCATACTCTTTTTTTCACTCTTGAGGCTATTGCCTTAATACCAGGCGCACCCCATTATTTTATCACTCTCTTTTTTTTTCTTTTTTTTTTTCTTTTTTTCTCTTTTTTTTTGTTTATAGAGAGAAAACTTACTCAATTGTTATCATCTTTGTCCTTAATCTAATAAACTATTGTGAAGTGAAAAATAGATGTATATTTGCCTCAAAACTACTGTTAGCAATATTTATTTTTTAGATTTTGATCTTTTTCATAAAATTCAAAGTGTATCATCCAATCTACTCTCCTATCCAATTTCAAATCTAAATTTGTTCCTTTATCTGTAAGTAGTTTGATCTATTGATAAAAATACATAAGTTTTTTTTAATTTATTTTTCTTTTCAGTTTTTTTTTAATTTTTTTCAGTTAGTTACCCTAAAAACTAACTAAAGTGTAAAATAAAGAAACCCAAAAATCTAAAAAAAAAAAAATCATAAAAACAAAAATAAAATCCTAAAAATCCTAACAAATAAAAATCTCCTAATCTACTCCCCCACACCTAAACTTGTGTATGCCCTCATACACAAACCAAGGGTGGTAAAATAAAAAAAGAAAACTATTATACAAATAATATACACTTATTAGAAAATTCAAACGGTTACGACCTCTTGATCGCTTTCCACTCTCATAATGTGTCCTTTTATGTTTTGATATGGATGAACTTAGCCTTTTTGTCAGTTTTGCATTTAATCTCTCCATCTTATTTTTTATTTTTCTCAATTTTTTTCTACTTTTCTTTTTTTTATTCAATAATAAAATTTTGAGGTTGGAAAGCGTACCTTTACCATCGTTCGTATTCCATCCACGAGCATCTTTCATATTTGTAAGTATTTTGGTTTTATCAACGTGTGAAATAACATACTCACTTTGGTATTGTGGAATCATTAGCTCAATTTTGGAGGGCTCTTTTAAGTCATCAGGTATCATGATCTCTTCTTTTTGATGTTCCTTCCTTTCCTCAATTGTTAGGGGCTTGTCATGCAAATTTTCTTCAAACCTGTCATCAAAATTCTCAAAAGAAAATGCCATAATAGTAGACTTTTCATTAGTCAAGTTATTATGAATGGATAAAAATTCTTCTTTACAAATTTCTTCACAATTTCCATCAAAAGAATCAAATGATAATGTGTCACTAGCAAGCAAAATATTTTCTTTATCACTGGTTTCTTCATAGTTATTGCCACAATGGTCTAAAATAGGTTGATCACAATGTTGAATTATAGACTCATCATGCACAAAACTATTTAATTCATTTTGAATCATATCTACTTCAGAAGATGACTGGAGTGATTGCTCGTTTGAGTCAGATACGTTCAAAATATTAGATGGTTGATCTATAAAAAGTTTAGCTTGAGAAATCGCTTTGAGAAGATCTTCCATACAAGATTCAATTTTAGAGGATGATTTTTGAAATGATGATTTCAGCAAAACTTCCATATCTTCCTCTATTTTACATTTTCGTTCCTCAGACTCATGATCGTAATTTTCCTTATTTTTCTCAAATGATTGCATCTCGAGATCATGAGTGAAATTTGAAGAATGATATGATGGATCCATGTACATATTTGATGACAGATATGAAGTGGTTGGAGGTAGATTCTCATGACATACATATCTCGCTTCTAATCTTTTTAATCTTTCATCTAACATGTTCAATTGAATATCTTGTTCATGATTGAATGTAAAACATGAAGATAAATAGCCCATAAAGAAAGGATCAGATGGAGGATTATCTTGATATGGCTCTTGATTATATGCAAAATTAGAATTATTCATCCATTCATAATTGTAATTTTGTGTATAAGAAGCGCTCGTAGGCTTATTATATGTATTGTGAATTTGTTTATGACCTAGTCCTAGCGAACTTCCTATCCATGGACACTGATAATAATTATGGTATGGATCACGACAATGATTGCAACCAGTTTGATTTTGAAACATTTTTTTTTAATTTTTTTTTGTTTGTTTTGAAGAAGGCGGAGAGGGAAAGAGATGGAAAAGAAAAAATAAAAACAATTGAAATATGATCTTTATAATTTTTTATTATTTTTTTTGTAGAATCAAGAACGATAAATACAGAAATACACAAAATTTGAGGGAGAAACGGAAAGATATTGCCGCTAAATAGTGGTATTTACCGCTATTTAGCGGCCAAATCTGGGAGGTTACCTCTCGAATTTTTGTAGTGCACTTCCACTACGCTTTCCTTCACTTTGTATATCCCGTATCTAAAGTTCCAAATCTATACACACTCAACACACACTGTTAAGCCGTAAAACGTTAGAAAAAGCAAGAAAAACACCGTCGATCCCCGGCAACGGCGCCAAAAACTTGATGTGATAAATTACTGCAAGCGCACAGTGTCGGTGTAGCGCTGTACAGGTCGTCCCACAGGGATCTAGGGTGTTTTTGCGATTCTTACTCTTTCCTTAGTCTAGCGGATTAACAAAGGATTCTAGGTTGAAGTTGGATTAATCTAAATCGCCTAGGATCTAGAATCCACTAGTTTCCAACCATGTATTTACTTCTACTATCTTCTTCTTTCATAAAAATTTGATCTTTTTAGTTTAATCTTTATTTAAAGTGCCCTAAGTATGAGCTATCAAGTGGTGTGCAAGCATAACTCATCAAAGATACTACTTCTCATAAAAACAAACTAAATCTTTAGATAATTCAATGAAAAAGATAAAATCAACAACCCCAAACCCTAACTAAGCATAGGCTATCAAGAAACCTAATTCAAGTATAACCTATCAAAGTCTTAATCTTCGAGTTCTTGTATTTTAATCCTTTTAGAGAAAAATCATGTCTTTATTTATTTTTATTCAAGAAGAAAATACTAGAGAGCAATTACATGATGGATCCTAACTTCATCTACATCCTAGAGCTAAACTAATTAGCTACTCATGATTCTAGAAAGCAATTAAATCTAATCTAGAAAGCAAATAAATCTATACTAGAAAGCAGTTAAATCTATCTAAAAAGCAAATAAAGATTAGAAAACAATGGCTTACCTCTGGAGCACGGTATTGTGGCCGCCACCCCTTCAGCAAAACCCTAATTTTATTAATGGAAGACGAGTACAAACTAAATCCTAATCTACATTAACTACTGCATAAAACCTAGAATACAAGGATACGGCCAATATATAGGCTTCGGAAATCAAACCCTAATTCTAGAAGAACTCTAAAGTCACAAAATTACATCGAAGCCAGGGAAGAAAATTAAGCATGTGGGGCCCACAGTTGGCCGCTAAATGGCGGCTAACACCGCTAAATAGCGGTTTTATTTCGAGTAACTCAATTGAAATTTCTTCCACGTCCGTGTCGTGTCTTTATCATTATATTTCCGTGACTGTATTTGACTTTACATCTCTGTAACATCGTAATCTCGTAGTTTTTCTCACTTTAGAAACTTTTCGGACTCTGATTTCCTACTCCAACATTGATTTCTTGCCATCTCCTTGTATGAATCGAATTACCTGAAAAAGGCACTAAAAATACCCGAGTAGCATTTATTTATATACAAAAATAGATAAAGTATGAGAGGAAAATACAATATATGATATTCATCACACCCCCACACCTATCTTTTGCTAGTCCTTGAGCAAAACCTAAATCTAAAAAGAAAACTAAAAATCTTAACTCACTTTCGCAGGAATCGCGATTGCACTTAGCACGTGCAATAAGCCTTTAAACCCCTAGGTTACCCTAGTGGACGAGTGTTGTCTCGTGAGGGTTTGCAGTGAATATATCCACAAAATTCAAGAAGAAAATAGATTAAGGAATAAAGAAAAGAAAAATAAGGATAACCGAAAATCAAGAAAAATAGAAATTTTATACAAAGGAAAGAAAAATCTTTTTTTTTATGATATTTTCATCAATTAATCTCACTAATATACAAACTCAAGAACGCATTTAGATTATCAATTTTCAAATCGAGCGTCATATCAGATACACTTATCATTTTAATCAAAAATTTAAATCCTATCTTTCAATACCTACTAACAGATAATTCATTGGCTCCTATACAACTACATGCACGTGTGATAGTTTATTTCGGCCTTAGACTCAAACTCTAACTCATGATTCATCTCCTCTCTCATAACAAATTTTTTCCTTTTTTTTTTTTTTTTTTTAAGAATATTTCACCTTTCATGCGAATATTCACGCTTGCTTAGGCGCAACATACCCGATTACTTGGTTCATACTCTTTTCGTTTTTCTTTTTCTTTTTTTTTTAGAATATTTCACCTTTCATGCGAATATTTACACTTACTTAGGCGCAAAGTACCCGATTACTCAGATCATACTCTTTTTTTCACTCTTGAGGCTATTGCCTTAATACCAGGCGCACCCCATTATTTTATCACTCTCTTTTTTTTTCTTTTTTTCTTTTTTTTCTTTTTTTTTCTTTTTTTTTGTTTAGAGAGAGAAAACTTACTCAATTGTTATCATCTTTGTCCTTAATCTAATAAACTATTGTGAAGTGAAAAATAGATGTATATTTGCCTCAAAACTACTGTTAGCAATATTTATTTTTTAGATTTTGATCTTTTTCATAAAATTCAAAGTGTATCATCCAATCTACTCTCCTATCCAATTTCAAATCTAAATTTGTTCATTTATCTGTAAGTAGTTTGATCTATTGATAAAAATACATAAGTTTTTTTTAATTTATTTTTCTTTTCAGTTTTTTTTTTAATTTTTTTCAGTTAGTTACCCTAAAAACTAACCAAAGTGTAAAATAAAGAAACCCAAAAATCTAAAAAAAAAAAAAATCATAAAAACAAAAATAAAATCCTAAAAATCCTAACAAATAAAAATCTCCTAATCTACTCCCCCACACCTAAACTTGTGTATGCCCTCATACACAAACCAAGGGTGGTAAAATAAAAAAAGAAAACTATTATACAAATATTATACACTTATTAGAAAATTCAAACGGTTACGACCTCTTGATCGCTTTCCACTCTCATAATGTGTCCTTTTATGTTTTGATATGGATGAACTTAGCCTTTTTGTCAGTTTTGCATTTAATCTCTCCATCTTATTTTTGATTTTTCTCAATTTTTTTTCTACTTTTCTTTTTTTTATTCAATAATAAAATTTTGAGGTTGGAAAGCGTACATTTACCATCGTTCGTATTCCATCCACGAGCATCTTTCATATTTGTAAGTATTTTGGTTTTATCAACGTGTGAAATAATATACTCACTTTGGTATTGTGGAATCATTAGCTCAATTTTGGAGGGCTCTTTTAAGTCATCAGGTATCATGATCTCTTCTTTTTGATGTTCCTTCCTTTCCTCAATTGTTAGGGGCTTGTCATGCAAATTTTCTTCAAACCTGTCATCAAAATTCTTAAAAGAAAATGCCATACTAGTAGACTTTTCATTAGTCAAGTTATTATGAATGGATAAAAATTCTTCTTCACAAATTTCTTCACAATTTCCATCAAAAGAATCACATGATAATGTGTCACTAGCAAGCAAAATATTTTCTTTATCACTGGTTTCTTCATAGCTATTGCCACAATGGTCTAAAATAGGTTGATCACAATGTTGAATTATAGACTCATCATGCACAAAACTATTTAATTCATTTTGAATCATATCTACTTCAGAAGATGACTGGAGTGATTGCTCGTTTGAGTCAGATACGTTCAAACTATTAGATGGTTGATCTATAAAAAGTTTAGCTTGAGAAATCGCTTTGAGAAGATCTTCCATACAAGATTCAATTTTAGAGGATGATTTTTGAGATGATGATTTCAGCAAAACTTCCATATCTTCCTCTATTCTACATTTTCGTTCCTCAGACTCATGATCGTAATTTTCCTTATTTTTCTCAAATGATTGCATCTCGAGATCATGAGTGAAATTTGAAGAATGATATGATGGATCCATGTACATATTTGATGACAGATATGAAGTGGTTGGAGGTAGATTCTCATGACATACATATCTCGCTTCTAATCTTTTTAATCTTTCATCTAACATGTTCAATTGAATATCTTGTTCATGATTGAATGTAGAACATGAAGATAAATAGCCCATAAAGAAAGGATCAGATGGAGGATTATCTTGATATGGCTCTTGATTATATGCAAAATTAGAATTATTCATCCATTCATAATTGTAATTTTGTGTATAAGAAGCGCTCGTAGGCTTATTATATGTATTGTGAATTTGTTTATGACCTAGTCCTAGCGAACTTCCTATCCATGGACACTGATAATAATTATGGTATGGATCACGACAATGATTGCAACCAGTTTGATTTTGAAACATTTTTTTTTAATTTTTTTTTGTTTGTTTTGAAGAAGGCGGAGAGGGAAAGAGATGGAAAAGAAAAAATAAAAACAATTGAAATATGATCTTTATAATTTTTTATTATTTTTTTTGTAGAATCAAGAACGATAAATACAGAAATACACAAAATTTGAGGGAGAAACGGAAAGATATTGCCGCTAAATAGCGGTATTTACCGCTATTTAGCGGCCAAATCTGGGAGGTTACCTCTCGGAATTTTGTAGTGCACTTCCACTACGCTTTCCTTCACTTTGTATATCCCGTATCTAAAGTTCCAGATCTATACACACTCAACACACACTGTTAAGCCGTAAAACGTTAGAAAAAGCAGGAAAAACACCGTCGATCCCCGGCAACGGCGCCAAAAACTTGATGTGATAAATTACTGCAAGCGCACAGTGTCGGTGTAGCACTGTACAGGTCGTCCCACAGGGATCTAGGGTGTTTTTGCGATTCTTACTCTTTCCTTAGTCTAGCGGATTAACAAAGGATTCTAGGTTGAAGTTGGATTAATCTAAATCGCCTAGGATCTAGAATCCACTAGTTTCCAACCATGTATTTACTTCTACTATCTTCTTCTTTCATAAAAATTTGATCTTTTTAGTTTAATCTTTATTTAAAGTGCCCTAAGTATGAGCTATCAAGTGGTGTGCAAGTATAACTCATCAAAGATACTACTTCTCATAAAAACAAACTAAATCTTTAGATAATTCAATGAAAAAGATAAAATCAACAACCCCAAACCCTAACTAAGCATAGGCTATCAAGAAACCTAATTCAAGTATAACCTATCAAAGTCTTAATCTTCGAGTTCTTGTATTTTAATCCTTTTAGAGAAAAATCATGTCTTTATTTATTTTTATTCAAGAAGAAAATACTAGAGAGCAATTACATGATGGATCCTAACTTCATCTACATCCTAGAGCTAAACTAATTAGCTACTCATGATTCTAGAAAGCAATTAAATCTAATCTAGAAAGCAAATAAATCTATACTAGAAAGCAGTTAAATCTATCTAAAAAGCAAATAAAGATTAGAAAACAATGGCTTACCTCTGGAGCACGGTATTGTGGCCGCCACCCCTTCAGCAAAACCCTAATTTTATTAATGGAAGACGAGTACAAACTAAATCCTAATCTACATTAACTACTGCATAAAACCTAGAATACAAGGATACGGCCAATATATAGGCTTCGGAAATCAAACCCTAATTCTAGAAGAACTCTAAAGTCACAAAATTACATCGAAGCCAGGGAAGAAAATTAAGCATGTGGGGCCCACAGTTGGCCGCTAAATGGCGGCTAACACCGCTAAATAGCGGTTTTATTTCGAGTAACTCAATTGAAATTTTTTCCACGTCCGTGTCGTGTCTTTATCATTATATTTCCATGACTGTATTTGACTTTGCATCTCTGTAACATCGTAATCTGGTAGTTTTTCTCACTTTAGAAACTTTTCGGACTCTGATTTCCTACTCCAACATTGATTTCTTGCCATCTCCTTGTATGAATCGAATTATCTGAAAAAGGCACTAAAAATACCCGAGTAGCATTTATTTATATACAAAAATAGATAAAGTATGAGAGGAAAATACAATATATGATATTCATCACACCCCCACACCTATCTTTTGCTAGTCCTCGAGCAAAACCTAAATCTAAAAAGAAAACTAAAAATCTTAACTCACTTTCGCAGGAATCGCGATTGCACTTAGCACGTGCAATAAGCCTTTAAACCCCTAGGTTACCCTAGTGGACGAGTGTTGTCTCGTGAGGGTTTGCAGTGAATATATCCACAAAATTCAAGAAGAAAATAGATTAAGGAATAAAGAAAAGAAAAATAAGGATAACCGAAAATCAAGAAAAATAGAAATTTAATACAAAGGAAAGAAAAATCTTTTTTTTTATGATATTTTCATTAATTAATCTCACTAATATACAAACTCAAGAACGCATTTAGATTATCAATTTTCAAATCGAGCGTCATATCAGATACACTTATCATTTTAATCAAAAATTTAAATCCTATCTTTCAATACCTACTAACAGATAATTCATTGGCTCCTATACAACTACATGCACGTGTGATAGTTTATTTCGGCCTTAGACTCAAACTCTAACTCATGATTCATCTCCTCTCTCATAACAAATTTTTTCCTTTTTTTTTTTTTTTTTTTTTTAAGAATATTTCACCTTTCATGCGAATATTCACGCTTGCTTAGGCGCAACATAACCGATTACTTGGTTCATACTCTTTTCGTTTTTCTTTTTCTTTTTTTTTTAGAATATTTCACCTTTCATGCGAATATTTACACTTACTTAGGCGCAAAGTACCCGATTACTCAGATCATACTCTTTTTTTCACTCTTGAGGCTATTGCCTTAATACCAGGCGCACCCCATTATTTTATCACTCTCTTTTTTTTTCTTTTTTTCTTTTTTTTCTTTTTTTCTCTTTTTTTTTGTTTAGAGAGAGAAAACTTACTCAATTGTTATCATCTTTGTCCTTAATCTAATAAACTATTGTGAAGTGAAAAATAGATGTATATTTGCCTCAAAACTACTGTTAGCAATATTTATTTTTTAGATTTTGATCTTTTTCAGAAAATTCAAAGTGTATCATCCAATCTACTCTCCTATCCAATTTCAAATCTAAATTTGTTCATTTATCTGTAAGTAGTTTGATCTATTGATAAAAATACATAAGTTTTTTTTAATTTATTTTTCTTTTCAGTTTTTTTTTTAATTTTTTTCAGTTAGTTACCCTAAAAACTAACCAAAGTGTAAAATAAAGAAACCCAAAAATCTAAAAAAAAATAAATCATAAAAACAAAAATAAAATCCTAAAAATCCTAACAAATAAAAATCTCCTAATCTACTCCCCCACACCTAAACTTGTGTATGCCCTCATACACAAACCAAGGGTGGTAAAATAAAAAAAGAAAACTATTATACAAATATTATACACTTATTAGAAAATTCAAACGGTTACGACCTCTTGATCGCTTTCCACTCTCATAATGTGTCCTTTTATGTTTTGATATGGATGAACTTAGCCTTTTTGTCAGTTTTGCATTTAATCTCTCCATCTTATTTTTGATTTTTCTCAATTTTTTTTCTACTTTTCTTTTTTTTATTCAATAATAAAATTTTGAGGTTGGAAAGCGTACCTTTACCATCGTTCGTATTCTATCCACGAGCATCTTTCATATTTGTAAGTATTTTGGTTTTATCAACGTGTGAAATAACATATTCACTTTGGTATTGTGGAATCATTAGCTCAATTTTGGAGGGCTCTTTTAAGTCATCAGGTATCATGATCTCTTCTTTTTGATGTTCCTTCCTTTCCTCAATTGTTAGGGGCTTGTCATGCAAATTTTCTTCAAACCTGTCATCAAAATTCTCAAAAGAAAATGCCATACTAGTAGACTTTTCATTAGTCAAGTTATTATGAATGGATAAAAATTCTTCTTCACAA
The DNA here is from genome assembly GCA_036321105.1 of Dracaena cambodiana. Classification (NCBI taxonomy): domain Eukaryota; kingdom Viridiplantae; phylum Streptophyta; class Magnoliopsida; order Asparagales; family Asparagaceae; genus Dracaena; species Dracaena cambodiana. The sequence continues at coordinate 37,869,563 of JAYEPQ010000011.1, read as the reverse complement.
ATTTCTTCACAATTTCCATCAAAAGAATCAAATGATAATGTGTCACTAGCAAGCAAAATATTTTCTTTATCACTGGTTTCTTCATAGCTATTGCCACAATGGTCTAAAATAGGTTGATCACAATGTTGAATTATAGACTCATCATGCACAAAACTATTTAATTCATTTTGAATCATATCTACTTCAGAAGATGACTGGAGTGATTGCTCGTTTGAGTCAGATACGTTCAAACTATTAGATGGTTGATCTATAAAAAGTTTAGCTTGAGAAATCGCTTTGAGAAGATCTTCCATACAAGATTCAATTTTAGAGGATGATTTTTGAGATGATGATTTCAGCAAAACTTCCATATCTTCCTCTATTCTACATTTTCGTTCCTCAGACTCATGATCGTAATTTTCCTTATTTTTCTCAAATGATTGCATCTCGAGATCATGAGTGAAATTTGAAGAATGATATGATGGATCCATGTACATATTTGATGACAGATATGAAGTGGTTGGAGGTAGATTCTCATGACATACATATCTCGCTTCTAATCTTTTTAATCTTTCATCTAACATGTTCAATTGAATATCTTGTTCATGATTGAATGTAGAACATGAAGATAAATAGCCCATAAAGAAAGGATCAGATGGAGGATTATCTTGATATGGCTCTTGATTATATGCAAAATTAGAATTATTCATCCATTCATAATTGTAATTTTGTGTATAAGAAGCGCTCGTAGGCTTATTATATGTATTGTGAATTTGTTTATGACCTAGTCCTAGCGAACTTCCTATCCATGGACACTGATAATAATTATGGTATGGATCACGACAATGATTGCAACCAGTTTGATTTTGAAACATTTTTTTTTAATTTTTTTTGTTTGTTTTGAAGAAGGCGGAGAGGGAAAGAGATGGAAAAGAAAAAATAAAAACAATTGAAATATGATCTTTATAATTTTTTATTATTTTTTTTGTAGAATCAAGAACGATAAATACAGAAATACACAAAATTTGAGGGAGAAACGGAAAGATATTGCCGCTAAATAGCGGTATTTACCGCTATTTAGCGGCCAAATCTGGGAGGTTACCTCTCGGATTTTTGTAGTGCACTTCCACTACGCTTTCCTTCACTTTGTATATCCCGTATCTAAAGTTCCAGATCTATACACACTCAACACACACTGTTAAGCCGTAAAACGTTAGAAAAAGCAAGAAAAACACCGTCGATCCCCGGCAACGGCGCCAAAAACTTGATGTGATAAATTACTGCAAGCGCACAGTGTCGGTGTAGCACTGTACAGGTCGTCCCACAGGGATCTAGGGTGTTTTTGCGATTCTTACTCTTTCCTTAGTCTAGCGGATTAACAAAGGATTCTAGGTTGAAGTTGGATTAATCTAAATCGCCTAGGATCTAGAATCCACTAGTTTCCAACCATGTATTTACTTCTACTATCTTCTTCTTTCATAAAAATTTGATCTTTTTAGTTTAATCTTTATTTAAAGTGCCCTAAGTATGAGCTATCAAGTGGTGTGCAAGCATAACTCATCAAAGATACTACTTCTCATAAAAACAAACTAAATCTTTAGATAATTCAATGAAAAAGATAAAATCAACAACCCCAAACCCTAACTAAGCATAGGCTATCAAGAAACCTAATTCAAGTATAACCTATCAAAGTCTTAATCTTCAAGTTCTTGTATTTTAATCCTTTTAGAGAAAAATCATGTCTTTATTTATTTTTATTCAAGAAGAAAATACTAGAGAGCAATTACATGATGGATCCTAACTTCATCTACATCCTAGAGCTAAACTAATTAGCTACTCATGATTCTAGAAAGCAATTAAATCTAATCTAGAAAGCAAATAAATCTATACTAGAAAGCAGTTATATCTATCTAAAAAGCAAATAAAGATTAGAAAACAATGGTTTACCTCTGGAGCACGGTATTGTGGCCGCCACCCCTTCAGCAAAACCCTAATTTTATTAATGGAAGACGAGTACAAACTAAATCCTAATCTACATTAACTACTGCATAAAACCTAGAATACAAGGATACGGCCAATATATAGGCTTCGGAAATCAAACCCTAATTCTAGAAGAACTCTAAAGTCACAAAATTACATCGAAGCCACGGAATAAAATTAAGCATGTGGGGCCCACAGTTGGCCGCTAAATGGCGGCTAACACCGCTAAATAGCGGTTTTATTTCGAGTAACTCAATTGAAATTTCTTCCACGTCCGTGTCTTGTCTTTATCATTATATTTCCGTGACTGTATTTGACTTTGCATCTCTGTAACATCGTAATCTCGTAGTTTTTCTCACTTTAGAAACTTTTCGGACTCTGATTTCCTACTCCAACATTGATTTCTTGCCATCTCCTTGTATGAATCGAATTACCTGAAAAAGGCACTAAAAATACCCGAGTAGCATTTATTTATATACAAAAATAGATAAAGTATGAGAGGAAAATACAATATATGATATTCATCACACCCCCACACCTATCTTTTGCTAGTCCTCGAGCAAAACCTAAATCTAAAAAGAAAACTAAAAATCTTAACTCACTTTCGCAGGAATCGCGATTGCACTTAGCACGTGCAATAAGCCTTTAAACCCCTAGGTTACCCTAGTGGACGAGTGTTGTCTCGTGAGGGTTTGCAGTGAATATATCCACAAAATTCAAGAAGAAAATAGATTAAGGAATAAAGAAAAGAAAAATAAGGATAACCGAAAATCAAGAAAAATAGAAATTTAATACAAAGGAAAGAAAAATCTTTTTTTTTATGATATTTTCATCAATTAATCTCACTAATATACAAACTCAAGAACGCATTTAGATTATCAATTTTCAAATCGAGCGTCATATCAGATACACTTATCATTTTAATCAAAAATTTAAATCCTATCTTTCAATACCTACTAACAGATAATTCATTGGCTCCTATACAACTACATGCACGTGTGATAGTTTATTTCAGCCTTAGACTCAAACTCTAACTCATGATTCATCTCCTCTCTCATAACAAATTTTTTCCTTTTTTTTTTTTTTTTTTTTTAAGAATATTTCACCTTTCATGCGAATATTCACGCTTGCTTAGGCGCAACATACCCGATTACTTGGTTCATACTCTTTTCGTTTTTCTTTTTCTTTTTTTTTTAGAATATTCAACCTTTCATGCGAATATTTACACTTACTTAGGCGCAAAGTACCCGATTACTCAGATCATACTCTTTTTTTCACTCTTGAGGCTATTGCCTTAATACCAGGCGCACCCCATTATTTTATCACTCTCTTTTTTTTTCTTTTTTTCTTTTTTTTCTTTTTTTCTCTTTTTTTTTGTTTAGAGAGAGAAAACTTACTCAATTGTTATCATCTTTGTCCTTAATCTAATAAACTATTGTGAAGTGAAAAATAGATGTATATTTGCCTCAAAACTACTGTTAGCAATATTTATTTTTTAGATTTTGATCTTTTTCAGAAAATTCAAAGTGTATCATCCAATCTACTCTCCTATCCAATTTCAAATCTAAATTTGTTCATTTATCTGTAAGTAGTTTGATCTATTGATAAAAATACATAAGTTTTTTTTAATTTATTTTTCTTTTCAGTTTTTTTTTTAATTTTTTTCAGTTAGTTACCCTAAAAACTAACCAAAGTGTAAAATAAAGAAACCCAAAAATCTAAAAAAAAATAAATCATAAAAACAAAAATAAAATCCTAAAAATCCTAACAAATAAAAATCTCCTAATCTACTCCCCCACACCTAAACTTGTGTATGCCCTCATACACAAACCAAGGGTGGTAAAATAAAAAAAGAAAACTATTATACAAATAATATACACTTATTAGAAAATTCAAACGGTTACGACCTCTTGATCGCTTTCCACTCTCATAATGTGTCCTTTTATGTTTTGATATGGATGAACTTAGCCTTTTTGTCAGTTTTGCATTTAATCTCTCCATCTTATTTTTGATTTTTCTCAATTTTTTTCTACTTTTCTTTTTTTTATTCAATAATAAAATTTTGAGGTTGGAAAGCGTACCTTTACCATCGTTCGTATTCCATCCACGAGCATCTTTCATATTTGTAAGTATTTTGGTTTTATCAACGTGTGAAATAACATACTCACTTTGGTATTGTGGAATCATTAGCTCAATTTTGGAGGGCTCTTTTAAGTCATCAGGTATCATGATCTCTTCTTTTTGATGTTCCTTCCTTTCCTCAATTGTTAGGGGCTTGTCATGCAAATTTTCTTCAAACCTGTCATCAAAATTCTCAAAAGAAAATGCCATACTAGTAGACTTTTCATTAGTCAAGTTATTATGAATGGATAAAAATTCTTCTTCACAAATTTCTTCACAATTTCCATCAAAAGAATCAAATGATAATGTGTCACTAGCAAGCAAAATATTTTCTTTATCACTGGTTTCTTCATAGCTATTGCCACAATGGTCTAAAATAGGTTGATCACAATGTTGAATTATAGACTCATCATGCACAAAACTATTTAATTCATTTTGAATCATATCTACTTCAGAAGATGACTGGAGTGATTGCTCGTTTGAGTCAGATACGTTCAAACTATTAGATGGTTGATCTATAAAAAGTTTAGCTTGAGAAATCGCTTTGAGAAGATCTTCCATACAAGATTCAATTTTAGAGGATGATTTTTGAGATGATGATTTCAGCAAAACTTCCATATCTTCCTCTATTCTACATTTTCGTTCCTCAGACTCATGATCGTAATTTTCCTTATTTTTCTCAAATGATTGCATCTCGAGATCATGAGTGAAATTTGAAGAATGATATGATGGATCCATGTACATATTTGATGACAGATATGAAGTGGTTGGAGGTAGATTCTCATGACATACATATCTCGCTTCTAATCTTTTTAATCTTTCATCTAACATGTTCAATTGAATATCTTGTTCATGATTGAATGTAGAACATGAAGATAAATAGCCCATAAAGAAAGGATCAGATGGAGGATTATCTTGATATGGCTCTTGATTATATGCAAAATTAGAATTATTCATCCATTCATAATTGTAATTTTGTGTATAAGAAGCGCTCGTAGGCTTATTATATGTATTGTGAATTTGTTTATGACCTAGTCCTAGCGAACTTCCTATCCATGGACACTGATAATAATTATGGTATGGATCACGACAATGATTGCAACCAGTTTGATTTTGAAACATTTTTTTTTAATTTTTTTTTGTTTGTTTTGAAGAAGGCGGAGAGGGAAAGAGATGGAAAAGAAAAAATAAAAACAATTGAAATATAATCTTTATAATTTTTTATTATTTTTTTTGTAGAATCAAGAACGATAAATACAGAAATACACAAAATTTGAGGGAGAAACGGAAAGATATTGCCGCTAAATAGCGGTATTTACCGCTATTTAGCGGCCAAATCTGGGAGGTTACCTCTCGGAATTTTGTAGTGCACTTCCACTACGCTTTCCTTCACTTTGTATATCCCGTATCTAAAGTTCCAGATCTATACACACTCAACACACACTGTTAAGCCGTAAAACGTTAGAAAAAGCAAGAAAAACACCGTCGATCCCCGGCAACGGCGCCAAAAACTTGATGTGATAAATTACTGCAAGCGCACAGTGTCGGTGTAGCGCTGTACAGGTCGTCCCACAGGGATCTAGGGTGTTTTTGCGATTCTTACTCTTTCCTTAGTCTAGCGGATTAACAAAGGATTCTAGGTTGAAGTTGGATTAATCTAAATCGCCTAGGATCTAGAATCCACTAGTTTCCAACCATGTATTTACTTCTACTATCTTCTTCTTTCATAAAAATTTGATCTTTTTAGTTTAATCTTTATTTAAAGTGCCCTAAGTATGAGCTATCAAGTGGTGTGCAAGCATAACTCATCAAAGATACTACTTCTCATAAAAACAAACTAAATCTTTAGATAATTCAATGAAAAAGATAAAATCAACAACCCCAAACCCTAACTAAGCATAGGCTATCAAGAAACCTAATTCAAGTATAACCTATCAAAGTCTTAATCTTCGAGTTCTTGTATTTTAATCCTTTTAGAGAAAAATCATGTCTTTATTTATTTTTATTCAAGAAGAAAATACTAGAGAGCAATTACATGATGGATCCTAACTTCATCTACATCCTAGAGCTAAACTAATTAGCTACTCATGATTCTAGAAAGCAATTAAATCTAATCTAGAAAGCAAATAAATCTATACTAGAAAGCAGTTATATCTATCTAAAAAGCAAATAAAGATTAGAAAACAATGGTTTACCTCTGGAGCACGGTATTGTGGCCGCCACCCCTTCAGCAAAACCCTAATTTTATTAATGGAAGACGAGTACAAACTAAATCCTAATCTACATTAACTACTGCATAAAACCTAGAATACAAGGATACGGCCAATATATAGGCTTCGGAAATCAAACCCTAATTCTAGAAGAACTCTAAAGTCACAAAATTACATCGAAGCCACGGAAGAAAATTAAGCATGTGGGGCCCACAGTTGGCCGCTAAATGGCGGCTAACACCGCTAAATAGCGGTTTTATTTCGAGTAACTCAATTGAAATTTCTTCCACGTCCGTGTCGTGTCTTTATCATTATATTTCCGTGACTGTATTTGACTTTGCATCTCTGTAACATCGTAATCTCGTAGTTTTTCTCACTTTAGAAACTTTTCGGACTCTGATTTCCTACTCCAACATTGATTTCTTGCCATCTCCTTGTATGAATCGAATTACCTGAAAAAGGCACTAAAAATACCCGAGTAGCATTTATTTATATACAAAAATAGATAAAGTATGAGAGGAAAATACAATATATGATATTCATCACATCCCCACACCTATCTTTTGCTAGTACTCGAGCAAAACCTAAATCTAAAAAGAAAACTAAAAATCCTAACTCACTTTCGCAGGAATCGCGATTGCACTTAGCACGTGCAATAAGCCTTTAAACCCCTAGGTTACCCTAGTGGACGAGTGTTGTCTCGTGAGGGTTTGCAGTGAATATATCCAAAAAATTCAAGAAGAAAATAGATTAAGGAATAAAGAAAAGAAAAATAAGGATAACCGAAAATCAAGAAAAATAGAAATTTTATACAAAGGAAAGAAAAATCTTTTTTTTTTATGATATTTTCATCAATTAATCTCACTAATATACAAACTCAAGAACGCATTTAGATTATCAATTTTCAAATCGAGCGTCATATCAGATACACTTATCATTTTAATCAAAAATTTAAATCCTATCTTTCAATACCTACTAACAGATAATTCATTGGCTCCTATACAACTACATGCACGTGTGATAGTTTATTTCGGCCTTAGACTCAAACTCTAACTCATGATTCATCTCCTCTCTCATAACAAATTTTTTCCTTTTTTTTTTTTTTTTTTTTAAGAATATTTCACCTTTCATACGAATATTCACGCTTGCTTATGCGCAACATACCCGATTACTTGGTTCATACTCTTTTCGTTTTTCTTTTTCTTTTTTTTTTAGAATATTTCACCTTTCATGCGAATATTTACACTTACTTAGGCGCAAAGTACCCGATTACTCAGATCATACTCTTTTTTTCACTCTTGAGGCTATTGCCTTAATACCAGGCGCACCCCATTATTTTATCACTCTCTTTTTTTTTCTTTTTTTCTTTTTTTTCTTTTTTTCTATTTTTTTTTGTTTAGAGAGAGAAAACTTACTCAATTGTTATCATCTTTGTCCTTAATCTAATAAACTATTGTGAAGTGAAAAATAGATGTATATTTGCCTCAAAACTACTGTTAGCAATATTTATTTTTTAGATTTTTATCTTTTTCATAAAATTCAAAGTGTATCATCCAATCTACTCTCCTATCCAATTTCAAATCTAAATTTGTTCCTTTATCTGTAAGTAGTTTGATCTATTGATAAAAATACATAAGTTTTTTTTAATTTATTTTTCTTTTCAGTTTTTTTTTAATTTTTTTCAGTTAGTTACCCTAAAAACTAACCAAAGTGTAAAATAAAGAAACCCAAAAATCTAAAAAAAAATAAATCATAAAAACAAAAATAAAATCCTAACAAATAAAAATCTCCTAATCTACTCCCCCACACCTAAACTTGTGTATGCCCTCATACACAAACCAAGGGTGGTAAAATAAAAAAGGAAAACTATTATACAAATATTATACACTTATTAGAAAATTCAAACGGTTACGACCTCTTGATCGCTTTCCACTCTCATAATGTGTCCTTTTATGTTTTGATATGGATGAACTTAGCCTTTTTGTCAGTTTTGCATTTAATCTCTCCATCTTATTTTTGATTTTTCTCAATTTTTTTTCTACTTTTCTTTTTTTATTCAATAATAAAATTTTGAGGTTGGAAAGCGTACCTTTACCATCGTTCGTATTCCATCCACGAGCATCTTTCATATTTGTAAGTATTTTGGTTTTATCAACGTGTGAAATAACATACTCACTTTAGTATTGTGGAATCATTAGCTCAATTTTGGAGGGCTCTTTTAAGTCATCAGGTATCATGATCTCTTCTTTTTGATGTTCCTTCCTTTCCTCAATTGTTAGGGGCTTGTCATGCAAATTTTCTTCAAACCTGTCATCAAAATTTTCAAAAGAAAATGCCATACTAGTAGACTTTTCATTAGTCAAGTTATTATGAATGGATAAAAATTCTTCTTTACAAATTTCTTCACAATTTCCATCAAAAGAATCAAATGATAATGTGTCACTAGCAAGCAAAATATTTTCTTTATCACTGGTTTCTTCATAGTTATTGCCACAATGGTCTAAAATAGGTTGATCACAATGTTGAATTATAGACTCATCATGCACAAAACTATTTAATTCATTTTGAATCATATCTACTTCAGAAGTTGACTGGAGTGATTGCTCGTTTGAGTCAGATACGTTCAAACTATTAGATGGTTGATCTATAAAAAGTTTAGCTTGAGAAATCGCTTTGAGAAGATCTTCCATACATGATTCAATTTTAGAGGATGATTTTTGAGATGATGATTTCAGCAAAACATCCATATCTTCCTCTATTCTACATTTTCGTTCCTCAGACTCATGATCGTAATTTTCCTTATTTTTCTCAAATGATTGCATCTCGAGATCATGAGTGAAATTTGAAGAATGATATGATGGATCCATGTACATATTTGACGACAGATATGAAGTGGTTGGAGGTAGATTCTCATGACATACATATCTCGCTTCTAATCTTTTTAATATTTCATCTAACATGTTCAATTGAATATCTTGTTCATGATTGAATGTAGAACATGAAGATAAATAGCCCATAAAGAAAGGATCAGATGGAGGATTATCTTGATATGACTCTTGATTATATGCAAAATTAGAATTATTCATCCATTCATAATTGTAATTTTGTGTATAAGAAGCGCTCGTAGGCTTATTATATGTATTGTGAATTTGTTTATGACCTAGTTCTAGCGAACTTCCTATCCATGGACACTGATAATAATTATGGTATGGATCACGACAATGATTGCAACCAGTTTGATTTTGAAACATTTTTTTTTAATTTTTTTTTGTTTGTTTTGAAGAAGGCGGAGAGGGAAAGAGATGGAAAAGAAAAAATAAAAACAATTGAAATATAATCTTTATAATTTTTTATTATTTTTTTTGTAGAATCAAGAACGATAAATACAGAAATACACAAAATTTGAGGGAGAAACGGAAAGATATTGCCGCTAAATAGCGGTATTTACCGCTATTTAGCGGCCAAATCTGGGAGGTTACCTCTCGGATTTTTGTAGTGCACTTCCACTACGCTTTCCTTCACTTTGTATATCCCGTATCTAAAGTTCCAGATCTATACACACTCAACACACACTGTTAAGCCGTAAAACGTTAGAAAAAGCAAGAAAAACACCGTCGATCCCCGGCAACGGCGCCAAAAACTTGATGTGATAAATTACTGCAAGCGCACAGTGTCGGTGTAGCGCTGTACAGGTCGTCCCACAGGGATCTAGGGTGTTTTTGCGATTCTTACTCTTTCCTTAGTCTAGCGGATTAACAAAGGATTCTAGGTTGAAGTTGGATTAATCTAAATCGCCTAGGATCTAGAATCCACTAGTTTCCAACCATGTATTTACTTCTACTATCTTCTTCTTTCATAAAAATTTGATCTTTTTAGTTTAATCTTTATTTAAAGTGCCCTAAGTATGAGCTATCAAGTGGTGTGCAAGCATAACTCATCAAAGATACTACTTCTCATAAAAACAAACTAAATCTTTAGATAATTCAATGAAAAAGATAAAATCAACAACCCCAAACCCTAACTAAGCATAGGCTATCAAGAAACCTAATTCAAGTATAACCTATCAAAGTCTTAATCTTCGAGTTCTTGTATTTTAATCCTTTTAGAGAAAAATCATGTCTTTATTTATTTTTATTCAAGAAGAAAATACTAGAGAGCAATTACATGATGGATCCTAACTTCATCTACATCCTAGAGCTAAACTAATTAGCTACTCATGATTCTAGAAAGCAATTAAATCTAATCTAGAAAGCAAATAAATCTATACTAGAAAGCAGTTAAATCTATCTAAAAAGCAAATAAAGATTAGAAAATAATGGCTTACCTCTGAAGCACGGTATTGTGGCCGCCACCCCTTCAGCAAAACCCTACTTTTATTAATGGAAGACGAGTACAAACTAAATCCTAATCTACATTAACTACTGCATAAAACCTAGAATACAAGGATACGGCCAATATATAGGCTTCGGAAATCAAACCCTAATTCTAGAAGAACTCTAAAGTCACAAAATTACATCGAAGCCAGGGAAGAAAATTCAGCATGTGGGGCCCACAGTTGGCCGCTAAATGGCGGCTAAAACCGCTAAAAAGCGGTTTTATTTCGAGTAACTCAATTGAAATTTCTTCCACGTCCGTGTCGTGTCTTTATCATTATATTTCCGTGACTGTATTTGACTTTGCATCTCTGTAACATCGTAATCTCGTAGTTTTTCTCACTTTAGAAACTTTTCGGACTCTGATTTCCTACTCCAACATTGATTTCTTGCCATCTCCTTTTATGAATCGAATTACCTGAAAAAGGCACTAAAAATACCCGAGTAGCATTTATTTATATACAAAAATAGATAAAGTATGAGAGGAAAATACAATATATGATATTCATCACACCCCCACACCTATCTTTTGCTAGTCCTCGAGCAAAACCTAAATCTAAAAAGAAAACTAAAAATCCTAACTCACTTTCGCAGGAATCGCGATTGCACTTAGCACGTGCAATAAGCCTTTAAACCCCTAGGTTACCCTAGTGGACGAGTGTTGTCTCGTGAGGGTTTGCAGTGAATATATCCAAAAAATTCAAGAAGAAAATAGATTAAGGAATAAAGAAAAGAAAAATAAGGATAACCGAAAATCAAGAAAAATAGAAATTTTATACAAAGGAAAGAAAAATTTTTTTTTTATGATATTTTCATCAATTAATCTCACTAATATACAAACTCAAGAACGCATTTAGATTATCAATTTTCAAATCGAGCGTCATATCAGATATACTTATCATTTTAATCAAAAATTTAAATCCTATCTTTCAATACCTACTAACAGATAATTCATTGGCTCCTATACAACTAAATGCACGTGTGATAGTTTATTTCGGCCTTAGACTCAAACTCTAACTCATGATTCATCTCCTCTCTCATAACAAATTTTTTCCTTTTTTTTTTTTTTTTTTTTAAGAATATTTCACCTTTCATGTGAATATTCACGCTTGCTTAGGCGCAACATACCCGATTACTTGGTTCATACTCTTTTCGTTTTTCTTTTTCTTTTTTTTTTAGAATATTTCACCTTTCATGCGAATATTTACACTTACTTAGGCGCAAAGTACCCGATTACTCAGATCATACTCTTTTTTTCACTCTTGAGGCTATTGCCTTAATACCAGGCGCACCCCATTATTTTATCACTCTTTTTTTTTTTTTCTTTTTTTCTTTTTTTTCTTTTTTTCTCTTTTTTTTTGTTTAGAGAGAGAAAACTTACTCAATTGTTATCATCTTTGTCCTAAATCTAATAAGCTATTGTGAAGTGAAAAATAGATGTATATTTGCCTCAAAACTACTGTTAGCAATATTTATTTTTTAGATTTTGATCTTTTTCATAAAATTCAAAGTGTATCATCCAATCTACTCTCCTATCCAATTTCAAATCTAAATTTGTTCCTTTATCTGTAAGTAGTTTGATCTATTGATAAAAATACATAAGTTTTTTTTAATTTATTTTTCTTTTCAGTTTTTTTTAATTTTTTTCAGTTAGTTACCCTAAAAACTAACCAAAGTGTAAAATAAAGAAACCAAAAAATCTAAAAAAAAAAAAATCATAAAAACAAAAATAAAATCCTAAAAATCCTAACAAATAAAAATCTCCTAATCTACTCCCCCACACCTAAACTTGTGTATGCCCTCATACACAAACCAAGGGTGGTAAAATAAAAAAAGAAAACTATTATACAAATATTATACACTTATTAGAAAATTCAAACGGTTACGACCTCTTGATCGCTTTCCACTCTCATAATGTGTCCTTTTATGTTTTGATATGGATGAACTTAGCCTTTTTGTCAGTTTTGCATTTAATCTCTCCATCTTATTTTTGATTTTTCTCAATTTTTTTTCTACTTTTCTTTTTTTTATTCAATAATAAAATTTTGAGGTTGGAAAGCGTACCTTTACCATCGTTCGTATTCCATCCACGAGCATCTTTCATATTTGTAAGTATTTTGGTTTTATCAACGTGTGAAATAACATACTCACTTTGGTATTGTGGAATCATTAGCTCAATTTTGGAGGGCTCTTTTAAGTCATCAGGTATCATGATCTCTTCTTTTTGATGTTCCTTCCTTTCCTCAATTGTTAGGGGTTTGTCATGCAAATTTTCTTCAAACCTGTCATCAAAATTCTCAAAAGAAAATGCCATACTAGTAGACTTTTCATTAGTCAAGTTATTATGAATGGATAAAAATTCTTCTTTACAAATTTCTTCACAATTTCCATCAAAAGAATCAAATGATAATGTGTCACTAGCAAGCAAAATATTTTCTTTATCACTGGTTTCTTCATAGTTATTGCCACAATGGTCTAAAATAGGTTGATCACAATGTTGAATTATAGACTCATCATGCACAAAACTATTTAATTCATTTTGAATCATATCTACTTCAGAAGATGACTGGAGTGATTGCTCGTTTGAGTCAGATACGTTCAAACTATTAGATGGTTGATCTATAAAAAGTTTAGCTTGAGAAATCGCTTTGAGAAGATCTTCCATACAAGATTCAATTTTAGAGGATGATTTTTGAGATGATGATTTCAGCAAAACTTCCATATCTTCCTCTATTCTACATTTTCGTTCCTCAGACTCATGATCGTAATTTTCCTTATTTTTCTCAAATGATTGCATCTCGAGATCATGAGTGAAATTTGAAGAATGATATGATGGATCCATGTACATATTTGATGACAGATATGAAGTGGTTGGAGGTAGATTCTCATGACATACATATCTCGCTTCTAATCTTTTTAATCTTTCATCTAACATGTTCAATTGAATATCTTGTTCATGATTGAATGTAGAACATGAAGATAAATAGCCCATAAAGAAAGGATCAGATGGAGGATTATCTTGATATGACTCTTGATTATATGCAAAATTAGAATTATTCATCCATTCATAATTGTAATTTTGTGTATAAGAAGCGCTCGTAGGCTTATTATATGTATTGTGAATTTGTTTATGACCTAGTTCTAGCGAACTTCCTATCCATGGACACTGATAATAATTATGGTATGGATCACGACAATGATTGCAACCAGTTTGATTTTGAAACATTTTTTTTAATTTTTTTTTGTTTGTTTTGAAGAAGGCGGAGAGGGAAAGAGATGGAAAAGAAAAAATAAAAACAATTGAAATATAATCTTTATAATTTTTTATTATTTTTTTTGTAGAATCAAGAACGATAAATACAGAAATACACAAAATTTGAGGGAGAAACGGAAAGATATTGCCGCTAAATAGCGGTATTTACCGCTATTTAGCGGCTAAATCTGGGAGGTTACCTCTCGGATTTTTGTAGTGCACTTCCACTACGCTTTCCTTCACTTTGTATATCCCGTATCTAAAGTTCCAGATCTATACACACTCAACACACACTGTTAAGCCGTAAAACGTTAGAAAAAGCAAGAAAAACACCGTCGATCCCCGGCAACGGCGCCAAAAACTTGATGTGATAAATTACTGCAAGCGCACAGTGTCGGTGTAGCGCTGTACAGGTCGTCCCACAGGGATCTAGGGTGTTTTTGCGATTCTTACTCTTTCCTTAGTCTAGCGGATTAACAAAGGATTCTAGGTTGAAGTTGGATTAATCTAAATCGCCTAGGATCTAGAATCCACTAGTTTCCAACCATGTATTTACTTCTACTATCTTCTTCTTTCATAAAAATTTGATCTTTTTAGTTTAATCTTTATTTAAAGTGCCCTAAGTATGAGCTATCAAGTGGTGTGCAAGCATAACTCATCAAAGATACTACTTCTCATAAAAACAAACTAAATCTTTAGATAATTCAATGAAAAAGATAAAATCAACAACCCCAAACCCTAACTAAGCATAGGCTATCAAGAAACCTAATTTAAGTATAACCTATCAAAGTCTTAATCTTCGAGTTCTTGTATTTTAATCCTTTTAGAGAAAAATCATGTCTTTATTTATTTTTATTCAAGAAGAAAATACTAGAGAGCAATTACATGATGGATCCTAACTTCATCTACATCCTAGAGCTAAACTAATTAGCTACTCATGATTCTAGAAAGCAATTAAATCTAATCTAGAAAGCAAATAAATCTATACTAGAAAGCAGTTAAATCTATCTAAAAAGCAAATAAAGATTAGAAAATAATGGCTTACCTCTGGAGCACGGTATTGTGGCCGTCACCCCTTCAGCAAAACCCTAATTTTATTAATGGAAGACGAGTACAAACTAAATCCTAATCTACATTAACTACTGCATAAAACCTAGAATACAAGGATACGGCCAATATATAGGCTTCGGAAATCAAACCCTAATTCTAGAAGAACTCTAAAGTCACAAAATTACATCGAAGCCAGGGAAGAAAATTCAGCATGTGGGGCCCACAGTTGGCCGCTAAATGGCGGCTAACACCGCTAAATAGCGGTTTTATTTCGAGTAACTCAATTGAAATTTCTTCCACGTCCGTGTCGTGTCTTTATCATTATATTTCCGTGACTGTATTTGACTTTGCATCTCTGTAACATCGTAATCTCGTAGTTTTTCTCACTTTAGAAACTTTTCGGACTCTGATTTCCTACTCCAACATTGATTTCTTGCCATCTCCTTGTATGAATCGAATTACCTGAAAAAGGCACTAAAAATACCCGAGTAGCATTTATTTATATACAAAAATAGATAAAGTATGAGTGGAAAATACAATATATGATATTCATCACATCCCCACACCTATCTTTTGCTAGTTCTCGAGCAAAACCTAAATCTAAAAAGAAAACTAAAAATCCTAACTCACTTTCGCAGGAATCGCGATTGCACTTAGCACGTGCAATAAGCCTTTAAACCCCTAGGTTACCCTAGTGGACGAGTGTTGTCTCGTGAGGGTTTGCAGTGAATATATCCACAAAATTCAAGAAGAAAATAGATTAAGGAATAAAGAAAAGAAAAATAAGGATAACCGAAAATCAAGAAAAATAGAAATTTTATACAAAGGAAAGAAAAATCTTTTTTTTTATGATATTTTCATCAATTAATCTCACTAATATACAAACTCAAGAACGCATTTAGATTATCAATTTTCAAATCGAGCGTCATATCAGATACACTTATCATTTTAATCAAAAATTTAAATCCTATCTTTCAATACCTACTAACAGATAATTCATTGGCTCCTATACAACTACATGCACGTGTGATAGTTTATTTCGGCCTTAGACTCAAACTCTAACTCATGATTCATCTCCTCTCTCATAACAAATTTTTTCCTTTTTTTTTTTTTTTTTTTTTAAGAATATTTCACCTTTCATACGAATATTCACGCTTGCTTAGGCGCAACATACCCGATTACTTGGTTCATACTCTTTTCGTTTTTCTTTTTCTTTTTTTTTTAGAATATTTCACCTTTCATGCGAATATTTACACTTACTTAGGCGCAAAGTACCCGATTACTCAGATCATACTCTTTTTTTCACTCTTGAGGCTATTGCCTTAATACCAGGCGCACCCCATTATTTTATCACTCTCTTTTTTTTTCTTTTTTTCTTTTTTTTCTTTTTTTCTATTTTTTTTTGTTTAGAGAGAGAAAACTTACTCAATTGTTATCATCTTTGTCCTTAATCTAATAAACTATTGTGAAGTGAAAAATAGATGTATATTTGCCTCAAAACTACTGTTAGCAATATTTATTTTTTAGATTTTGATCTTTTTCATAAAATTCAAAGTGTATCATCCAATCTACTCTCCTATCCAATTTCAAATGTAAATTTGTTCCTTTATCTGTAAGTAGTTTGATCTATTGATAAAAATACATAAGTTTTTTTTAATTTATTTTTCTTTTCAGTTTTTTTTTAATTTTTTTCAGTTAGTTACCCTAAAAACTAACCAAAGTGTAAAATAAAGAAACCCAAAAATCTAAAAAAAAATAAATCATAAAAACAAAAATAAAATCCAAAAAATCCTAACAAATAAAAATCTCCTAATCTACTCCCCCACACCTAAACTTGTGTATGCCCTCATACACAAACCAAGGGTGGTAAAATAAAAAAGGAAAACTATTATACAAATATTATACACTTATTAGAAAATTCAAACGGTTACGACCTCTTGATCGCTTTCCACTCTCATAATGTGTCCTTTTATGTTTTGATATGGATGAACTTAGCCTTTTTGTCAGTTTTGCATTTAATCTCTCCATCTTATTTTTGATTTTTCTCAATTTTTTTTCTACTTTTCTTTTTTTATTCAATAATAAAATTTTGAGGTTGGAAAGCGTACCTTTACCATCGTTCGTATTCCATCCACGAGCATCTTTCATATTTGTAAGTATTTTGGTTTTATCAACGTGTGAAATAACATACTCACTTTAGTATTGTGGAATCATTAGCTCAATTTTGGAGGGCTCTTTTAAGTCATCAGGTATCATGATCTCTTCTTTTTGATGTTCCTTCCTTTCCTCAATTGTTAGGGGCTTGTCATGCAAATTTTCTTCAAACCTGTCATCAAAATTTTCAAAAGAAAATGCCATACTAGTAGACTTTTCATTAGTCAAGTTATTATGAATGGATAAAAATTCTTCTTTACAAATTTCTTCACAATTTCCATCAAAAGAATCAAATGATAATGTGTCACTAGCAAGCAAAATATTTTCTTTATCACTGGTTTCTTCATAGTTATTGCCACAATGGTCTAAAATAGGTTGATCACAATGTTGAATTATAGACTCATCATGCACAAAACTATTTAATTCATTTTGAATCATATCTACTTCAGAAGTTGACTGGAGTGATTGCTCGTTTGAGTCAGATACGTTCAAACTATTAGATGGTTGATCTATAAAAAGTTTAGCTTGAGAAATCGCTTTGAGAAGATCTTCCATACATGATTCAATTTTAGAGGATGATTTTTGAGATGATGATTTCAGCAAAACTTCCATATCTTCCTCTATTCTACATTTTCGTTCCTCAGACTCATGATCGTAATTTTCCTTATTTTTCTCAAATGATTGCATCTCGAGATCATGAGTGAAATTTGAAGAATGATATGATGGATCCATGTACATATTTGACGACAGATATGAAGTGGTTGGAGGTAGATTCTCATGACATACATATCTCGCTTCTAATCTTTTTAATATTTCATCTAACATGTTCAATTGAATATCTTGTTCATGATTGAATGTAGAACATGAAGATAAATAGCCCATAAAGAAAGGATCAGATGGAGGATTATCTTGATATGACTCTTGATTATATGCAAAATTAGAATTATTCATCCATTCATAATTGTAATTTTGTGTATAAGAAGCGCTCGTAGGCTTATTATATGTATTGTGAATTTGTTTATGACCTAGTTCTAGCGAACTTCCTATCCATGGACACTGATAATAATTATGGTATGGATCACGACAATGATTGCAACCAGTTTGATTTTGAAACATTTTTTTTTAATTTTTTTTTGTTTGTTTTGAAGAAGGCGGAGAGGGAAAGAGATGGAAAAGAAAAAATAAAAACAATTGAAATATAATCTTTATAATTTTTTATTATTTTTTTTGTAGAATCAAGAACGATAAATACAGAAATACACAAAATTTGAGGGAGAAACGGAAAGATATTGCCGCTAAATAGCGGTATTTACCGCTATTTAGCGGCCAAATCTGGGAGGTTACCTCTCGGATTTTTGTAGTGCACTTCCACTACGCTTTCCTTCACTTTGTATATCCCGTATCTAAAGTTCCAGATCTATACACACTCAACACACACTGTTAAGCCGTAAAACGTTAGAAAAAGCAAGAAAAACACCGTCGATCCCCGGCAACGGCGCCAAAAACTTGATGTGATAAATTACTGCAAGCGCACAGTGTCGGTGTAGCGCTGTACAGGTCGTCCCACAGGGATCTAGGGTGTTTTTGCGATTCTTACTCTTTCCTTAGTCTAGCGGATTAACAAAGGATTCTAGGTTGAAGTTGGATTAATCTAAATCGCCTAGGATCTAGAATCCACTAGTTTCCAACCATGTATTTACTTCTACTATCTTCTTCTTTCATAAAAATTTGATCTTTTTAGTTTAATCTTTATTTAAAGTGCCCTAAGTATGAGCTATCAAGTGGTGTGCAAGCATAACTCATCAAAGATACTACTTCTCATAAAAACAAACTAAATCTTTAGATAATTCAATGAAAAAGATAAAATCAACAACCCCAAACCCTAACTAAGCATAGGCTATCAAGAAACCTAATTCAAGTATAACCTATCAAAGTCTTAATCTTCGAGTTCTTGTATTTTAATCCTTTTAGAGAAAAATCATGTCTTTATTTATTTTTATTCAAGAAGAAAATACTAGAGAGCAATTACATGATGGATCCTAACTTCATCTACATCCTAGAGCTAAACTAATTAGCTACTCATGATTCTAGAAAGCAATTAAATCTAATCTAGAAAGCAAATAAATCTATACTAGAAAGCAGTTAAATCTATCTAAAAAGCAAATAAAGATTAGAAAATAATGGCTTACCTCTGAAGCACGGTATTGTGGCCGCCACCCCTTCAGCAAAACCCTACTTTTATTAATGGAAGACGAGTACAAACTAAATCCTAATCTACATTAACTACTGCATAAAACCTAGAATACAAGGATACGGCCAATATATAGGCTTCGGAAATCAAACCCTAATTCTAGAAGAACTCTAAAGTCACAAAATTACATCGAAGCCAGGGAAGAAAATTCAGCATGTGGGGCCCACAGTTGGCCGCTAAATGGCGGCTAAAACCGCTAAAAAGCGGTTTTATTTCGAGTAACTCAATTGAAATTTCTTCCACGTCCGTGTCGTGTCTTTATCATTATATTTCCGTGACTGTATTTGACTTTGCATCTCTGTAACATCGTAATCTCGTAGTTTTTCTCACTTTAGAAACTTTTCGGACTCTGATTTCCTACTCCAACATTGATTTCTTGCCATCTCCTTTTATGAATCGAATTACCTGAAAAAGGCACTAAAAATACCCGAGTAGCATTTATTTATATACAAAAATAGATAAAGTATGAGAGGAAAATACAATATATGATATTCATCACACCCCCACACCTATCTTTTGCTAGTCCTCGAGCAAAACCTAAATCTAAAAAGAAAACTAAAAATCCTAACTCACTTTCGCAGGAATCGCGATTGCACTTAGCACGTGCAATAAGCCTTTAAACCCCTAGGTTACCCTAGTGGACGAGTGTTGTCTCGTGAGGGTTTGCAGTGAATATATCCAAAAAATTCAAGAAGAAAATAGATTAAGGAATAAAGAAAAGAAAAATAAGGATAACCGAAAATCAAGAAAAATAGAAATTTTATACAAAGGAAAGAAAAATCTTTTTTTTTATGATATTTTCATCAATTAATCTCACTAATATACAAACTCAAGAACGCATTTAGATTATCAATTTTCAAATCGAGCGTCATATCAGATATACTTATCATTTTAATCAAAAATTTAAATCCTATCTTTCAATACCTACTAACAGATAATTCATTGGCTCCTATACAACTAAATGCACGTGTGATAGTTTATTTCGGCCTTAGACTCAAACTCTAACTCATGATTCATCTCCTCTCTCATAACAAATTTTTTCCTTTTTTTTTTTTTTTTTTTTAAGAATATTTCACCTTTCATGTGAATATTCACGCTTGCTTAGGCGCAACATACCCGATTACTTGGTTCATACTCTTTTCGTTTTTCTTTTTCTTTTTTTTTTAGAATATTTCACCTTTCATGCGAATATTTACACTTACTTAGGCGCAAAGTACCCGATTACTCAGATCATACTCTTTTTTTCACTCTTGAGGCTATTGCCTTAATACCAGGCGCACCCCATTATTTTATCACTCTTTTTTTTTTTTTCTTTTTTTCTTTTTTTTCTTTTTTTCTCTTTTTTTTTGTTTAGAGAGAGAAAACTTACTCAATTGTTATCATCTTTGTCCTAAATCTAATAAGCTATTGTGAAGTGAAAAATAGATGTATATTTGCCTCAAAACTACTGTTAGCAATATTTATTTTTTAGATTTTGATCTTTTTCATAAAATTCAAAGTGTATCATCCAATCTACTCTCCTATCCAATTTCAAATCTAAATTTGTTCCTTTATCTGTAAGTAGTTTGATCTATTGATAAAAATACATAAGTTTTTTTTAATTTATTTTTCTTTTCAGTTTTTTTTAATTTTTTTCAGTTAGTTACCCTAAAAACTAACCAAAGTGTAAAATAAAGAAACCAAAAAATCTAAAAAAAAAAAAATCATAAAAACAAAAATAAAATCCTAAAAATCCTAACAAATAAAAATCTCCTAATCTACTCCCCCACACCTAAACTTGTGTATGCCCTCATACACAAACCAAGGGTGGTAAAATAAAAAAAGAAAACTATTATACAAATATTATACACTTATTAGAAAATTCAAACGGTTACGACCTCTTGATCGCTTTCCACTCTCATAATGTGTCCTTTTATGTTTTGATATGGATGAACTTAGCCTTTTTGTCAGTTTTGCATTTAATCTCTCCATCTTATTTTTGATTTTTCTCAATTTTTTTTCTACTTTTCTTTTTTTTATTCAATAATAAAATTTTGAGGTTGGAAAGCGTACCTTTACCATCGTTCGTATTCCATCCACGAGCATCTTTCATATTTGTAAGTATTTTGGTTTTA
Source organism: Dracaena cambodiana (assembly GCA_036321105.1). Taxonomy (NCBI): domain Eukaryota; kingdom Viridiplantae; phylum Streptophyta; class Magnoliopsida; order Asparagales; family Asparagaceae; genus Dracaena; species Dracaena cambodiana. The sequence goes on along the minus strand of JAYEPQ010000011.1, from coordinate 37,848,078 downwards.
TCAACGTGTGAAATAACATACTCACTTTGGTATTGTGGAATCATTAGCTCAATTTTGGAGGGCTCTTTTAAGTCATCAGGTATCATGATCTCTTCTTTTTGATGTTCCTTCCTTTCCTCAATTGTTAGGGGTTTGTCATGCAAATTTTCTTCAAACCTGTCATCAAAATTCTCAAAAGAAAATGCCATACTAGTAGACTTTTCATTAGTCAAGTTATTATGAATGGATAAAAATTCTTCTTTACAAATTTCTTCACAATTTCCATCAAAAGAATCAAATGATAATGTGTCACTAGCAAGCAAAATATTTTCTTTATCACTGGTTTCTTCATAGTTATTGCCACAATGGTCTAAAATAGGTTGATCACAATGTTGAATTATAGACTCATCATGCACAAAACTATTTAATTCATTTTGAATCATATCTACTTCAGAAGATGACTGGAGTGATTGCTCGTTTGAGTCAGATACGTTCAAACTATTAGATGGTTGATCTATAAAAAGTTTAGCTTGAGAAATCGCTTTGAGAAGATCTTCCATACAAGATTCAATTTTAGAGGATGATTTTTGAGATGATGATTTCAGCAAAACTTCCATATCTTCCTCTATTCTACATTTTCGTTCCTCAGACTCATGATCGTAATTTTCCTTATTTTTCTCAAATGATTGCATCTCGAGATCATGAGTGAAATTTGAAGAATGATATGATGGATCCATGTACATATTTGATGACAGATATGAAGTGGTTGGAGGTAAATTCTCATGACATACATATCTCGCTTCTAATCTTTTTAATCTTTCATCTAACATGTTCAATTGAATATCTTGTTCATAATTGAATGTAGAACATGAAGATAAATAGCCCATAAAGAAAGGATCAGATGGAGGATTATCTTGATATGGCTCTTGATTATATGCAAAATTAGAATTATTCATCCATTCATAATTGTAATTTTGAGTATAAGAAGCGCTCGTAGGCTTATTATATGTATTGTGAATTTGTTTATGACCTAGTCCTAGCGAACTTCCTATCCATGGACACTGATAATAATTATGGTATGGATCACGACAATGATTGCAACCAGTTTGATTTTGAAACATTTTTTTTTAATTTTTTTTTGTTTGTTTTGAAGAAGGCGGAGAGGGAAAGAGATGGAAAAGAAAAAATAAAAACAATTGAAATATAATCTTTATAATTTTTTATTATTTTTTTTGTAGAATCAAGAACGATAAATACAGAAATACACAAAATTTGAGGGAGAAACGGAAAGATATTGCCGCTAAATAGCGGTATTTACCGCTATTTAGCGGCCAAATCTGGGAGGTTACCTCTCGGATTTTTGTAGTGCACTTCCACTACGCTTTCCTTCACTTTGTATATCCCGTATCTAAAGTTCCAGATCTATACACACTCAACACACACTGTTAAGCCGTAAAACGTTAGAAAAAGCAAGAAAAACACCGTCGATCCCCGACAACGGCGCCAAAAACTTGATGTGATAAATTACTGCAAGCGGACAGTGTCGGTGTAGCGCTGTACAGGTCGTCCCACAGGGATCTAGGGTGTTTTTGCGATTCTTACTCTTTCCTTAGTCTAGCGGATTAACAAAGGATTCTAGGTTGAAGTTGGATTAATCTAAATCGCCTAGGATCTAGAATCCACTAGTTTCCAACCATGTATTTACTTCTACTATCTTCTTCTTTCATAAAAATTTGATCTTTTTAGTTTAATCTTTATTTAAAGTGCCCTAAGTATGAGCTATCAAGTGGTGTGCAAGCATAACTCATCAAAGATACTACTTCTCATAAAAACAAACTAAATCTTTAGATAATTCAATGAAAAAGATAAAATCAACAACCCCAAACCCTAACTAAGCATAGGCTATCAAGAAACCTAATTCAAGTATAACCTATCAAAGTCTTAATCTTCGAGTTCTTGTATTTTAATCCTTTTAGAGAAAAATCATGTCTTTATTTATTTTTATTCAAGAAGAAAATACTAGAGAGCAATTACATGATGGATCTTAACTTCATCTACATCCTAGAGCTAAACTAATTAGCTACTCATGATTCTAGAAAGCAATTAAATCTAATCTAGAAAGCAAATAAATCTATACTAGAAAGCAGTTAAATCTATCTAAAAAGCAAATAAAGATTAGAAAACAATGGCTTACCTCTGGAGCACGGTATTGTGGCCGCCACCCCTTCAGCAAAACCCTAATTTTATTAATGGAAGACGAGTACAAACTAAATCCTAATCTACATTAACTACTGCATAAAACCTAGAATACAAGGATACGGCCAATATATAGGCTTCGGAAATCAAACCCTAATTCTAGAAGAACTCTAAAGTCACAAAATTACATAGAAGCCAGGGAAGAAAATTCAGCATGTGGGGCCCACAGTTGGCCGCTAAATGGCGGCTAAAACCGCTAAAAAGCGGTTTTATTTCGAGTAACTCAATTGAAATTTCTTCCACGTCCGTGTCGTGTCTTTATCATTATATTTCCGTGACTGTATTTGACTTTGCATCTCTGTAACATCGTAATCTCGTAGTTTTTCTCACTTTAGAAACTTTTCGGACTCTGATTTCCTACTCCAACATTGATTTCTTGCCATCTCCTTTTATGAATCGAATTACCTGAAAAAGGCACTAAAAATACCCGAGTAGCATTTATTTATATACAAAAATAGATAAAGTATGAGAGGAAAATACAATATATGATATTCATCACACCCCCACACCTATCTTTTGCTAGTCCTCGAGCAAAACCTAAATCTAAAAAGAAAACTAAAAATCCTAACTCACTTTCGCAGGAATCGCGATTGCACTTAGCACGTGCAATAAGCCTTTAAACCCCTAGGTTACCCTAGTGGACGAGTGTTGTCTCGTGAGGGTTTGCAGTGAATATATCCAAAAAATTCAAGAAGAAAATAGATTAAGGAATAAAGAAAAGAAAAATAAGGATAACCGAAAATCAAGAAAAATAGAAATTTTATACAAAGGAAAGAAAAATCTTTTTTTTTATGATATTTTCATCAATTAATCTCACTAATATACAAACTCAAGAACGCATTTAGATTATCAATTTTCAAATCGAGCGTCATATCAGATATACTTATCATTTTAATCAAAAATTTAAATCCTATCTTTCAATACCTACTAACAGATAATTCATTGGCTCCTATACAACTACATGCACGTGTGATAGTTTATTTCGGCCTTAGACTCAAACTCTAACTCATGATTCATCTCCTCTCTCATAACAAATTTTTTCCTTTTTTTTTTTTTTTTTTTTAAGAATATTTCACCTTTCATGTGAATATTCACGCTTACTTAGGCGCAACATACCCGATTACTTGGTTCATACTCTTTTCGTTTTTCTTTTTCTTTTTTTTTTAGAATATTTCACCTTTCATGCGAATATTTACACTTACTTAGGCGCAAAGTACCCGATTACTCAGATCATACTCTTTTTTTCACTCTTGAGGCTATTGCCTTAATACCAGGCGCACCCCATTATTTTATCACTCTTTTTTTTTTTCTTTTTTTCTTTTTTTTCTTTTTTTCTCTTTTTTTTTGTTTAGAGAGAGAAAACTTACTCAATTGTTATCATCTTTGTCCTAAATCTAATAAGCTATTGTGAAGTGAAAAATAGATGTATATTTGCCTCAAAACTACTGTTAGCAATATTTATTTTTTAGATTTTGATCTTTTTCATAAAATTCAAAGTGTATCATCCAATCTACTCTCCTATCCAATTTCAAATCTAAATTTGTTCCTTTATCTGTAAGTAGTTTGATCTATTGATAAAAATACATAAGTTTTTTTTAATTTATTTTTCTTTTCAGTTTTTTTTAATTTTTTTCAGTTAGTTACCCTAAAAACTAACCAAAGTGTAAAATAAAGAAACCAAAAAATCTAAAAAAAAAAAAATCATAAAAACAAAAATAAAATCCTAAAAATCCTAACAAATAAAAATCTCCTAATCTACTCCCCCACACCTAAACTTGTGTATGCCCTCATACACAAACCAAGGGTGGTAAAATAAAAAAGGAAAACTATTATACAAATATTATACACTTATTAGAAAATTCAAACGGTTACGACCTCTTGATCGCTTTCCACTCTCATAATGTGTCCTTTTATGTTTTGATATGGATGAACTTAGCCTTTTTGTCAGTTTTGCATTTAATCTCTCCATCTTATTTTTGATTTTTCTCAATTTTTTTTCTACTTTTCTTTTTTTATTCAATAATAAAATTTTGAGGTTGGAAAGCGTACCTTTACCATCGTTCGTATTCCATCCACGAGCATCTTTCATATTTGTAAGTATTTTGGTTTTATCAACGTGTGAAATAACATACTCACTTTGGTATTGTGGAATCATTAGCTCAATTTTGGAGGGCTCTTTTAAGTCATCAGGTATCATGATCTCTTCTTTTTGATGTTCCTTCCTTTCCTCAATTGTTAGGGGTTTGTCATGCAAATTTTCTTCAAACCTGTCATCAAAATTCTCAAAAGAAAATGCCATACTAGTAGACTTTTCATTAGTCAAGTTATTATGAATGGATAAAAATTCTTCTTTACAAATTTCTTCACAATTTCCATCAAAAGAATCAAATGATAATGTGTCACTAGCAAGCAAAATATTTTCTTTATCACTGGTTTCTTCATAGTTATTGCCACAATGGTCTAAAATAGGTTGATCACAATGTTGAATTATAGACTCATCATGCACAAAACTATTTAATTCATTTTGAATCATATCTACTTCAGAAGATGACTGGAGTGATTGCTCGTTTGAGTCAGATACGTTCAAACTATTAGATGGTTGATCTATAAAAAGTTTAGCTTGAGAAATCGCTTTGAGAAGATCTTCCATACAAGATTCAATTTTAGAGGATGATTTTTGAGATGATGATTTCAGCAAAACTTCCATATCTTCCTCTATTCTACATTTTCGTTCCTCAGACTCATGATCGTAATTTTCCTTATTTTTCTCAAATGATTGCATCTCGAGATCATGAGTGAAATTTGAAGAATGATATGATGGATCCATGTACATATTTGATGACAGATATGAAGTGGTTGGAGGTAAATTCTCATGACATACATATCTCGCTTCTAATCTTTTTAATCTTTCATCTAACATGTTCAATTGAATATCTTGTTCATAATTGAATGTAGAACATGAAGATAAATAGCCCATAAAGAAAGGATCAGATGGAGGATTATCTTGATATGGCTCTTGATTATATGCAAAATTAGAATTATTCATCCATTCATAATTGTAATTTTGAGTATAAGAAGCGCTCGTAGGCTTATTATATGTATTGTGAATTTGTTTATGACCTAGTCCTAGCGAACTTCCTATCCATGGACACTGATAATAATTATGGTATGGATCACGACAATGATTGCAACCAGTTTGATTTTGAAACATTTTTTTTTAATTTTTTTTTGTTTGTTTTGAAGAAGGCGGAGAGGGAAAGAGATGGAAAAGAAAAAATAAAAACAATTGAAATATAATCTTTATAATTTTTTATTATTTTTTTTGTAGAATCAAGAACGATAAATACAGAAATACACAAAATTTGAGGGAGAAACGGCTAAATAGCGGTATTTACCGCTATTTAGCGGCCAAATCTGGGAGGTTACCTCTCGGATTTTTGTAGTGCACTTCCACTACGCTTTTCTTCACTTTGTATATCCCGTATCTAAAGTTCCAGATCTATACACACTCAACACACACTGTTAAGCCGTAAAACGTTAGAAAAAGCAAGAAAAACACCGTCGATCCCCGACAACGGCGCCAAAAACTTGATGTGATAAATTACTGCAAGCGGACAGTGTCGGTGTAGCGCTGTACAGGTCGTCCCACAGGGATCTAGGGTGTTTTTGCGATTCTTACTCTTTCCTTAGTCTAGCGGATTAACAAAGGATTCTAGGTTGAAGTTGGATTAATCTAAATCGCCTAGGATCTAGAATCCACTAGTTTCCAACCATGTATTTACTTCTACTATCTTCTTCTTTCATAAAAATTTGATCTTTTTAGTTTAATCTTTATTTAAAGTGCCCTAAGTATGAGCTATCAAGTGGTGTGCAAGCATAACTCATCAAAGATACTACTTCTCATAAAAACAAACTAAATCTTTAGATAATTCAATGAAAAAGATAAAATCAACAACCCCAAACCCTAACTAAGCATAGGCTATCAAGAAACCTAATTCAAGTATAACCTATCAAAGTTTTAATCTTCGAGTTCTTGTATTTTAATCCTTTTAGAGAAAAATCATGTCTTTATTTATTTTTATTCAAGAAGAAAATACTAGAGAGCAATTACATGATGGATCTTAACTTCATCTACATCCTAGAGCTAAACTAATTAGCTACTCATGATTCTAGAAAGCAATTAAATCTAATCTAGAAAGCAAATAAATCTATACTAGAAAGCAGTTAAATCTATCTAAAAAGCAAATAAAGATTAGAAAACAATGGCTTAGCTCTGGAGCACGGTATTGTGGCCGCCACCCCTTCAGCAAAACCCTAATTTTATTAATGGAAGACGAGTACAAACTAAATCCTAATCTACATTAACTACTGCATAAAACCTAGAATACAAGGATACGGCCAATATATAGGCTTCGGAAATCAAACCCTAATTCTAGAAGAACTCTAAAGTCACAAAATTACATCGAAGCCAGGGAAGAAAATTCAGCATGTGGGGCCCACAGTTGGCGGCTAAATCGCGGCTAACACCGCTAAATAGCGGTTTTATTTCGAGTAACTCAATTGAAATTTCTTCCACGTCCGTGTCGTGTCTTTATCATTATATTTCCGTGACTGTATTTGACTTTGCATCTCTGTAACATCGTAATCTCGTAGTTTTTCTCACTTTAGAAACTTTTCGGACTCTGATTTCCTACTCCAACATTGATTTCTTGCCATCTCCTTGTATGAATCGAATTACCTGAAAAAGGCACTAAAAATACCCGAGTAGCATTTATTTATATACAAAAATAGATAAAGTATGAGAGGAAAATACAATATATGATATTCATCACACCCCCACACCTATCTTTTGCTAGTCCTCGAGCAAAACCTAAATCTAAAAAGAAAACTAAAAATCCTAACTCACTTTCGCAGGAATCGCGATTGCACTTAGCACGTGCAATAAGCCTTTAAACCCTTAGGTTACCCTAGTGGACGAGTGTTGTCTCGTGAGGGTTTGCAGTGAATATATCCAAAAAATTCAAGAAGAAAATAGATTAAGGAATAAAGAAAAGAAAAATAAGGATAACCGAAAATCAAGAAAAATAGAAATTTTATACAAAGGAAAGAAAAATCTTTTTTTTTATGATATTTTCATCAATTAATCTCACTAATATACAAACTCAAGAACGCATTTAGATTATCAATTTTCAAATCGAGCGTCATATCAGATACACTTATCATTTTAATCAAAAATTTAAATCCTATCTTTCAATACCTACTAACAGATAATTCATTGGCTCCTATACAACTACATGCACGTGTGATAGTTTATTTCGGCCTTAGACTCAAACTCTAACTCATGATTCATCTCCTCTCTCATAACAAATTTTTTCTTTTTCTTTTTTTTTTTTTTAAGAATATTTCACCTTTCATGTGAATATTCACGCTTGCTTAGGCGCAACATACCCGATTACTTGGTTCATACACTTTTCGTTTTTCTTTTTCTTTTTTTTTAGAATATTTCACCTTTCATGCGAATATTTACACTTATTTAGGCGCAAAGTACCCGATTACTCAGATCATACTCTTTTTTTCACTCTTGAGTCTATTAGCTTAATACCAGGCGCACCCCATTATTTTATCACTCTCTTTTTTTTTCTTTTTTTCTTTTTTTTCTTTTTTTCTCTTTTTTTTTGTTTAGAGAGAGAAAACTTACTCAATTGTTATCATCTTTGTCCTTAATCTAATAAACTATTGTGAAGTGAAAAATAGATGTATATTTGCCTCAAAACTACTGTTAGCAATATTTATTTTTTAGATTTTGATCTTTTTCATAAAATTCAAAGTGTATCATCCAATCTACTCTCCTATCCAATTTCAAATCTAAATTTGTTCTTTTATCTGTAAGTAGTTTGATCTATTGATAAAAATACATAAGTTTTTTTTAATTTATTTTTCTTTTCAGTTTTTTTTTAATTTTTTTCAGTTAGTTACCCTAAAAACTAACCAAAGTGTAAAATAAAGAAACCCAAAAATCTAAAAAAAAAAAAAATCATAAAAACAAAAATAAAATCCTAAAAATCCTAACAAATAAAAATCTCCTAATCTACTCCCCCACACCTAAACTTGTGTATGCCCTCATACACAAACCAAGGGTGGTAAAATAAAAAAAGAAAACTATTATACAAATATTATACACTTATTAGAAAATTCAAACGGTTACGACCTCTTGATCGCTTTCCACTCTCATAATGTGTCCTTTTATGTTTTGATATGGATGAACTTAGCCTTTTTGTCAGTTTTGCATTTAATCTCTCCATCTTATTTTTGATTTTTCTCAATTTTTTTTCTACTTTTCTTTTTTTTATTCAATAATAAAATTTTGAGGCTGGAAAGCGTACCTTTACCATCGTTCGTATTCCATCCACGAGCATCTTTCATATTTGTAAGTATTTTGGTTTTATCAACGTGTGAAATAACATACTCACTTTGGTATTGTGGAATCATTAGCTCAATTTTGGAGGGCTCTTTTAAGTCATCAGGTATCATGATCTTTTCTTTTTGATGTTCCTTTCTTTCCTTATTTGTTAGGGGTTTGTCATGCAAATTTTCTTCAAACCTGTCATCAAAATTCTCAAAAGAAAATGCCATACTAGTAGACTTTTCATTAGTCAAGTTATTATGAATGGATAAAAATTCTTCTTTACAAATTTCTTCACAATTTCCATCAAAAGAATCAAATGATAATGTGTCACTAGCAAGCAAAATATTTTCTTTATCACTGGTTTCTTCATAGTTATTGCCACAATGGTCTAAAATAGGTTGATCACAATGTTGAATTATAGACTCATCATGCACAAAACTATTTAATTCATTTTGAATCATATCTACTTCAGAAGATGACTGGAGTGATTGCTCGTTTGAGTCAGATACGTTCAAACTATTAGATGGTTGATCTATAAAAAGTTTAGCTTGAGAAATCGCTTTGAGAAGATCTTCCATACAAGATTCAATTTTAGAGGATGATTTTTGAGATGATGATTTCAGCAAAACTTCCATATCTTCCTCTATTCTACATTTTCGTTCCTCAGACTCATGATCGTAATTTTCCTTATTTTTCTCAAATGATTGCATCTTGAGATCATGAGTGAAATTTGAAGAATGATATGATGGATCCATGTACATATTTGATGACAGATATGAAGTGGTTGGAGGTAGATTCTCATGACATACATATCTCGCTTCTAATCTTTTTAATCTTTCATCTAACATGTTCAATTGAATATCTTGTTCATGATTGAATGTAGAACAAGAAGATAAATAGCCCATAAAGAAAGGATCAGATGGAGGATTATCTTGATATGGCTATTGATTATATGCAAAATTAGAATTATTCATCCATTCATAATTGTAATTTTGTGTATAAGAAGCGCTCGTAGGCTTATTATATGTATTGTGAATTTGTTTATGACCTAGTTCTAGCGAACTTCCTATCCATGGACACTGATAATAATTATGGTATGGATCACGACAATGATTGCAACCAGTTTGATTTTGAAACATTTTTTTTTAATTTTTTTTTGTTTGTTTTGAAGAAGGCGGAGAGGGAAAGAGATGGAAAAGAAAAAATAAAAACAATTGAAATATGATCTTTATAATTTTTTATTATTTTTTTTGTAGAATTAAGAACGATAAATACAGAAATACACAAAATTTGAGGGAGAAACGGAAAGATATTCCGCTAAATAGCGGTATTTACCGCTATTTAGCGGCCAAATCTGGGAGGTTACCTCTCGGATTTTTGCAGTGCACTTCCACAACGCTTTCCTTCACTTTGTATATCCCGTATCTAAAGTTCCAGATCTATACACACTCAACACACACTGTTAAGCCGTAAAACGTTAGAAAAAGCAAGAAAAACACCGTCGATCCCCGGCAACGGCGCCAAAAACTTGATGTGATAAATTACTGCAAGCGCACAGTGTCGGTGTAGCGCTGTACAGGTCGTCCCACAGGGATCTAGGGTGTTTTTGCGATTCTTACTCTTTCCTTAGTCTAGCGGATTAACAAAGGATTCTAGGTTGAAGTTGGATTAATCTAAATCGCCTAGGATCTAGAATCCACTAGTTTCCAACCATGTATTTACTTCTACTATCTTCTTCTTTCATAAAAGTTTGATCTTTTTAGTTTAATCTTTATTTAAAGTGCCTTAAGTATGAGCTATCAAGTGGTGTGCAAGCATAACTCATCAAAGATACTACTTCTCATAAAAACAAACTAAATCTTTAGATAATTCAATGAAAAAGATAAAATCAACAACCCCAAACCCTAACTAAGCATAGGCTATCAAGAAACCTAATTCAAGTATAACCTATCAAAGTCTTAATCTTCGAGTTCTTGTATTTTAATCCTTTTAGAGAAAAATCATGTCTTTATTTATTTTTATTCAAGAAGAAAATACTAGAGAGCAATTACATGATGGATCCTAACTTCATCTACATCCTAGAGCTAAACTAATTAGCTACTCATGATTCTAGAAAGCAATTAAATCTAATCTAGAAAGCAAATAAATCTATACTAGAAAGCAGTTAAATCTATCTAAAAAGCAAATAAAGATTAGAAAACAATGGCTTACCTCTGGAGCACGGTATTGTGGCCGCCACCCCTTCAGCAAAACCCTAATTTTATTAATGGAAGACGAGTACAAACTAAATCCTAATCTACATTAACTACTGCATAAAACCTAGAATACAAGGATACGGCCAATATATAGGATTCGGAAATCAAACCCTAATTCTAGCAGAACTCTAAAGTCACAAAATTACATCGAAGCCAGGGAAGAAAATTCAGCATGTGGGGCCCACAGTTGGCTGCTAAATGGCGGCTAAAACCGCTAAATAGCGGTTTTATTTCGAGTAACTCAATTGAAATTTCTTCCACGTCCGTTTCGTGTCTTGATCATTATATTTCCTTGACTGTATTTGACTTTGCATCTCTGTAACATCGTAATCTCGTAGTTTTTCTCACTTTAGAAACTTTTCGGACTCTGATTTCCTACTCCAACATTGATTTCTTGCCATCTCCTTGTATGAATCGAATTACCTGAAAAAGGCACTAAAAATACCCGAGTAGCATTTATTTATACACAAAAATAGATAAAGTATGAGAGGAAAATACAATATATGATATTCATCACACCCCCACACCTATCTTTTGCTAGTCCTCGAGCAAAACCTAAATCTAAAAAGAAAACTAAAAATCCTAACTCACTTTCGCAGGAATCGCGATTGCACTTAGCACGTGCAATAAGCCTTTAAACCCCTAGGTTACCCTAGTGGACGAGTGTTGTCTCGTGAGGGTTTGCAGTGAATATATCCAAAAAATTCAAGAAGAAAATAGATTAAGGAATAAAGAAAAGAAAAATAAGGATAACCGAAAATCAAGAAAAATAGAAATTTTATACAAAGGAAAGAAAAATCTTTTTTTTTATGATATTTTCATCAATTAATCTCACTAATATACAAACTCAAGAACGCATTTAGATTATCAATTTTCAAATCGAGCGTCATATCAGATACACTTATCATTTTAATCAAAAATTTAAATCTTATCTTTCAATACCTACTAACAGATAATTCATTGGCTCCTATACAACTACATGCACGTGTGATAGTTTATTTCGGCCTTAGACTCAAACTCTAACTCATGATTCATCTCCTCTCTCATAACAAATTTTTTCCTTTTTTTTTTTTTTTTTTTTTAAGAATATTTCACCTTTCATGCGAATATTTACGCTTGCTTAGGCGCAACATACCCGATTACTTGGTTCATACTCTTTTCGTTTTTTTTTTTCTTTTTTTTTTAGAATATTTCACCTTTCATGCGAATATTTACACTTACTTAGGCGCAAAGTACCCGATTACTCAGATCATACTCTTTTTTTCACTCTTGAGGCTATTGCCTTAATACCAGGCGCACCCCATTATTTTATCACTCTCTTTTTTTTTCTTTTTTTCTTTTTTTTCTTTTTTTCTCTTTTTTTTTGTTTAGAGAGAGAAAACTTACTCAATTGTTATCATCTTTGTCCTTAATCTAATAAACTATTGTGAAGTGAAAAATAGATGTATATTTGCCTCAAAACTACTGTTAGCAATATTTATTTTTTAGATTTTGATCTTTTTCATAAAATTCAAAGTGTATCATCCAATCTACTCTCCTATCCAATTTCAAATCTAAATTTGTTCCTTTATCTGTAAATAGTTTGATCTATTGATAAAAATACATAAGTTTTTTTTAATTTATTTTTGTTTTCAGTTTTTTTTTAATTTTTTTCAGTTAGTTACCCTAAAAACTAACCAAAGTGTAAAATAAAGAAACCCAAAAATCTAAAAAAAAAAAAATCATAAAAACAAAAATAAAATCCTAAAAATCCTAACAAATAAAAATCTCCTAATCTACTCCCCCACACCTAAACTTGTGTATGCCCTCATACACAAACCAAGGGTGGTAAAATAAAAAAAGAAAACTATTATACAAATATTATACACTTATTAGAAAATTCAAACGGTTACGACCTCTTGATCGCTTTCCACTCTCATAATGTGTCCTTTTATGTTTTGATATGGATAAACTTAGCCTTTTTGTCAGTTTTGCATTTAATCTCTCCATCTTATTTTTGATTTTTCTCAATTTTTTTTCTACTTTTCTTTTTTTTATTCAATAATAAAATTTTGAGGTTGGAAAGCGTATCTTTACCATCGTTCGTATTCCATCCACGAGCATCTTTCATATTTGTAAGTATTTTGGTTTTATCAACGTGTGAAATAACATACTCACTTTGGTATTGTGGAATCATTAGCTCAATTTTGGAGGGCTCTTTTAAGTCATCAGGTATCATGATCTCTTCTTTTTGATGTTCCTTCCTTTCCTCAATTGTTAGGGGTTTGTCATGCAAATTTTCTTCAAACCTGTCATCAAAATTCTCAAAAGAAAATGCCATACTAGTAGACTTTTCATTAGTCAAGTTATTATGAATGGATAAAAATTCTTCTTTACAAATTTCTTCACAATTTCCATCAAAAGAATCAAATGATAATGTGTCACTAGCAAGCAAAATATTTTCTTTATCACTGGTTTCTTCATAGTTATTGCCACAATGGTCTAAAATAGGTTGATCACAATGTTGAATTATAGACTCATCATGCACAAAACTATTTAATTCATTTTGAATCATATCTACTTCAGAAGATGACTGGAGTGATTGCTCGTTTGAGTCAGATACGTTCAAACTATTAGATGGTTGATCTATAAAAAGTTTAGCTTGAGAAATCGCTTTGAGAAGATCTTCCATACAAGATTCAATTTTAGAGGATGATTTTTGAGATGATGATTTCAGCAAAACTTCCATATCTTCCTCTATTCTACATTTTCGTTCCTCAGACTCATGATCGTAATTTTCCTTATTTTTCTCAAATGATTGCATCTTGAGATCATGAGTGAAATTTGAAGAATGATATGATGGATCCATGTACATATTTGATGACAGATATGAAGTGGTTGGAGGTAGATTCTCATGACATACATATCTCGCTTCTAATCTTTTTAATCTTTCATCTAACATGTTCAATTGAATATCTTGTTCATGATTGAATGTAGAACATGAAGATAAATAGCCCATAAAGAAAGGATCAGATGGAGGATTATCTTGATATGGCTCTTGATTATATGCAAAAATAGAATTATTCATCCATTCATAATTGTAATTTTGTGTATAAGAAGCGCTCGTAGGCTTATTATATGTATTGTGAATTTGTTTATGACCTAGTTCTAGAGAACTTCCTATCCATGGACACTGATAATAATTATGGTATGGATCACGATAATGATTGCAACCAGTTTGATTTTGAAACATTTTTTTTTAATTTTTTTTTGTTTGTTTTGAAGAAGGCGGAGAGGGAAAGAGATGGAAAAGAAAAAATAAAAACAATTGAAATATGATCTTTATAATTTTTTATTATTTTTTTTGTAGAATTAAGAACGATAAATACAGAAATACACAAAATTTGAGGGAGAAACAGAAAGATATTGCCGCTAAATAGCGGTATTTACAGCTATTTAGCGGCCAAATCTGGGAGGTTACCTCTCGGATTTTTGCAGTGCACTTTCACAACGCTTTCCTTTACTTTGTATATCCCGTATCTAAAGTTCCAGATCCATACACACTCAACACACACTGTTAAGCCGTAAAACGTTAGAAAAAGCAAGAAAAACACCGTCGATCCCCGGCAACGGCGCCAAAAACTTGATGTGATAAATTACTGCAAGCGCACAGTGTCGGTGTAGCGCTGTACAGGTCGTCCCACAGGGATCTAGGGTGTTTTTGCGATTCTTACTCTTTCCTTAGTCTAGCGGATTAACAAAGGATTCTAGGTTGAAGTTGGATTAATCTAAATCGCCTAGGATCTAGAATCCACTAGTTTCCAACCATGTATTTACTTCTACTATCTTCTTCTTTCATAAAAGTTTGATCTTTTTAGTTTAATCTTTATTTAAAGTGCCCTAAGTATGAGCTATCAAGTGGTGTGCAAGTATAACTCATCAAAGATACTACTTCTCATAAAAACAAACTAAATCTTTAGATAATTCAATGAAAAAAATAAAATCAACAACCCCAAACCCTAACTAAGCATAGGCTATCAAGAAACCTAATTCAAGTATAACCTATCAAAGTCTTAATCTTCGAGTTCTTGTATTTTAATCCTTTTAGAGAAAAATCATGTCTTTATTTATTTTTATTCAAGAAGAAAATACTAGAGAGCAATTACATGATGGATCCTAACTTCATCTACATCCTAGAGCTAAACTAATTAGCTACTCATGATTCTAGAAAGCAATTAAATCTAATCTAGAAAGCAAATAAATCTATACTAGAAAGCAGTTAAATCTATCTAAAAAGCAAATAAAGATTAGAAAACAATGGCTTACCTCTTAAGCACGGTATTGTGGCCGCCACCCCTTCAGCAAAACCCTAATTTTATTAATGGAAGATGAGTACAAACTAAATCCTAATCTACATTAACTACTGCATAAAACCTAGAATACAAGGATACGGCCAATATATAGGATTCGGAAATCAAACCCTAATTCTAGCAGAACTCTAAAGTCACAAAATTACATCGAAGCCAGGGAAGAAAATTCAGCATGTGGGGCCCACAGTTGGCTGCTAAATGGCGGCTAAAACCGCTAAATAGCGGTTTTATTTCGAGTAACTCAATTGAAATTTCTTCCACGTCCGTTTCGTGTCTTGATCATTATATTTCCTTGACTGTATTTGACTTTGCATCTCTGTAACATCGTAATCTCGTAGTTTTTCTCACTTTAGAAACTTTTCGGACTCTGATTTCCTACTCCAACATTGATTTCTTGCCATCTCCTTGTATGAATCGAATTACCTGAAAAAGGCACTAAAAATACCCGAGTAGCATTTATTTATATACAAAAATAGATAAAGTATGAGAGGAAAATACAATATATGATATTCATCACACCCCCACACCTATCTTTTGCTAGTCCTCGAGCAAAACCTAAATCTAAAAAGAAAACTAAAAATCCTAACTCACTTTCGCAGGAATCGCGATTGCACTTAGCACGTGCAATAAGCCTTTAAACCCCTAGGTTACCCTAGTGGACGAGTGTTGTCTCGTGAGGGTTTGCAGTGAATATATCCAAAAAATTCAAGAAGAAAATAGATTAAGGAATAAAGAAAAGAAAAATAAGGATAACCGAAAATCAAGAAAAATAGAAATTTTATACAAAGGAAAGAAAAATCTTTTTTTTTATGATATTTTCATCAATTAATCTCACTAATATACAAACTCAAGAACGCATTTAGATTATCAATTTTCAAATCGAGCGTCATATCAGATACACTTATCATTTTAATCAAAAATTTAAATCTTATCTTTCAATACCTACTAACAGATAATTCATTGGCTCCTATACAACTACATGCACGTGTGATAGTTTATTTCGGCCTTAGACTCAAACTCTAACTCATGATTCATCTCCTCTCTCATAACAATTTTTTTCCTTTTTTTTTTTTTTTTTTTTAAGAATATTTCACCTTTCATGCGAATATTTACGCTTGCTTAGGCGCAACATACCCGATTACTTGGTTCATACTCTTTTCGTTTTTCTTTTTCTTTTTTTTTTAGAATATTTCACCTTTCATGCGAATATTTACACTTACTTAGGCGCAAAGTACCCGATTACTCAGATCATACTCTTTTTTTCACTCTTGAGGCTATTGCCTTAATACCAGGCGCACCCCATTATTTTATCACTCTCTTTTTTTTTCTTTTTTTCTTTTTTTTCTTTTTTTCTCTTTTTTTTTGTTTAGAGAGAGAAAACTTACTCAATTGTTATCATCTTTGTCCTTAATCTAATAAACTATTGTGAAGTGAAAAATAGATGTATATTTGCCTCAAAACTACTGTTAGCAATATTTATTTTTTAGATTTTGATCTTTTTCATAAAATTCAAAGTGTATCATCCAATCTACTCTCCTATCCAATTTCAAATCTAAATTTGTTCCTTTATCTGTAAATAGTTTGATCTATTGATAAAAATACATAAGTTTTTTTTAATTTATTTTTGTTTTCAGTTTTTTTTTAATTTTTTTCAGTTAGTTACCCTAAAAACTAACCAAAGTGTAAAATAAAGAAACCCAAAAATCTTTAAAAAAAAAATCATAAAAACAAAAATAAAATCCTAAAAATCCTAACAAATAAAAATCTCCTAATCTACTCCCCCACACCTAAACTTGTGTATGCCCTCATACACAAACCAAGGGTGGTAAAATAAAAAAAGAAAACTATTATACAAATATTATACACTTATTAGAAAATTCAAACGGTTACGACCTCTTGATCGCTTTCCACTCTCATAATGTGTCCTTTTATGTTTTGATATGGATAAACTTAGCCTTTTTGTCAGTTTTGCATTTAATCTCTCCATCTTATTTTTGATTTTTCTCAATTTTTTTTCTACTTTTCTTTTTTTTATTCAATAATAAAATTTTGAGGTTGGAAAGCGTACCTTTACCATCGTTCGTATTCCATCCACGAGCATCTTTCATATTTGTAAGTATTTTGGTTTTATCAACGTGTGAAATAACATACTCACTTTGGTATTGTGGAATCATTAGCTCAATTTTGGAGGGCTCTTTTAAGTCATCAGGTATCATGATCTCTTCTTTTTGATGTTCCTTCCTTTCCTCAATTGTTAGGGGTTTGTCATGCAAATTTTCTTCAAACCTGTCATCAAAATTCTCAAAAGAAAATGCCATACTAGTAGACTTTTCATTAGTCAAGTTATTATGAATGGATAAAAATTCTTCTTTACAAATTTCTTCACAATTTCCATCAAAAGAATCAAATGATAATGTGTCACTAGCAAGCAAAATATTTTCTTTATCACTGGTTTCTTCATAGTTATTGCC
Source organism: Dracaena cambodiana (assembly GCA_036321105.1). Lineage (NCBI taxonomy): Eukaryota > Viridiplantae > Streptophyta > Magnoliopsida > Asparagales > Asparagaceae > Dracaena > Dracaena cambodiana. The sequence continues at coordinate 37,830,362 of JAYEPQ010000011.1, read as the reverse complement.
ACAATGGTCTAAAATAGGTTGATCACAATGTTGAATTATAGACTCATCATGCACAAAACTATTTAATTCATTTTGAATCATATCTACTTCAGAAGATGACTGGAGTGATTGCTCGTTTGAGTCAGATACGTTCAAACTATTAGATGGTTGATCTATAAAAAGTTTAGCTTGAGAAATCGCTTTGAGAAGATCTTCCATACAAGATTCAATTTTAGAGGATGATTTTTGAGATGATGATTTCAGCAAAACTTCCATATCTTCCTCTATTCTACATTTTCGTTCCTCAGACTCATGATCGTAATTTTCCTTATTTTTCTCAAATGATTGCATCTTGAGATCATGAGTGAAATTTGAAGAATGATATGATGGATCCATGTACATATTTGATGACAGATATGAAGTGGTTGGAGGTAGATTCTCATGACATACATATCTCGCTTCTAATCTTTTTAATCTTTCATCTAACATGTTCAATTGAATATCTTGTTCATGATTGAATGTAGAACATGAAGATAAATAGCCCATAAAGAAAGGATCAGATGGAGGATTATCTTGATATGGCTCTTGATTATATGCAAAATTAGAATTATTCATCCATTCATAATTGTAATTTTGTGTATAAGAAGCGCTCGTAGGCTTATTATATGTATTGTGAATTTGTTTATGACCTAGTTCTAGAGAACTTCCTATCCATGGACACTGATAATAATTATGGTATGGATCACGACAATGATTGCAACCAGTTTGATTTTGAAACATTTTTTTTTAATTTTTTTTTGTTTGTTTTGAAGAAGGCGGAGAGGGAAAGAGATGGAAAAGAAAAAATAAAAACAATTGAAATATGATCTTTATAATTTTTTATTATTTTTTTTGTAGAATTAAGAACGATAAATACAGAAATACACAAAATTTGAGGGAGAAACAGAAAGATATTGCCTCTAAATAGCGGTATTTACCGCTATTTAGCGGCCAAATCTGGGAGGTTACCTCTCGGATTTTTGCAGTGCACTTCCACAACGCTTTCCTTTACTTTGTATATCCCGTATCTAAAGTTCCAGATCCATACACACTCAACACACACTGTTAAGCCGTAAAACGTTAGAAAAAGCAAGAAAAACACCGTCGATCCCCGGCAACGGCGCCAAAAACTTGATGTGATAAATTACTGCAAGCGCACAGTGTCGGTGTAGCGCTGTACAGGTCGTCCCACAGGGATCTAGGGTGTTTTTGCGATTCTTACTCTTTCCTTAGTCTAGCGGATTAACAAAGGATTCTAGGTTGAAGTTGGATTAATCTAAATCGCCTAGGATCTAGAATCCACTAGTTTCCAACCATGTATTTACTTCTACTATCTTCTTCTTTCATAAAAAGTTTGATCTTTTTAGTTTAATCTTTATTTAAAGTGCCCTAAGTATGAGCTATCAAGTGGTGTGCAAGTATAACTCATCAAAAATACTACTTCTCATAAAAACAAACTAAATCTTTAGATAATTCAATGAAAAAGATAAAATCAACAACCCCAAACCCTAACTAAGCATAGGCTATCAAGAAACCTAATTCAAGTATAACCTATCAAAGTCTTAATTTTCGAGTTCTTGTATTTTAATCCTTTTAGAGAAAAATCATGTCTTTATTTATTTTTATTCAAGAAGAAAATACTAGAGAGCAATTACATGATGGATCCTAACTTCATCTACATCCTAGAGCTAAACTAATTAGCTACTCATGATTCTAGAAAGCAATTAAATCTAATCTAGAAAGCAAATAAATCTATACTAGAAAGCAGTTAAATCTATCTAAAAAGCAAATAAAGATTAGAAAACAATGGCTTACCTCTGGAGCACGGTATTGTGGCCGCCACCCCTTCAGCAAAACCCTAATTTTATTAATGGAAGACGAGTACAAACTAAATCCTAATCTACATTAACTACTGCATAAAACCTAGAATACAAGGATACGGCCAATATATAGGATTCGGAAATCAAACCCTAATTCTAGCAGAACTCTAAAGTCACAAAATTACATCGAAGCCAGGGAAGAAAATTCAGCATGTGGGGCCCACAGTTGGCCGCTAAATGGCGGCTAAAACCGCTAAATAGCGGTTTTATTTCGAGTAACTCAATTGAAATTTCTTCCACGTCCGTTTCGTGTCTTGATCATTATATTTCCTTGACTGTATTTGACTTTGCATCTCTGTAACATCGTAATCTCGTAGTTTTTCTCACTTTAGAAACTTTTCGGACTCTGATTTCCTACTCCAACATTGATTTCTTGCCATCTCCTTTTATGAATCGAATTACCTGAAAAAGGCACTAAAAATACCCGAGTAGCATTTATTTATATACAAAAATAGATAAAGTATGAGAGGAAAATACAATATATGATATTCATCACACCCCCACACCTATCTTTTGCTAGTCCTCGAGCAAAACCTAAATCTAAAAAGAAAACTAAAAATCCTAACTCACTTTCGCAGGAATCGCGATTGCACTTAGCACGTGCAATAAGCCTTTAAACCCCTAGGTTACCCTAGTGGACGAGTGTTGTCTCGTGAGGGTTTGCAGTGAATATATCCAAAAAATTCAAGAAGAAAATAGATTAAGGAATAAAGAAAAGAAAAATAAGGATAACCGAAAATCAAGAAAAATAGAAATTTTATACAAAGGAAAGAAAAATCTTTTTTTTTATGATATTTTCATCAATTAATCTCACTAGTATACAAACTCAAGAACGCATTTAGATTATCAATTTTCAAATCGAGCGTCATATCAGATACACTTATCATTTTAATCAAAAATTTAAATCTTATCTTTCAATACCTACTAACAGATAATTCATTGGCTCCTATACAACTACATGCACGTGTGATAGTTTATTTCGGCCTTAGACTCAAACTCTAACTCATGATTCATCTCCTCTCTCATAACAAATTTTTTCCTTTTTTTTTTTTTTTTTTTTTAAGAATATTTCACCTTTCATGCGAATATTCACGCTTGCTTAGGCGCAATATACCCGATTACTTGGTTCATACTCTTTTCGTTTTTCTTTTTCTTTTTTTTTTAGAATATTTCACATTTCATGCGAATATTTACACTTACTTAGGCGCAAAGTTCCCGATTACTCAGATCATACTCTTTTTTTCACTCTTGAGGCTATTGCCTTAATACCAGGCGCACCCCATTATTTTATCACTCTCTTTTTTTTTCTTTTTTTCTTTTTTTTCTTTTTTTCTCTTTTTTTTGTTTAGAGAGAGAAAACTTACTCAATTGTTATCATCTTTGTCCTTAATCTAATAAACTATTGTGAAGTGAAAAATAGATGTATATTTGTCTCAAAACTACTGTTAGCAATATTTATTTTTTAGATTTTGATCTTTTTCATAAAATTCAAAGTGTATCATCCAATCTACTCTCCTATCCAATTTCAAATCTAAATTTGTTCCTTTATCTGTAAGTAGTTTGATCTATTGATAAAAATACATAAGTTTTTTTTAATTTATTTTTGTTTTCAGTTTTTTTTTAATTTTTTTCAGTTAGTTACCCTAAAAACTAACCAAAGTGTAAAATAAAGAAACCCAAAAATCTAAAAAAAAAAAATCATAAAAACAAAAATAAAATCCAAAAAATCCTAACAAATAAAAATCTCCTAATCTACTCCCCCACACCTAAACTTGTGTATGCCCTCATACACAAACCAAGAGTGGTAAAATAAAAAAAGAAAACTATTATACAAATATTATACACTTATTAGAAAATTCAAACGGTTACGACCTCTTGATCGCTTTCCACTCTCATAATGTGTCCTTTTATGTTTTGATATGGATGAATTTAGCCTTTTTGTCAGTTTTGCATTTAATCTCTCCATCTTATTTTTGATTTTTCTCAATTTTTTTTCTACTTTTCTTTTTTTATTCAATAATAAAATTTTGAGGTTGGAAAGCGTACCTTTACCATCGTTCGTATTCCATCCACGAGCATCTTTCATATTTGTAAGTATTTTGGTTTTATCAACGTGTGAAATAACATACTCACTTTGGTATTGTGGAATCATTAGCTCAATTTTGGAGGGCTCTTTTAAGTCATCAGGTATCATGATCTCTTCTTTTTGATGTTCCTTCCTTTCCTCAATTGTTAGGGGTTTGTCATGCAAATTTTCTTCAAACCTGTCATCAAAATTCTCAAAAGAAAATGCCATACTAGTAGACTTTTCATTAGTCAAGTTATTATGAATGGATAAAAATTCTTCTTTACAAATTTCTTCACAATTTCCATCAAAAGAATCAAATGATAATGTGTCACTAGCAAGCAAAATATTTTCTTTATCACTGGTTTCTTCATAGTTATTGCCACAATGGTCTAAAATAGGTTGATCACAATGTTGAATTATAGACTCATCATGCACAAAACTATTTAATTCATTTTGAATCATATCTACTTCAGAAGATGACTGGAGTGATTGCTCGTTTGAGTCAGATACGTTCAAACTATTAGATGGTTGATCTATAAAAAGTTTAGCTTGAGAAATCGCTTTGAGAAGATCTTCCATACAAGATTCAATTTTAGAGGATGATTTTTGAGATGATGATTTCAGCAAAACTTCCATATCTTCCTCTATTCTACATTTTCGTTTCTCAGACTCATGATCGTAATTTTCCTTATTTTTCTCAAATGATTGCATCTCGAGATCATGAGTGAAATTTGAAGAATGATATGATGGATCCATGTACATATTTGATGACAGATATGAAGTGGTTGGAGGTAGATTCTCATGACATACATATCTCGCTTCTAATCTTTTTAATCTTTCATCTAACATGTTCAATTGAATATCTTGTTCATGATTGAATGTAGAACATGAAGATAAATAGTCCATAAAGAAAGGATCAGATGGAGGATTATCTTGATATGGCTCTTGATTATATGCAAAATTAGAATTATTCATCCATTCATAATTGTAATTTTGTGTATAAGAAGCGCTCGTAGGCTTATTATATGTATTGTGAATTTGTTTATGACCTAGTTCTAGCGAACTTCCTATCCATGGACACTGATAATAATTATGGTATGGATCACGACAATGATTGCAACCAGTTTGATTTTGAAACATTTTTTTTAATTTTTTTTTGTTTGTTTTGAAGAAGGCGGAGAGGGAAAGAGATGGAAAAGAAAAAATAAAAACAATTGAAATATGATCTTTATAATTTTTTATTATTTTTTTTGTAGAATCAAAACGATAAATACAGAAATACACAAAATTTGAGGGAGAAACGGAAAGATATTGCCGCTAAATAGCGGTATTTACCGCTATTTTGCGGCCAAATCTCGGAGGTTACCTCTCGGATTTTTGCAGTGCACTTTCACAACGCTTTCCTTCACTTTGTATATCCCGTATCTAAAGTTCCAGATCTATACACACTCAACACACACTGTTAAGCCGTAAAACGTTAGAAAAAGCAAGAAAAACACCGTCGATCCCCGGCAACAGCGCCAAAAACTTGATGTGATAAATTACTGCAAGCGCACAGTGTCGGTGTAGCGCTGTACAGGTCGTCCCACAGGGATCTAGGGTGTTTTTGCGATTCTTACTCTTTCCTTAGTCTAGCGGATTAACAAAGGATTCTAGGTTGAAGTTGGATTAATCTAAATCGCCTAGGATCTAGAATCCACTAGTTTCCAACCATGTATTTACTTCTACTATCTTCTTCTTTCATAAAAATTTGATCTTTTTAGTTTAATCTTTATTTAAAGTGCCCTAAGTATGAGCTATCAAGTGGTGTGCAAGCATAACTCATCAAAGATACTACTTCTCATAAAAACAAACTAAATCTTTAGATAATTCAATGAAAAAGATAAAATCAACAACCCCAAACCCTAACTAAGCATAGGCTATCAAGAAACCTAATTCAAGTATAACCTATCAAAGTCTTAATCTTCGAGTTCTTGTATTTTAATCCTTTTAGAGAAAAATCATGTCTTTATTTATTTTTATTCAAGAAGAAAATAATAGAGAGCAATTACATGATGGATCCTAACTTCATCTACATCCTAGAGCTAAACTAATTAGCTACTCATGATTCTAGAAAGCAATTAAATCTAATCTAGAAAGCAAATAAATCTATACTAGAAAGCAGTTAAATCTATCTAAAAAGCAAATAAAGATTAGAAAACAATGGCTTACCTCTGGAGCACGGTATTGTGGCCGCCACCCCTTCAGCAAAACCCTAATTTTATTAATGGAAGACGAGTACAAACTAAATCCTAATCTACATTAACTACTGCATAAAACCTAGAATACAAGGATACGGCCAATATATAGGATTCGGAAATCAAACCCTAATTCTAGAAGAACTCTAAAGTCACAAAATTACATCGAAGCCAGGGAAGAAAATTCAGCATGTGGGGCCCACAGTTGGCCGCTAAATGGCGGCTAAAACCGCTAAAAAGCGGTTTTATTTCGAGTAACTCAATTGAAATTTCTTCCACGTCCGTTTCGTGTCTTGATCATTATATTTCCTTGACTGTATTTGACTTTGCATCTCTGTAACATCGTAATCTCGTAGTTTTTCTCACTTTAGAAACTTTTCGGACTCTGATTTCCTACTCCAACATTGATTTCTTGCCATCTCCTTGTATGAATCGAATTACCTGAAAAATGCACTAAAAATACCCGAGTAACATTTATTTATATACAAAAATAGATAAAGTATAAGAGGAAAAATACAATATATGATATTCATCACACCCCCACACCTATCTTTTGCCAGTCTTCGAGCAAAACCTAAATCTAGAAAGAAAACTAAAAATCCTAACTCACTTTCTCAGGAATCGCGATTGCACTTAGCACGTGCACTAAGTCTTTAAACCCCTAGGTTACCCTAGTGGACGAGTGTTGTCTCGTGAGGGTTTGCAGTGAATATACCCACAAAATTCAAGAAGAAAATAGATTAAGGAATAAAGAAAAGAAAAATAAGGATAACCGAAAATCAAGAAAAATAGAAATTTTATACAAAGGAAAGAAAAATCTTTTTTTTTATGATATTTTCATCAATTAATCTCACTAATATACAAACTCAAGAACGCATTTAGATTATCAATTTTCAAATCGAGCGTCATATCAGATACACTTATCATTTTAATCAAAAATTTAAATCCTATCTTTCAATACCTACTAACAGATAATTCATTGGCTCCTATACAACTACATGCACGTGTGATAGTTTATTTCGGCCTTAGACTCAAACTCTAACTCATGATTCATCTCCTCTCTCATAACAAATTTTTTCCTTTTTTTTTTTTTTTTTTTTTAATAATATTTCACCTTTCATGCGAATATTCACGCTTGCTTAGGCGCAACATACCCGATTACTTGGTTCATACTCTTTTCGTTTTTCTTTTTCTTTTTTTTTTAGAATATTTCACCTTTCATGCGAATATTTACACTTACTTAGGCGCAAAGTACCCGATTACTCAGATCATACTCTTTTTTTCACTCTTGAGTCTATTGCCTTAATACCAGGCGCACCCCATTATTTTATCACTCTCTTTTTTTTTCTTTTTTTCTTTTTTTTCTTTTTTTCTCTTTTTTTTTGTTTAGAGAGAGAAAACTTACTCAATTGTTATCATCTTTGTCCTTAATCTAATAAACTATTGTGAAGTGAAAAATAGATGTATATTTGCCTCAAAACTACTGTTAGCAATATTTATTTTTTAGATTTTGATCTTTTTCATAAAATTCAAAGTGTATCATCCAATCTACTCTCCTATCCAATTTCAAATCTAAATTTGTTCCTTTATCTGTAAGTAGTTTGATCTATTGATAAAAATACATAAGTTTTTTTTAATTTATTTTTCTTTTCATTTTTTTTTTAATTTTTTTCAGTTAGTTACCCTAAAAACTAACCAAAGTGTAAAATAAAGAAACCCAAAAATTAAAAAAAAAAAAAATCATAAAAACAAAAATAAAATCATAAAAATCCTAACAAATAAAAATCTCCTAATCTACTCCCCCACACCTAAACTTGTGTATGCCCTCATACACAAACCAAGGGTGGTAAAATAAAAAAAGAAAACTATTATACAAATATTATACACTTATTAGAAAATTCAAACGGTTACGACCTCTTGATCGCTTTCCACTCTCATAATGTGTCCTTTTATGTTTTGATATGGATAAACTTAGCCTTTTTGTCAGTTTTGCATTTAATCTCTCCATCTTATTTTTGATTTTTCTCAATTTTTTTTCTACTTTTCTTTTTTTTATTCAATAATAAAATTTTGAGGTTGGAAAGCGTACCTTTACCATCGTTCGTATTCCATCCACGAGCATCTTTCATATTTGTAAGTATTTTGGTTTTATCAACGTGTGAAATAACATACTCACTTTAGTATTGTGGAATCATTAGCTCAATTTTGGAGGGCTCTTTTAAGTCATCAGGTACCATGATCTCTTCTTTTTGATGTTCCTTCCTTTCCTCAATTGTTAGGGGCTTGTCATGCAAATTTTTTTCAAACCTGTCATCAAAATTCTCAAAAGAAAATGCCATACTAGTAGACTTTTCATTAGTCAAGTTATTATGAATGGATAAAAATTCTTCTTCACAAATTTCTTCACAATTTCCATCAAAAGAATCAAATGATAATGTGTCACTAGCAAGCAAAATATTTTATTTATCACTGGTTTCTTCATAGTTATTGCCACAATGGTCTAAAATAGGTTGATCACAATGTTGAATTATAGACTCATCATGCACAAAACTATTTAATTCATTTTGAATCATATCTACTTCAGAAGATGACTGGAGTGATTGCTCGTTTGAGTCAGATACGTTCAAACTATTAGATGGTTGATCTATAAAAAGTTTAGCTTGAGAAATCGCTTTGAGAAGATCTTCCATACAAGATTCAATTTTAGAGGATGATTTTTGAGATGATGATTTCAGCAAAACTTCCATATCTTCCTCTATTCTACATTTTCGTTCCTCAGACTCATGATCGTAATTTTCCTTATTTTTCTCAAATGATTGCATCTCGAGATCATGAGTGAAATTTGAAGAATGATATGATGGATCCATGTACATATTTGATGACAGATATGAAGTGGTTGGAGGTAGATTCTCATGACATACATATCTCGCTTCTAATCTTTTTAATCTTTCATCTAACATGTTCAATTGAATATCTTGTTCATGATTGAATGTTGAACATGAAGTTAAATAGCCCATAAAGAAAGGATCAGATGGAGGATTATCTTGATATGGCTCTTGATTATATGCAAAATTAGAATTATTCATCCATTCATAATTGTAATTTTGTGTATAAGAAGCGCTCGTAGGCTTATTATATGTATTGTAAATTTGTTTATGACCTAGTCCTAGCGAACTTCCTATCCATGGACACTGATAATAATTATGGTATGGATCACGACAATGATTGCAACCAGTTTGATTTTGAAACATTTTTTTTTAATTTTTTTTGTTTGTTTTGAAGAAGGCGGAGAGGGAAAGAGATGGAAAAGAAAAAATAAAAACAATTGAAATATGATCTTTATAATTTTTTATTATTTTTTTTGTAGAATCAAGAACGATAAATACAGAAATACACAAAATTTGAGGGAGAAACGGAAAGATATTGCCGCTAAATAGTGGTATTTACCGCTATTTAGCGGCCAAATCTGGGAGGTTACCTCTCGGATTTTTGCAGTGCACTTCCACAACGCTTTCCTTCACTTTGTATATCCCGTATCTAAAGTTCCAGATCTATACACACTCAACACACACTGTTAAGCCGTAAAACGTTAGAAAAAGCAAGAAAAATACCGTCGATCCCCGGCAACGGCGCCAAAAACTTGATGTGATAAATTACTGCAAGCGCACAGTGTCGGTGTAGCGCTGTACAGGTCGTCCCACAGGGATCTAGGGTGTTTATGCGATTCTTACTCTTTCCTTAGTCTAGCGGATTAACAAAGGATTCTAGGTTGAAGTTGGATTAATCTAAATCGCCTATGATCTAGAATCCACTAGTTTCCAACCATGTATTTACTTCTACTATCTTCTTCTTTCATAAAAATTTGATCTTTTTAGTTTAATCTTTATTTAAAGTGCCCTAAGTATGAGCTATCAAGTGGTGTGCAAGCATAACTCATCAAAGATACTACTTCTCATAAAAACAAACTAAATCTTTAGATAATTCAATGAAAAAGATAAAATCAACAACCCCAAACCCTAACTAAGCATATGCTATCAAGAAACCTAATTCAAGTATAACCTATCAAAGTCTTAATCTTCGAGTTCTTGTATTTTAATCCTTTTAGAGAAAAATCATGTCTTTATTTATTTTTATTCAAGAAGAAAATACTAGAGAGCAATTACATGATGGATCCTAACTTCATCTACATCCTAGAGCTAAACTAATTAGCTACTCATGATTCTAGAAAGCAATTAAATCTAATCTAGAAAGCAAATAAATCTATACTAGAAAGCAGTTAAATCTATCTAAAAAGCAAATAAAGATTAGAAAACAATGGCTTACCTCTGGAGCACGGTATTGTGGCCGCCACCCCTTCAGCAAAACCCTAATTTTATTAATGGAAGACGAGTACAAACTAAATCCTAATCTACATTAACTACTGCATAAAATCTAGAATACAAGGATACGGCCAATATATAGGATTCGGAAATCAAACCCTAATTCTAGCAGAACTCTAAAGTCACAAAATTACATCGAAGCCAGGGAAGAAAATTCAGCATGTGGGGCCCACAGTTGGCCGCTAAATGGCGGCTAAAACCGCTAAAAAGCGGTTTTATTTCGAGTAACTCAATTGAAATTTCTTCCACGTCCGTTTCGTGTCTTGATCATTATATTTCCTTGACTGTATTTGACTTTGCATCTCTGTAACATCGTAATCTCGTAGTTTTTCTCACTTTAGAAACTTTTCGGACTCTGATTTCCTACTCCAACATTGATTTCTTGCCATCTCCTTGTATGAATCGAATTACCTGAAAAATGCACTAAAAATACCCGAGTAGCATTTATTTATATACAAAAATAGATAAAGTATAAGAGGAAAAATACAATATATGATATTCATCACACCCCCACACCTATCTTTTGCCAGTCTTCGAGCAAAACCTAAATCTAAAAAGAAAACTAAAAATCCTAACTCACTTTCTCAGGAATCGCGATTGCACTTAGCACGTGCAATAAGCCTTTAAACCCCTAGGTTACCCTAGTGGACGAGTGTTGTCTCGTGAGGGTTTGCAGTGAATATACCCACAAAATTCAAGAAGAAAATAGATTAAGGAATAAAGAAAAGAAAAATAAGGATAACCGAAAATCAAGAAAAATAGAAATTTTATACAAAGGAAAGAAAAATCTTTTTTTTTATGATATTTTCATCAATTAATCTCACTAATATACAAACTCAAGAACGCATTTAGATTATCAATTTTCAAATCGAGCGTCATATCAGATACACTTATCATTTTAATCAAAAATTTAAATCCTATCTTTCAATACCTACTAATAGATAATTCATTGGCTCCTATACAACTACATGCACGTGTGATAGTTTATTTCGGCCTTAGACTCAAACTCTAACTCATGATTCATCTCCTCTCTCATAACAAATTTTTTCCTTTTTTTTTTTTTTTTTTTTAAGAATATTTCACCTTTCATGCGAATATTCACGCTTGCTTAGGCGCAACATACCCGATTACTTGGTTCATACTCTTTTCGTTTTTCTTTTTCTCTTTTTTTTAGAATATTTCACCTTTCATGCGAATATTTACACTTACTTAGGCGCAATATACCCGATTACTCAGATCATACTCTTTTTTTCACTCTTGAGTCTATTGCCTTAATACCAGGCGCACCCCATTATTTTATCACTCTTTTTTTTTTTCTTTTTTTCTTTTTTTTCTTTTTTTCTCTTTTTTTTTGTTTAGAGAGAGAAAACTTACTCAATTGTTATCATCTTTGTCCTTAATCTAATAAACTATTGTGAAGTGAAAAATAGATGTATATTTGCCTCAAAACTACTGTTAGCAATATTTATTTTTTAGATTTTGATCTTTTTCATAAAATTCAAAGTGTATCATCCAATCTACTCTTCTATCCAATTTCAAATCTAAATTTGTTCCTTTATCTGTAAGTAGTTTGATCTATTGATAAAAATACATAAGTTTTTTTAATTTATTTTTCTTTTCATTTTTTTTTTAATTTTTTTCAGTTAGTTACCCTAAAAACTAACCAAAGTGTAAAATAAAGAAACCCAAAAATCTAAAAAAAAAAAAAATCATAAAAACAAAAATAAAATCCTAAAAATCCTAACAAATAAAAATCTCCTAATCTACTCTCCCACACCTAAACTTGTGTATGCCCTCATACACAAACCAAGGGTGGTAAAATAAAAAAAGAAAACTATTATACAAATATTATACACTTATTAGAAAGTTCAAACGGTTACGACCTCTTGATCGCTTTCCACTCTCATAATGTGTCCTTTTATGTTTTGATATGGATAAACTTAGCCTTTTTGTCAGTTTTGCATTTAATCTCTCCATCTTATTTTTGATTTTTCTCAATTTTTTTTCTACTTTTCTTTTTTTTATTCAATAATAAAATTTTGAGGTTGGAAAGCGTACCTTTACCATCGTTCGTATTCCATCCACGAGCATCTTTCATATTTGTAAGTATTTTGGTTTTATCAACGTGTGAAATAACATACTCACATTGGTATTGTGGAATCATTAGCTCAATTTTGGAGGGCTCTTTTAAGTCATCATGTACCATGATCTCTTCTTTTTGATGTTCCTTCCTTTCCTCAATTGTTAGGGGCTTGTCATGCAAATTTTCTTCAAACCTGTCATCAAAATTCTCAAAAGAAAATGCCATACTAGTAGACTTTTCATTAGTCAAGTTATTATGAATGGATAAAAATTCTTCTTCACAAATTTCTTCACAATTTCCATCAAAAGAATCAAATGATAATGTGTCACTAGCAAGCAAAATATTTTCTTTATCACTGGTTTCTTCATAGTTATTGCCACAATGGTCTAAAATAGGTTGATCACAATGTTGAATTATAGACTCATCATGCACAAAACTATTTAATTCATTTTGAATCATATCTACTTCAGAAGATGACTGGAGTGATTGCTCGTTTGAGTCAGATACGTTCAAACTATTAGATGGTTGATCTATAAAAAGTTTAGCTTGAGAAATCGCTTTGAGAAGATCTTCCATACAAGATTCAATTTTAGAGGATGATTTTTGAGATGATGATTTCAGCAAAACTTCCATATCTTCCTCTATTCTACATTTTCGTTCCTCAGACTCATGATCGTAATTTTCCTTATTTTTCTCAAATGATTGCATCTCGAGATCATGAGTGAAATTTGAAGAATGATATGATGGATCCATGTACATATTTGATGACAGATATGAAGTGGTTGGAGGTAGATTCTCATGACATACATATCTCGCTTCTAATCTTTTTAATCTTTCATCTAACATGTTCAATTGAATATCTTGTTCATGATTGAATGTAGAACATGAAGATAAATAGCCCATAAAGAAAGGATCAGATGGAGGATTATCTTGATATGGCTCTTGATTATATGCAAAATTAAAATTATTCATCCATTCATAATTGTAATTTTGTGTATAAGAAGCGCTCGTAGGCTTATTATATGTATTGTGAATTTGTTTATGACCTAGTCCTAGCGAACTTCCTATCCATGGACACTGATAATAATTATGGTATGGATCACGACAATGATTGCAACCAGTTTGATTTTGAAACATTTTTTTTTAATTTTTTTTGTTTGTTTTGAAGAAGGCGGAGAGGGAAAGAGATGGAAAAGAAAAAATAAAAACAATTGAAATATGATCTTTATAATTTTTTATTATTTTTTTTGTAGAATCAAGAACGATAAATACAGAAATACACAAAATTTGAGGGAGAAACGGAAAGATATTGCCGCTAAATAGTGGTATTTACCGCTATTTAGCGGCCAAATCTGGGAGGTTACCTCTCGGATTTTTGCAGTGCACTTCCACAACGCTTTCCTTCACTTTGTATATCCCGTATCTAAAGTTCCAGATCTATACACACTCAACACACACTGTTAAGCCGTAAAACGTTAGAAAAAGCAAGAAAAATACCGTCGATCCCCGGCAACGGTGCCAAAAACTTGATGTGATAAATTACTGCAAGCGCACAGTGTCGGTGTAGCGCTGTACAGGTCGTCCCACAGGGATCTAGGGTGTTTATGCGATTCTTACTCTTTCCTTAGTCTAGCGGATTAACAAAGGATTCTAGGTTGAAGTTGGATTAATCTAAATCGCCTATGATCTAGAATCCACTAGTTTCCAACCATGTATTTACTTCTACTATCTTCTTCTTTCATAAAAATTTGATCTTTTTAGTTTAATCTTTATTTAAAGTACCCTAAGTATGAGCTATCAAGTGGTGTGCAAGCATAACTCATCAAAGATACTACTTCTCATAAAAACAAACTAAATCTTTAGATAATTCAATGAAAAAGATAAAATCAACAACCCCAAACCCTAACTAAGCATAGGCTATCAAGAAACCTAATTCAAGTATAACCTATCAAAGTCTTAATCTTCGAGTTCTTGTATTTTAATCCTTTTAGAGAAAAATCATGTCTTTATTTATTTTTATTCAAGAAGAAAATACTAGAGAGCAATTACATGATGGATCCTAACTTCATCTACATTCTAGAGCTAAACTAATTAGCTACTCATGATTCTAGAAAGCAATTAAATCTAATCTAGAAAGCAAATAAATCTATACTAGAAAGCAGTTAAATCTATCTAAAAAGCAAATAAAGATTAGAAAACAATGGCTTACCTCTGGAGCACGGTATTGTGGCCGCCACCCCTTCAGCAAAACCCTAATTTTATTAATGGAAGACGAGTACAAACTAAATCCTAATCTACATTAACTACTGCATAAAACCTAGAATACAAGGATACGGCCAATATATAGGATTCGGAAATCAAACCCTAATTCTAGCAGAACTCTAAAGTCACAAAATTACATCGAAGCCAGGGAAGAAAATTCAGCATGTGGGGCCCACAGTTGGCCGCTAAATGGCGGCTAAAACCGCTAAAAAGCGGTTTTATTTCGAGTAACTCAATTGAAATTTCTTCCACGTCCGTTTCGTGTCTTGATCATTATATTTCCTTGACTGTATTTGACTTTTCATCTCTGTAACATCGTAATCTCGTAGTTTTTCTCACTTTAGAAACTTTTCGTACTCTGATTTCCTACTCCAACATTGATTTCTTGCCATCTCCTTGTATGAATCGAATTACCTGAAAAATGCACTAAAAATACCCGAGTAGCATTTATTTATATACAAAAATAGATAAAGTATAAGAGGAAAAATACAATATATGATATTCATCACACCCCCACACCTATCTTTTGCCAGTCTTCGAGCAAAACCTAAATCTAGAAAGAAAACTAAAAATCCTAACTCACTTTCTCAGGAATCGCGATTGCACTTAGCACGTGCAATAAGCCTTTAAACCCCTAGGTTACCCTAGTGGACGAGTGTTGTCTCGTGAGGGTTTGCAGTGAATATACCCACAAAATTCAAGAAGAAAATAGATTAAGGAATAAAGAAAAGAAAAATAAGGATAACCGAAAATCAAGAAAAATAGAAATTTTATACAAAGGAAAGAAAAATCTTTTTTTTTATGATATTTTCATCAATTAATCTCACTAATATACAAACTCAAGAACGCATTTAGATTATCAATTTTCAAATCGAGCGTCATATCAGATACACTTATCATTTTAATCAAAAATTTAAATCCTATCTTTCAATACCTACTAACAGATAATTCATTGGCTCCTATACAACTACATGCACGTGTGATAGTTTATTTCGGCCTTAGACTCAAACTCTAACTCATGATTCATCTCCTCTCTCATAACAAATTTTTTCCTTTTTTTTTTTTTTTTTTTTAAGAATATTTCACCTTTCATGCGAATATTCACGCTTGCTTAGGCGCAACATACCCGATTACTTGGTTCATACTCTTTTCGTTTTTCTTTTTCTCTTTTTTTTAGAATATTTCACCTTTCATGCGAATATTTACACTTACTTAGGCGCAAAGTACCCGATTACTCAGATCATACTCTTTTTTTCACTCTTGAGGCTATTGCCTTAATACCAGGCGCACCCCATTATTTTATCACTCTCTTTTTTTTTCTTTTTTTCTTTTTTTTCTTTTTTTCTCTTTTTTTTTGTTTAGAGAGAGAAAACTTACTCAATTGTTATCATCTTTGTCCTTAATCTAATAAACTATTGTGAAGTGAAAAATAGATGTATATTTGCCTCAAAACTACTGTTAGCAATATTTATTTTTTAGATTTTGATCTTTTACATAAAATTCAAAGTGTATCATCCAATCTACTCTCCTATCCAATTTCAAATCTAAATTTGTTCCTTTATCTGTAAGTAGTTTGATCTATTGATAAAAATACATAAGTTTTTTTTAAATTATTTTTCTTTTCATTTTTTTTTAATTTTTTTCAGTTAGTTACCCTAAAAACTAACCAAAGTGTAAAATAAAGAAACCCAAAAATCTAAAAAAAAAAAAATCATAAAAACAAAAATAAAATCCTAAAAATCCTAACAAATAAAAATCTCCTAATCTACTCTCCCACACCTAAACTTGTGTATGCCCTTATACACAAACCAAGGGTGGTAAAATAAAAAAAGAAAACTATTATACAAATATTATACACTTATTAGAAAATTCAAACGGTTACGACCTCTTGATCGCTTTCCACTCTCATAATGTGTCCTTTTATGTTTTGATATGGATAAACTTAGCCTTTTTGTCAGTTTTGCATTTAATCTCTCCATCTTATTTTTGATTTTTCTCAATTTTTTTTCTACTTTTCTTTTTTTTATTCAATAATAAAATTTTGAGGTTGGAAAGCGTACCTTTACCATCGTTCGTATTCCATCCACGAGCATCTTTCATATTTGTAAGTATTTTGGTTTTATCAACGTGTGAAATAACATACTCACTTTGGTATTGTGGAATCATTAGCTCAATTTTGGAGGGCTCTTTTAAGTCATCATGTACCATGATCTCTTCTTTTTGATGTTCCTTCCTTTCCTCAATTGTTAGGGGCTTGTCATGCAAATTTTCTTCAAACCTGTCATCAAAAATTCTCAAAAGAAAATGCCATACTAGTAGACTTTTCATTAGTCAAGTTATTATGAATGGATAAAAATTCTTCTTCACAAATTTCTTCACAATTTCCATCAAAAGAATCAAATGATAATGTGTCACTAGCAAGCAAAATATTTTCTTTATCACTGGTTTCTTCATAGTTATTGCCACAATGGTCTAAAATAGGTTGATCACAATGTTGAATTATAGACTCATCATGCACAAAACTATTTAATTCATTTTGAATCATATCTACTTCAGAAGATGACTGGAGTGATTGCTCGTTTGAGTCAGATACGTTCAAACTATTAGATGGTTGATCTATAAAAAGTTTAGCTTGAGAAATCGCTTTGAGAAGATCTTCCATACAAGATTCAATTTTAGAGGATGATTTTTGAGATGATGATTTCAGCAAAACTTCCATATCTTCCTCTATTCTACATTTTCGTTCCTCAGACTCATGATCGTAATTTTCCTTATTTTTCTCAAATGATTGCATCTCGAGATCATGAGTGAAATTTGAAGAATGATATGATGGATCCATGTACATATTTGATGACAGATATGAAGTGGTTGGAGGTAGATTCTCATGACATACATATCTCGCTTCTAATCTTTTTAATCTTTCATCTAACATGTTCAATTGAATATCTTGTTCATGATTGAATGTAGAACATGAAGATAAATAGCCCATAAAGAAAGGATCAGATGGAGGATTATCTTGATATGGCTCTTGATTATATGCAAAATTAGAATTATTCATCCATTCATAATTGTAATTTTGTGTATAAGAAGCGCTCGTAGGCTTATTATATGTATTGTGAATTTGTTTATGACCTAGTCCTAGCGAACTTCCTATCCATGGACACTGATAATAATTATGGTATGGATCACGACAATGATTGCAACCAGTTTGATTTTGAAACATTTTTTTTTAATTTTTTTTGTTTGTTTTGAAGAAGGCGGAGAGGGAAAGAGATGGAAAAGAAAAAATAAAAACAATTGAAATATGATCTTTATAATTTTTTATTATTTTTTTTGTAGAATCAAGAACGATAAATACAGAAATACACAAAATTTGAGGGAGAAACGGAAAGATATTGCCGCAAAATAGTGGTATTTACCGCTATTTAGCGGCCAAATCTGGGAGGTTACCTCTCGGATTTTTGCAGTGCACTTCCACAACGCTTTCCTTCACTTTGTATATCCCGTATCTAAAGTTCCAGATCTATACACACTCAACACACACTGTTAAGCCGTAAAACGTTAGAAAAAGCAAGAAAAATACCGTCGATCCCCGGCAACGGCGCCAAAAATTTGATGTGATAAATTACTGCAAGCGCACAGTGTCGGTGTAGCGCTGTACAGGTCGTCCCACAGGGATCTAGGGTGTTTTTGCGATTCTTACTCTTTCCTTAGTCTAGCGGATTAACAAAGGATTCTAGGTTGAAGTTGGATTAATCTAAATCGCCTAGGATCTAGAATCCACTAGTTTCCAACCATGTATTTACTTCTACTATCTTCTTCTTTCATAAAAATTTGATCTTTTTAGTTTAATCTTTATTTAAAGTGCCCTAAGTATGAGCTATCAAGTGGTGTGCAAGCATAACTCATCAAAGATACTACTTCTCATAAAAACAAACTAAATCTTTAGATAATTCAATGAAAAAGATAAAATCAACAACCCCAAACCCTAACTAAGCATAGGCTATCAAGAAACCTAATTCAAGTATAACCTATCAAAGTCTTAATCTTCGAGTTCTTGTATTTTAATCCTTTTAGAGAAAAATCATGTCTTTATTTATTTTTATTCAAGAAGAAAATACTAGAGAGCAATTACATGATGGATCCTAACTTCATCTACATCCTAAAGCTAAACTAATTAGCTACTCATGATTCTAGAAAGCAATTAAATCTAATCTAGAAAGCAAATAAATCTATACTAGAAAGCAGTTAAATCTATCTAAAAAGCAAATAAAGATTAGAAAACAATGGCTTACCTCTGGAGCACGGTATTGTGGCCGCCACCCCTTCAGCAAAACCCTAATTTTATTAATGGAAGACGAGTACAAACTAAATCCTAATCTACATTAACTACTGCATAAAACCTAGAATACAAGGATACGGCCAATATATAGGATTCGGAAATCAAACCCTAATTCTAGCAGAACTCTAAAGTCACAAAATTACATCGAAGCCAGGGAAGAAAATTCAGCATGTGGGGCCCACATTTGGCCGCTAAATGGCGGCTAAAACCGCTAAAAAGCGGTTTTATTTCGAGTAACTCAATTGAAATTTCTTCCACGTCCGTTTCGTGTCTTGATCATTATATTTCCTTGACTGTATTTGACTTTGCATCTCTGTAACATCGTAATCTCGTAGTTTTTCTCACTTTCGAAACTTTTCGGACTCTGATTTCCTACTCCAATATTGATTTCTTGCCATCTCCTTGTATGAATCGAATTACCTGAAAAATGCACTAAAAATACCCGAGTAGCATTTATTTATATACAAAAATAGATAAAGTATAAGAGGAAAAATACAATATATGATATTCATCACACCCCCACACCTATCTTTTGCCAGTCTTCGAGCAAAACCTAAATCTAAAAAGAAAACTAAAAATCCTAACTCACTTTCGTAGGAATCGCGATTGCACTTAGCACGTGCAATAAGCCTTTAAACCCCTAGGTTACCCTAGTGGACGAGTGTTGTCTCGTGAGGGTTTGCAGTGAATATACCCACAAAATTCAAAAAGAAAATAGATTAAGGAATAAAGAAAAGAAAAATAAGGATAACCGAAAATCAAGAAAAATAGAAATTTTATACAAAGGAAAGAAAAATCTTTTTTTTTATGATATTTTCATCAATTAATCTCACTAATATACAAACTCAAGAACGCATTTAGATTATCAATTTTCAAATCGAGCGTCATATCAGATACACTTATCATTTTAATCAAAAATTTAAATCCTATCTTTCAATACCTACTAACAGATAATTCATTGGCTCCTATACAACTACATGCACGTGTGATAGTTTATTTCGGCCTTAGACTCAAACTCTAACTCATGATTCATCTCCTCTCTCATAACAAATTTTTTCCTTTTTTTTTTTTTTTTTTTAAGAATATTTCACCTTTCATGCGAATATTCACGCTTGCTTAGGCGCAACATACCCGATTACTTGGTTCATACTCTTTTCGTTTTTCTTTTTCTCTTTTTTTTAGAATATTTCACCTTTCATGCGAATATTTACACTTACTTAGGCGCAAAGTACCCGATTACTCAGATCATACTCTTTTTTTCACTCTTGAGGCTATTGCCTTAATACCAGGCGCACCCCATTATTTTATCACTCTCTTTTTTTTTCTTTTTTTCTTTTTTTTCTTTTTTTCTCTTTTTTTTTGTTTAGAGAGAGAAAACTTACTCAATTGTTATCATCTTTATCCTTAATCTAATAAACTATTGTGAAGTGAAAAATAGATGTATATTTGCCTCAAAACTACTGTTAGCAATATTTATTTTTTAGATTTTGATCTTTTTCATAAAATTCAAAGTGTATCATCCAATCTACTCTCCTATCCAATTTCAAATCTAAATTTGTTCCTTTATCTGTAAGTAGTTTGATCTATTGATAAAAATACATAAGTTTTTTTTAATTTATTTTTCTTTTCATTTTTTTTTTAATTTTTTTCATTTAGTTACCCTAAAAACTAACCAAAGTGTAAAATAAAGAAACCCAAAAATCTAAAAAAAAAAAAAAATCATAAAAACAAAAATAAAATCCTAAAAATCCTAACAAATAAAAATCTCCTAATCTACTCTCCCACACCTAAACTTGTGTATGCCCTCATACACAAACCAAGGGTGGTAAAATAAAAAAAGAAAACTATTATACAAATATTATACACTTATTAGAAAATTCAAACGGTTACGACCTCTTGATCGCTTTCCACTCTCATAATGTGTCCTTATATGTTTTGATATGGATAAACTTAGCCTTTTTGTCAGTTTTGCATTTAATCTCTCCATCTTATTTTTGATTTTTCTCAATTTTTTTTCTACTTTTCTTTTTTTTATTCAATAATAAAATTTTGAGGTTGGAAAGCGTACCTTACCATCGTTCGTATTCCATCCACGAGCATCTTTCATATTTGTAAGTATTTTGGTTTTATCAACGTGTGAAATAACATACTCACTTTGGTATTGTGGAATCATTAGCTCAATTTTGGAGGGCTCTTTTAAGTCATCATGTACCATGATCTCTTCTTTTTGATGTTCCTTCCTTTCCTCAATTGTTAGGGGCTTGTCATGCAAATTTTCTTCAAACCTGTCATCAAAATTCTCAAAAGAAAATGCCATACTAGTAGACTTTTCATTAGTCAAGTTATTATGAATGGATAAAAATTCTTCTTCACAAATTTCTTCACAATTTCCATCAAAAGAATCAAATGATAATGTGTCACTAGCAAGCAAAATATTTTCTTTATCACTGGTTTCTTCATAGTTATTGCCACAATGGTCTAAAATAGGTTGATCACAATATTGAATTATAGACTCATCATGCACAAAACTATTTAATTCATTTTGAATCATATCTACTTCAGAAGATGACTGGAGTGATTGCTCGTTTGAGTCAAATACGTTCAAACTATTAGATGGTTGATCTATAAAAAGTTTAGCTTGAGAAATCGCTTTGAGAAGATCTTCCATACAAGATTCAATTTTAGAGGATGATTTTTGAGATGATGATTTCAGCAAAACTTCCATATCTTCCTCTATTCTACATTTTCGTTCCTCAGACTCATGATCGTAATTTTCCTTATTTTTCTCAAATGATTGCATCTCGAGATCATGAGTGAAATTTGAAGAATGATATGATGGATCCATGTACATATTTGATGACAGATATGAAGTGGTTGGAGGTAGATTCTCATGACATACATATCTCGCTTCTAATCTTTTTAATCTTTCATCTAACATGTTCAATTGAATATCTTGTTCATGATTGAATGTAGAACATGAAGATAAATAGCCCATAAAGAAAGGATCAGATGGAGGATTATCTTGATATGGCTCTTGATTATATGCAAAATTAGAATTATTCATCCATTCATAATTGTAATTTTGTGTATAAGAAGCGCTCGTAGGCTTATTATATGTATTGTGAATTTGTTTATGACCTAGTCCTAGCGAACTTCCTATCCATGGACACTGATAATAATTATGGTATGGATCACGACAATGATTGCAACCAGTTTGATTTTGAAACATTTTTTTTTAATTTTTTTTGTTTGTTTTGAAGAAGGCGGAGAGGGAAAGAGATGGAAAAGAAAAAATAAAAACAATTGAAATATGATCTTTATAATTTTTTATTATTTTTTTTGTAGAATCAAGAACGATAAATACAGAAATACACAAAATTTGAGGGAGAAACGGAAAGATATTACCGCAAAATAGTGGTATTTACCGCTATTTAGCGGCCAAATCTGGGAGGTTACCTCTCGGATTTTTGCAGTGCACTTCCACAACGCTTTCCTTCACTTTGTATATCCCGTATCTAAAGTTCCAGATCTATACACACTCAACACACACTGTTAAGCCGTAAAACGTTAGAAAAAGCAAGAAAAATACCGTCGATCCCCGGCAACGGCGCCAAAAACTTGATGTGATAAATTACTGCAAGCGCACAGTGTCGGTGTAGCGCTGTACAGGTCGTCCCACAGGGATCTAGGGTGTTTTTGCGATTCTTACTCTTTCCTTAGTCTAGCGGATTAACAAAGGATTCTAGGTTGAAGTTGGATTAATCTAAATCGCCTAGGATCTAGAATCCACTAGTTTCCAACCATGTATTTACTTCTACTATCTTCTTCTTTCATAAAAATTTGATCTTTTTAGTTTAATCTTTATTTAAAGTGCCCTAAGTATGAGCTATCAAGTGGTGTGCAAGCATAACTCATCAAAGATACTACTTCTCATAAAAACAAACTAAATCTTTAGATAATTCAATGAAAAAGATAAAATCAACAACCCCAAACCCTAACTAAGCATAGGCTATCAAGAAACCTAATTCAAGTATAACCTATCAAAGTCTTAATCTTCGAGTTCTTGTATTTTAATCCTTTTAGAGAAAAATCATGTCTTTATTTATTTTTATTCAAGAAGAAAATACTAGAGAGCAATTACATGATGGATCCTAACTTCATCTACATCCTAAAGCTAAACTAATTAGCTACTCATGATTCTAGAAAGCAATTAAATCTAATCTAGAAAGCAAATAAATCTATACTAGAAAGCAGTTAAATCTATCTAAAAAGCAAATAAAGATTAGAAAACAATGGCTTACCTCTGGAGCACGGTATTGTGGCCGCCACCCCTTCAGCAAAACCCTAATTTTATTAATGGAAGACGAGTACAAACTAAATCCTAATCTACATTAACTACTGCATAAAACCTAGAATACAAGGATACGGCCAATATATAGGATTCGGAAATCAAACCCTAATTCTAGCAGAACTCTAAAGTCACAAAATTACATCGAAGCCAGGGAAGAAAATTCAGCATGTGGGGCCCACATTTGGCCGCTAAATGGCG
Source organism: Dracaena cambodiana (assembly GCA_036321105.1). Lineage (NCBI taxonomy): Eukaryota > Viridiplantae > Streptophyta > Magnoliopsida > Asparagales > Asparagaceae > Dracaena > Dracaena cambodiana. The sequence continues at coordinate 37,806,544 of JAYEPQ010000011.1, read as the reverse complement.
GCTAAAACCGCTAAAAAGCGGTTTTATTTCGAGTAACTCAATTGAAATTTCTTCCACGTCCGTTTCGTGTCTTGATCATTATATTTCCTTGACTGTATTTGACTTTGCATCTCTGTAACATCGTAATCTCGTAGTTTTTCTCACTTTCGAAACTTTTCGGACTCTGATTTCCTACTCCAATATTGATTTCTTGCCATCTCCTTGTATGAATCGAATTACCTGAAAAATGCACTAAAAATACCCGAGTAGCATTTATTTATATACAAAAATAGATAAAGTATAAGAGGAAAAATACAATATATGATATTCATCACACCCCCACACCTATCTTTTGCCAGTCTTCGAGCAAAACCTAAATCTAAAAAGAAAACTAAAAATCCTAACTCACTTTCGTAGGAATCGCGATTGCACTTAGCACGTGCAATAAGCCTTTAAACCCCTAGGTTACCCTAGTGGACGAGTGTTGTCTCGTGAGGGTTTGCAGTGAATATACCCACAAAATTCAAGAAGAAAATAGATTAAGGAATAAAGAAAAGAAAAATAAGGATAACCGAAAATCAAGAAAAATAGAAATTTTATACAAAGGAAAGAAAAATCTTTTTTTTTATGATATTTTCATCAATTAATCTCACTAATATACAAACTCAAGAACGCATTTAGATTATCAATTTTCAAATCGAGCGTCATATCAGATACACTTATCATTTTAATCAAAAATTTAAATCCTATCTTTCAATACCTACTAACAGATAATTCATTGGCTCCTATACAACTACATGCACGTGTGATAGTTTATTTCGGCCTTAGACTCAAACTCTAACTCATGATTCATCTCCTCTCTCATAACAAATTTTTTCCTTTTTTTTTTTTTTTTTTTAAGAATATTTCACCTTTCATGCGAATATTCACGCTTGCTTAGGCGCAACATACCCGATTACTTGGTTCATACTCTTTTCGTTTTTCTTTTTCTCTTTTTTTTAGAATATTTCACCTTTCATGCGAATATTTACACTTACTTAGGCGCAAAGTACCCGATTACTCAGATCATACTCTTTTTTTCACTCTTGAGGCTATTGCCTTAATACCAGGCGCACCCCATTATTTTATCACTCTCTTTTTTTTTCTTTTTTTCTTTTTTTTCTTTTTTTCTCTTTTTTTTTGTTTAGAGAGAGAAAACTTACTCAATTGTTATCATCTTTATCCTTAATCTAATAAACTATTGTGAAGTGAAAAATAGATGTATATTTGCCTCAAAACTACTGTTAGCAATATTTATTTTTTAGATTTTGATCTTTTTCATAAAATTCAAAGTGTATCATCCAATCTACTCTCCTATCCAATTTCAAATCTAAATTTGTTCCTTTATCTGTAAGTAGTTTGATCTATTGATAAAAATACATAAGTTTTTTTTAATTTATTTTTCTTTTCATTTTTTTTTTAATTTTTTTCATTTAGTTACCCTAAAAACTAACCAAAGTGTAAAATAAAGAAACCCAAAAATCTAAAAAAAAAAAAAAATCATAAAAACAAAAATAAAATCCTAAAAATCCTAACAAATAAAAATCTCCTAATCTACTCTCCCACACCTAAACTTGTGTATGCCCTCATACACAAACCAAGGGTGGTAAAATAAAAAAAGAAAACTATTATACAAATATTATACACTTATTAGAAAATTCAAACGGTTACGACCTCTTGATCGCTTTCCACTCTCATAATGTGTCCTTATATGTTTTGATATGGATAAACTTAGCCTTTTTGTCAGTTTTGCATTTAATCTCTCCATCTTATTTTTGATTTTTCTCAATTTTTTTTCTACTTTTCTTTTTTTTATTCAATAATAAAATTTTGAGGTTGGAAAGCGTACCTTACCATCGTTCGTATTCCATCCACGAGCATCTTTCATATTTGTAAGTATTTTGGTTTTATCAACGTGTGAAATAACATACTCACTTTGGTATTGTGGAATCATTAGCTCAATTTTGGAGGGCTCTTTTAAGTCATCATGTACCATGATCTCTTCTTTTTGATGTTCCTTCCTTTCCTCAATTGTTAGGGGCTTGTCATGCAAATTTTCTTCAAACCTGTCATCAAAATTCTCAAAAGAAAATGCCATACTAGTAGACTTTTCATTAGTCAAGTTATTATGAATGGATAAAAATTCTTCTTCACAAATTTCTTCACAATTTCCATCAAAAGAATCAAATGATAATGTGTCACTAGCAAGCAAAATATTTTCTTTATCACTGGTTTCTTCATAGTTATTGCCACAATGGTCTAAAATAGGTTGATCACAATATTGAATTATAGACTCATCATGCACAAAACTATTTAATTCATTTTGAATCATATCTACTTCAGAAGATGACTGGAGTGATTGCTCGTTTGAGTCAAATACGTTCAAACTATTAGATGGTTGATCTATAAAAAGTTTAGCTTGAGAAATCGCTTTGAGAAGATCTTCCATACAAGATTCAATTTTAGAGGATGATTTTTGAGATGATGATTTCAGCAAAACTTCCATATCTTCCTCTATTCTACATTTTCGTTCCTCAGACTCATGATCGTAATTTTCCTTATTTTTCTCAAATGATTGCATCTCGAGATCATGAGTGAAATTTGAAGAATGATATGATGGATCCATGTACATATTTGATGACAGATATGAAGTGGTTGGAGGTAGATTCTCATGACATACATATCTCGCTTCTAATCTTTTTAATCTTTCATCTAACATGTTCAATTGAATATCTTGTTCATGATTGAATGTAGAACATGAAGATAAATAGCCCATAAAGAAAGGATCAGATGGAGGATTATCTTGATATGGCTCTTGATTATATGCAAAATTAGAATTATTCATCCATTCATAATTGTAATTTTGTGTATAAGAAGCGCTCGTAGGCTTATTATATGTATTGTGAATTTGTTTATGACCTAGTCCTAGCGAACTTCCTATCCATGGACACTGATAATAATTATGGTATGGATCACGACAATGATTGCAACCAGTTTGATTTTGAAACATTTTTTTTTAATTTTTTTTGTTTGTTTTGAAGAAGGCGGAGAGGGAAAGAGATGGAAAAGAAAAAATAAAAACAATTGAAATATGATCTTTATAATTTTTTATTATTTTTTTTGTAGAATCAAGAACGATAAATACAGAAATACACAAAATTTGAGGGAGAAACGGAAAGATATTGCCGCAAAATAGTGGTATTTACCGCTATTTAGCGGCCAAATCTGGGAGGTTACCTCTCGGATTTTTGCAGTGCACTTCCACAACGCTTTCCTTCACTTTGTATATCCCGTATCTAAAGTTCCAGATCTATACACACTCAACACACACTGTTAAGCCGTAAAACGTTAGAAAAAGCAAGAAAAATACCGTCGATCCCCGGCAACGGCGCCAAAAACTTGATGTGATAAATTACTGCAAGCGCACAGTGTCGGTGTAGCGCTGTACAGGTCGTCCCACAGGGATCTAGGGTGTTTTTGCGATTCTTACTCTTTCCTTAGTCTAGCGGATTAACAAAGGATTCTAGGTTGAAGTTGGATTAATCTAAATCGCCTAGGATCTAGAATCCACTAGTTTCCAACCATGTATTTACTTCTACTATCTTCTTCTTTCATAAAAATTTGATCTTTTTAGTTTAATCTTTATTTAAAGTGCCCTAAGTATGAGCTATCAAGTGGTGTGCAAGCATAACTCATCAAAGATACTACTTCTCATAAAAACAAACTAAATCTTTAGATAATTCAATGAAAAAGATAAAATCAACAACCCCAAACCCTAACTAAGCATAGGCTATCAAGAAACCTAATTCAAGTATAACCTATCAAAGTCTTAATCTTCGAGTTCTTGTATTTTAATCCTTTTAGAGAAAAATCATGTCTTTATTTATTTTTATTCAAGAAGAAAATACTAGAGAGCAATTACATGATGGATCCTAACTTCATCTACATCCTAAAGCTAAACTAATTAGCTACTCATGATTCTAGAAAGCAATTAAATCTAATCTAGAAAGCAAATAAATCTATACTAGAAAGCAGTTAAATCTATCTAAAAAGCAAATAAAGATTAGAAAACAATGGCTTACCTCTGGAGCACGGTATTGTGGCCGCCACCCCTTCAGCAAAACCCTAATTTTATTAATGGAAGACGAGTACAAACTAAATCCTAATCTACATTAACTACTGCATAAAACCTAGAATACAAGGATACGGCCAATATATAGGATTCGGAAATCAAACCCTAATTCTAGCAGAAATATAAAGTCACAAAATTACATCGAAGCCAGGGAAGAAAATTCAGCATGTAGGGCCCACAGTTGGCCGCTAAATGGCGGCTAAAACCGCTAAATAGCGGTTTTATTTCGAGTAACTCAATTGAAATTTCTTCCACGTCCGTTTCGTGTCTTGATCATTATATTTCCTTGACTGTATTTGACTTTGCATCTCTGTAACATCGTAATCTCGTAGTTTTTCTCACTTTAGAAACTTTTCGGACTCTGATTTCTACTCCAACATTGATTTCTTGCCATATTCTTGTATGAATCGAATTACCTGAAAAATGCACTAAAAATACCCGAGTAGCATTTATTTATATACAAAAATAGATAAAGTATAAGAGGAAAAATACAATATATGATATTCATCACACCCCCACACCTATCTTTTGCCAGTCCTCGAGCAAAACCTAAATCTAAAAAGAAAACTAAAAATCCTAACTCACTTTCTCAGGAATCGCGATTGCACTTAGCACGTGCAATAAGCCTTTAAACCCCTAGGTTACCCTAGTGGACGAGTGTTGTCTCGTGAGGGTTTGCAGTGAATATACCCACAAAATTCAAGAAGAAAATAGATTAAGGAATAAAGAAAAGAAAAATAAGGATAACCGAAAATCAAGAAAAATAGAAATTTTATACAAAGGAAAGAAAAATCTTTTTTTTTATGATATTTTCATCAATTAATCTCACTAATATACAAACTCAAGAACGCATTTAGATTATCAATTTTCAAATCGAGCGTCATATCAGATACACTTATCATTTTAATCAAAAATTTAAATCCTATCTTTCAATACCTACTAACAGATAATTCATTGGCTCCTATACAACTACATGCACGTGTGATAGTTTATTTCGGCCTTAGACTCAAACTCTAACTCATGATTCATCTCCTCTCTCATAACAAATTTTTTCCTTTTTTTTTTTTTTTTTTTAAGAATATTTTACGTTTCATGCGAATATTCACGCTTGCTTAGGCGCAACATACCCGATTACTTGGTTCATACTCTTTTCGTTTTTCTTTTTCTTTTTTTTTAGAATATTTCACCTTTCATGCGAATATTTACACTTACTTAGGCGCAAAGTACCCGATTACTCAGATCATACTCTTTTTTTCACTCTTGAGGCTATTGCCTTAATACCAGGCGCACCCCATTATTTTATCACTCTCTTTTTTTTTCTTTTTTTCTTTTTTTTCTTTTTTCTCTTTTTTTTTGTTTAGAGAGAGAAAACTTACTCAATTGTTATCATCTTTGTCCTTAATCTAATAAACTATTGTGAAGTGAAAAATAGATGTATATTTGCCTCAAAACTACTGTTAGCAATATTTATTTTTTAGATTTTGATCTTTTTCATAAAATTCAAAGTGTATCATCCAATCTACTCTCCTATCCAATTTCAAATCTAAATTTGTTCCTTTATCTATAAGTAGTTTGATCTATTGATAAAAATACATAAGTTTTTTTTAATTTATTTTTCTTTTCAGTTTTTTTTTTAATTTTTTTCAGTTAGTTACCCTTAAAACTAACCAAAGTGTAAAATAAAGAAACCCAAAAATCTAAAAAAAAAAAAAAAATCATAAAAACAAAAATAAAATCCTAAAAATCCTAACAAATAAAAATCTCCTAATCTACTCCCCCACACCTAAACTTGTGTATGCCCTCATACACAAACCAAGGGTGGTAAAATAAAAAAAGAAAACTATTATACAAATATTATACACTTATTAGAAAATTCAAACGGTTACGACCTCTTGATCGCTTTCCACTCTCATAATGTGTCCTTTTATGTTTTGATATGGATGAACTTAGCCTTTTTGTCAGTTTTGCATTTAATCTCTCCATCTTATTTTTGATTTTTCTCAATTTTTTTTCTACTTTTCTTTTTTTTATTCAATAATAAAATTTTGAGGTTGGAAAGCGTACCTTTACCATCGTTCGTATTCCATCCACGAGCATCTTTCATATTTGTAAGTATTTTGGTTTTATCAACGTGTGAAATAACATACTCACTTTGGTATTGTGGAATCATTAGCTCAATTTTGGAGGGCTCTTTTAAGTCATCAGGTACCATGATCTCTTCTTTTTGATGTTCCTTCCTTTCCTCAATTGTTAGGGGCTTGTCATGCAAATTTTCTTCAAACCTGTCATCAAAATTCTCAAAAGAAAATGCCATACTAGTAGACTTTTCATTAGTCAAGTTATTATGAATGGATAAAAATTCTTCTTCACAAATTTCTTCACAATTTCCATCAAAAGAATCAAATGATAATGTGTCACTAGCAAGCAAAATATTTTCTGTATCACTGGTTTCTTCATAGTTATTGCCACAATGGTCTAAAATAGGTTGATCACAATGTTGAATTATAGACTCATCATGCACAAAACTATTTAATTCATTTTGAATCATATCTACTTCAGAAGATGACTGGAGTGATTGCTCGTTTGAGTCAGATACGTTCAAACTATTAGATGGTTGATCTATAAAAAGTTTAGCTTGAGAAATCGCTTTGAGAAGATCTTCCATACAAGATTCAATTTTAGAGGATGATTTTTGAGATGATGATTTCAGCAAAACTTCCATATCTTTCTCTATTCTACATTTTCGTTTCTCAGACTCATGATCGTAATTTTCCTTATTTTTCTCAAATGATTGCATCTCGAGATCATGAGTGAAATTTGAAGAATGATATGATGGATCCATGTACATATTTGATGACAGATATGAAGTGGTTGGAGGTAGATTCTCATGACATACATATCTCGCTTCTAATCTTTTTAATCTTTCATCTAACATGTTCAATTGAATATCTTGTTCATGATTGAATGTAGAACATGAAGATAAATAGCCCATAAAGAAAGGATCAGATGGAGGATTATCTTGATATGGCTCTTGATTATATGCAAAATTAGAATTATTCATCCATTCATAATTGTAATTTTGTGTATAAGAAGCGCTCGTAGGCTTATTATATGTATTGTGAATTTGTTTATGACCTAGTCCTAGCGAACTTCCTATCCATGGACACTGATAATAATTATGGTATGGATCACGACAATGATTGCAACCAGTTTGATTTTGAAACATTTTTTTTTAATTTTTTTTTGTTTGTTTTGAAGAAGGCGGAGAGGGAAAGAGATGGAAAAGAAAAAATAAAAACAATTGAAATATGATCTTTATAATTTTTTATTATTTTTTTTGTAGAATCAAGAACGATAAATACAGAAATACACAAAATTTGAGGTAGAAACGGAAAGATATTGCCGCTAAATAGGGGTATTTACCGCTATTTAGCGACCAAATCTGGGAGGTTACCTCTCGGATTTTTGCAGTGCACTTCCACAACGCTTTCCTTCACTTTGTATATCCCGTATCTAAATTTCCAGATCTATACACACTCAACACACACTGTTAAGCCGTAAAACGTTAGAAAAAGCAAGAAAAACACCGTCGATCCCCGGCAACGGCGCCAAAAACTTGATGTGATAAATTACTGCAAGCGTACAGTGTCGGTGTAGCGCTGTACAGGTCGTCCCACAGGGATCTAGGGTGTTTTTGCGATTCTTACTCTTTCCTTAGTCTAGCGGATTAACAAAGGATTCTAGGTTGAAGTTGGATTAATCTAAATCGCCTAGGATCTAGAATCCACTAGTTTCCAACCATGTATTTACTTCTACTATCTTCTTCTTTCATAAAAATTTGATCTTTTTAGTTTAATCTTTATTTAAAGTGCCCTAAGTATGAGCTATCAAGTGGTGTGCAAGCATAACTCATCAAAGATACTACTTCTCATAAAAACAAACTAAATCTTTAGATAATTCAATGAAAAAGATAAAATCAACAACCCCAAACCCTAACTAAGCATAGGCTATCAAGAAACCTAATTCAAGTATAACCTATCAAAGTCTTAATCTTCGAGTTCTTGTATTTTAATCCTTTTAGAGAAAAATCATGTCTTTATTTATTTTTATTCAAGAAGAAAATACTAGAGAGCAATTACATGATGGATCCTAACTTCATCTACATCCTAGAGCTAAACTAAGTAGCTACTCATGATTCTAGAAAGCAATTAAATCTAATCTAGAAAGCAAATAAATCTATACTAGAAAGCAGTTAAATCTATCTAAAAAGCAAATAAAGATTAGAAAACAATGGCTTACCTCTGGAGCACGGTATTGTGGCCGTCACCCCTTCAGCAAAACCCTAATTTTATTAATGGAAGACGAGTACAAACTAAATCCTAATCTACATTAACTACTGCATAAAACCTAGAATACAAGGATACGGCCAATATATAGGCTTCGGAAATCAAACCCTAATTCTAGCAGAACTCTAAAGTCAAAAAATTACATCGAAGCCAGGGAAAACAATTCAGCATGTGGGGCCCACAGTTGGCCGCTAAATGGCGGCTAAAACCGCTAAATAGCGGTTTTATTTCGAGTAACTCAATTGAAATTTCTTCCCCGTCCGTGTCGTGTCTTGATCATTATATTTCCTTGACTGTATTTGACTTTGCATCTCTGTAACATCGTAATCTCGTAGTTTTTCTCACTTTAGAAACTTTTCGGACTCTGATTTCCTACTCCAACATTGATTTCTTGCCATCTCCTTGTATGAATCGAATTACCTGAAAAAAGCACAAAAAATACCCGAGTAGCATTTATTTATATACAAAAATAGATAAAGTATGAGAGGAAAAATACAATATATGATATTCATCACACCCCCACACCTATCTTTTGCTAGTACTCGAGCAAAACCTAAATCTAAAAAGAAAACTAAAAATCCTAACTCACTTTCGCAGGAATCGCGATTGCACTTAGCACGTGCAATAAGCCTTTAAACCCCTAGGTTACCCTAGTGGACGAGTGTTGTCTCGTGAGGGTTTGCAGTGAATATACCCACAAAATTCAAGAAGAAAATAGATTAAGGAATAAAGAAAAGAAAAATAAGGATAACCGAAAATCAAGAAAAATAGAAATTTTATACAAAGGAAAGAAAAATCTTTTTTTTAATGATATTTTCATCAATTAATCTCACTAATATACAAACTCAAGAACGCATTTAGATTATCAATTTTCAAATCGAGCGTCATATCAGATACACTTATCATTTTAATCAAAAATTTAAATCCTATCTTTCAATACCTACTAACAGATAATTCATTGGCTCCTATACAACTACATGCACGTGTGATAGTTTATTTCGGCCTTAGACTCAAACTCTAACTCATGATTCATCTCCTCTCTCATAACAAATTTTTTCCTTTTTTTTTTTTTTTTTTTTTTAAGAATATTTCACCTTTCATGCGAATATTCACGCTTGCTTAGGCGCAACATACCCGATTACTTGGTTCATACTCTTTTCGTTTTTCTTTTTCTTTTTTTTTTAGAATATTTCACCTTTCATGCGAATATTTACACTTACTTAGGCGCAAAGTACCCGATTACTCAGATCATACTCTTTTTTTCACTCTTGAGGCTATTGCCTTAATACCAGGCGCACCCCATTATTTTATCACTCTTTTTTTTTTCTTTTTTTCTTTTTTTTCTTTTTTTCTCTTTTTTTTTGTTTAGAGAGAGAAAACTTACTCAATTGTTATCATCTTTGTCCTTAATCTAATAAACTATTGTGAAGTGAAAAATAGATGTATATTTGCCTCAAAACTACTGTTAGCAATATTTATTTTTTAGATTTTGATCTTTTTCATAAAATTCAAAGTGTATCATCCAATCTACTCTCCTATCCAATTTCAAATCTAAATTTGTTCCTTTATCTGTAAGTAGTTTGATCTATTGATAAAAATACATAAGTTTTTTTTAATTTATTTTTGTTTTCAGTTTTTTTTTAATTTTTTTCAGTTAGTTACCCTAAAAACTAACCAAAGTGTAAAATAAAGAAACCCAAAAATCTAAAAAAAAAAAAATCATAAAAACAAAAATAAAATCCTAAAAATCCTAACAAATAAAAATCTCCTAATCTACTCCCCCACACCTAAACTTGTGTATGCCCTCATACACAAACCAAGGGTGGTAAAATAAAAAAAGAAAACTATTATACAAATATTATACACTTATTAGAAAATTCAAACGGTTACGACCTCTTGATCGCTTTCCACTCTCATAATGTGTCCTTTTATGTTTTGATATGGATGAACTTAGCCTTTTTGTCAGTTTTGCATTTAATCTCTCCATCTTATTTTTGATTTTTCTCAATTTTTTTTCTACTTTTCTTTTTTTATTCAATAATAAAATTTTGAGGTTGGAAAGCGTACCTTTACCATCGTTCGTATTCCATCCACGAGCATCTTTCATATTTGTAAGTATTTTGGTTTTATCAACGTGTGAAATAACATACTCACTTTGGTATTGTGGAATCATTAGCTCAATTTTGGAGGGCTCTTTTAAGTCATCAGGTACCATGATCTCTTCTTTTTGATGTTCCTTCCTTTCCTCAATTGTTAGGGGCTTGTCATGCAAATTTTCTTCAAACCTGTCATCAAAATTCTCAAAAGAAAATGCCATACTAGTAGACTTATCATTAGTCAAGTTATTATGAATGGATAAAAATTCTTCTTCACAAATTTCTTCACAATTTCCATCAAAAGAATCAAATGATAATGTGTCACTAGCAAGCAAAATATTTTCTTTATCACTGGTTTCTTCATATTTATTGCCACAATGGTCTAAAATAGGTTGATCACAATGTTGAATTATAGACTCATCATGCACAAAACTATTTAATTCATTTTGAATCATATCTACTTCAGAAGATGACTGGAGTGATTGCTCGTTTGAGTCAGATACGTTCAAACTATTAGATGGTTGATCTATAAAAAGTTTAGCTTGAGAAATCGCTTTGAGAAGATCTTCCATACAAGATTCAATTTTAGAGGATGATTTTTGAGATGATGATTTCAGCAAAACTTCCATATCTTCCTCTATTCTACATTTTCGTTCCTCAGACTCATGATCGTAATTTTCCTTATTTTTCTCAAATGATTGCATCTCGAGATCATGAGTGAAATTTGAAGAATGATATGATGGATCCATGTACATATTTGATGACAGATATGAAGTGGTTGGAGGTAGATTCTCATGACATACATATCTCGCTTCTAATCTTTTTAATCTTTCATCTAACATGTTCAATTGAATATCTTGTTCATGATTGAATGTAGAACATGAAGATAAATAGCCCATAAAGAAAGGATCAGATGGAGGATTATTTTGATATGGCTCTTGATTATATGCAAAATTAGAATTATTCATCCATTCATAATTGTAATTTTGTGTATAAGAAGCGCTCGTAGGCTTATTATATGTATTGTGAATTTGTTTATGACCTAGTCCTAGCGAACTTCCTATCCATGGACACTGATAATAATTATGGTATGGATCACGACAATGATTGCAACCAGTTTGATTTTGAAATATTTTTTTTTAATTTTTTTTTGTTTGTTTTGAAGAAGGCGGAGAGGGAAAGAGATGGAAACGAAAAAATAAAAACAATTGAAATATGATTTTTATAATTTTTTATTATTTTTTTTGTAGAATCAAGAACGATAAATACAGAAATACACAAAATTTGAGGGAGAAACGGAAAGATGTTGCCGCTAAATAACGGTATTTACCGCTATTTAGCGGCCAAATCTGGGAGGTTTCCTCTCGGATTTTTGCAGTGCACTTCCACAACGCTTTCCTTCACTTTGTATATCCCGTATCTAAAGTTCCAGATCTATACACACTCAACACACACTGTTAAGCCGTAAAACGTTAGAAAAAGCAAGAAAAACACCGTCGATCCCCGGCAACGGCGCCAAAAACTTGATGTGATAAATTACTGCAAGCGCACAGTGTCGGTGTAGCGCTGTACAGGTCGTCCCACAGGGATCTAGGGTGTTTTTGCGATTCTTACTCTTTCCTTAGTCTAGCGGATTAACAAAGGATTCTAGGTTGAAGTTGGATTAATCTAAATCGCCTAGGATTTAGAATCCACTAGTTTCCAACCATGTATTTACTTCTACTATCTTCTTCTTTCATAAAAATTTGATCTTTTTAGTTTAATCTTTATTTAAAGTGCCCTAAGTATGAGCTATCAAGTGGTGTGCAAGTATAACTCATCAAAGATACTACTTCTCATAAAAACAAACTAAATCTTTTGATAATTCAATGAAAAAGATAAAATCAACAACCCCAAACCCTAACTAAGCATAGGCTATCAAGAAACCTAATTCAAGTATAACCTATCAAAGTCTTAATCTTCGAGTTCTTGTATTTTAATCCTTTTAGAGAAAAATCATGTCTTTATTTATTTTTATTCAAGAAGAAAATACTAGAGAGCAATTACATGATGGATCCTAACTTCATCTACATCCTAGAGCTAAACTAAGTAGCTACTCATGATTCTAGAAAGCAATTAAATCTAATCTAGAAAGCAAATAAATCTATACTAGAAAGCAGTTAAATCTATCTAAAAAGCAAATAAAGATTAGAAAACAATGGCTTACCTCTGGAGCACGGTATTGTGGCCGTCACCCCTTCAGCAAAACCCTAATTTTATTAATGGAAGACGAGTACAAACTAAATCCTAATCTACATTAACTACTGCATAAAACCTAGAATACAAGGATACGGCCAATATATAGGCTTCGGAAATCAAACCCTAATTCTAGCAGAACTCTAAAGTCAAAAAATTACATCGAAGCCAGGGAAAACAATTCAGCATGTGGGGCCCACAGTTGGCCGCTAAATGGCGGCTAAAACCGCTAAATAGCGGTTTTATTTCGAGTAACTCAATTGAAATTTCTTCCCCGTCCGTGTCGTGTCTTGATCATTATATTTCCTTGACTGTATTTGACTTTGCATCTCTGTAACATCGTAATCTCGTAGTATTTCTCACTTTAGAAACTTTTCGGACTCTGATTTCCTACTCCAACATTGATTTCTTGCCATCTCCTTGTATGAATCGAATTACCTGAAAAAAACACAAAAAATACCCGAGTAGCATTTATTTATATACAAAAATAGATAAAGTATGAGAGGAAAAATACAATATATGATATTCATCACACCCCCACACCTATCTTTTGCTAGTACTCGAGCAAAACCTAAATCTAAAAAGAAAACTAAAAATCCTAACTCACTTTCGCAGGAATCGCGATTGCACTTAGCACGTGCAATAAGCCTTTAAACCCCTAGGTTACCCTAGTGGACGAGTGTTGTCTCGTGAGGGTTTGCAGTGAATATACCCACAAAATTCAAGAAGAAAATAGATTAAGGAATAAAGAAAAGAAAAATAAGGATAACCGAAAATCAAGAAAAATAGAAATTTTATACAAAGGAAAGAAAAATCTTTTTTTTTATGATATTTTCATCAATTAATCTCACTAATATACAAACTCAAGAACGCATTTAGATTATCAATTTTCAAATCGAGCGTCATATCAGATACACTTATCATTTTAATCAAAAATTTAAATCCTATCTTTCAATACCTACTAACAGATAATTCATTGGCTCCTATACAACTACATGCACGTGTGATAGTTTATTTCGGCCTTAGACTCAAACTCTAACTCATGATTCATCTCCTCTCTCATAACAAATTTTTTCCTTTTTTTTTTTTTTTTTTTTTTAAGAATATTTCACCTTTCATGCGAATATTCACGCTTGCTTAGGCGCAACATACCCGATTACTTGGTTCATACTCTTTTCGTTTTTCTTTTTCTTTTTTTTTAGAATATTTCACCTTTCATGCGAATATTTACACTTACTTAGGCGCAAAGTACCCGATTACTCAGATCATACTCTTTTTTTCACTCTTGAGGCTATTGCCTTAATACCAGGCGCACCCCATTATTTTATCACTCTTTTTTTTTTCTTTTTTTCTTTTTTTTCTTTTTTTCTCTTTTTTTTTGTTTAGAGAGAGAAAACTTACTCAATTGTTATCATCTTTGTCCTTAATCTAATAAACTATTGTGAAGTGAAAAATAGATGTATATTTGCCTCAAAACTACTGTTAGCAATATTTATTTTTTAGATTTTGATCTTTTTCATAAAATTCAAAGTGTATCATCCAATCTACTCTCCTATCCAATTTCAAATCTAAATTTGTTCCTTTATCTGTAAGTAGTTTGATCTATTGATAAAAATACATAAGTTTTTTTTAATTTATTTTTGTTTTCAGTTTTTTTTTAATTTTTTTCAGTTAGTTACCCTAAAAACTAACCAAAGTGTAAAATAAAGAAACCCAAAAATCAAAAAAAAAAAAATCATAAAAACAAAAATAAAATCCTAAAAATCCTAACAAATAAAAATCTCCTAATCTACTCCCCCACACCTAAACTTGTGTATGCCCTCATACACAAACCAAGGGTGGTAAAATAAAAAAAGAAAACTATTATACAAATATTATACACTTATTAGAAAATTCAAACGGTTACGACCTCTTGATCGCTTTCCACTCTCATAATGTGTCCTTTTATATTTTGATATGGATGAACTTAGCCTTTTTGTCAGTTTTGCATTTAATCTCTCCATCTTATTTTTGATTTTTCTCAATTTTTTTTCTACTTTTCTTTTTTTATTCAATAATAAAATTTTGAGGTTGGAAAGCGTACCTTTACCATCGTTCGTATTCCATCCACGAGCATCTTTCATATTTGTAAGTATTTTGGTTTTATCAACGTGTGAAATAACATACTCACTTTGGTATTGTGGAATCATTAGCTCAATTTTGGAGGGCTCTTTTAAGTCATCAGGTACCATGATCTCTTCTTTTTGATGTTCCTTCCTTTCCTCAATTGTTAGGGGCTTGTCATGCAAATTTTCTTCAAACCTGTCATCAAAATTCTCAAAAGAAAATGCCATACTAGTAGACTTATCATTAGTCAAGTTATTATGAATGGATAAAAATTCTTCTTCACAAATTTCTTCACAATTTCCATCAAAAGAATCAAATGATAATGTGTCACTAGCAAGCAAAATATTTTCTTTATCACTGGTTTCTTCATAATTATTGCCACAATGGTCTAAAATAGGTTGATCACAATGTTGAATTATAGACTCATCATGCACAAAACTATTTAATTCATTTTGAATCATATCTACTTCAGAAGATGACTGGAGTGATTGCTCGTTTGAGTCAGATACGTTCAAACTATTAGATGGTTGATCTATAAAAAGTTTAGCTTGAGAAATCGCTTTGAGAAGATCTTCCATACAAGATTCAATTTTAGAGGATGATTTTTGAGATGATGATTTCAGCAAAACTTCCATATCTTCCTCTATTCTACATTTTCGTTCCTCAGACTCATGATCGTAATTTTCCTTATTTTTCTCAAATGATTGCATCTCGAGATCATGAGTGAAATTTGAAGAATGATATGATGGATCCATGTACATATTTGATGACAGATATGAAGTGGTTGGAGGTAGATTCTCATGACATACATATCTCGCTTCTAATCTTTTTAATCTTTCATCTAACATGTTCAATTGAATATCTTGTTCATGATTGAATGTAGAACATGAAGATAAATAGCCCATAAAGAAAGGATCAGATGGAGGATTATCTTGATATGGCTCTTGATTATATGCAAAATTAGAATTATTCATCCATTCATAATTGTAATTTTGTGTATAAGAAGCGCTCGTAGGCTTATTATATGTATTGTGAATTTGTTTATGACCTAGTCCTAGCGAACTTCCTATCCATGGACACTGATAATAATTATGGTATGGATCACGACAATGATTGCAACCAGTTTGATTTTGAAATATTTTTTTTTAATTTTTTTTTGTTTGTTTTGAAGAAGGCGGAGAGGGAAAGAGATGGAAACGAAAAAATAAAAACAATTGAAATATGATTTTTATAATTTTTTATTATTTTTTTTGTAGAATCAAGAACGATAAATACAGAAATACACAAAATTTGAGGGAGAAACGGAAAGATGTTGCCGCTAAATAGCGGTATTTACCGCTATTTAGCGGCCAAATCTGGGAGGTTTCCTCTCGGATTTTTGCAGTGCACTTCCACAACGCTTTCCTTCACTTTGTATATCCCGTATCTAAAGTTCCAGATCTATACACACTCAACACACACTGTTAAGCCGTAAAACGTTAGAAAAAGCAAGAAAAACACCGTCGATCCCCGGCAACGGCGCCAAAAACTTGATGTGATAAATTACTGCAAGCGCACAGTGTCGGTGTAGCGCTGTACAGGTCGTCCCACAGGGATCTAGGGTGTTTTTGCGATTCTTACTCTTTCCTTAGTCTAGCGGATTAACAAAGGATTCTAGGTTGAAGTTGGATTAATCTAAATCGCCTAGGATCTAGAATCCACTAGTTTCCAACCATGTATTTACTTCTACTATCTTCTTCTTTCATAAAAATTTGATCTTTTTAGTTTAATCTTTATTTAAAGTGCCCTAAGTATGAGCTATCAAGTGGTGTGCAAGCATAACTCATCAAAGATACTACTTCTCATAAAAACAAACTAAATCTTTAGATAATTCAATGAAAAAGATAAAATCAACAACCCCAAACCCTAACAAAGCATAGGCTATCAAGAAACCTAATTCAAGTATAACCTATCAAAGTCTTAATCTTCGAGTTCTTGTATTTTAATCCTTTTAGAGAAAAATCATGTCTTTATTTATTTTTATTCAAGAAGAAAATACTAGAGAGCAATTACATGATGGATCCTAACTTCATCTACATCCTAGAGCTAAACTAATTAGCTACTCATGATTCTAGAAAGCAATTAAATCTAATCTAGAAAGCAAATAAATCTATACTAGAAAGCAGTTAAATCTATCTAAAAAGCAAATAAAGATTAGAAAACAATGGCTTACCTCTGGAGCACGGTATTGTGGCCGCCACCCCTTCAGCAAAACCCTAATTTTATTAATGGAAGACGAGTACAAACTAAATCCTAATCTACATTAACTACTGCATAAAACCTAGAATACAAGGATACGGCCAATATATAGGCTTCGGAAATCAAACCCTAATTAAAGCAGAATTCCAAAGTCACAAAATTACAACGAAGCCAGGGAAGAAAATTCAGCATGTGTGGCCCACAGTTGGCCGCTAAATGGCGGCTAAAACCGCTAAATAGCGGTTTTATTTCGAGTAACTCAATTGAAATTTCTTCCACGTCCGTTTCGTGTCTTGATCATTATATTTCCTTGACTGTATTTGACTTTGCATCTCTGTAACATCGTAATCTCGTAGTTTTTCTCACTTTAGAAACTTTTCGGACTCTGATTTCCTACTCCAACATTGATTTCTTGCCATCTCCTTGTATGAATCGAATTACCTGAAAAATGCACTAAAAATACCCGAGTAGCATTTATTTATATACAAAAATAGATAAAGTATGAGAGGAAAAATACAATATATGATATTCATCACACCCCCACACCTATCTTTTGCTAGTCCTCGAGCAAAACCTAAATCTAAAAAGAAAACTAAAAATCCTAACTCACTTTCGCAGGAATCGCGATTGCACTTAGCACGTGCAATAAGCCTTTAAACCCCTAGGTTACCCTAGTGGACGAGTGTTGTCTCGTGAGGGTTTGCAGTGAATATACCCACAAAATTCAAGAAGAAAATAGATTAAGGAATAAAGAAAAGAAAAATAAGGATAACCGAAAATCAAGAAAAATAGAAATTTTATACAAAAGAAAGAAAAATCTTTTTTTTTATGATATTTTCATCAATTAATCTCACTAATATACAAACTCAAGAACGCATTTAGATTATCAATTTTCAAATCGAGCGTCATATCAGATACACTTATCATTTTAATCAAAAATTTAAATCCTATCTTTCAATACCTACTAACAGATAATTCATTGGCTCCTATACAACTACATGCACGTGTGATAGTTTATTTCGGCCTTAGACTCAAACTCTAACTCATGATTCATCTCCTCTCTCATAACAAATTTTTTCCTTTTTTTTTTTTTTTTTTTAAGAATATTTCACCTTTCATGCGAATATTCACGCTTGCTTAGGCGCAACATACCCGATTACTTGGTTCATACTCTTTTCGTTTTTCTTTTTCTCTTTTTTTTAGAATATTTCACCTTTCATGCGAATATTTACACTTACTTAGGCGCAAAGTACCCGATTACTCAGATCATACTCTTTTTTTCACTCTTGAGGCTATTGCCTTAATACCAGGCGCACCCCATTATTTTATCACTCTTTTTTTTTTTCTTTTTTTCTTTTTTTTCTTTTTTTCTTTTTTTTTTTGTTTAGAGAGAGAAAACTTACTCAATTGTTATCATCTTTGTCCTTAATCTAATAAACTATTGTGAAGTGAAAAATAGATGTATATTTGCCTCAAAACTACTGTTAGCAATATTTATTTTTTAGATTTTGATCTTTTTCATAAAATTCAAAGTGTATCATCCAATCTACTCTCCTATCCAATTTCAAATCTAAATTTGTTCCTTTATCTGTAAGTAGTTTGATCTATTGATAAAAATACATAAGTTTTTTTTAATTTATTTTTGTTTTCAGTTTTTTTTTTAATTTTTTTCAGTTAGTTACCCTAAAAACTAACCAAAGTGTAAAATAAAGAAACCCAAAAATCTAAAAAAAAAAAAAATCATAAAAACAAAAATAAAATCCTAAAAATCCTAACAAATAAAAATCTCCTAATCTACTCCCCCACACCTAAACTTGTGTATGCCCTCATATACAAACCAAGGGTGGTAAAATAAAAAAAGAAAACTATTATACAAATATTATACACTTATTAGAAAATTCAAACGGTTACGACCTCTTGATCGCTTTCCACTCTCATAATGTGTCCTTTTATGTTTTGATATGGATGAACTTAGCCTTTTTGTCAGTTTTGCATTTAATCTCTCCATCTTATTTTTGATTTTTCTCAATTTTTTTTCTACTTTTCTTTTTTTATTCAATAATAAAATTTTGAGGTTGGAAAGCGTACCTTTACCATCGTTCGTATTCTATCCACGAGCATCTTTCATATTTGTAAGTATTTTGGTTTTATCAACGTGTGAAATAACATACTCACTTTGGTATTGTGGAATCATTAGCTCAATTTTGGAGGGCTCTTTTAAGTCATCAGGTACCATGATCTCTTCTTTTTGATGTTCCTTCCTTTCCTCAATTGTTAGGGGCTTGTCATGCAAATTTTCTTCAAACCTGTCATCAAAATTCTCAAAAGAAAATGCCATACTAGTAGACTTATCATTAGTCAAGTTATTATGAATGGATAAAAATTCTTCTTCACAAATTTCTTCACAATTTCCATCAAAAGAATCAAATGATAATGTGTCACTAGCAAGCAAAATATTTTCTTTATCACTGGTTTCTTCATAATTATTGCCACAATGGTCTAAAATAGGTTGATCACAATGTTGAATTATAGACTCATCATGCACAAAACTATTTAATTCATTTTGAATCATATCTACTTCAGAAGATGACTGGAGTGATTGCTCGTTTGAGTCAGATACGTTCAAACTATTAGATGGTTGATCTATAAAAAGTTTAGCTTGAGAAATCGCTTTGAGAAGATCTTCCACACAAGATTCAATTTTAGAGGATGATTTTTGAGATGACGATTTCAGCAAAACTTCCATATCTTCCTCTATTCTACATTTTCGTTCCTCAGACTCATGATCGTAATTTTCCTTATTTTTCTCAAATGATTGCATCTCGAGATCATGAGTGAAATTTGAAGAATGATATGATGGATCCATGTACATATTTGATGACAGATATGAAGTGGTTGGAGGTAGATTCTCATGACATACATATCTCGCTTCTAATCTTTTTAATCTTTCATCTAACATGTTCAATTGAATATCTTGTTCATGATTGAATGTAGAACATGAAGATAAATAGCCCATAAAGAAAGGATCAGATGGAGGATTATCTTGATATGGCTCTTGATTATATGCAAAATTAGAATTATTCATCCATTCATAATTGTAATTTTGTGTATAAGAAGCGCTCGTAGGCTTATTATATGTATTGTGAATTTGTTTATGACCTAGTCCTAGCGAACTTCCTATCCATGGACACTGATAATAATTATGGTATGGATCACGACAATGATTGCAACCAGTTTGATTTTGAAACATTTTTTTTAAATTTTTTTTTGTTTGTTTTGAAGAAGGCGGAGAGGGAAAGAGATGGAAAAGAAAAAATAAAAACAATTGACATATGATTTTTATAATTTTTTATTATTTTTTTTATAGAATCAAGAACGATAAATACAGAAATACACAAAATTTGAGGGAGAAATGGAAAGATATTACCGCTAAAAAGCGGTATTTACCGCTATTTAGCGGCCAAATCTGGGAGGTTACCTCTTGGATTTTTGCATTGCACTTCAACAACGCTTTCCTTCACTTTGTATATCCTGTATCTAAAGTTCCAGATCTATACACACTCAACACACACTGTTAAGTCGTAAAACGTTAGAAAAAGCAAGAAAAACACCGTCGATCCCCGGCAACGGCGCCAAAAACTTGATGTGATAAATTACTTCAAGCGCACAGTGTCGGTGTAGCGCTGTACAGGTCGTCCCACAGGGATCTAGGGTGTTTTTGCGATTCTTACTCTTTCCTTAGTCTAGCGGATTAACAAAGGATTCTAGGTTGAAGTTGGATTAATCTAAATCGCCTAGGATCTAGAATCCACTAGTTTTCAACCATGTATTTTACTTCTACTATCTTCTTCTTTCATAAAAATTTGATCTTTTTAGTTTAATCTTTATTTAAAGTGCCCTAAGTATGAGCTATCAAGTGGTGTGCAAGCATAACTCATCAAAGATACTACTTCTCATAAAAACAAACTAAATCTTTAGATAATTCAATGAAAAAGATAAAATCAACAACCCCAAACCCTAACTAAGCATAGGCTATCAAGAAACCTAATTCAAGTATAACCTATCAAACTCTTAATCTTCGAGTTCTTGTATTTTAATCCTTTTAGAGAAAAATCATGTCTTTATTTATTTTTATTCAAGAAGAAAATACTAGAGAGCAATTACATGATGGATCCTAACTTCATCTACATCCTAGAGCTAAACTAATTAGCTACTCATGATTCTAGAAAGCAATTAAATCTAATCTAGAAAGCAAATAAATCTATACTAGAAAGCAGTTAAATCTATCTAAAAAGCAAATAAAGATTAGAAAACAATGGCTTACCTCTGGAGCACGGTATTGTGGCCGCCACCCCTTCAGCAAAACCATAATTTTATTAATGGAAGACGAGTACAAACTAAATCCTAATCTACATTAACTACTGCATAAAACCTAGAATACAAGGATACGGCCAATATATAGGCTTCGGAAATCAAACCCTAATTAAAGCAGAACTCCAAAGTCACAAAATTACAACGAAGCCAGGGAAGAAAATTCAGCATGTGTGGCCCACAGTTGGCCGCTAAATGGCGGCTAAAACCGCTAAATAGCGGTTTTATTTCGAGTAACTTAATTGAAATTTCTTCCACGTCCGTTTCGTGTCTTGATCATTATATTTCCTTGACTGTATTTGACTTTGCATCTCTGTAACATCGTAATCTCGTAGTTTTTCTCACTTTAGAAACTTTTCGAACTCTGATTTCCTACTCCAACATTGATTTCTTGCCATCTCCTTGTATGAATCGAATTACCTGAAAAATGCTCTAAAAATACCCGAGTAGCATTTATTTATATACAAAAATAGATAAAGTATGAGAGGAAAAATACAATATATGATATTCATCACACCCCCACACCTATCTTTTGCTAGTCCTCGAGCAAAACCTAAATCTAAAAAGAAAACTAAAAATCCTAACTCACTTTCGCAGGAATCGCGATTGCACTTAGCACGTGCAATAAGCCTTTAAACCCCTAGGTTACCCTAGTGGACGAGTGTTGTCTCGTGAGGGTTTGCAGTGAATATACCCACAAAATTCAAGAAGAAAATAGATTAAGGAATAAAGAAAAGAAAAATAAGGATAACCGAAAATCAAGAAAAATAGAAATTTTATACAAAAGAAAGAAAAATCTTTTTTTTTATGATATTTTCATCAATTAATCTCGCTAATATACAAACTCAAGAACGCATTTAGATTATCAATTTTCAAATCGAGCGTCATATCAGATACACTTATCATTTTAATCAAAAATTTAAATTCTATCTTTCAATACCTACTAACAGATAATTCATTGGCTCCTATACAACTACATGCACGTGTGATAGTTTATTTCGGCCTTAGACTCAAACTCTAACTCATGATTCATCTCCTCTCTCATAACAAATTTTTTCCTTTTTTTTTTTTTTTTTTTTTTTAAGAATATTTCACCTTTCATGCGAATATTCACGCTTGCTTAGGCGCAACATACCCGATTACTTGGTTCATACTCTTTTCGTTTTTCTTTTTCTCTTTTTTTTAGAATATTTCACCTTTCATGCGAATATTTACACTTACTTAGGTGCAAAGTACCCGATTACTCAAATCATACTCTTTTTTTCACTCTTGAGGCTATTGCCTTAATACCAGGCGCACCCCATTATTTTATCACTCTCTTTTTTTTTCTTTTTTTCTTTTTTTTCTTTTTTTCTCTTTTTTTTTGTTTAGAGAGAGAAAACTTACTCAATTGTTATCATCTTTGTCCTTAATCTAATAAACTATTGTGAAGTGAAAAATAGATGTATATTTGCCTCAAAACTACTGTTAGCAATATTTATTTTTTAGATTTTGATCTTTTTCATAAAATTCAAAGTGTATCATCCAATCTACTCTCCTATCCAATTTCAAATCTAAATTTGTTCCTTTATCTGTAAGTAGTTTGATCTATTGATAAAAATACATAAGTTTTTTTTAATTTATTTTTGTTTTCAGTTTTTTTTTAATTTTTTTCAGTTAGTTACCCTAAAAACTAACCAAAGTGTAAAATAAAGAAACCCAAAAATCTAAAAAAAAAAAAAATCATAAAAACAAAAATAAAATCCTAAAAATCCTAACAAATAAAAATCTCCTAATCTACTCCCCCACACCTAAACTTGTGTATGCCCTCATACACAAACCAAGGGTGGTAAAATAAAAAAAGAAAACTATTATACAAATATTATACACTTATTAGAAAATTCAAACGGTTACGACCTCTTGATCGCTTTCCACTCTCATAATGTGTCCTTTTATGTTTTGATATGTATGAACTTAGCCTTTTTGTCAGTTTTGCATTTAATCTCTCCATCTTATTTTTGATTTTTCTCAATTTTTTTTCTACTTTTCTTTTTTTTATTCAATAATAAAATTTTGAGGTTGGAAAGCGTACCTTTACCATCGTTCGTATTCCATCCACGAGCATCTTTCATATTTGTAAGTATTTTGGTTTTATCAACGTGTGAAATAACATACTCACTTTGGTATTGTGGAATCATTAGCTCAATTTTGGAGGGCTCTTTTAAGTCATCAGGTACCATGATCTCTTCTTTTTGATGTTCCTTCCTTTCCTCAATTGTTAGGGGCTTGTCATGCAAATTTTTTTCAAACCTGTCATCAAAATTCTCAAAAGAAAATGCCATACTAGTAGACTTATCATTAGTCAAGTTATTATGAATGGATAAAAATTCTTCTTCACAAATTTCTTCACAATTTCCATCAAAAGAATCAAATGATAATGTGTCACTAGCAAGCAAAATATTTTCTTTATCACTGGTTTCTTCATAATTATTGCCACAATGGTCTAAAATAGGTTGATCACAATGTTGAATTATAGACTCATCATGCACAAAACTATTTAATTCATTTTGAATCATATCTACTTCAGAAGATGACTGGAGTGATTGCTCGTTTGAGTCAGATACGTTCAAACTATTAGATGGTTGATCTATAAAAAGTTTAGCTTGAGAAATCGCTTTGAGAAGATCTTCCATACAAGATTCAATTTTAGAGGAT
Organism: Dracaena cambodiana; assembly: GCA_036321105.1. NCBI lineage: Eukaryota > Viridiplantae > Streptophyta > Magnoliopsida > Asparagales > Asparagaceae > Dracaena > Dracaena cambodiana. Next base: position 37,782,308 of record JAYEPQ010000011.1, on the reverse strand, counting down.
GATTTTTGAGATGATGATTTCAGCAAAACTTCCATATCTTCCTCTATTCTACATTTTCGTTCTTCAGACTCATGATCGTAATTTTCCTTATTTTTCTCAAATGATTGCATCTCGAGATCATGAGTGAAATTTGAAGAATGATATGATGGATCCATGTACATATTTGATGACAGATATGAAGTGGTTGGAGGTAGATTCTCATGACATACATATCTCGCTTCTAATCTTTTTAATCTTTCATCTAACATGTTCAATTGAATATCTTGTTCATGATTGAATGTAGAACATGAAGATAAATAGCCCATAAAGAAAGGATCAGATGGAGGATTATCTTGATATGGCTCTTGATTATATGCAAAATTAGAATTATTCCTCCATTCATAATTGTAATTTTGTGTATAAGAAGCGCTCGTAGGCTTATTATATGTATTGTGAATTTGTTTATGACCTAGTCCTAGCGAACTTCCTATCCATGGACACTGATAATAATTATGGTATGGATCACGACAATGATTGCAACCAGTTTGATTTTGAAACATTTTTTTTAAATTTTTTTTTGTTTGTTTTGAAGAAGGCGGAGAGGGAAAGAGATGGAAAAGAAAAAATAAAAACAATTGAAATATGATTTTTATAATTTTTTATAATTTTTTTTATAGAATCAAGAACGACAAATACAGAAATACACAAAATTTGAGGGAGAAATGGAAAGATATTACCGCTAAATAGCGGTATTTACCGCTATTTAGCGGCCAAATCTGGGAGGTTACCTCTTGGATTTTTGCAGTGCACTTCAACAACGCTTTCCTTCACTTTGTATATCTCGTATCTAAAGTTCCAGATCTATACACACTCAACACACACTGTTAAGCCGTAAAACGTTAGAAAAAGCAAGAAAAACACCGTCGATCCCCGACAACAGCGCCAAAAACTTGATGTGATAAATTACTGCAAGCGCACAGTGTCGGTGTAGCGCTGTACAGGTCGTCCCACAGGGATCTAGGGTGTTTTTGCGATTCTTACTCTTTTCTTAGTCTAGCGGATTAACAAAGGATTCTAGGTTGAAGTTGGATTAATCTAAATCGCCTAGGATCTAGAATCCACTAGTTTCCAACCATGTATTTACTTCTACTATCTTCTTCTTTCATAAAAATTTGATCTTTTTAGTTTAATCTTTATTTAAAGTGCCCTAAGTATAAGCTATCAAGTGGTGTGCAAGCATAACTCATCAAAGATACTACTTCTCATAAAAACAAACTAAATCTTTAGATAATTCAATGAAAAAGATAAAATCAACAACCCCAAACTGTAACTAAGCATAGGCTATCAAGAAACCTAATTCAAGTATAACCTATCAAAGTCTTAATTTTCGAGTTCTTGTATTTTAATCCTTTTAGAGAAAAATCATGTCTTTATTTATTTTTATTCAAGAAGAAAATACTAGAGAGCAATTACATGATGGATCCTAACTTCATCTACATCCTAGAGCTAAACTAATTAGCTACTCATGATTCTAGAAAGCAATTAAATCTAATCTAGAAAGCAAATAAATCTATACTAGAAAGCAGTTAAATCTATCTAAAAAGCAAATAAAGATTAGAAAACAATGGCTTACCTCTGGAGCACGGTATTGTGGCCGCCACCCCTTCAGCAAAACCCTAATTTTATTAATGGAAGACGAGTAGAAACTAAATCCTAATCTACATTAACTACTGCATAAAACCTAGAATACAAGGATACGGCCAATATATAGGCTTCGGAAATCAAACCCTAATTCTAGCAGAACTCTAAAGTCACAAAATTACATCGAAGCCAGGGAAGCAAATTCTGCATGTGGGGCCCACAGTTGGCCGCTAAATGGTGGCTAAAACCGATAAATAGCGGTTTTATTTCGAGTAACTCAATTGAAATTTCTTCCACGTCCGTGTCGTGTCTTGATCATTATATTTCCTTGACTGTATTTGACTTTGCATCTCTGTAACATCGTAATCTCGTAGTTTTTCTCACTTTAGAAACTTTTCGGACTCTGATTTCCTACTCCAACATTGATTTCTTGCCATCTCCTTGTATGAATCGAATTACCTGAAAAAGGCACTAAAAATACCCGAGTAGCATTTATTTATATACAAAAATAGATAAAGTATGAGAGGAAAAATACAATATATGATATTCATCACACCCCCACACCTATCTTTTGCTAGTCCTCGAGCAAAACCTAAATCTAAAAAGAAAACTAAAAATCCTAACTCACTTTCGCAGGAATCGCAATTGCACTTAGCACGTGCAATAAGCCTTTATACCCCTAGGTTACCCTAGTGGACGAGTGTTGTCTCGTGAAGGTTTGCAGTGAATATACCCACAAAATTCAAGAAGAAAATAGATTAAGGAATAAAGAAAAGAAAAATAAGGATAACCGAAAATCAAGAAAAATAGAAATTTTATAAAAAGGAAAGAAAAATCTTTTTTTTTTATGATATTTTCATCAATTAATCTCACTAATATACAAACTCAAGAACGCATTTAGATTATCAATTTTCAAATCGAGCGTCATATCAGATACACTTATCATTTTAATCAAAAATTTAAATCCTATCTTTCAATACCTACTAACAGATAATTCATTGGCTCCTATACAACTACATGCACGTGTGATAGTTTATTTCGGCCTTAGACTCAAACTCTAACTCATGATTCATCTCCTCTCTCATAACAAATTTTTTCCTTATTTTTTTCTTTTTTTTTTTAAGAATATTTCACCTTTCATGCGAATATTCACGCTTGCTTAGGCGCAACATACCCGATTACTTGGTTCATACTCTTTTCGTTTTTCTTTTTCTTTTTTTTTTAGAATATTTCACCTTTCATGCGAATATTTACACTTACTTAGGCGCAAAGTACCCGATTACTCAGATCATACTCTTTTTTTTCACTCTTGAGGCTATTGCCTTAATACCAGGCGCACCCCATTATTTTATCACTTTTTTTTTTTTCGTTTTTTCTTTTTTTTCTTTTTTTCTCTTTTTTTTTGTTTAGAGAGAGAAAACTTACTCAATTGTTATCATCTTTGTCCTTAATCTAATAAACTATTGTGAAGTGAAAAATAGATGTATATTTGCATCAAAACTACTGTTAGCAATATTTATTTTTTAGATTTTGATCTTTTTCATAAAATTCAAAGTGTATCATCCAATCTACTCTCCTATCCAATTTCAAATCTAAATTTGTTCCTTTATCTGTAAGTAGTTTGATCTATTGATAAAAATACATAAGTTTTTTTTAATTTATTTTTCTTTTCAGTTTTTTTTTAATTTTTTTCAGTTAGTTACCCTAAAAACTAACCAAAGTGTAAAATAAAGAAATCCAAAAATCTAAAAAAAAAAAAAATTATAAAAACAAAAATAAAATCCTAAAAATCCTAACAAATAAAAATCTCCTAATCTACTCCCCCACACCTAAACTTGTGTATGCCCTCATACACAAACCAAGGGTGGTAAAATAAAAAAAGAAAACTATTATACAAATATTATACACTTATTAGAAAATTCAAACGGTTACGACCTCTTGATCGCTTTCCACTCTCATAATGTGTCCTTTTATGTTTTGATATGGATGAACTTAGCCTTTTTGTCAGTTTTGCATTTAATCTCTCCATCTTATTTTTGATTTTTCTCAATTTTTTTTCTACTTTTCTTTTTTTATTCAATAATAAAATTTTGAGGTTGGAAAGCGTACCTTTACCATCGTTCGTATTCCATCCACGAGCATCTTTCATATTTGTAAGTATTTTGGTTTTATCAACGTGTGAAATAACATACTCACTTTGGTATTGTGGAATCATTAGCTCAATTTTGGAGGGCTCTTTTAAGTCATCAGGTACCATGATCTCTTCTTTTTGATGTTCCTTCCTTTCCTCAATTGTTAGGGGCTTGTCATGCAAATTTTCTTCAAACCTGTCATCAAAATTCTCAAAAGAAAATGCCATACTAGTAGACTTATCATTAGTCAAGTTATTATGAATGGATAAAAATTCTTCTTCACAAATTTCTTCACAATTTCCATCAAAAGAATCAAATGATAATGTGTCACTAGCAAGCAAAATATTTTCTTTATCACTGGTTTCTTCATAATTATTGCCACAATGGTCTAAAATAGGTTGATCACAATGTTGAATTATAGACTCATCATGCACAAAACTATTTAATTCATTTTGAATCATATCTACTTCAGAAGATGACTGGAGTGATTGCTCGTTTGAGTCAGATACGTTCAAACTATTAGATGGTTGATCTATAAAAAGTTTAGCTTGAGAAATCGCTTTGAGAAGATCTTCCATACAAGATTCAATTTTAGAGGATGATTTTTGAGATGATGATTTCAGCAAAACTTCCATATCTTCCTCTATTCTACATTTTCGTTCCTCAGACTCATGATCGTAATTTTCCTTATTTTTCTCAAATGATTGCATCTCGAGATCATGAGTGAAATTTGAAGAATGATATGATGGATCCATGTACATATTTGATGACAGATATGAAGTGGTTGGAGGTAGATTCTCATGACATACATATCTCGCTTCTAATCTTTTTAATCTTTCATCTAACATGTTCAATTGAATATCTTGTTCATGATTGAATGTAGAACATGAAGATAAATAGCCCATAAAGAAAGGATCAGATGGAGGATTATCTTGATATGGCTCTTGATTATATGCAAAATTAGAATTATTCATCCATTCATAATTGTAATTTTGTGTATAAGAAGCGCTCGTAGGCTTATTATATGTATTGTGAATTTGTTTATGACCTAGTCCTAGCGAACTTCCTATCCATGGACACTGATAATAATTATGGTATGGATCACGACAATGATTGCAACCAGTTTGATTTTGAAACATTTTTTTTTAATTTTTTTTTGTTTGTTTTGAAGAAGGCGGAGAGGGAAAGAGATGGAAAAGAAAAAATAAAAACAATTGAAATATGATTTTTATAATTTTTTATTACTTTTTTTGTAGAATCAAGAACGATAAATACAGAAATACACAAAATTTGAGGGAGAAACGGAAAGATATTGCCGCTAAATAGCGGTATTTACCGCTATTTAGCGGCCAAATCTGGGAGGTTACCTCTCGGAATTTTGTAGTGCACTTCCACTACGCTTTCCTTCACTTTGTATATCCCGTATCTAAAGTTCCAGATCTATACACACTCAACACACACTGTTAAGCCGTAAAACGTTAGAAAAAGCAAGAAAAACACCGTCGATCCCCGGCAACGGCGCCAAAAACTTGATGTGATAAATTACTGCAAGCGCACAGTGTCGGTGTAGCGCTGTACAGGTCGTCCCACAGGGATCTAGGGTGTTTTTGCGATTCTTACTCTTTCCTTAGTCTAGCGGATTAACAAAGGATTCTAGGTTGAAGTTGGATTAATCTAAATCGCCTAGGATCTAGAATCCACTAGTTTCCAACCATGTATTTACTTCTACTATCTTCTTCTTTCATAAAAATTTGATCTTTTTAGTTTAATCTTTATTTAAAGTGCCCTAAGTATGAGCTATCAAGTGGTGTGCAAGCATAACTCATCAAAGATACTACTTCTCATAAAAACAAACTAAATCTTTAGATAATTCAATGAAAAAGATAAAATCAACAACCCCAAACCCTAACTAAGCATAGGCTATCAAGAAACCTAATTCAAGTATAACCTATCAAAGTCTTAATCTTCGAGTTCTTGTATTTTAATCCTTTTAGAGAAAAATCATGTCTTTATTTATTTTTATTCAAGAAGAAAATACTAGAGAGCAATTACATGATGGATCCTAACTTCATCTACATCCTAGAGCTAAACTAATTAGCTACTCATGATTCTAGAAAGCAATTAAATCTAATCTAGAAAGCAAATAAATCTATACTAGAAAGCAGTTAAATCTATCTAAAAAGCAAATAAAGATTAGAAAACAATGGCTTACCTCTGGAGCACGGTATTGTGGCCGCCACCCCTTCAGCAAAACCCTAATTTTATTAATGGAAGACGAGTACAAACTAAATCCTAATCTACATTAACTACTGCATAAAACCTAGAATACAAGGATACGGCCAATATATAGGCTTCGGAAATCAAACCCTAATTCTAGCAGAACTCTAAAGTCAAAAAATTACATCGAAGCCAGGGAAGAAAATTCAGCATGTGGGGCCCACAGTTGGCCGATAAATGGCGGCTAAAACCGCTAAATAGCGGTTTTATTTCGAGTAACTCAATTGAAATTTCTTCCCCGTCCGTGTCGTGTCTTGATCATTATATTTTCTTGACTGTATTTGACTTTGCATCTCTGTAACATCGTAATCTCGTAGTTTTTCTCACTTTAGAAACTTTTCGGACTCTGATTTCCTACTCCAACATTGATTTCTTGCCATCTCCTTGTATGAATCGAATTACCTGAAAAAGGCACAAAAAATACCAGAGTAGCATTTATTTATATACTAAAATAGATAAAGTATGAGAGGAAAAATACAATATATGATATTCATCACACCCCCATACCTATCTTTTGCTAGTCCTCGAGCAAAACCTAAATCTAAAAAGAAAACTAAAAATCCTAACTCACTTTCGCAGGAATCGCGATTGCACTTAGCACGTGCAATAAGCCTTTAAACCCCTAGGTTACCCTAGTGGACGAGTGTTGTCTCGTGAGGGTTTGCAGTGAATATACCCACAAAATTCAAGAAGAAAATAGATTAAGGAATAAAGAAAAGAAAAATAAGGATAACCGAAAATCAAGAAAAATAGAAATTTTATACAAAGGAAAGAAAAATCTTTTTTTTTATGATATTTTCATCAATTAATCTCACTAATATACAAACTCAAGAACGCATTTAGATTATCAATTTTCAAATCGAGCGTCATATCAGATACACTTATCATTTTAATCAAAAATTTAAATCCTATCTTTCAATACCTACTAACAGATAATTCATTGGCTCCTATACAACTACATGCACGTGTGATAGTTTATTTCGGCCTTAGACTCAAACTCTAACTCATGATTCATCTCCTCTCTCATAACAAATTTTTTCCTTTTTTTTTCTTTTTTTTTTAAGAATATTTCACCTTTCATGCGAATATTCACGCTTGCTTAGGCGCAACATACCCGATTACTTGGTTCATACTCTTTTCGTTTTTCTTTTTCTTTTTTTTTTAGAATATTTCACCTTTCATGCGAATATTTACACTTACTTAGGCGCAAAGTACCCGATTACTCAGATCATACTCTTTTTTTCACTCTTGAGGCTATTGCCTTAATACCAGGCGCACCCCATTATTTTATCACTCTCTTTTTTTTTCTTTTTTTCTTTTTTTTCTTTTTTTCTCTTTTTTTTTTGTTCAGAGAGAGAAAACTTACTCAATTGTTATCATCTTTGTCCTTAATCTAATAAACTATTGTGAAGTGAAAAATAGATGTATATTTGCCTCAAAACTACTGTTAGCAATATTTATTTTTTAGATTTTGATCTTTTTCATAAAATTCAAAGTGTATCATCCAATCTACTCTCCTATCCAATTTCAAATCTAAATTTGTTCCTTTATCTGTAAGTAGTTTGATCTATTGATAAAAATACATAAGTTTTTTTTAATTTATTTTTCTTTTCAGTTTTTTTTTAATTTTTTTCAGTTAGTTACCCTAAAAACTAACCAAAGTGTAAAATAAAGAAACCCAAAAATCTAAAAAAAAAAAAATCATAAAAACAAAAATAAAATCCTAAAAATCCTAACAAATAAAAATCTCCTAATCTACTCCCCCACACCTAAACTTGTGTATGCCCTCATACACAAACCAAGGGTGGTAAAATAAAAAAAGAAAACTATTATACAAATATTATACACTTATTAGAAAATTCAAACGGTTACGACCTCTTGATCGCTTTCCACTCTCATAATGTGTCCTTTTATGTTTTGATATGGATGAACTTAGCCTTTTTGTCAGTTTTGTATTTAATCTCTCCATCTTATTTTTGATTTTTCTCAATTTTTTTTCTACTTTTCTTTTTTTTATTCAATAATAAAATTTTGAGGTTGGAAAGCGTACCTTTACCATCGTTCGTATTCCATCCACGAGCATCTTTCATATTTGTAAGTATTTTGGTTTTATCAACGTGTGAAATAACATACTCACTTTGGTATTGTGGAATCATTAGCTCAATTTTGGAGGGCTCTTTTAAGTCATCAGGTACCATGATCTCTTCTTTTTGATGTTCCTTCCTTTCCTCAATTGTTAGGGGCTTGTCATGCAAATTTTCTTCAAACCTGTCATCAAAATTCTCAAAAGAAAATGCCATACTAGTAGACTTATCATTAGTCAAGTTATTATGAATGGATAAAAATTCTTCTTCACAAATTTCTTCACAATTTCCATCAAAAGAATCAAATGATAATGTGCCACTAGCAAGCAAAATATTTTCTTTATCACTGGTTTCTTCATAATTATTGCCACAATGGTCTAAAATAGGTTGATCACAATGTTGAATTATAGACTCATCATGCACAAAACTATTTAATTCATTTTCAATCATATCCACTTCAGAAGATGACTTGAGTGATTGCTCGTTTGAGTCAGATACATTCAAACTATTAGATGGTTGATCTATAAAAAGTTTAGCTTGAGAAATCGCTTTGAGAAGATCTTCCATACAAGATTCAATTTTAGAGGATGATTTTTGAGATGATGATTTCAGCAAAACTTCCATATCTTTCTCTATTCTACATTTTCGTTCCTCAGACTCATGATCGTAATTTTCCTTATTTTTCTCAAATGATTGCATCTCGAGATCATGAGTGAAATTTGAAGAATGATATGATGGATCCATGTACATATTTGATGACAGATATGAAGTGGTTGGAGGTAGATTCTCATGACATACATATCTCGCTTCTAATCTTTTTAATCTTTCATCTAACATGTTCAATTGAATATCTTGTTCATGATTGAATGTAGAACATGAAGATAAATAGTCCATAAAGAAAGGATCAGATGGAGGATTATCTTGATATGGCTCTTGATTATATGCAAAATTAGAATTATTCATCCATTCATAATTGTAATTTTGTGTATAAGAAGCACTCGTAGGCTTATTATATGTATTGTGAATTTGTTTATGACCTAGTCCTAGCGAACTTCCTATCCATGGACACTGATAATAATTATGGTATGGATCACGACAATGATTGCAACCAGTTTGATTTTGAAATATTTTTTTTTAAATTTTTTTTTGTTTGTTTTGAAGAAGGCGGAGAGGGAAAGAGATGGAAAAGAAAAAATAAAAACAATTGAAATATGATTTTTATAATTTTTTATTATTTTTTTTGTAGAATCAAGAACGATAAATACAGAAATACACAAAATTTGAGGGAGAAACGGAAAGATATTGCCGCTAAATAGCGGTATTTACCGCTATTTAGCGGCCAAATCTGGGAGGTTACCTCTCGGATTTTTGTAGTGCACTTCCACTGCGCTTTCCTTCCCTTTGTATATCCCATATCTAAAGTTCCAGATCTATACACACTCAACACACACTGTTAAGCCGTAAAACGTTAGAAAAAGCAAGAAAAACACCGTCGATCCCCGGCAACGGCGCCAAAAACTTGATGTGATAAATTACTGCAAGCGCACAGTGTCGGTGTAGCGCTGTACAGGTCGTCCCACAGGGATCTAGGGTGTTTTTGCGATTCTTACTCTTTCCTTAGTCTAGCGGATTAACAAAGGATTCTAGGTTGAAGTTGGATTAATCTAAATCGCCTAGGATCTAGAATCCACTAGTTTCCAACCATGTATTTACTTCTACTATCTTCTTCTTTCATAAAAATTTGATCTTTTTAGTTTAATCTTTATTTAAAGTGCCCTAAGTATGAGCTATCAAGTGGTGTGCAAGCATAACTCATCAAAGATACTACTTCTCATAAAAACAAACTAAATCTTTAGATAATTCAATGAAAAAGATAAAATCAACAACCCCAAACCCTAACTAAGCATAGGCTATCAAGAAACCTAATTCAAGTATAACATATCAAAGTCTTAATCTTCGAGTTCTTGTATTTTAATCCTTTTAGAGAAAAATCATGTCTTTATTTATTTTTATTCAAGAAGAAAATACTAGAGAGCAATTACATGATGGATCCTAACTTCATCTACATCCTAGAGCTAAACTAAGTAGCTACTCATGATTCTAGAAAGCAATTAAATCTAATCTAGAAAGCAAATAAATCTATACTAGAAAGCAGTTAAATCTATCTAAAAAGCAAATAAAGATTAGAAAATAATGGCTTACCTCTGGAGCACGGTATTGTGGCCGCCACCCCTTCAGCAAAACCCTAATTTTATTAATGGAAGACGAGTACAAACTAAATCCTAATCTACATTAACTACTGCATAAAACCTAGAATACAAGGATACGGCCAATATATAGGCTTCGGAAATAAAACCCTAATTCTAGCAGAACTCTAAAGTCAAAAAATTACATCGAAGCCAGGGAAAACAATTCAGCATGTGGGGCCCACAGTTGGCCGCTAAATGGCGGCTAAAACCGCTAAATAGTGGTTTTATTTCGAGTAACTCAATTGAAATTTCTTCCCCGTCCGTGTCGTGTCTTGATCATTATATTTCCTTGACTGTATTTGACTTTGCATCTCTGTAACATCGTAATCTCGTAGTTTTTCTCACTTTAGAAACTTTTCGGACTCTGATTTCCAACTCCAACATTGATTTCTTGCCATCTCCTTGTATGAATCGAATTACCTGAAAAAGGCACAAAAAATACCCGAGTAGCATTTATTTATATACAAAAATAGATAAAGTATGAGAGGAAAAATACAATATATGATATTCATCACACCCCCACACCTATCTTTTGCTAGTCCTCGAGCAAAACCTAAATCTAAAAAGAAAACTAAAAATCCTAACTCACTTTCGCAGGAATCGCGATTGCACTTAGCACGTGCAATAAGCCTTTAAACCCCTAGGTTACCCTAGTGGACGAGTGTTGTCTCGTGAGGGTTTGCAGTGAATATACCCACAAAATTCAAGAAGAAAATAGATTAAGGAATAAAGAAAAGAAAAATAAGGATAACCGAAAATCAAGAAAAATAGAAATTTTATACAAAGGAAAGAAAAATCTTTTTTTTTATGATATTTTCATCAATTAATCTCACTAATATACAAACTCAAGAACGCATTTAGATTATCAATTTTCAAATCGAGCGTCATATCAGATACACTTATCATTTTAATCAAAAATTTAAATCCTATCTTTCAATATCTACTAACAGATAATTCATTGGCTCCTATACAACTACATGCACGTGTGATAGTTTATTTCGGCCTTAGACTCAAACTCTAACTCATGATTCATCTCCTCTCTCATAACAAATTTTTTCCTTTTTTTTTTTTTTTTTTTTTAAGAATATTTCACCTTTCATGCGAATATTCACGCTTGCTTAGGCGCAACATACCCGATTACTTGGTTCATACTCTTTTCGTTTTTCTTTTTCTTTTTTTTTTAGAATATTTCACCTTTCATGCGAATATTTACACTTACTTAGGCGCAAAGTACCCGATTACTCAGATCATACTCTTTTTTTCACTCTTGAGGCTATTGCCTTAATACCAGGCGCACCCCATTATTTTATCACTCTCCTTTTTTTTCTTTTTTTCTTTTTTTTCTTTTTTTCTCTTTTTTTTTGTTTAGAGAGAGAAAACTTACTCAATTGTTATCATCTTTGTCCTTAATCTAATAAACTATTGTGAAGTGAAAAATAGATGTATATTTGCCTCAAAACTACTGTTAGCAATATTTATTTTTTAGATTTTGATCTTTTTCATAAAATTCAAAGTGTATCATCCAATCTACTCTCCTATCCAATTTCAAATCTAAATTTGTTCCTTTATCTGTAAGTAGTTTGATCTATTGATAAAAATACATAAGTTTTTTTTAATTTATTTTTCTTTTCAGTTTTTTTTTAATTTTTTTCAGTTAGTTACCCTAAAAACTAACCAAAGTGTAAAATAAAGAAACCCAAAAATCTAAAAAAAAAAAAATCATAAAAACAAAAATAAAATCCTAAAAATCCTAACAAATAAAAATCTCCTAATCTACTCCCCCACACCTAAACTTGTGTATGCCCTCATACACAAACCAAGGGTGGTAAAATAAAAAAAGAAAACTATTATACAAATATTATACACTTATTAGAAAATTCAAACGGTTACGACCTCTTGATCGCTTTCCACTCTCATAATGTGTCCTTTTATGTTTTGATATGGATGAACTTAGCCTTTTTGTCAGTTTTGCATTTAATCTCTCCATCTTATTTTTGAGTTTTCTCAATTTTTTTTCTACTTTTCTTTTTTTTATTCAATAATAAAATTTTGAGGTTGGAAAGCGTACCTTTACCATCGTTCGTATTCCATCCACGAGCATCTTTCATATTTGTAAGTATTTTGGTTTTATCAACGTGTGAAATAACATACTCACTTTGGTATTGTGGAATCATTAGCTCAATTTTGGAGGGCTCTTTTAAGTCATCAGGTACCATGATCTCTTCTTTTTGATGTTCCTTCCTTTCCTCAATTGTTAGGGGCTTGTCATGCAAATTTTCTTCAAACCTGTCATCAAAATTCTCAAAAGAAAATGCCATACTAGTAGACTTATCATTAGTCAAGTTATTATGAATGGATAAAAATTCTTCTTCACAAATTTCTTCACAATTTCCATCAAAAGAATCAAATGATAATGTGTCTCTAGCAAGCAAAATATTTTCTTTATCACTGGTTTCTTCATAATTATTGCCACAATGGTCTAAAATAGGTTGATCACAATGTTGAATTATAGACTCATCATGCACAAAACTATTTAATTCATTTTGAATCATATCTACTTCAGAAGATGACTGGAGTGTTTGCTCGTTTGAGTCAGATACGTTCAAACTATTAGATGGTTGATCTATAAAAAGTTTAGCTTGAGAAATCGCTTTGAGAAGATCTTCCATACAAGATTCAATTTTAGAGGATGATTTTTGAGATGATGATTTCAGCAAAACTTCCATATCTTCCTCTATTCTACATTTTCGTTCCTCAGACTCATGATCGTAATTTTCCTTATTTTTCTCAAATGATTGCATCTCGAGATCATGAGTGAAATTTGAAGAATGATATGATGGATCCATGTACATATTTGATGACAGATATGAAGTGGTTGGAGGTAGATTCTCATGACATACATATCTCGCTTCTAATCTTTTTAATCTTTCATCTAACATGTTCAATTGAATATCTTGTTCATGATTGAATGTAGAACATGAAGATAAATAGCCCATAAAGAAAGGATCAGATGGAGGATTATCTTGATATGGCTCTTGATTATATGCAAAATTAGAATTATTCATCCATTCATAATTGTAATTTTGTGTATAAGAAGTGCTCGTAGGCTTATTATATGTATTGTGAATTTGTTTATGACCTAATCCTAGCGAACTTCCTATCCATGGACACTGATAATAATTATGGTATGGATCACGACAATGATTGCAACCAGTTTGATTTTGAAACATTTTTTTTAAATTTTTTTTTGTTTGTTTTGAAGAAGGCGGAGAGGGAAAGAGATGGAAAAGAAAAAATAAAAACAATTGAAATATGATTTTTATAATTTTTTATTATTTTTTTTGTAGAATCAAGAACGATAAATACAGAAATACACAAAATTTTAGGGAGAAACGGAAAGATATTGCCGCTAAATAGCGGTATTTACCGCTATTTAGCGGCCAAATCTGGGAGGTTACCTCTCGGATTTTTGTAGTGCACTTCCACTACGCTTTCCTTCACTTTGTATATCCCGTATCTAAAGTTCCAGATCTATACACACTCAACACACACTGTTAAGCCGTAAAACGTTAGAAAAAGCAAGAAAAACACCGTCGATCCCCGACAACGGCGCCAAAAACTTGATGTGATAAATTACTGCAAGCGCACAGTGTCGGTGTAGCGCTGTACAGGTCGTCCCACAGGGATCTAGGGTGTTTTTGCGATTCTTACTCTTTCCTTAGTCTAGCGGATTAATAAAGGATTCTAGGTTGAAGTTGGATTAATCTAAATCGCCTAGGATCTAGAATCCACTAGTTTCCAACCATGTATTTACTTCTACTATCTTCTTCTTTCATAAAAATTTGATCTTTTTAGTTTAATCTTTATTTAAAGTGCCCTAAGTATGAGCTATCAAGTGGTGTGCAAGCATAACTCATCAAAGATACTACTTCTCATAAAAACAAACTAAATCTTTAGATAATTCAATGAAAAAGATAAAATCAACAACCCCAAACCCTAACTAAGCATAGGCTATCAAGAAACCTAATTCAAGTATAACCTATCAAAGTCTTAATCTTCGAGTTCTTGTATTTTAATCCTTTTAGAGAAAAATCATGTCTTTATTTATTTTTATTCAAGAAGAAAATACTAGAGAGCAATTACATGATGGATCCTAACTTCATCTACATCCTAGAGCTAAACTAATTAGCTACTCATGATTCTAGAAAGCAATTAAATCTAATCTAGAAAGCAAATAAATCTATACTAGAAAGCAGTTAAATCTATCTAAAAAGCAAATAAAGATTAGAAAACAATGGCTTACCTCTGGAGCACGGTATTGTGGCCGCCAACCCTTCAGCAAAACCCTAATTTTATTAATGGAAGACGAGTACAAACTAAATCCTAATCTACATTAACTACTGCATAAAACCAAGAATACAAGGATACGGCCAATATATAGGCTTCGGAAATCAAACCCTAATTCTAGCAGAACTCTAAAGTCAAAAAATTACATCGAAGCCAGGGAATAAAATTCAGCATGTGGGGCCCACAGTTGGCCGATAAATGGCGGCTAAAACCGCTAAATAGCGGTTTTATTTCGAGTAACTCAATTGAAATTTCTTCCCCGTCCGTGTCGTGTCTTGATCATTATATTTCCTTGACTTTATTTGACTTTGCATCTCTGTAACATCGTAATCTCGTAGTTTTTCTCACTTTAGAAACTTTTCGGACTCTGATTTCCTACTCCAACATTGATTTCTTGCCATCTCCTTGTATGAATCGAATTACCTGAAAAAGGCACAAAAAATACCCGAGTAGCATTTATTTATATACAAAAATAGATAAAGTATGAGAGGAAAAATACAATATATGATATTCATCACACCCCCACACCTATCTTTTGCTATTCCTCGAGCAAAACCTAAATCTAAAAAGAAAACTAAAAATCCTAACTCACTTTCGCAGGAATCGCGATTGCACTTAGCACGTGCAATAAGCCTTTAAACCCCTAGGTTACCCTAGTGGACGAGTGTTGTCTCGTGAGGGTTTGCAGTGAATATACCCACAAAATTCAAGAAGAAAATAGATTAAGGAATAAAGAAAAGAAAAATAAGGATAACCGAAAATCAAGAAAAAATAGAAATTTTATACAAAGGAAAGAAAAATCTTTTTTTTTATGATATTTTCATCAATTAATCTCACTAATATACAAACTCAAGAACGCATTTAGATTATCAATTTTCAAATCGAGCGTCATATCAGATACACTTATCATTTTAATCAAAAATTTAAATCCTATCTTTCAATACCTACTAACAGATAATTCATTAGCTCCTATACAACTACATGCACGTGTGATAGTTTATTTCGGCCTTAGACTCAAACTCTAACTCATGATTCATCTCCTCTCTCATAACAAATTTTTTCCTTTTTTTTTTCTTTTTTTTTTTAAGAATATTTCACCTTTCATGCGAATATTCACGCTTGCTTAGGCGCAACATACCCGATTACTTGGTTCATACTCTTTTCGTTTTTTTTTTCTTTTTTTTTTAGAATATTTCACCTTTCATGCGAATATTTACACTTACTTAGGCGCAAAGTACCCGATTACTCAGATCATACTCTTTTTTTCACTCTTGAGGCTATTGCCTTAATACCAGGCGCACCCCATTATTTTATCACTCTCTTTTTTTTTCTTTTTTTCTTTTTTTTCTTTTTTTTTCTTTTTTTTTGTTTAGAGAGAGAAAACTTACTCAATTGTTATCATCTTTGTCCTTAATCTAATAAACTATTGTGAAGTGAAAAATAGATGTATATTTGCCTCAAAACTACTGTTAGCAATATTTATTTTTTAGATTTTGATCTTTTTCATAAAATTCAAAGTGTATCATCCAATCTACTCTCCTATCCAATTTCAAATCTAAATTTGTTCCTTTATCTGTAAGTAGTTTGATCTATTGATAAAAATACATAAGTTTTTTTTAATTTATTTTTCTTTTCAGTTTTTTTTAAATTTTTTTCAGTTAGTTACCCTAAAAACTAACCAAAGTGTAAAATAAAGAAACCCAAAAATCTAAAAAAAAAAAATCATAAAAACAAAAATAAAATCCTAAAAATCCTAACAAATAAAAATCTCCTAATCTACTCTCCCACACCTAAACTTGTGTATGCCCTCATACACAAACCAAGGGTGGTAAAATAAAAAAAGAAAACTATTATACAAATATTATACACTTATTAGAAAATTCAAACGGTTACGACCTCTTGATCGCTTTCCACTCTCATAATGTGTCCTTTTATGTTTTGATATGGATGAACTTAGCCTTTTTGTCAGTTTTGCATTTAATCTCTCCATCTTATTTTTGATTTTTCTCAATTTTTTTTCTACTTTTCTTTTTTTTATTCAATAATAAAATTTTGAGGTTGGAAAGCGTACCTTTACCATCGTTCGTATTCCATCCACGAGCATCTTTCATATTTGTAAGTATTTTGGTTTTATCAACGTGTGAAATAACATACTCACTTTGGTATTGTGGAATCATTAGCTCAATTTTGGAGGGCTCTTTTAAGTCATCAGGTACCATGATCTCTTCTTTTTGATGTTCCTTCCTTTCCTCAATTGTTAGGGGCTTGTCATGCAAATTTTCTTCAAACCTGTCATCAAAATTCTCAAAAGAAAATGCCATACTAGTAGACTTATCATTAGTCAAGTTATTATGAATGGATAAAAATTTTTCTTCACAAATTTCTTCACAATTTCCATCAAAAGAATCAAATGATAATGTGTCACTAGCAAGCAAAATATTTTCTTTATCACTGGTTTCTTCATAATTATTGCCACAATGGTCTAAAATAGGTTGATCACAATGTTGAATTATAGACTCATCATGCACAAAACTATTTAATTCATTTTGAATAATATCTACTTCAGAAGATGACTGGAGTGATTGCTCGTTTGAGTCAGATACGTTCAAACTATTAGATGGTTGATCTATAAAAAGTTTAGCTTGAGAAATCGCTTTGAGAAGATCTTCCATACAAGATTCAATTTTAGAGGATGATTTTTGAGATGATGATTTCAGCAAAACTTCCATATCTTCCTCTATTCTACATTTTCGTTCCTCAGACTCATGATCGTAATTTTCCTTATTTTTCTCAAATGATTGCATCTCGAGATCATGTGTGAAATTTGAAGAATGATATGATGGATCCATGTACATATTTGATGACAGATATGAAGTGGTTGGAGGTAGATTCTCATGACATACATATCTCGCTTCTAATCTTTTTAATCTTTCATCTAACATGTTCAATTGAATATCTTGTTCATGATTGAATGTAGAACATGAAGATAAATAGCCCATAATGAAAGGATCAGATGGAGGATTATCTTGATATGGCTCTTGATTATATGCAAAATTAGAATTATTCATCCATTCATAATTGTAATTTTGTGTATAAGAAGCGCTCGTAGGCTTATTATATGTATTGTGAATTTGTTTATGACCTAGTCCTAGCGAACTTCCTATCCATGGACACTGATAATAATTATGGTATGGATCACGACAATGATTGCAACCAGTTTGATTTTGAAACATTTTTTTTTAATTTTTTTTTGTTTGTTTTGAAGAAGGCGGAGAGGGAAAGAGATGGAAAAGAAAAAATAAAAACAATTGAAATATGATTTTTATAATTTTTTATTATTTTTTTTATAGAATCAAGAACGATAAATACAGAAATACACAAAATTTTAGGGAGAAACGGAAAGATATTGCCGCTAAATAGCGGTATTTACCGCTATTTAGCGGCCAAATCTGGGAGGTTACCTCTCGGATTTTTGTAGTGCACGTCCACAACGCTTTCCTTCACTTTGTATATCCCATATCTAAAGTTCCAGATCTATACACACTCAACACACACTGTTAAGCCGTAAAACGTTAGAAAAAGCAAGAAAAACACCGTCGATCCCCGGCAACGGCGCCAAAAACTTGATGCGATAAATTACTGCAAGCGCACAGTGTCGGTGTAGCGCTGTACAGGTCGTCCCACAGGGATCTAGGGTGTTTTTGCGATTCTTACTCTTTCCTTAGTCTAGCGGATTAACAAAGGATTCTAGGTTGAAGTTGGATTAATCTAAATCGCCTAGGATCTAGAATCCACTAGTTTCCAACCATGTATTTACTTCTACTATCTTCTTCTTTCATAAAAATTTGATCTTTTTAGTTTAATCTTTATTTAAAGTGCCCTAAGTATGAGCTATCAAGTGGTGTGCAAGCATAACTCATCAAAGATACTACTTCTCATAAAAACAAACTAAATCTTTAGATAATTCAATGAAAAAGATAAAATCAACAACCCCAAACCCTAACTAAGCATAGGCTATCAAGAAACCTAATTCAAGTATAACCTATCAAACTCTTAATCTTCGAGTTCTTGTATTTTAATCCTTTTAGAGAAAAATCATGTCTTTATTTATTTTTATTCAAGAAGAAAATACTAGAGAGCAATTACATGATGGATCCTAACTTCATCTACATCCTAGAGCTAAACTAATTAGCTACTCATGATTCTAGAAAGCAATTAAATCTAATCTAGAAAGCAAATAAATCTATACTAGAAAGCAGTTAAATCTATCTAAAAAGCAAATAAAGATTAGAAAACAATGGCTTATCTCTGGAGCACGGTATTGTGGCCGCCACCCCTTCAGCAAAACCCTAATTTTATTAATGGAAGACGAGTACAAACTAAATCCTAATCTACATTAACTACTGCATAAAACCTAGAATACAAGGATACGGCCAATATATAGGCTTCGGAAATCAAACCCTAATTCTAGCAGAACTCTAAAGTCACAAAATTACATCGAAGCCAGGGAAGAAAATTCAGCATGTGGGGCCCACAGTTGGCCGCTAAATGGCGGCTAAAACCGATAAATAGCGGTTTTATTTCGAGTAACTCAATTGAAATTTCTTCCACGTCCGTTTCGTGTCTTGATCATTATATTTCCTTGACTGTATTTGACTTTGCATCTCTGTAACATCGTAATCTCGTAGTTTTTCTCACTTTAGAAACTTTTCGGACTCTGATTTCCTACTCCAACATTGATTTCTTGCCATCTCCTTGTATGAATCGAATTACTTGAAAAAGGCACTAAAAATACCCGAGTAGCATTTATTTATATACAAAAATAGATAAAGTATGAGAGGAAAAATACAATATATGATATTCATCACACCCCCACACCTATCTTTTGCTAGTCCTCGAGCAAAACCTAAATCTAAAAAGAAAAATAAAAATCCTAACTCACTTTCGCAAGAATCGCGATTGCACTTAGCACGTGCAATAAGCCTTTAAACCCCTAGGTTACCCTAGTGGACGAGTGTTGTCTCGTGAGGGTTTGCAGTGAATATACCCACAAAATTCAAGAAGAAAATAGATTAAGGAATAAAGAAAAGAAAAATAAGGATAATCGAAAATCAAGAAAAAATAGAAATTTTATACAAAGGAAAGAAAAATCTTTTTTTTTATGATATTTTCATCAATTAATCTCACTAATATACAAACTCAAGAACGCATTTAGATTATCAATTTTCAAATCGAGCGTCATATCAGATACACTTATCATTTTAATCAAAAATTTAAATCCTATCTTTCAATACCTACTAACAGATAATTCATTGGCTCCTATACAACTACATGCACGTGTGATAGTTTATTTCGGCCTTAGACTCAAACTCTAACTCATGATTCATCTCCTCTCTCATAACAAATTTTTTCCTCTTTTTTTAATTTTTTTTTTAAGAATATTTCACCTTTCATGCGAATATTCACGCTTGCTTAGGCGCAACATACCCGATTACTTGGTTCATACTCTTTTCGTTTTTCTTTTCATTTTTTTTTTAGAATATTTCACCTTTCATGCGAATATTTACACTTACTTAGGCGCAAAGTACCCGATTACTCAGATCATACTCTTTTTTTCACTCTTGAGGCTATTGCCTTAATACCAGGCGCACCCCATTATTTTATCACTCTCTTTTTTTTTTTTTTTTTTTTTTCTTTTTTTCTCTTTTTTTTTGTTTAGAGAGAGAAAACTTACTCAATTGTTATCATCTTTGTCCTTAATCTAATAAACTATTGTGAAGTGAAAAATAGATGTATATTTGCCTCAAAACTACTGTTAGCAATATTTATTTTTTAGATTTTGATCTTTTTCATAAAATTCAAAGTGTATCATCCAATCTACTCTCCTATCCAATTTCAAATCTAAATTTGTTCCTTTATCTGTTAGTAGTTTGATCTATTGATAAAAATACATAAGTTTTTTTAATTTATTTTTCTTTTCAGTTTTTTTTTAATTTTTTTCAGTTAGTTACCCTAAAAACTAACCAAAGTGTAAAATAAAGAAACCCAAAAATCTAAAAAAAAAAAAAATCATAAAAACAAAAATAAAATCCTAAAAATCCTAACAAATAAAAATCTCCTAATCTACTCCCCCACACCTAAACTTGTGTATGCCCTCATACACAAACCAAGGGTGGTAAAATAAAAAAAGAAAACTATTATACAAATATTATACACTTATTAGAAAATTCAAACGGTTACGACCTCTTGATCGCTTTCCACTCTCATAATGTGTCCTTTTCTGTTTTGATATGGATGAACTTAGCCTTTTTGTCAGTTTTGCATTTAATCTCTCCATCTTATTTTTGATTTTTCTCAATTTTTTTCTACTTTTCTTTTTTTTATTCAATAATAAAATTTTGAGGTTGGAAAGCGTACCTTTACCATCGTTCGTATTCCATCCACGAGCATCTTTCATATTTGTAAGTATTTTGGTTTTATCAACGTGTGAAATAACATACTCACTTTGGTATTGTGGAATCATTAGCTCAATTTTGGAGGGCTCTTTTAAGTCATCAGGTACCATGATCTCTTCTTTTTGATGTTCTTTCCTTTCCTCAATTGTTAGGGGCTTGTCATGCAAATTTTCTTCAAACCTGTCGTCAAAATTCTCAAAAGAAAATGCCATATTAGTAGACTTATCATTAGTCAAGTTATTATGAATGGATAAAAATTCTTCTTCACAAATTTCTTCACAATTTCCATCAAAAGAATCAAATGATAATGTGTCACTAGCAAGCAAAATATTTTCTTTATCACTGGTTTCTTCATAATTATTGCCACAATGGTCTAAAATAGGTTGATCACAATGTTGAATTATAGACTCATCATGCACAAAACTATTTAATTCATTTTGAATCATATCTACTTCAAAAGATGACTTGAGTGATTGCTCGTTTGAGTCAGATACGTTCAAACTATTAGATGGTTGATCTATAAAAAGTTTAGCTTGAGAAATCGCTTTGAGAAGATCTTCCATACAAGATTCAATTTTAGAGGATGATTTTTGAGATGATGATTTCAGCAAAACTTCCATATCTTCCTCTATTCTACATTTTCGTTCCTCAGACTCATGATCGTAATTTTCCTTATTTTTCTCAAATGATTGCATCTCGAGATCATGAGTGAAATTTGAAGAATGATATGATGGATCCATGTACATATTTGATGATAGATATGAAGTGGTTGGAGGTAGATTTTCATGACATACATATCTCGCTTCTAATCTTTTTAATCTTTCATCTAACATGTTCAATTGAATATCTTGTTCATGATTGAATGTAGAACATGAAGATAAATAGCCCATAAAGAAAGGATCAGATGGAGGATTATCTTGATATGGCTCTTGATTATATGCAAAATTAGAATTATTCATCCATTCATAATTGTAATTTTGTGTATAAGAAGCGCTCGTAGGCTTATTATATGTATTGTGAATTTGTTTATGACCAAGTCCTAGCGAACTTCCTATCCATGGACACTGATAATAATTCTGGTATGGATCACGACAATGATTGCAACCAGTTTGATTTTGAAACATTTTTTTTTAATTTTTTTTTGTTTGTTTTGAAGAAGGCGGAGAGGGAAAGAGATGGAAAAGAAAAAATAAAAACAATTGAAATATGATTTTTATAATTTTTTATTATTTTTTTTGTAGAATCAAGAACGATAAATACAGAAATACACAAAATTTGAGGGAGAAACGGAAAGATATTGCCGCTAAATAGCAGTATTTACCGCTATTTAGCGGCCAAATCTGGGAGGTTACCTCTCGGATTAATGTAGTGCACTTCCACAACGCTTTCCTTCACTTTGTATATCCCGTATCTAAAGTTCCAGATCTATACACACTCAACACACACTGTTAAGCCGTAAAACGTTAGAAAAAGCAAGAAATACACCGTCGATCCCCGGCAACGGCGCCAAAAACTTGATGTGATAAATTACTGCAAGCGCACAGTGTCGGTGTAGCGCTGTACAGGTCGTCCCACAGGGATCTAGGGTGTTTTTGCGATTCTTACTCTTTCCTTAGTCTAGCGGATTAACAAAGGATTCTAGGTTGAAGTTGGATTAATCTAAATCGCCTAGGATCTAGAATCCACTAGTTTCCAACCATGTATTTACTTCTACTATCTTCTTCTTTCATAAAAATTTGATCTTTTTAGTTTAATCTTTATTTAAAGTGCCCTAAGTATGAGCTATCAAGTGGTGTGCAAGCATAACTCATCAAAGATACTAATTCTCATAAAAACAAACTAAATCTTTAGATAATTCAATGAAAAAGATAAAATCAACAACCCCAAACCCTAACTAAGCATAGGCTATCAAGAAACCTAATTCAAGTATAACCTATCAAAGTCTTAATCTTCGAGTTCTTGTATTTTAATCCTTTTAGAGAAAAATCATGTCTTTATTTATTTTTATTCAAGAAGAAAATACTAGAGAGCAATTACATGATGGATCCTAACTTCATCTACATCCTAGAGCTAAACTAATTAGCTACTCATGATTCTAGAAAGCAATTAAATCTAATCTAGAAAGCAAATAAATCTATACTAGAAAGCAGTTAAATCTATCTAAAAAGCAAATAAAGATTAGAAAACAATGGATTACCTCTGGAGCACGGTATTGTGGCCGCCACCCCTTCAGCAAAACCCTAATTTTATTAATGGAAGACGAGTACAAACTAAATCCTAATCTACATTAACTACTGCATAAAACCTAGAATACAAGGATACGGCCAATATATAGGCTTCGGAAATCAAACCCTAATTCTAACAGAACTCTAAAGTCAAAAAATTACATCGAAGCCAGGGAAGAAAATTCAGCATGTGGGGCCCATAGTTGGCCGCTAAATGGCGGCTAAAACCGATAAATAGCGGTTTTATTTCGAGTAACTCAATTGAAATTTCTTCCCCGTCCGTGTCGTGTCTTGATCATTATATTTCCTTGACTTTATTTGACTTTGCATCTCTGTAACATCGTAATCTCGTAGTTTTTCTCACTTTAGAAACTTTTCGGACTCTGATTTCCTACTCCAACATTGATTTCTTGCCATCTCCTTGTATGAATCGAATTACCTGAAAAAGGCACAAAAAATACCCGAGTAGCATTTATTTATATACAAAAATAGATAAAGTATGAGAGGAAAAATACAATATATGATATTCATCACACCCCCACACCTATCTTTTGCTAGTCCTCGAGTAAAACCTAAATCTAAAAAGAAAACTAAAAATCCTAACTCACTTTCGCAGGAATCGCGATTGCACTTAGCACGTGCAATAAGCCTTTAAACCCCTAGGTTACCCTAGTGGACGAGTGTTGTCTCGTGAGGGTTTGCAGTGAATATACCCACAAAATTCAAGAAGAAAATAGATTAAGGAATAAAGAAAAGAAAAATAAGGATAACCGAAAATCAAGAAAAATAGAAATTTTATACAAAGGAAAGAAAAATCTTTTTTTTATGATATTTTCATCAATTAATCTCACTAATATACAAACTCAAGAACGCATTTAGATTATCAATTTTCAAATCGAGCGTCATATCAGATACACTTATCATTTTAATCAAAAATTTAAATCCTATCTTTCAATACCTACTAACAGATAATTCATTGGCTCCTATACAACTACATGCACGTGTGATAGTTTATTTCGGCCTTAGACTCAAACTCTAACTCATGATTCATCTCCTCTCTCATAACAAATTTTTTCCTCTTTTTTTTCTTTTTTTTTTTAAGAATATTTCACCTTTCATGCGAATATTCACGCTTGCTTAGGCGCAACATACCCGATTACTTGGTTCATACTCTTTTCGTTTTTCTTTTTCTTTTTTTTTTAGAATATTTCACCTTTCATGCGAATATTTACACTTACTTAGACGCAAAGTACCCGATTACTCAGATCATACTCTTTTTTTCACTCTTGAGGCTATTGCCTTAATACCAGGCGCACCCCATTATTTTATCACTCTCTTTTTTTTTCTTTTTTTCTTTTTTTTCTTTTTTTCTCTTTTTTTTTGTTTAGAGAGAGAAAACTTACTCAATTGTTATCATCTTTGTCTTTAATCGAATAAACTATTGTGAAGTGAAAAATAGATGTATATTTGCCTCAAAACTACTGTTAGCAATATTTATTTTTTAGATTTTGATCTTTTTCATAAAATTCAAATTGTATCATCCAATCTACTCTCCTATCCAATTTCAAATCTAAATTTGTTCCTTTATCTGTAAGTAGTTTGATATATTGATAAAAATACATAAGTTTTTTTTAATTTATTTTTCTTTTCAGTTTTTTTTTAATTTTTTTCAGTTAGTTACCCTAAAAACTAACCAAAGTGTAAAATAAAGAAACCCAAAAATCTAAAAAAAAAAAAAAATCATAAAAACAAAAATAAAATCCTAAAAATCCTAACAAATAAAAATCTCCTAATCTACTCCCCCACACCTAAACTTGTGTATGCCCTCATACACAAACCAAGGGTGGTAAAATAAAAAAAGAAAACTATTATACAAATATTATACACTTATTAGAAAATTCAAACGGTTACGACCTCTTGATCGCTTTCCACTCTCATAATATGTCCTTTTATGTTTTGATATGGATGAACTTAGCCTTTTTGTCAGTTTTGCATTTAATCTCTCCATCTTATTTTTGATTTTTCTCAATTTTTTTTCTACTTTTCCTTTTTTTATTCAATAATAAAATTTTGAGGTTGGAAAGCGTACATTTACCATCGTTCGTATTCTATCCACGAGCATCTTTCATATTTGTAAGTATTTTGGTTTTATCAACGTGTGAAATAACATACTCACTTTGGTATTGTGGAATCATTAGCTCAATTTTGGAGGGCTCTTTTAAGTCATCAGGTACCATGATCTCTTCTTTTTGATGTTCCTTCCTTTCCTCAATTGTTAGGGGCTTGTCATGCAAATTTTCTTCAAACCTGTCATCAAAATTCTCAAAAGAAAATGCCATACTAGTAGACTTATCATTAGTCAAGTTATTATGAATGGATAAAAATTCTTCTTCACAAATTTCTTCACAATTTCCATCAAAAGAATCAAATGATAATGTGTCACTAGCAAGCAAAATATTTTCTTTATCACTGGTTTCTTCATAATTATTGCCACAATGGTCTAAAATAGGTTGATCACAATGTTGAATTATAGACTCATCATGCACAAAACTATTTAATTCATTTTCAATCATATCTACTTCAGAAGATGACTGGAGTGATTGCTCGTTTGAGTCAGATACGTTCAAACTATTAGATGGTTGATCTATAAAAGGTTTAGCTTGAGAAATCGCTTTGAGAAGATCTTCCATACAAGATTCAATTTTAGAGAATGATTTTTGAGATGATGATTTCAGCAAAACTTCCATATCTTCCTCTATTCTACATTTTCGTTCCTCAGACTCATGATCGTAATTTTCCTTATTTTTCTCAAATGATTGCATCTCGAGATCATGAGTGAAATTTGAAGAATGATATGATGGATCCATGTACATATTTGATGACAGATATGATGTGGTTGGAGGTAGATTCTCATGACATACATATCTCGCTTCTAATCTTTTTAATCTTTCATCTAACATGTTCAATTGAATATCTTGTTCATGATTGAATGTAGAACATGAAGATAAATAGCCCATAAAGAAAGGATCAGATGGAGGATTATCTTGATATGGCTCTTGATTATATGCAAAATTAGAATTATTCATCCATTCATAATTGTAATTTTGTGTATAAGAAGCGCTCGTAGGGTTATTATATGTATTGTGAATTTGTTTATGACCTAGTCCTAGCGAACTTCCTATCCATGGACACTGATAATAATTATGGTATGGATCACGACAATGATTGCAACCAGTTTGATTTTGAAACATTTTTTTTTAATTTTTTTTGTTTGTTTTGAAGAAGGCGGAGAGGGAAAGAGATGGAAAAGAAAAAATAAAAACAATTGAAATATGATTTTTATAATTTTTTATTATTTTTTTTGTAGAATCAAAAACGATAAATACAAAAATACACAAAATTTGAGGGAGAAACGGAAAGATATTGCCGCTAAATAGCGGTATTTACCGCTATTTAGCGGCCAAATCTGGGAGGTTACCTCTCCGATTTTTGCAGTGCACTTCCACAACGCTTTCCTTCACTTTTTATATCCCGTATCTAAAGTTCCAGATCTATACACACTCAACACACACTGTTAAGCCGTAAAACGTTAGAAAAAGCAAGAAAAACACCGTCGATCCCCGGCAACGGCGCCAAAAACTTGATGTGATAAATTACTGCAAGCGCACAGTGTCGGTGTAGCGCTGTACAGGTCGTCCCACAGGGATCTAGGCTGTTTTTGCGATTCTTACTCTTTCCTTAGTCTAGCGGATTAACAAAGGATTCTAGGTTGAAGTTGGATTAATCTAAATCGCCTAGGATCTAGAATCCACTAGTTTCCAACCATGTATTTACTTCTACTATCTTCTTCTTTCATAAAAAATTGATCTTTTTAGTTTAATCTTTATTTAAAGTGCCCTAAGTATGAGCTATCAAGTGGTGTGCAAGCATAACTCATCAAAGATACTACTTCGCATAAAAACAAACTAAATCTTTAGATAATTCAATGAAAAAGATAAAATCAACAACCCCAAACCCTAACTAAGCATAGGCTATCAAGAAATCTAATTCAAGTATAACCTATCAAAGTCTTAATCTTCGAGTTCTTGTATTTTAATCCTTTTAGAGAAAAATCATGTCTTTATTTATTTTTATTCAAGAAGAAAATACTAGAGAGCAATTACATGATGGATCCTAACTTCATCTACATCCTAGAGCTAAACTAATTAGCTACTCATGATTCTAGAAAGCAATTAAATCTAATCTAGAAAGCAAATAAATCTATACTAGAAAGCAGTTAAATCTATCTAAAAAGCAAATAAAGATTAGAAAACAATGGCTTACCTCTGGAGTACGGTATTGTGGCCGCCACCCCTTCAGCAAAACCCTAATTTTATTAATGGAAGACGAGTACAAACTAAATCCTAATCTACATTAACTACTGCATAAAACCTAGAATACAAGGATACGACCAATATATAGGCTTCGGAAATCAAACCCTAATTCTAGCAGAACTCTAAAGTCAAAAAATTACATCGAAGCCAGGGAAGAAAATTCAGCATGTGGGGCCCACAGTTGGCCGCTAAATGGCGGCTAAAACCGATAAATAGCGGTTTTATTTCGAGTAACTCAATTGAAATTTCTTCCCCGTCCGTGTCGTGTCTTGATCATTATATTTCCTTGACTTTATTTGACTTTGCATCTCTGTAACATCGTAATCTCGTAGTTTTTCTCACTTTAGAAACTTTTCGGACTCTGATTTCCTACTCCAACATTGATTTCTTGCCATCTCCTTGTATGAATCGAATTACCTGAAAAAGGCACAAAAAATACCCGAGTAGCATTTATTTATATACAAAAATAGATAAAGTATGAGAGGAAAAATACAATATATGATATTCATCACACCCCAACACCTATCTTTTGCTAGTCCTCGAGCAAAACCTAAATCTAAAAAGAAAACTAAAAATCCTAACTCACTTTCGCAGGAATCGCGATTGCACTTAGCACGTGCAATAAGCCTTTAAACCCCTAGGTTACCCTAGTGGACGAGTGTTGTCTCGTGAGGGTTTGCAGTGAATATACCCACAAAATACAAGAAGAAAATAGATTAAGGAATAAAGAAACGAAAAAAAAGGATAACCGAAAATCAAGAAAAATCGAAATTTTATACAAAGGAAAGAAAAATCTTTTTTTTTATGATATTTTCATCAATTAATCTCACTAATATACAAACTCAAGAACGCATTTAGATTATCAATTTTCAAATCGAGCGTCATATCAGATACACTTATCATTTTAATCAAAAATTTAAATCCTATCTTTCAATACCTACTAACAGATAATTCATTGGCTCCTATACAACTACATGCACGTGTGATAGTTTATTTCGGCCTTAGACTCAAACTCTAACTCATGATTCATCTCCTCTCTCATAACTAATTTTTTCCTTTTTTTTTTCTTTTTTTTTTAAGAATATTTCACCTTTCATGCGAATATTCACGCTTGCTTAGGCGCAACATACCCGATTACTTGGTTCATACTCTTTTCGTTTTTCTTTTTCTTTTTTTTTTAGAATATTTCACCTTTCATGCGAATATTTACACTTACTTAGGCGCAAAGTACCCGATTACTCAGATCATACTCTTTTTTTCACTCTTGAGGCTATTGATTTAATACCAGGCGCACCCCATTATTTTATCACTCTTTTTTTTTTTCTTTTTTTCTTTTTTTTCTTTTTTTCTCTTTTTTTTTGTTTAGAGAGAGAAAACTTACTCAATTGTTATCATTTTTGTCCTTAATCTAATAAACTATTGTGAAGTGAAAAATAGATGTATATTTGCCTCAAAACTACTGTTAGCAATATTTATTTTTTAGATTTTGATCTTTTTCATAAAATTCAAAGTGTATCATCCAATCTACTCTCCTATCCAATTTCAAATCTAAATTTGTTCCTTTATCTGTAAGTAGGTTGATCTATTGATAAAAATACATAAGTTTTTTTTAATTTATTTTTCTTTTCAGTTTTTTTTTAATTTTTTTCAGTTAGTTACCCTAAAAACTAACCAAAGTGTAAAATAAAGAAACCCAAAAATCTAAAAAAAAAAAAAATCATAAAAACAAAAATAAAATCCTAAAAATCCTAACAAATAAAAATCTTCTAATCTACTCCCCCACACCTAAACTTGTGTATGCCCTCATACACAAACCAAGGGTGGTAAAATAAAAAAAGAAAACTATTATACAAATATTATACACTTATTAGAAAATTCAAACGGTTACGACCTCTTGATCGCTTTCCACTCTCATAATGTGTCCTTTTATGTTTTGATATGGATGAACTTAGCCTTTTTGTCAGTTTTGCATTTAATCTCTCCATCTTATTTTTGATTTTTCTCAATTTTTTTTCTACTTTTCTTTTTTTTATTCAATAATAAAATTTTGAGGTTGGAAGGCGTACCTTTACCATCGTTCGTATTCCATCCACGAGCATATTTCATATTTGTAAGTATTTTGGTTTTATCAACGTGTGAAATAACATACTCACTTTGGTATTGTGGAATCATTAGCTCAATTTTGGAGGGCTCTTTTAAGTCATCAGGTACCATAATCTCTTCTTTTTGATGTTCCTTCCTTTCCTCAATTGTTAGGGGCTTGTCATGCAAATTTTCTTCAAACCTGTCATCAAAATTCTCAAAAGAAAATGCCATACTAGTAGACTTATCATTAGTCAAGTTATTATGAATGGATAAAAATTCTTCTTCACAAATTTCTTCACAATTTCCATCAAAAGAATCAAATGATAATGTGTCACTAGCAAGCAAAATATTTTCTTTATCACTGGTTTCTTCATAATTATTGCCACAATGGTCTAAAATAGGTTGATCACAATGTTGAATTATAGACTCATCATGCACAAAACTATTTAATTCATTTTGAATCATATCTACTTCAGAAGATGACTGGAGTGATTGCTCGTTTGAGTCAGATACGTTCAAACTATTAGATGGTTGATCTATAAAAAGTTTAGCTTGAGAAATCGCTTTGAGAAGATCTTCCATACAAGATTCAATTTTAGAGGATGATTTTTGAGATGATGATTTCAGCAAAACTTCCATATCTTCCTCTATTCTACATTTTCGTTCCTCAGACTCATGATCGTAATTTTCCTTATTTTTCTCAAATGATTGCATCTCGAGATCATGAGTGAAATTTGAAGAATGATATGATGGATCCATGTACATATTTGATGACAGATATGAAGTGGTTGGAGGTAGATTCTCATGACATACATATCTCGCTTCTAATCTTTTTAATTTTTAATCTAACATGTTCAATTGAATATCTTGTTCATGATTGAATGTAGAACATGAAGATAAATAGCCCATAAAGAAAGGATCAGATGGAGGATTATCTTGATATGGCTCTTGATTATATGCAAAATTAGAATTATTCATCCATTCATAATTGTAATTTTGTGTATAAGAAGCGCTCGTAGGTTTATTATATGTATTGTGATTTTGTTTATGACCTAGTCCTAGCGAACTTCCTATCCATGGACACTGATAATAATTATGGTATGGATCACGACAATGATTGCAACCAGTTTGATTTTGAAACATTTTTTTTTAATTTTTTTTTGTTTGTTTTGAAGAAGGCGGAGAGGGAAAGAGATGGAAAAGAAAAAATAAAAACAATTGAAATATGATTTTTATAATTTTTTATTATTTTTTTTGTAGAATCAAGAACGATAAATACAGAAATACACAAAATTTGAGGGAGAAACGGAAAGATATTACCGCTAAATAGCGGTATTTACCGCTATTTAGCGGCCAAATCTGGGAGATTACCTCTCCGATTTTTGCAGTGCACTTCAATAACGCTTTCCTTCACTTTGTATATCCTGTATCTAAAGTTCCAGATCTATACACACTCAACACACACTGTTAAGCCGTAAAACGTTAGAAAAAACAAGAAAAACACCGTCGATCCCCGGCAACGGCGCCAAAAACTTGATGTGATAAATTACTGCAAGCGCACAGTGTCGGTGTAGCGCTGTACAGGTCGTCCCACAGGGATCTAGGGTATTTTTGCGATTCTTACTCTTTCCTTAGTCTAGCGGATTAACAAAGGATTCTAGGTTGAAGTTGGATTAATCTAAATCGCCTAGGATCTAGAATCCACTAGTTTCCAACCATGTATTTACTTCTACTATCTTCTTCTTTCATAAAAATTTGATCTTTTTAGTTTAATCTTTATTTAAAGTGCCCTAAGTATGAGCTATCAAGTGGTGTGCAAGCATAACTCATCAAAGATACTACTTCTCATAAAAACAAACTAAATCTTTTGATAATTCAATGAAAAAAATAAAATCAACAACCCCAAACCCTAACAAGCATAGGCTATCAAGAAACCTAATTCAAGTATAACCTATCAAAGTCTTAATCTTCGAGTTCTTGTATTTTAATCCTTTTAGAGAAAAATCATGTCTTTATTTATTTTTATTCAAGAAGAAAATACTAGAGAGCAATTACATGATGGATCCTAACTTCATCTACATCCTAGAGCTAAACTAATTAGCTACTCATGATTCTAGAAAGCAATTAAATCTAATCTAGAAAGCAAATAATTCTATACTAGAAAGCAGTTAAATCTATCTAAAAAGCAAATAAAGATTAGAAAACAATGGCTTACCTCTGGAGCACGGTATTGTGGCCGCCACCCCTTCAGCAAAACCCTAATTTTATTAATGGAAGACGAGTACAAACTAAATCCTAATCTACATTAACTACTGCATAAAACCTAGAATACAAGGATACGGCCAATATATAGGCTTCGGAAATCAAACCCTAATTCTAGCAGAACTCTAAAGTCACAAAATTACATCGAAGCCAGGGAAGAAAATTCAGCATGTGGGGCCCACAGTTGGCCGCTAAATGGCGGCTAAAACCGATAAATAGCGGTTTTATTTCGAGTAACTCAATTGAAATTTCTTCCACGTCCGTTTCGTGTCTTGATCATTATATTTCCTTGACTGTATTTGACTTTGCATCTCTGTAACATCGTAATCTCGTAGTTTTTCTCACTTTAGAAACTTTTCGGACTCTGATTTCCTACTCCAACATTGATTTCTTGCCATCTCCTTGTATGAATCGAATTACCTGAAAAAGGCACTAAAAATACCCGAGTAGCATTTATTTATATACAAAAATAGATAAAGTATGAGAGGAAAAATACAATATATGATATTCATCACACCCCCACACCTATCTTTTGCTAGTTCTCGAGCAAAACCTAAATCTAAAAAGAAAAATAAAAATCCTAACTCACTTTCGCAAGAATCGCGATTGCACTTAGCACGTGCAATAAGCCTTTAAACCCCTAGGTTACCCTAGTGGACGAGTGTTGTCTCGTGAGGGTTTGCAGTAAATATACCCACAAAATTCAAGAAGAAAATAGATTAAGGAATAAAGAAAAGAAAAATAAGGATAACCGAAAATCAAGAAAAAATAGAAATTTTATACAAAGGAAAGAAAAATCTTTTTTTTTATGATATTTTCATCAATTAATCTCACTAATATACAAACTCAAGAACGCATTTAGATTATCAATTTTCAAATCGAGCGTCATATCAGATACACTTATCATTTTAATCAAAAATTTAAATCCTATCTTTCAATACCTACTAACAGATAATTCATTGGCTCCTATACAACTACATGCACGTGTGATAGTTTATTTCGGCCTTAGACTCAAACTCTAACTCATGATTCATCTCCTCTCTCATAACAAATTTTTTCCTCTTTTTTTTCTTTTTTTTTTAAGAATATTTCACCTTTCATGCGAATATTCACGCTTGCTTAGGCGCAACATACCCGATTACTTGGTTCATACTCTTTTCGTTTTTCTTTTTCTTTTTTTTTTAGAATATTTCAACTTTCATGCGAATATTTACACTTACTTAGGCGCAAAGTACCAGATTACTCAGATCATACTCTTTTTTTCACTCTTGAGGCTATTGCCTTAATACCAGGCGCACCCCATTATTTTATCACTCTCTTTTTTTTCTTTTTTTCATTTTTTTCTTTTTTTCTCTTTTTTTTTGTTTAGAGAGAGAAAACTTACTCAATTGTTATCATTTTTGTCCTTAATCTAATAAACTATTGTGAAGTGAAAAATAGATGTATATTTGCCTCAAAACTACTGTTAGCAATATTTATTTTTTAGATTTTGATCTTTTTCATAAAATTCAAAGTGTATCATCAAATCTACTCTCCTATCCAATTTCAAATCTAAATTTGTTCCTTTATCTGTAAGTAGGTTGATCTATTGATAAAAATACATAAGTTTTTTTTAATTTATTTTTCTTTTCAGTTTTTTTTAATTTTTTTCAGTTAGTTACCCTAAAAACTAACCAAAGTGTAAAATAAAGAAACCCAAAAATCTAAAAAAAAAAAATCATAAAAACAAAAATAAAATCCTAAAAATCCTAACAAATAAAAATCTTCTAATCTACTCCCCCACACCTAAACTTGTGTATGCCCTCATACACAAACCAAGGGTGGTAAAATAAAAAAAGAAAACTATTATACAAATATTATACACTTATTAGAAAATTCAAACGGTTACGACCTCTTGATCGCTTTCCACTCTCATAATGTGTCCTTTTATGTTTTGATATGGATGAACTTAGCCTTTTTGTCAGTTTTGCATTTAATCTCTCCATCTTATTTTTGATTTTTCTCAATTTTTTTTCTACTTTTCTTTTTTTTATTCAATAATAAAATTTTGAGGTTGGAAGGCGTACCTTTACCATCGTTCGTATTCCATCCACGAGCATATTTCATATTTGTAAGTATTTTGGTTTTATCAACGTGTGAAATAACATACTCACTTTGGTATTGTGGAATCATTAGCTCAATTTTGGAGGGCTCTTTTAAGTCATCAGGTACCATAATCTCTTCTTTTTGATGTTCCTTCCTTTCCTCAATTGTTAGGGGCTTGTCATGCAAATTTTCTTCAAACCTGTCATCAAAATTCTCAAAAGAAAATGCCATACTAGTAGACTTATCATTAGTCAAGTTATTATGAATGGATAAAAATTCTTCTTCACAAATTTCTTCACAATTTCCATCAAAAGAATCAAATGATAATGTGTCACTAGCAAGCAAAATATTTTCTTTATCACTGGTTTCTTCATAATTATTGCCACAATGGTCTAAAATAGGTTGATCACAATGTTGAATTATAGACTCATCATGCACAAAACTATTTAATTCATTTTGAATCATATCTACTTCAGAAGATGACTGGAGTGATTGCTCGTTTGAGTCAGATACGTTCAAACTATTAGATGGTTGATCTATAAAAAGTTTAGCTTGAGAAATCGCTTTGAGAAGATCTTCCATACAAGATTCAATTTTAGAGGATGATTTTTGAGATGATGATTTCAGCAAAACTTCCATATCTTCCTCTATTCTACATTTTCGTTCCTCAGACTCATGATCGTAATTTTCCTTATTTTTCTCAAATGATTGCATCTCGAGATCATGAGTGAAATTTGAAGAATGATATGATGGATCCATGTACATATTTGATGACAGATATGAAGTGGTTGGAGGTAGATTCTCATGACATACATATCTCGCTTCTAATCTTTTTAATCTTTAATCTAACATGTTCAATTGAATATCTTGTTCATGATTGAATGTAGAACATGAAGATAAATAGCCCATAAAGAAAGGATCAGATGGAGGATTATCTTGATATGGCTCTTGATTATATGCAAAATTAGAATTATTCATCCATTCATAATTGTAATTTTGTGTATAAGAAGCGCTCGTAGGTTTATTATATGTATTGTGATTTTGTTTATGACCTAGTCCTAGCGAACTTCCTATCCATGGACACTGATAATAATTATGGTATGGATCACGACAATGATTGCAACCAGTTTGATTTTGAAACATTTTTTTTTAATTTTTTTTTTGTTTGTTTTGAAGAAGGCGGAGAGGGAAAGAGATGGAAAAGAAAAAATAAAAACAATTGAAATATGATTTTTATAATTTTTTATTATTTTTTTTGTAGAATCAAGAACGATAAATACAGAAATACACAAAATTTGAGGGAGAAACGGAAAGATATTACCGCTAAATAGCGGTATTTACCGCTATTTAGCGGCCAAATCTGGGAGATTACCTCTCCGATTTTTGCAGTGCACTTAAATAACTCTTTCCTTCACTTTGTATATCCTGTATCTAAAGTTCCAGATCTATACACACTCAACACACACTGTTAAGCCGTAAAACGTTAGAAAAAGCAAGAAAAACACCGTCGATCCCTGGCAACGGCGCCAAAAACTTGATGTGATAAATTACTGCAAGCGCACAGTGTCGGTGTAGCGCTGTACAGGTCGTCCCACAGGGATCTAGGGTATTTTTGCGATTCTTACTCTTTCCTTAGTCTAGCGGATTAACAAAGGATTCTAGGTTGAAGTTGGATTAATCTAAATCGCCTAGGATCTAGAATCCACTAGTTTCCAACCATGTATTTACTTCTACTATCTTCTTCTTTCATAAAAATTTGATCTTTTTAGTTTAATCTTTATTTAAAGTGCCCTAAGTATGAGCTATCAAGTGGTGTGCAAGCATAACTCATCAAAGATACTACTTCTCATAAAAACAAACTAAATCTTTAGATAATTCAATGAAAAAAATAAAATCAACAACCCCAAACCCTAACAAGCATAGGCTATCAAGAAACCTAATTCAAGTATAACCTATCAAAGTCTTAATCTTCGAGTTCTTGTATTTTAATCCTTTTAGAGAAAAATCATGTCTTTATTTATTTTTATTCAAGAAGAAAATACTAGAGAGCAATTACATGATGGATCCTAACTTCATCTACATCCTAGAGCTAAACTAATTAGCTACTCATGATTCTAGAAAGCAATTAAATCTAATCTAGAAAGCAAATAATTCTATACTAGAAAGCAGTTAAATCTATCTAAAAAGCAAATAAAGATTAGAAAACAATGGCTTACCTCTGGAGCACGGTATTGTGGCCGCCACCCCTTCAGCAAAACCCTAATTTTATTAATGGAAGACGAGTACAAACTAAATCCTAATCTACATTAACTACTGCATAAAACCTAGAATACAAGGATACGGCCAATATATAGGCTTCGGAAATCAAACCCTAATTCTAGCAGAACTCTAAAGTCACAAAATTACATCGAAGCCAGGGAAGAAAATTCAGCATGTGGGGCCCACAGTTGGCCGCTAAATGGCGGCTAAAACCGATAAATAGCGGTTTTATTTCGAGTAACTCAATTGAAATTTCTTCCACGTCCGTTGCGTGTCTTGATCATTATATTTCCTTGACTGTATTTGACTTTGCATCTCTGTAACATCGTAATCTCGTAGTTTTTCTCACTTTAGAAACTTTTCGGACTCTGATTTCCTACTCCAACATTGATTTCTTGCCATCTCCTTGTATGAATCGAATTACCTGAAAAAGGCACTAAAAATACCCGAGTAGCATTTATTTATATACAAAAATAGATAAAGTATGAGAGGAAAAATACAATATATGATATTCATCACACCCCCACACCTATCTTTTGCTAGTCCTCGAGCAAAACCTAAATCTAAAAAGAAAAATAAAAATCCTAACTCACTTTCGCAAGAATCGCAATTGCACTTAGCACGTGCAATAAGCCTTTAAACCCCTAGGTTACCCTAGTGGACGAGTGTTGTCTCGTGAGGGTTTGCAGTAAATATACCCACAAAATTCAAGAAGAAAATAGATTAAGGAATAAAGAAAAGAAAAATAAGGATAACCGAAAATCAAGAAAAAATAGAAATTTTATACAAAGGAAAGAAAAATCTTTTTTTTTATGATATTTTCATCAATTAATCTCACTAATATACAAACTCAAGAACGCATTTAGATTATCAATTTTCAAATCGAGCGTCATATCAGATACACTTATCATTTTAATCAAAAATTTAAATCCTATCTTTCAATACCTACTAACAGATAATTCATTGGCTCCTATACAACTACATGCACGTGTGATAGTTTATTTCGGCCTTAGACTCAAACTCTAACTCATGATTCATCTCCTCTCTCATAACAAATTTTTTCCTTTTTTTTTTCTTTTTTTTTTTAAGAATATTTCACCTTTCATGCGAATATTCACGCTTGCTTAGGCGCAACATACCCGATTACTTGGTTCATACTCTTTTCGTTTTTCTTTTTCTTTTTTTTTTAGAATATTTCACCTTTCATGCGAATATTTACACTTACTTAGGCGCAAAGTACCCGATTACTCAGATCATACTCTTTTTTTCACTCTTGAGGCTATTGCCTTAATACCAGGCGCACCCCATTATTTTATCACTCTCTTTTTTTTTCTTTTTTTTTTTTCTTTTTTTCTTTTTTTTTGTTTAGAGAGAGAAAACTTACTCAATTGTTATCATCTTTATCCTTAATCTAATAAACTATTGTGAAGTGAAAAATAGATGTATATTTGCCTCAAAACTACTGTTAGCAATATTTATTTTTTAGATTTTGATCTTTTTCATAAAATTCAAAGTGTATCATTCAATCTACTCTCCTATCCAATTTCAAATCTAAATTTGTTCCTTTATCTGTAAGTAGTTTGATCTATTGATAAAAATACATAAGTTTTTTTTAATTTATTTTTCTTTTCAGTTTTTTTTTAATTTTTTTCAGTTAGTTACCCTAAAAACTAACCAAAGTGTAAAATAAAGAAACCCAAAAATCTAAAAAAAAAAAAATCATAAAAACAAAAATAAAATCCTAAAAATCCTAACAAATAAAAATCTCCTAATCTACTCCCCCACACCTAAACTTGTGTATGCCCTCATACACAAACCAAGGGTGGTAAAATAAAAAAAGAAAACTATTATACAAATATTATACACTTATTAGAAAATTCAAACGGTTACGACCTCTTGATCGCTTTCCACTCTCATAATGTGTCCTTTTATGTTTTGATATGGATGAACTTAGCCTTTTTGTCAGTTTTGCATTTAATCTCTCCATCTTATTTTTGATTTTTCTCAATTTTTTTCTACTTTTCTTTTTTTTATTCAATAATAAAATTTTGAGGTTGGAAAGCGTACCTTTACCATCGTTCGTATTCCATCCACGAGCATCTTTCATATTTGTAAGTATTTTGGTTTTATCAACGTGTGAAATAACATACTCACTTTGGTATTGTGGAATCATTAGCTCAATTTTGGAGGGCTCTTTTAAGTCATCAGGTACCATGATCTCTTCTTTTTGATGTTCCTTCCTTTCCTCAATTGTTAGGGGCTTGTCATGCAAACTTTCTTCAAACCTGTCATCAAAATTCTCAAAAGAAAATGCCATACTAGTAGACTTATCATTAGTCAAGTTATTATGAATGGATAAAAATTCTTCTTCACAAATTTCTTCACAATTTCCATCAAAAGAATCAAATGATAATGTGTCACTAGCAAGCAAAATATTTTCTTTATCACTGGTTTCTTCATAATTATTGCCACAATGGTCTAAAATAGGTTGATCACAATGTTGAATTATAGACTCATCATGCACAAAACTATTTAATTCATTTTGAATCATATCTACTTCAGAAGATGACTGGAGTGATTGCTCGTTTGAGTCAGATACGTTCAAACTATTAGATGGTTGATCTATAAAAAGTTTAGCTTGAGAAATCGCTTTGAGAAGATCTTCCATACAAGATTCAATTTTAGAGGATGATTTTTGAGATGATGATTTCAGCAAAACTTCCATATCTTCCTCTATTCTAAATTTTCGTTCCTCAGACTCATGATCGTAATTTTCCTTATTTTTCTCAAATAATTGCATCTCGAGATCATGAGTGAAATTTGAAGAATGATATGATGGATCCATGTACATATTTGATGACAGATATGAAGTGGTTGGAGGTAGATTCTCATGACATACATATCTCGCTTCTAATCTTTTTAATCTTTCATCTAACATGTTCAATTGAATATCTTGTTCATGATTGAATGTAGAATATGAAGATAAATAGCCCATAAAGAAAGGATCAGATGGAGGATTATCTTGATATGGCTCTTGATTATATGCAAAATTAGAATTATTCATCCATTCATAATTGTAATTTTGTGTATAAGAAGCGCTCGTAGGCTTATTATATGTATTGTGAATTTGTTTATGACCTAGTCCTAGCGAACTTCCTATCCATGGACACTGATAATAATTATGGTATGGATCACGACAATGATTGCAACCAGTTTGATTTTGAAACATTTTTTTTTAATTTTTTTTTTGTTTGTTTTGAAGAAGGCGGAGAGGGAAAGAGATGGAAAAGAAAAAATAAAAACAATTGAAATATGATTTTTATAATTTTTTAATATTTTTTTTGTAGAATCAAGAACGATAAATACAGAAATAAACAAAATTTGAGGGAGAAACGGAAATATATTGCCGCTAAATAGCGGTATTTACCGCTATTTAGCGGCCAAATCGGGGAGGTTACCTCTCCGATTTTTGTAGTGCACTTCCACAACGCTTTCATTCACTTTGTATATCCCGTATCTAAAGTTCCAGATCTATACACACTCAACACACACTGTTAAACCGTAAAACGTTAGAAAAAGCAAGAAAAACACCGTCGATCCCCGGCAACGGCGCCAAAAACTTGATGTGATAAATTACTGCAAGCGCACAGTGTCGGTGTAGCGCTGTACAGGTCGTCCCACAGGGATCTAGGGTGTTTTTGCGATTCTTACTCTTTTCTTAGTCTAGCGGATTAACAAAGGATTTTAGGTTGAAGTTGGATTAATCTAAATCGCCTAGGATCTAGAATCCACTAGTTTCCAACCATGTATTTACTTCTACTATCTTCTTCTTTCATAAAAATTTGATCTTTTTAGTTTAATCTTTATTTAAAGTGCCCTAAGTATGAGCTATCAAGTGGTGTGCAAGCATAACTCATCAAAGATACTACTTCTCATAAAAACAAACTAAATCTTTAGATAATTCAATGAAAAAGATAAAATCAACAATCCCAAACACTAACTAAGCATAGGCTATCAAGAAACCTAATTCAAGTATAACCTATCAAAGTCTTAATCTTCGAGTTCTTGTATTTTAATCCTTTTAGAGAAAAATCATGTCTTTATTTATTTTTATTCAAGAAGAAAATACTAGAGAGCAATTACATGATGGATCCTAACTTCATCTACATCCTAGAGCTAAACTAATTAGCTACTCATGATTCTAGAAAGCAATTAAATCTAATCTAGAAAGCAAATAAATCTATACTAGAAAGCAGTTGAATCTATCTAAAAAGCAAATAAAGATTAGAAAACAATGGCTTACCTCTGGAGTATGGTATTGTGGCCGCCACCCCTTCAGCAAAACCCTAATTTTATTAATGGAAGACGAGTACAAACTAAATC
Organism: Dracaena cambodiana; assembly: GCA_036321105.1. Taxonomy (NCBI): domain Eukaryota; kingdom Viridiplantae; phylum Streptophyta; class Magnoliopsida; order Asparagales; family Asparagaceae; genus Dracaena; species Dracaena cambodiana. The sequence continues at coordinate 37,741,472 of JAYEPQ010000011.1, read as the reverse complement.
CTAATCTACATTAACTACTGCATAAAACCTAGAATACAAGGATACGGCCAATATATAGGCTTCGGAAATCAAACCCTAATTCTAGCAGAACTCTAAAGTCACAAAATTACATCGAAGCCAGGGAAGAAAATTCAGCATGTGGGGCCCACAGTTGGCCGCTAAATGGCGGCTAAAACCGATAAATAGCGGTTTTATTTCGAGTAACTCAATTGAAATTTCTTCCACGTCCGTTTCGTGTCTTGATCATTATATTTCCTTGACTGTATTTGACTTTGCATCTCTGTAACATCGTAATCTCGTAGTTTTTCTCACTTTAGAAACTTTTCGGACTCTGATTTCCTACTCCAACATTGGTTTCTTGCCATCTCCTTGTATGAATCGAATTACCTGAAAAAGGCACTAAAAATACCCGAGTAGCATTTATTTTTATACAAAAATAGATAAAGTATGAGAGAAAAAATACAATATATGATATTCATCACACCCCCACACCTATCTTTTGCTAGTCCTCGAGCAAAACCTAAATCTAAAAAGAAAAATAAAAATCCTAACTCACTTTCGCAAGAATCGCGATTGCACTTAGCACGTGCAATAAGCCTTTAAACCCCTAGGTTACCCTAGTGGACGAGTGTTGTCTCGTGAGGGTTTGCAGTGAATATACCCACAAAATTCAAGAAGAAAATAGATTAAGGAATAAAGAAAAGAAAAATAAGGATAACCGAAAATCAAGAAAAAATAGAAATTTTATACAAAGGAAAGAAAAATCTTTTTTTTTATGATATTTTCATCAATTAATCTCACTAATATACAAACTCAAGAACGCATTTAGATTATCAATTTTCAAATCGAGCGTCATATCAGATACACTTATCATTTTAATCAAAAATTTAAATCCTATCTTTCAATACCTACTAACAGATAATTCATTGGCTCCTATACAACTACATGCACGTGTGATAGTTTATTTCGGCCTTAGACTCAAACTCTAACTCATGATTCATCTCCTCTCTCATAACAAATTTTTTCCTCTTTTTTTTCTTTTTTTTTTTAAGAATATTTCACCTTTCATGCGAATATTCACGCTTGCTTAGGCGCAACATACCCGATTACTTGGTTCATACTCTTTTCGTTTTTCTTTTTCTTTTTTTTTTAGAATATTTCACCTTTCATGCGAATATTTACACTTACTTAGGCGCAAAGTACCAGATTACTCAGATCATACTCTTTTTTTCACTCTTGAGGCTATTGCCTTAATACCAGGCGCACCCCATTATTTTATCACTCTCTTTTTTTTTCTTTTTTTCTTTTTTTTCTTTTTTTCTCTTTTTTTTTGTTTATAGAGAGAAAACTTACTCAATTGTTATCATCTTTGTCCTTAATCTAATAAACTATTGTGAAGTGAAAAATAGATGTATATTTGCCTCAAAACTACTGTTAGCAATATTTATTTTTTAGATTTTGATCTTTTTCATAAAATTCAAAGTGTATCATCCAATCTACTCTCCTATCCAATTTCAAATCTAAATTTGTTCCTTTATCTGTAAGTAGTTTGATCTATTGATAAAAATACATAAGTTTTTTTTAATTTATTTTTCTTTTCAGTTTTTTTTTAATTTTTTTCAGTTAGTTACCCTAAAAACTAACCAAAGTGTAAAATAAAGAAACCCAAAAATCTAAAAAAAAAAAAATCATAAAAACAAAAATAAAATCCTAAAAATCCTAACAAATAAAAATCTCCTAATCTACTCCCCCACACCTAAACTTGTGTATGCCCTCATACACAAACCAAGGGTGGTAAAATAAAAAAAGAAAACTATTATACAAATATTATACACTTATTAGAAAATTCAAACGGTTACGACCTCTTGATCGCTTTCCACTCTCATAATGTGTCCTTTTATGTTTTGATATGGATGAACTTAGCCTTTTTGTCAGTTTTGCATTTAATCTCTCCATCTTATTTTTGATTTTTCTCAATTTTTTTCTACTTTTCTTTTTTTTATTCAATAATAAAATTTTGAGGTTGGAAAGCGTACCTTTACCATCGTTCGTATTCCATCCACGAGCATCTTTCATATTTGTAAGTATTTTGGTTTTATCAACGTGTGAAATAACATACTCACTTTGGTATTGTGGAATCATTAGCTCAATTTTGGAGGGCTCTTTTAAGTCATCAGGTACCATGATCTCTTCTTTTTGATGTTCCTTCCTTTCCTCAATTGTTAGGGGCTTGTCATGCAAATTTTCTTCAAACCTATCATCAAAATTCTCAAAAGAAAATGCCATACTAGTAGACTTATCATTAGTCAAGTTATTATGAATGGATAAAAATTCTTCTTCACAAATTTCTTCACAATTTCCATCAAAAGAATCAAATGATAATGTGTCACTAGCAAGCAAAATATTTTCTTTATCACTGGTTTCTTCATAATTATTGCCACAATGGTCTAAAATAGGTTGATCACAATGTTGAATTATAGACTCATCATGCACAAAACTATTTAATTCATTTTGAATCATATCTACTTCAGAAGATGACTGGAGTGATTGCTCGTTTGAGTCAGATACGTTCAAACTATTAGATGGTTGATCTATAAAAAGTTTAGCTTGAGAAATAGCTTTGAGAAGATCTTCCATACAAGATTCAATTTTAGAGGATGATTTTTGAGATGATGATTTCAGCAAAACTTCCATATCTTCCTCTATTCTACATTTTCGTTCCTCAGACTCATGATCGTAATTTTCCTTATTTTTCTCAAATGATTGCATCTCGAGATCATGAGTGAAATTTGAAGAATGATATGATGGATCCATGTACATATTTGATGACAGATATGAAGTGGCTGGAGGTAGATTCTCATGACATACATATCTCGCTTCTAATCTTTTTAATCTTTCATCTAACATGTTCAATTGAATATCTTGTTCATGATTGAATGTAGAACATGAAGATAAATAGCCCATAAAGAAAGGATCAGATGGAGGATTATCTTGATATGGCTCTTGATTATATGCAAAATTAGAATTATTCATCATTCATAATTGTAATTTTGTGTATAAGAAGCGCTCGTAGGCTTATTATATGTATTGTGAATTTGTTTATGACCTAGTCCTAGCGAACTTCCTATCCATGGACACTGATAATAATTATGGTATGGATCACGACAATGATTGCAACCAGTTTGATTTTGAAACATTTTTTTTTAATTTTTTTTTGTTTGTTTTGAAGAAGGCGGAGAGGGAAAGAGATGGAAAAGAAAAAATAAAAACAATTGAAATATGATTTTTATAATTTTTTATTATTTTTTTTGTAGAATCAAGAACGATAAATACAGAAATAAACAAAATTTGAGGGAGAAACGGAAATATATTGCCGCTAAATAGCGGTATTTACCGCTATTTAGCGGCCAAATCGGGGAGGTTACCTCTCCGATTTTTGTAGTGCACTTCCACAACGCTTTCATTCACTTTGTATATCCCGTATCTAAAGTTCCAGATCTATACACACTCAACACACACTGTTAAACCGTAAAACGTTAGAAAAAGCAAGAAAAACACCGTCGATCCCCGGCAACGGCGCCAAAAACTTGATGTGATAAATTACTGCAAGCGCACAGTGTCGGTGTAGCGCTGTACAGGTCGTCCCACAGGGATCTAGGGTGTTTTTGCGATTCTTACTCTTTTCTTAGTCTAGCGGATTAACAAAGGATTTTAGGTTGAAGTTGGATTAATCTAAATCGCCTAGGATCTAGAATCCACTAGTTTCCAACCATGTATTTACTTCTACTATCTTCTTCTTTCATAAAAATTTGATCTTTTTAGTTTAATCTTTATTTAAAGTGCCCTAAGTATGAGCTATCAAGTGGTGTGCAAGCATAACTCATCAAAAAAACTACTTCTCATAAAAACAAACTAAATCTTTAGATAATTCAATGAAAAAGATAAAATCAACAATCCCAAACCCTAACTAAGCATAGGCTATCAAGAAACCTAATTCAAGTATAACCTATCAAAGTCTTAATCTTCGAGTTCTTGTATTTTAATCCTTTTAGAGAAAAATCATGTCTTTATTTATTTTTATTCAAGAAGAAAATACTAGAGAGCAATTACATGATGGATCCTAACTTCATCTACATCCTAGAGCTAAACTAATTAGCTACTCATGATTCTAGAAAGCAATTAAATCTAATCTAGAAAGCAAATAAATCTATACTAGAAAGCAGTTGAATCTATCTAAAAAGCAAATAAAGATTAGAAAACAATGGCTTACCTCTGGAGTACGGTATTGTGGCCGCCACCCCTTCAGCAAAACCCTAATTTTATTAATGGAAGACGAGTACAAACTAAATCCTAATCTACATTAACTACTGCATAAAACCTAGAATACAAGGATACGGCCAATATATAGGCTTCGGAAATCAAACCCTAATTCTAGCAGAACTCTAAAGTCACAAAATTACATCGAAGCCAGGGAAGAAAATTCAGCATGTGGGGCCCACAGTTGGCCGGTAAATGGCGGCTAAAACCGATAAATAGCGGTTTTATTTCGAGTAACTCAATTGAAATTTCTTCCACGTCCGTGTCGTGTCTTGATCATTATATTTCCTTGACTGTATTTGACTTTGCATCTCTGTAACATCGTAATCTCGTAGTTTTTCTCACTTTAGAAACTTTTCGGACTCTGATTTCCTACTCCAACATTGGTTTCTTGCCATCTCCTTGTATGAATCGAATTATCTGAAAAAGGCACTAAAAATACCCGAGTAGCATTTATTTTTATACAAAAATAGATAAAGTATGAGAGAAAAAATACAATATATGATATTCATCACACCCCCACACCTATCTTTTGCTAGTCCTCGAGCAAAACCTAAATCTAAAAAGAAAAATAAAAATCCTAACTCACTTTCGCAAGAATCGCGATTGCACTTAGCACGTGCAATAAGCCTTTAAACCCCTAGGTTACCCTAGTGGACGAGTGTTGTCTCGTGAGGGTTTGCAGTGAATATACCCATAAAATTCAAGAAGAAAATAGATTAAGGAATAAAGAAAAGAAAAATAAGGATAACCGAAAATCAAGAAAAAATAGAAATTAAATACAAAGGAAAGAAAAATCTTTTTTTTTATGATATTTTCATCAATTAATCTCACTAATATACAAACTCAAGAACGCATTTAGATTATCAATTTTCAAATCGAGCGTCATATCAGATACACTTATCATTTTAATCAAAAATTTAAATCCTATCTTTCAATACCTACTAACAGATAATTCATTGGCTCCTATACAACTACATGCACGTGTGATAGTTTATTTCGGCCTTAGACTCAAACTCTAACTCATGATTCATCTCCTCTCTCATAACAAATTTTTTCCTCTTTTTTTTCTTTTTTTTTTTAAGAATATTTCACCTTTCATGCGAATATTCACGCTTGCTTAGGCGCAACATACCCGATTACTTGGTTCATACTCTTTTCGTTTTTCTTTTTCTTTTTTTTTTAGAATATTTCACCTTTCATGCGAATATTTATACTTACTTAGGCGCAAAGTACCAGATTACTCAGATCATACTCTTTTTTTCACTCTTGAGGCTATTGCCTTAATACCAGGCGCACCCCATTATTTTATCACTCTTTTTTTTTTCTTTTTTTCTTTTTTTTCTTTTTTTCTCTTTTTTTTTGTTTAGAGAGAGAAAACTTACTCAATTGTTATCATCTTTGTCCTTAATCTAATAAACTATTGTGAAGTGAAAAATAGATGTATATTTGCCTCAAAACTACTGTTAGCAATATTTATTTTTTAGATTTTGATATTTTTCATAAAATTCAAAGTGTATCATCCAATCTACTCTCCTATCCAATTTCAAATCTAAATTTGTTCCTTTATCTGTAAGTAGTTTGATCTATTGATAAAAATACATAAGTTTTTTTTAATTTATTTTTCTTTTCAGTTTTTTTTTAATTTTTTTCAGTTAGTTACCCTAAAAACTAACCAAAGTGTAAAATAAAGAAACCCAAAAATCTAAAAAAAAAAAATCATAAAAACAAAAATAAAATCCTAAAAATCCTAACAAATAAAAATCTCCTAATCTACTCCCCCACACCTAAACTTGTGTATGCCCTCATACACAAACCAAAGGTGGTAAAATAAAAAAAGAAAACTATTATACAAATATTATACACTTATTAGAAAATTCAAACGGTTACGACCTCTTGATCGCTTTCCACTCTCATAATGTGTCCTTTTATGTTTTGATATGGATGAACTTAGCCTTTTTGTCAGTTTTGCATTTAATCTCTCCATCTTATTTTTGATTTTTCTCAATTTTTTTGTACTTTTCTTTTTTTTATTCAATAATAAAATTTTGAGGTTGGAAAGCGTACCTTTACCATCGTTCGTATTCCATCCACGAGCATCTTTCATATTTGTAAGTATTTTGGTTTTATCAACGTGTGAAATAACATACTCACTTTGGTATTGTGGAATCATTAGCTCAATTTTGGAGGGCTCTTTTAAGTCATCAGGTACCATGATCTCTTCTTTTTGATGTTCCTTCCTTTCCTCAATTGTTAGGGGCTTGTCATGCAAATTTTCTTCAAACCTGTCATCAAAATTCTCAAAAGAAAATGCCATACTAGTAGACTTATCATTAGTCAAGTTATTATGAATGGATAAAAATTCTTCTTCACAAATTTCTTCACAATTTCCATCAAAAGAATCAAATGATAATGTGTCACTAGCAAGAAAAATATTTTCTTTATCACTGGTTTCTTCATAATTATTGCCACAATGGTCTAAAATAGGTTGATCACAATGTTGAATTATAGACTCATCATGCACAAAACTATTTAATTCATTTTGAATCATATCTACTTCAGAAGATGACTGGAGTGATTGCTCGTTTGAGTCAGATACGTTCAAACTATTAGATGGTTGATCTATAAAAAGTTTAGCTTGAGAAATCGCTTTGAGAAGATCTTCCATACAAGATTCAATTTTAGAGGATGATTTTTGAGATGATGATTTCAGCAAAACTTCCATATCTTCCTCTATTCTACATTTTCGTTCCTCAGACTCATGATCGTAATTTTCCTTATTTTTCTCAAATGATTGCATCTCGAGATCATGAGTGAAATTTGAAGAATGATATGATGGATCCATGTACATATTTGATGACAGATATGAAGTGGTTGGAGGTAGATTCTCATGACATACATATCTCGCTTCTAATCTTTTTAATCTTTCATCTAACATGTTCAATTGAATATCTTGTTCATGATTGAATGTAGAACATGAAGATAAATAGCCCATAAAGAAAGGATCAGATGGAGGATTATCTTGATATGGCTCTTGATTATATGCAAAATTAGAATTATTCATCCATTCATAATTGTAATTTTGTGTATAAGAAGCGCTCGTAGGCTTATTATATGTATTGTGAATTTGTTTATGACCTAGTCCTAGCGAACTTCCTATCCATGGACACTGATAATAATTATGGTATGGATCACGACAATGATTGCAACCAGTTTGATTTTGAAACATTTTTTTTTAATTTTTTTTTGTTTGTTTTGAAGAAGGCGGAGAGGGAAAGAGATGGAAAAGAAAAAATAAAAACAATTGAAATATGATTTTTATAATTTTTTATTATTTTTTTTGTAGAATCAAGAACGATAAATACAGAAATACACAAAATTTGAGGGAGAAACGGAAAGATATTGCCGCTAAATAGCGGTATTTACCGCTATTTAGCGGTCAAATCTGGGAGGTTTCCTCTCGGATTTTTGCAGTGCACTTCAACAACGCTTTCCTTTTCTTTGTATATCCTGTATCTAAAGTTCCAGATCTATACACACTCAACACACACTGTTAAGCCGTAAAACGTTAGAAAAAGCAAGAAAAACACCGTCGATCCCCGGCAACGGTGCCAAAAACTTGATGTGATAAATTACTGCAAGCGCACAGTGTCGGTGTAGCGCTGTACAGGTCGTCCCACAGGGATCTAGGGTGTTTTTGCGATTCTTACTCTTTCCTTAGTCTAGCGTATTAACAAAGGATTCTAGGTTGAAGTTGGATTAATCTAAATCGCCTAGGATCTAGAATCCACTAGTTTCCAACCATGTATTTACTTCTACTATCTTCTTCTTTCATAAAAATTTGATCTTTTTAGTTTAATCTTTATTTAAAGTGCCCTAAGTATGAGCTATCAAGTGGTGTGCAAGTATAACTCATCAAAGATACTACTTCTCATAAAAACAAACTAAATCTTAAGATAATTCAATGAAAAAGATAAAATCAACAACCCCAAACCCTAACTAAGCATAGGCTATCAAGAAACCTAATTCATGTATAACCTATCAAAGTCTTAATCTTCGAGTTCTTGTATTTTAATCCTTTTAGAGAAAAATCATGTCTTTATTTATTTTTATTCAAGAAGAAAATACTAGAGAGCAATTACATGATGGATCCTAACTTCATCTACATCCTAGAGCTAAACTAATTAGCAACTCATGATTCTAGAAAGCAATTAAATCTAATCTAGAAAGCTAATAAATCTATACTAGAAAGCAGTTAAATCTATCTAAAAAGCAAATAAAGATTAGAAAACAATGGCTTACCTCTGGAGCACGGTATTGTGGCCGCCACCCCTTCAGCAAAACCCTAATTTTATTAATGGAAGATGAGTACAAACTAAATCCTAATCTACATTAACTACTGCATAAAACCTAGAATACAAGGATACGGCCAATATATAGGCTTCGGAAATCAAACCCTAATTCTAGCAGAACTCTAAAGTCACAAAATTACATCGAAGCCAGGGAAGAAAATTCAGCATGTGGGGCCCACAGTTGGCCGCTAAATGGCGGCTAAAACCGATAAATAGCGGTTTTATTTCCAGTAACTCAATTGAAATTTCTTCCCCGTCCGTGTCATGTCTTGATCATTATATTTCCTTGACTTTATTTGACTTTGCATCTCTGTAACATCGTAATCTCGTAGTTTTTCTCACTTTAGAAACTTTTCGGACTCTGATTTCCTACTCCAACATTGATTTCTTGCCATCTCCTTGTATGAATCGAATTACCTGAAAAAGGCAAATAAAGATTACATCCTAGAGCTAAACTAATTAGCTACTCATGATTCTAGAAAGCAATTAAATCTAATCTAGAAAGCAAATAAATCTATACTAGAAAGCAGTTAAATCTATCTAAAAAGCAAATAAAGATTAGAAAACAATGGTTTACCTCTGGAGCACGGTATTGTGGCCGCCACCCCTTCAGCAAAACCCTAATTTTATTAATGGAAGACGAGCACAAACTAAATCTTAATCTACATTAACTACTGCATAAAACCTAGAATACAAGGATACGGCTAATATATAGGCTTCGGAAATCAAACCCTAATTCTAGCAGAACTCTAAAGTCAAAAAATTACATCGAAGCCAGGGAAGAAAATTCAACATGTGGGGCCCACAGTTGGCCGCTAAATGGCGGCTAAAACCGATAAATAGCGGTTTTATTTCCAGTAACTCAATTGAAATTTCTTCCCCGTCCGTGTCGTGTCTTGATCATTATATTTCCTTGACTTTATTTGACTTTGCATCTCTGTAACATCGTAATCTCGTAGTTTTTCTCACTTTAGAAACTTTTCGGACTCTGATTTCCTACTCCAACATTGATTTCTTGCCATCTCCTTGTATGAATCGAATTACCTGAAAAAGGCAAATAAAGATTACATCCTAGAGCTAAACTAATTAGCTACTCATGATTCTAGAAAGCAATTAAATCTAATCTAGAAAGCAAATAAATCTATACTAGAAAGCAGTTAAATCTATCTAAAAAGCAAATAAAGATTAGAAAACAATGGCTTACCTCTGGAGCACGGTATTGTGGCCGCCACCCCTTCAGCAAAACCCTAATTTTATTAATGGAAGACGAGTACAAACTAAATCCTAATCTACATTAACTACTGCATAAAACCTAGAATACAAGGATACGGCCAATATATAGGCTTCGGAAATCAAACCCTAATTCTAGCGGAACTCTAAAGTCACAAAATTACATCGAAGCCAGGGAAGTAAATTCAGCATGTGGGGTCCACAGTTGGCCGCTAAATGGCGGCTAAAACCGATAAATAGCGGTTTTATTTCGAGTAACTCAATTGAAATTTCTTCCACGTCCGTTTCGTGTCTTGATCATTATATTTCCTTGACTGTATTTGACTTTGCATCTCTGTAACATCGTAATCTCGTAGTTTTTCTCACTTTAGAAACTTTTCGGACTCTGATTTCCTACTCCAACATTGATTTCTTGCCATCTCCTTGTATGAATCGAATTACCTGAAAAAGGCACTAAAAATACCCAAGTAGCATTTATTTATATACAAAAATAGATAAAGTATGAGAGGAAAAATACAATATATGATATTCATCACACCCCCACACCTATCTTTTGCTAGTCCTCGAGCAAAACCTAAATCTAAAAAGAAAAATAAAAAAACCTAACTCACTTTCGCAAGAATCGCGATTGCACTTAGCACGTGCAATAAGCCTTTAAACCCCTAGGTTACCCTAGTGGACGAGTGTTGTCTCGTGAGGGTTTGCAGTGAATATACCCACAAAATTCAAGAAGAAAATAGATTAAGGAATAAAGAAAAGAAAAATAAGGATAACCGAAAATCAAGAAAAAATAGAAATTTTATACAAAGGAAAGAAAAATCTTTTTTTTTATGATATTTTCATCAATTAATCTCACTAATATACAAACTCAAGAACGCATTTAGATTATCAATTTTCAAATCGAGCGTCATATCAGATACACTTATCATTTTAATCAAAAATTTAAATCCTATCTTTCAATACCTACTAACAGATAATTCATTGGCTCTTATACAACTACATGCACGTGTGATAGTTTATTTCGGCCTTAGACTCAAACTCTAACTCATGATTCATCTCCTCTCTCATAACAAATTTTTTCCTCTTTTTTTTCTTTTTTTTTTTAAGAATATTTCACCTTTCATGCGAATATTCACGCTTGCTTAGGCGCAACATACCCGATTACTTGGTTCATACTCTTTTCGTTTTTCTTTTTCTTTTTTTTTTAGAATATTTACACTTACTTAGCCGCAAAGTACCCGATTACTCAGATTATACTCTTTTTTTCTTTTTTTCTCTTTTTTTTTTGTTTAGAGAGAGAAAACTTACTCAATTGTTATCATCTTTGTCCTTAATCTAATAAACTATTGTGAAGTGAAAAATAGATGTATATTTGCCTCAAAACTACTGTTAGCAATATTTATTTTTTAGATTTTGATCTTTTTCATAAAATTCAAAGTGTATCATCCAATCTACTCTCCTATCCAATTTCAAATCTAAATTTGTTCCTTTATCTGTAAGTAGTTTGATCTATTGATAAAAATACATAAGTTTTTTTTAATTTATTTTTCTTTTCAGTTTTTTTTAATTTTTTTCAGTTAGTTACCCTAAAAACTAACCAAAGTGTAAAATAAAGAAACCCAAAAATCTAAAAAAAAAAAATCATAAAAACAAAAATAAAATCCTAAAAATCCTAACAAATAAAAATCTCCTAATCTATTCCCGCACACCTAAACTTGTGTATGCCCTCATACACAAACTAAGGGTGGTAAAATAAAAAAAGAAAACTATTATACAAATATTATACACTTATTAGAAAATTCAAACGGTTACGACCTCTTGATCGCTTTCCACTCTCATAATGTGTCCTTTTATGTTTTGATATGGATGAACTTAGCCTTTTTGTCAGTTTTGCATTTAATCTCTCCATCTTATTTTTGATTTTTCTCAATTTTTTTCTACTTTTCTTTTTTTTATTCAATAATAAAATTTTGAGGTTGGAAAGCGTACCTTTACCATCGTTCGTATTCCATCCACGAGCATCTTTCATATTTGTAAGTATTTTAGTTTTATCAACGTGTGAAATAACATACTCACTTTGGTATTGTGGAATCATTAGCTCAATTTTGGAGGGCTCTTTTAAGTCATCAGGTACCATGATCTCTTCTTTTTGATGTTCCTTCCTTTCCTCAATTGTTAGGGGCTTGTCATGCAAATTTTCTTCAAACCTGTCATCAAAATTCTCAAAAGAAAATGCCATACTAGTAGACTTATCATTAGTCATGTTATTATGAATGGATAAAAATTCTTCTTCACAAATTTCTTCACAATTTCCATCAAAAGAATAAAATGATAATGTGTCACTAGCAAGCAAAATATTTCTTTATCACTGGTTTCTTCATAATTATTGCCACAATGGTCTAAAATAGGTTGATCACAATGTTGAATTATAGACTCATCATGCACAAAACTATTTAATTCATTTTGAATCATATCTACTTCAGAAGATGACTGGAGTGATTGCTCGTTTGAGTCAGATACGTTCAAACTATTAGATGGTTGATCTATAAAAAGTTTAGCTTGAGAAATCGCTTTGAGAAGATCTTCCATACAAGATTCAATTTTAGAGGATGATTTTTGAGATGATGATTTCAGCAAAACTTCCATATCTTCCTCTATTCTACATTTTCGTTCCTCAGACTCATGATCGTAATTTTCCTTATTTTTCTCAAATGATTGCATCTCGAGATCATGAGTGAAATTTGAAGAATGATATGATGGATCCATGTACATATTTGATGACAGATATGAAGTGGTTGGAGGTAGATTCTCATGACATACATATCTCGCTTCTAATCTTTTTAATCTTTCATCTAACATGTTCAATTGAATATCTTGTTCATGATTGAATGTAGAACATGAAGATAAATAGCCCATAAAGAAAGGATCAGATGGAGGATTATCTTGATATGGCTCTTGATTATATGCAAAATTAGAATTATTCATCCATTCATAATTGTAATTTTGTGTATAAGAAGCGCTCGTAGGTTTATTATATGTATTGTGAATTTGTTTATGACCTAGTCCTAGCGAACTTCCTATCCATGGACACTGATAATAATTATGGTATGGATCACGACAATGATTGCAACCAGTTTGATTTTGAAACATTTTTTTTTAATTTTTTTTTGTTTGTTTTGAAGAAGGCGGAGAGGGAAAGAGATGGAAAAGAAAAAATAAAAACAATTGAAATATGATTTTTATAATTTTTTATTATTTTTTTTGTAGAATCAAGAACGATAAATACAGAAATACACAAAATTTGAGGGAGAAACGGAAAGCTATTGCCGCTAAATAGCGTATTTACCGCTATTTAGCGGCCAAATCTGGGAGGTTACCTCTCGGATTTTTGCAGTGCACTTCAACAACGCTTTCCTTCACTTTGTATATCCTGTATCTAAAGTTCCAGATCTATACACACTCAACACACACTGTTAAGCCGTAAAACGTTAGAAAAAGCAAGAAAAACACCGTCGATCCCCGGCAACGGCGCCAAAAACTTGATGTGATAAATTACTGCAAGCGCACAGTGTCGGTGTAGCGCTGTACAGGTCGTCCCACAGGGATCTAGGGTGTTTTTGCGATTCTTACTCTTTCCTTAGTCTAGCGGATTAACAAAGGATTCTAGGTTGAAATTGGATTAATCTAAATCGCCTAGGATCTAGAATCCACTAGTTTCCAACCATGTATTTACTTCTACTATCTTCTTCTTTCATAAAAATTTGATCATTTTAGTTTAATCTTTATTTAAAGTGCCCTAAGTATGAGCTATCAAGTGGTGTGCAAGTATAACTCATCAAAGATACTACTTCTCATAAAAACAAACTAAATCTTTAGATAATTCAATGAAAAAGATAAAATCAACAACCCCAAACCCTAACTAATCATAGGCTATCAAGAAACCTAATTCAAGTATAACCTATCAAAGTCTTAATCTTCGAGTTCTTGTATTTTAATCCTTTTAGAGAAAAATCATGTCTTTATTTATTTTTATTCAAGAAGAAAATACTAGAGAGCAATTACATGATGGATCCTAACTTCATCTACATCCTAGAGCTAAACTAATTAGCTACTCATGATTCTATAAAGCAATTAAATCTAATCTAGAAAGCAAATAAATCTATATTAGAAAGCAGTTAAATCTATCTAAAAAGCAAATAAAGATTAGAAAACAATGGCTTACCTCTGGAGCACGGTATTGTGGCCGCCACCCCTTCAGCAAAACCCTAATTTTATTAATGGAAGACGAGTACAAACTAAATCCTAATCTACATTAACTACTGCATAAAACCTAGAATACAAGGATACGGCCAATATATAGGCTTCGGAAATCAAACCCTAGTTCTAGCAGAACTATAAAGTCACAAAATTACATCGAAGCCAGGGAAGAAAATTCAGCATGTGGGGCCCACAGTTGGCCGCTAAATGGCGGCTAAAACCTATAAATAGCGGTTTTATTTCGAGTAACTCAATTGAAATTTCTTCCACGTCCGTTTCGTGTCTTGATCATTATATTTCCTTGACTGTATTTAACTTTGCCTCTCTGTAACATCGTAATCTCGTAGTTTTTCTCACTTTAGAAACTTTCCGGACTCTGATTTCCTACTCCAACATTGATTTCTTGCCATCTCCTTGTATGAATCGAATTACCTGAAAAAGGCACTAAAAATACCCGAGTAGCATTTATTTATATACAAAAATAGATAAAGTATGAGAAGAAAAATACAATATATGATATTCATCACACTCCCACACCTATCTTTTGCTAGTCCTCGAGCAAAACCTAAATCTAAAAAGAAAAATAAAAATCCTAACTCACTTTCGCAAGAATCGCGATTGCACTTAGCACGTGCAATAAGCCTTTAAACCCCTAGGTTACCCTAGTGGACGAGTGTTGTCTCGTGAGGGTTTGCAGTGAATATACCCACAAAATTCAAGAAGAAAATAGATTAAGGAATAAAGAAAAGAAAAATAAGGATAACCGAAAATCAAGAAAAAATAGAAATTTTATACAAAGGAAAGAAAAATCTTTTTTTTTATGATATTTTCATCAATTAATCTCACTAATATACAAACTCAAGAACGCATTTAGATTATCAATTTTCAAATCGAGCGTCATATCAGATACACTTATCATTTTAATCAAAAATTTAAATCCTATCTTTCAATACCTACTAACAGATAATTCATTGGCTCTTATACAACTACATGCACGTGTGATAGTTTATTTCGGCCTTAGACTCAAACTCTAACTCATGATTCATCTCCTCTCTCATAACAAATTTTTTCCTCTTTTTTTTCTTTTTTTTTTTAAGAATATTTCACCTTTCATGCGAATATTCACGCTTGCTTAGGCGCAACATACCCGATTACTTGGTTCATACTCTTTTCGTTTTTCTTTTTCTTTTTTTTTTAGAATATTTCACCTTTCATGCGAATATTTACACTTACTTAGGCGCAAAGTACCCGATTACTCAGATTATACTCTTTTTTTCACTCTTGAGGCTATTGCCTTAACACCAGGCGCACCCCATTATTTTATCACTCTCTTTTTTTTTCTTTTTTTTTTTCTTTTTTTTTCTTTTTTTTTTGTTTAGAGAGAGAAAACTTACTCAATTGTTATCATCTTTGTCCTTAATCTAATAAACTATTGTGAAGTGAAAAATAGATGTATATTTGCCTCAAAACTACTGTTAGCAATATTTATTTTTTAGATTTTAATCTTTTTCATAAAATTCAAAGTGTATCATCCAATCTACTCTCCTATCCAATTTCAAATCTAAATTTGTTCCTTTATCTGTAAGTAGTTTGATCTATTGATAAAAATACATAAGTTTTTTTTAATTTATTTTTCTTTTCAGTTTTTTTTTAATTTTTTTCAGTTAGTTACCCTAAAAACTAACCAAAGTGTAAAATAAAGAAACAAAAAAATCTAAAAAAAAAAAAAATCATAAAAACAAAAATAAAATCCTAAAAATCCTAACAAATAAAAATCTCCTAATCTACTCCCCCACACCTAAACTTGTGTATGCCCTCATACACAAACCAAGGGTGGTAAAATAAAAAAAGAAAACTATTATACAAATATTATACACTTATTAGAAAATTCAAACGGTTACGACCTCTTGATCGCTTTCCACTCTCATAATGTGTCCTTTTATGTTTTGATATGGATGAACTTAGCCTTTTTGTCAGTTTTGCATTTAATCTCTCCATCTTATTTTTGATTTTTCTCAATTTTTTTCTACTTTTCTTTTTTTTATTCAATAATAAAATTTTGAGGTTGGAAAGCGTACCTTTACCATCGTTCGTATTCCATCCACGAGCATCTTTCATATTTGTAAGTATTTTGGTTTTATCAACGTGTGAAATAACATACTCACTTTGGTATTGTGGAATCATTAGCTCAATTTTGGAGGGCTCTTTTAAGTCATCAGGTACCATGATCTCTTCTTTTTGATGTTCCTTCCTTTCCTCAATTGTTAGGGGCTTGTCATGCAAATTTTCTTCAAACCTGTCATCAAAATTCTCAAAAGAAAATGCCATACTAGTAGACTTATCATTAGTCAAGTTATTATGAATGGATAAAAATTCTTCTTCACAAATTTCTTCACAATTTCCATCAAAAGAATCAAATGATAATGTGTCACTAGCAAGCAAAATATTTTCTTTATCACTGGTTTCTTCATAATTATTGCCACAATGGTCTAAAATAGGTTGATCACAATATTGAATTATAGACTCATCATGCACAAAACTATTTAATTCATTTTGAATCATATCTACTTCAGAAGATGACTGGAGTGATTGCTCGTTTGAGTCAGATATGTTCAAACTATTAGATGGTTGATCTATAAAAAGTTTAGCTTGAGAAATCGCTTTGAGAAGATCTTCCATACAAGATTTAATTTTAGAGGATGATTTTTGAGATGATGATTTCAGCAAAACTTCCATATCTTCCTCTATTCTACATTTTCGTTCCTCAGACTCATGATCGTAATTTTCCTTATTTTTCTCAAATGATTGCATCTCGAGATCATGAGTGAAATTTGAAGAATGATATGATGGATCCATGTACATATTTGATGACAGATATGAAGTGGTTGGAGGTAGATTCTCATGACATACATATCTCGCTTCTAATCTTTTTAATCTTTCATCTAACATGTTCAATTGAATATCTTGTTCATGATTGAATGTAGAACATGAAGATAAATAGCCCATAAAGAAAGGATCAGATGGAGGATTATCTTGATATGGCTCTTGATTATATGCAAAATTAGAATTATTCATCCATTCATAATTGTAATTTTGTGTATAAGAAGCGCTCGTAGGTTTATTATATGTATTGTGAATTTGTTTATGACCTAGTCCTAGCGAACTTCCTATCCATGGACACTGATAATAATTATGGTATGGATCACGACAATGATTGCAACCAGTTTGATTTTGAAACATTTTTTTTTAATTTTTTTTTGTTTGTTTTGAAGAAGGCGGAGAGGGAAAGAGATGGAAAAGAAAAAATAAAAACAATTGAAATATGATTTTTATAATTTTTTATTATTTTTTTTGTAGAATCAAGAACGATAAATACAGAAATACACAAAATTTGAGGGAGAAACGGAAAGATATTGCCGCTAAATAGCGGTATTTACCGCTATTTAGCGGCCAAATCTGGTAGGTTACCACTCGGATTTTTGCAGTGCACTTCCACAACGCTTTCCTTCACTTTGTATATCCTGTATCTAAAGTTCTAGATCTATACACACTCAACACACACTGTTAAGCCGTAAAACGTTAGAAAAAGCAAGAAAAACACCGTCGATCCCCGGCAACGGCGCCAAAAACTTGATGTGATAAATTACTGCAAGCGCACAGTGTCGGTGTAGCGCTGTACAGGTCGTCCCACAGGGATCTAGGGTGTTTTTGCGATTCTTACTCTTTCCTTAGTCTAGCGGATTAACAAAGGATTTTAGGTTGAAATTGGATTAATCTAAATCGCCTAGGATCTAGAATCCACTAGTTTCCAACCATGTATTTACTTCTACTATCTTCTTCTTTCATAAAAATTTGATCATTTTAGTTTAATCTTTATTTAAAGTGCCCTAAGTATGAGCTATCAAGTGGTGTGCAAGTATAACTCATCAAAAATACTACTTCTCATAAAAACAAACTAAATCTTTAGATAATTCAATGAAAAAGATAAAATCAACAACCCCAAACCCTAACTAAGCATAGGCTATCAAGAAACCTAATTCAAGTATAACCTATCAAAGTCTTAATCTTCGAGTTTTTGTATTTTAATCCTTTTAGAGAAAAATCATGTCTTTATTTATTTTTATTCAAGAAGAAAATACTAGAGAGCAATTACATGATGGATCCTAACTTCATCTACATCCTAGAGCTAAACTAATTAGCTACTCATGATTCTATAAAGCAATTAAATCTAATCTAGAAAGCAAATAAATCTATATTAGAAAGCAGTTAAATCTATCTAAAAAGCAAATAAAGATTAGAAAACAATGGCTTACCTCTGGAGCACGGTATTGTGGCCGCCACCCCTTCAGCAAAACCCTAATTTTATTAATGGAAGACGAGTACAAACTAAATCCTAATCTACATTAACTACTGCATAAAACCTAGAATACAAGGATACGGCCAATATATAGGCTTCGGAAATCAAACCCTAATTCTAGCAGAACTCTAAAGTCACAAAATTACATCGAAGCCAGGGAAGAAAATTCAGCATGTGGGGCCCACAGTTGGCCGCTAAATGGCGGCTAAAACCGATAAATAGCGGTTTTATTTCGAGTAACTCAATTGAAATTTCTTCCACGTCCGTTTCTTGTCTTGATCATTATATTTCCTTGACTGTATTTGACTTTGCATCTCTGTAACATCGTAATCTCGTAGTTTTTCTCACTTTAGAAACTTTTCGGACTCTGATTTCCTACTCCAACATTGATTTCTTGCCATCTCCTTGTATGAATCGAATTACCTGAAAAAGGCACTAAAAATACCCGAGTAGCATTTATTTATATACAAAAATAGATAAAGTATGAGAGGAAAAATACAATATATGATATTCATCACACCCCCACACCTATCTTTTGCTAGTCCTCGAACAAAACCTAAATCTAAAAAGAAAAATAAAAATCCTAACTCACTTTCGCAAGAATCGCGATTGCACTTAGCACGTGCAATAAGCCTTTAAACCCCTAGGTTACCCTAGTGGACGAGTGTTGTCTCGTGAGGGTTTGCAGTGAATATACCCACAAAATTCAAGAAGAAAATAGATTAAGGAATAAAGAAAAGAAAAATAAGGATAACCGAAAATCAAGAAAAAATAGAAATTTTATACAAAGGAAAGAAAAATCTTTTTTTTTATGATATTTTCATCAATTAATCTCACTAATATACAAACTCAAGAACGCATTTAGATTATCAATTTTCAAATCGAGCGTCATATCAGATACACTTATCATTTTAATCAAAAATTTAAATCCTATCTTTCAATACCTACTAACAGATAATTCATTGGCTCTTATACAACTACATGCACGTGTGATAGTTTATTTCGGCCTTAGACTCAAACTCTAACTCATGATTCATCTCCTCTCTCATAACAAATTTTTTCCTCTTTTTTTTCTTTTTTTTTTTAAGAATATTTCACCTTTCATGCGAATATTCACGCTTGCTTAGGCGCAACATACCCGATTACTTGGTTCATACTCTTTTCGTTTTTCTTTTTCTTTTTTTTTTAGAATATTTCACCTTTCATGCGAATATTTACACTTACTTAGGCGCAAAGTACCCGATTACTCAGATTATACTCTTTTTTTCACTCTTGAGGCTATTGCCTTAACACCAGGCGCACCCCATTATTTTATCACTCTCTTTTTTTTTCTTTTTTTTTTTTTCTTTTTTTTTCTTTTTTTTTTGTTTAGAGAGAGAAAACTTACTCAATTGTTATCATCTTTGTCCTTAATCTAATAAACTATTGTGAAGTGAAAAATAGATGTATATTTGCCTCAAAACTACTGTTAGCAATATTTATTTTTTAGATTTTAATCTTTTTCATAAAATTAAAAGTGTATCATCCAATCTACTCTCCTATCCAATTTCAAATCTAAATTTGTTCCTTTATCTGTAAGTAGTTTGATCTATTGATAAAAATACATAAGTTTTTTTTAATTTATTTTTCTTTTCAGTTTTTTTTAATTTTTTTCAGTTAGTTACCCTAAAAACTAACCAAAGTGTAAAATAAAGAAACCCAAAAATCTAAAAAAAAAA
This sequence comes from Dracaena cambodiana, assembly GCA_036321105.1. Taxonomy (NCBI): domain Eukaryota; kingdom Viridiplantae; phylum Streptophyta; class Magnoliopsida; order Asparagales; family Asparagaceae; genus Dracaena; species Dracaena cambodiana. The sequence goes on along the minus strand of JAYEPQ010000011.1, from coordinate 37,721,241 downwards.
AAAAATCATAAAAACAAAAATAAAATCCTAAAAATCCTAACAAATAAAAATCTCCTAATCTACTCCCCCACACCTAAACTTGTGTATGCCCTCATACACAAACCAAGGGTGGTAAAATAAAAAAAGAAAACTATTATACAAATATTATACACTTATTAGAAAATTCAAACGGTTACGACCTCTTGATCGCTTTCCACTCTCATAATGTGTCCTTTTATGTTTTGATATGGATGAACTTAGCCTTTTTGTCAGTTTTGCATTTAATCTCTCCATCTTATTTTTGATTTTTCTCAATTTTTTTCTACTTTTCTTTTTTTTATTCAATAATAAAATTTTGAGGTTGGAAAGCGTACCTTTACCATCGTTCGTATTCCATCCACGAGCATCTTTCATATTTGTAAGTATTTTGGTTTTATCAACGTGTGAAATAACATACTCACTTTGGTATTGTGGAATCATTAGCTCAATTTTGGAGGGCTCTTTTAAGTCATCAGGTACCATGATCTCTTCTTTTTGATGTTCCTTCCTTTCCTCAATTGTTAGGGGCTTGTCATGCAAATTTTCTTCAAACCTGTCATCAAAATTCTCAAAAGAAAATGCCATACTAGTAGACTTATCATTAGTCAAGTTATTATGAATGGATAAAAATTCTTCTTCACAAATTTCTTCACAATTTCCATCAAAAGAATCAAATGATAATGTGTCACTAGCAAGCAAAATATTTTCTTTATCACTGGTTTCTTCATAATTATTGCCACAATGGTCTAAAATAGGTTGATCACAATATTGAATTATAGACTCATCATGCACAAAACTATTTAATTCATTTTGAATCATATCTACTTCAGAAGATGACTGGAGTGATTGCTCGTTTGAGTCAGATATGTTCAAACTATTAGATGGTTGATCTATAAAAAGTTTAGCTTGAGAAATCGCTTTGAGAAGATCTTCCATACAAGATTTAATTTTAGAGGATGATTTTTGAGATGATGATTTCAGCAAAACTTCCATATCTTCCTCTATTCTACATTTTCGTTCCTCAGACTCATGATCGTAATTTTCCTTATTTTTCTCAAATGATTGCATCTCGAGATCATGAGTGAAATTTGAAGAATGATATGATGGATCCATGTACATATTTGATGACAGATATGAAGTGGTTGGAGGTAGATTCTCATGACATACATATCTCGCTTCTAATCTTTTTAATCTTTCATCTAACATGTTCAATTGAATATCTTGTTCATGATTGAATGTAGAACATGAAGATAAATAGCCCATAAAGAAAGGATCAGATGGAGGATTATCTTGATATGGCTCTTGATTATATGCAAAATTAGAATTATTCATCCATTCATAATTGTAATTTTGTGTATAAGAAGCGCTCGTAGGTTTATTATATGTATTGTGAATTTGTTTATGACCTAGTCCTAGCGAACTTCCTATCCATGGACACTGATAATAATTATGGTATGGATCACGACAATGATTGCAACCAGTTTGATTTTGAAACATTTTTTTTTAATTTTTTTTTGTTTGTTTTGAAGAAGGCGGAGAGGGAAAGAGATGGAAAAGAAAAAATAAAAACAATTGAAATATGATTTTTATAATTTTTTATTATTTTTTTTGTAGAATCAAGAACGATAAATACAGAAATACACAAAATTTGAGGGAGAAACGGAAAGATATTGCCGCTAAATAGCGGTATTTACCGCTATTTAGCGGCCAAATCTGGTAGGTTACCTCTCGGATTTTTGCAGTGCACTTCCACAACGCTTTCCTTCACTTTGTATATCCTGTATCTAAAGTTCCAGATCTATACACACTCAACACACACTGTTAAGCCGTAAAACGTTAGAAAAAGCAAGAAAAACACCGTCGATCCCCGGCAACGGCGCAAAAAACTTGATGTGATAAATTACTGCAAGCGCACAGTGTCGGTGTAGCGCTGTACAGGTCGTCCCACAGGGATCTAGGGTGTTTTTGCGATTCTTACTCTTTCCTTAGTCTAGCGGATTAACAAAGGATTTTAGGTTGAAGTTGGATTAATCTAAATCGCCTAGGATTTAGAATCCACTAGTTTCCAACCATGTATTTACTTCTACTATCTTCTTCTTTCATAAAAATTTGATCATTTTAGTTTAATCTTTATTTAAAGTGCCCTAAGTATGAGCTATCAAGTGGTGTGCAAGCATAACTCATCAAAGATACTACTTCTCATAAAAACAAACTAAATCTTTAGATAATTCAATGAAAAAGATAAAATCAACAACCCCAAACCCTAACTAAGCATAGGCTATCAAGAAACCTAATTCAAGTATAACCTATCAAAGTCTTAATCTTCGAGTTTTTGTATTTTAATCCTTTTAGAGAAAAATCATGTCTTTATTTATTTTTATTCAAGAAGAAAATACTAGAGAGCAATTACATGATGGATCCTAACTTCATCTACATCCTAGAGCTAAACTAATTAGCTACTCATGATTCTATAAAGCAATTAAATCTAATCTAGAAAGCAAATAAATCTATATTAGAAAGCAGTTAAATCTATCTAAAAAGCAAATAAAGATTAGAAAACAATGGCTTACCTCTGGAGCACGGTATTGTGGCCGCCACCCCTTCAGCAAAACCCTAATTTTATTAATGGAAGACGAGTACAAACTAAATCCTAATCTACATTAACTACTGCATAAAACCTAGAATACAAGGATACGGCCAATATATAGGCTTCGGAAATCAAACCCTAATTCTAGCAGAACTCTAAAGTCACAAAATTACATCGAAGCCAGGGAAGAAAATTCAGCATGTGGGGCCCACAGTTGGCCGCTAAATGGCGGCTAAAACCGATAAATAGCGGTTTTATTTCGAGTAACTCAATTGAAATTTCTTCCACGTCCGTTTCTTGTCTTGATCATTATATTTCCTTGACTGTATTTGACTTTGCATCTCTATAACATCGTAATCTCGTAGTTTTTCTCACTTTAGAAACTTTTCGGACTCTGATTTCCTACTCCAACATTGATTTCTTGCCATCTCCTTGTATGAATCGAATTACCTGAAAAAGGCACTAAAAATACCCGAGTAGCATTTATTTATATACAAAAATAGATAAAGTATGAGAGGAAAAATACAATATATGATATTCATCACACCCCCACACCTATCTTTTGCTAGTCCTCGAACAAAACCTAAATCTAAAAAGAAAAATAAAAATCCTAACTCACTTTCGCAAGAATCGCGATTGCACTTAGCACGTGCAATAAGCCTTTAAACCCCTAGGTTACCCTAGTGGACGAGTGTTGTCTCGTGAGGGTTTGCAGTGAATATACCCACAAAATTCAAGAAGAAAATAGATTAAGGAATAAAGAAAAGAAAAATAAGGATAACCGAAAATCAAGAAAAAATAGAAATTTTATACAAAGGAAAGAAAAATCTTTTTTTTTATGATATTTTCATCAATTAATCTCACTAATATACAAACTCAAGAACGCATTTAGATTATCAATTTTCAAATCGAGCGTCATATCAGATACACTTATCATTTTAATCAAAAATTTAAATCCTATCTTTCAATACCTACTAACAGATAATTCATTGGCTCCTATACAACTACATGCACGTGTGATAGTTTATTTCGGCCTTAGACTCAAACTCTAACTCATGATTCATCTCCTCTCTCATAACAAATTTTTTCCTTTTTTTTTCTTTTTTTTTTTAAGAATATTTCACCTTTCATGCGAATATTCACGCTTGCTTAGGCGCAACATACCCGATTACTTGGTTCATACTCTTTTCGTTTTTCTTTTTCTTTTTTTTTTAGAATATTTCACCTTTCATGCGAATATTTACACTTACTTAGGCGCAAAGTACCCGATTACTCAGATCATACTCTTTTTTTCACTCTTGAGGCTATTGCCTTAATACCGGGCGCACCCCATTATTTTATCACTCTCTTTTTTTTTCTTTTTTTTTTCTTTTTTTCTTTTTTTTTGTTTAGAGAGAGAAAACTTACTCAATTGTTATCATCTTTATCCTTAATCTAATAAACTATTGTGAAGTGAAAAATAGATGTATATTTGCCTCAAAACTACTGTTAGCAATATTTATTTTTTAAATTTTGATCTTTTTCATAAAATTCAAAGTGTATCATTCAATCTACTCTCCTATCCAATTTCAAATCTAAATTTGTTCCTTTATCTGTAAGTAGTTTGATCTATTGATAAAAATACATAAGTTTTTTTTAATTTATTTTTCTTTTCAGTTTTTTTTTAATTTTTTTCAGTTAGTTACCCTAAAAACTAACCAAAGTGTAAAATAAAGAAACCAAAAAATCTAAAAAAAAAAAAAATCATAAAAACAAAAATAAAATCCTAAAAATCCTAACAAATAAAAATCTCTTAATCTACTCCCCCACACCTAAACTTGTGTATGCCCTCATACACAAACTAAGGGTGGTAAAATAAAAAAAGAAAACTATTATACAAATATTATACACTTATTAGAAAATTCAAACGGTTACGACCTCTTGATCGCTTTCCACTCTCATAATGTGTCCTTTTATGTTTTGATATGGATGAACTTAGCCTTTTTGTCAGTTTTGCATTTAATCTCTCCATCTTATTTTTGATTTTTCTCAATTTTTTTCTACTTTTCTTTTTTTTATTCAATAATAAAATTTTGAGGTTGGAAAGCGTACCTTTACCATCGTTCGTATTCCATCCACGAGCATCTTTCATATTTGTAAGTATTTTGGTTTTATCAACGTGTGAAATAACATACTCACTTTGGTATTGTGGAATCATTAGCTCAATTTTGGAGGGCTCTTTTAAGTCATCAGGTACCATGATCTCTTCTTTTTGATGTTCCTTCCTTTCCTCAATTGTTAGGGGCTTGTCATGCAAATTTTCTTCAAACCTGTCATCAAAATTCTCATAAGAAAATGTCATACTAGTAGACTTATCATTAGTCAAGTTATTATGAATGGATAAAAATTCTTCTTCACAAATTTCTTCACAATTTCCATCAAAAGAATCAAATGATAATGTGTCACTAGCAAGCAAAATATTTTCTTTATCACTGGTTTCTTCATAATTATTGCCACAATGGTCTAAAATAGGTTGATCACAATATTGAATTATAGACTCATCATGCACAAAACTATTTAATTCATTTTGAATCATATCTACTTCAGAATATGACTGGAGTGATTGCTCGTTTGAGTCAGATATGTTCAAACTATTAGATGGTTGATCTATAAAAAGTTTAGCTTGAGAAATCGCTTTGAGAAGATCTTCCATACAAGATTCAATTTTAGAGGATGATTTTTGAGATGATGATTTCAGCAAAACTTCCATATCTTCCTCTATTCTACATTTTCGTTCCTCAGACTCATGATCGTAATTTTCCTTATTTTTCTCAAATGATTGCATCTCGAGATCATGAGTGAAATTTGAAGAATGATATGATGGATCCATGTACATATTTGATGACAGATATGAAGTGGTTGGAGGTAGATTCTCATGACATACATATCTCGCTTCTAATCTTTTTAATCTTTCATCTAACATGTTCAATTGAATATCTTGTTCATGATTGAATGTAGAACATGAAGATAAATAGCCCATAAAGAAAGGATCAGATGGAGGATTATCTTGATATGGCTCTTGATTATATGCAAAATTAGAATTATTCATCCATTCATAATTGTAATTTTGTGTATAAGAAGCGCTCGTAGGTTTATTATATGTATTGTGAATTTGTTTATGACCTAGTCCTAGCGAACTTCCTATCCATGGACACTGATAATAATTATGGTATGGATCACGACAATGATTGCAACCAGTTTGATTTTGAAACATTTTTTTTTAATTTTTTTTTGTTTGTTTTGAAGAAGGCGGAGAGGGAAAGAGATGGAAAAGAAAAAATAAAAACAATTGAAATATGATTTTTATAATTTTTTATTATTATTTTTGTAGAATCAAGAACGATAAATACAGAAATACACAAAATTTGAGGGAGAAACGGAAAGATATTGCCGCTAAATAGCGGTATTTACCGCTATGTAGCGGCCAAATCTGGGAGGTTACCTCTCGGATTTTTGCAGTGCACTTCAACAACGCTTTCCTTCACTTTGTATATCCTGTATCTAAAGTTCCAGATCTATACACAATCAACACACACTGTTAAGTCGTAAAACGTTAGAAAAAGCAAGAAAAACACCGTCGATCCCCGGCAACGGCGCCAAAAACTTGATGTGATAAATTACTGCAAGCGCACAGTGTCGGTGTAGCGCTGTACAGGTCGTCCCACAGGGATCTAGGGTGTTTTTGCGATTCTTACTCTTTCCTTAGTCTAGCGGATTAACAAAGGATTCTAGGTTGAAGTTGGATTAATCTAAATCGCCTAGGATTTAGAATCCACTAGTTTCCAACCATGTATTTACTTCTACTATCTTCTTCTTTCATAAAAATTTGATCTTTTTAGTTTAATCTTTATTTAAAGTGCCCTAAGTATGAGCTATCAAGTGGTGTGCAAGCATAACTCATCAAAGATACTACTTCTCATAAAAACAAACTAAATCTTTAGATAATTCAATGAAAAAGATAAAATCAACAACCCCAAACCCTAACTAAGCATAGGCTATCAAGAAACCTAATTCAAGTATAACCTATCAAAGTCTTAATCTTCGAGTTCTTGTATTTTAATCCTTTTAGAGAAAAATCATGTCTTTATTTATTTTTATTCAAGAAGAAAATACTAGAGAGCAATTACATGATGGATCATAACTTCATTTACATCCTAGAGCTAAACTAATTAGCTACTCATGATTCTAGAAAGCAATTAAATCTAATCTAGAAAGCAAATAAATCTATAATAGAAAGCAGTTAAATCTATCTAAAAAGCAAATAAAGATTAGAAAACAATGGCTTACCTCTGGAGCACGGTATTGTGGCCGCCATCCCTTCAGCAAAACCCTAATTTTATTAATGGAAGACGAGCACAAACTAAATCTTAATCTACATTAACTACTGCATAAAACCTAGAATACAAGGATACGGCCAATATATAGGCTTCGGAAATCAAACCCTAATTCTAGCAGAACTCTAAAGTCAAAAAATTACATCGAAGCCAGGGAAGAAAATTCAGCATGTGGGGCCCACAGTTGGCCGCTAAATGGCGGCTAAAACCGATAAATAGCGGTTTTATTTCGAGTAACTCAATTGAAATTTCTTCCACGTCCGTTTCGTGTCTTGATCATTATATTTCCTTGACTGTATTTGACTTTGCATCTCTGTAACATCGTAATCTCGTAGTTTTTCTCACTTTAGAAACTTTTCGGACTCTGATTTCCTACTCCAACATTGATTTCTTGCCATCTCCTTGTATGAATCGAATTACCTGAAAAAGGCACTAAAAATACCCGAGTAGCATTTATTTATATACAAAAATAGATAAAGTATGAGAGGAAAAATACAATATATGATATTCATCACACCCCCACACCTATCTTTTGCTAGTCCTCGAGCAAAACCTAAATCTAAAAAGAAAAATAAAAATCCTAACTCACTTTCGCAAGAATCGCGATTGCACTTAGCACGTGCAATAAGCCTTTAAACCCCTAGGTTACCCTAGTGGACGAGTGTTGTCTCGTGAGGGTTTGCAATGAATATACCCACAAAATTCAAGAAGAAAATAGATTAAGAAATAAAGAAAAGAAAAATAAGGATAACCGAAAATCAAGAAAAAAAAGAAATTTTATACAAAGGAAAGAAAAATCTTTTTTTTTATGATATTTTCATCAATTAATCTCACTAATATACAAACTCAAGAACGCATTTAGATTATCAATTTTCAAATCGAGCGTCATATCAGATACACTTATCATTTTAATCAAAAATTTAAATCCTATCTTTCAATACCTACTAACAGATAATTCATTGGCTCCTATACAACTACATGCACGTGTGATAGTTTATTTCGGCCTTAGACTCAAACTCTAACTCATGATTCATCTCCTCTCTCATAACAAATTTTTTCCTCTTTTTTTTCTTTTTTTTTTTAAGAATATTTCACCTTTCATGCGAATATTCACGCTTGCTTAGGCGCAACATACCCGATTACTTGGTTCATACTCTTTTCGTTTTTCTTTTTCTTTTTTTTTTAGAATATTTCACCTTTCATGCGAATATTTACACTTACTTAGGCGCAAAGTACCCGATTACTCAGATCATACTCTTTTTTTTCACTCTTGAGGCTATTGCCTTAATACCAGGCGCACCCCATTATTTTATCACTCTCTTTTTTTTTCTTTGTTTTTTTTTCTTTTTTTTTCTTTTTTTTTGTTTAGAGAGAGAAAACTTACTCAATTGTTATCATCTTTGTCCTTAATCTAATAAACTATTGTGAAGTGAAAAATAGATGTATATTTACCTCAAAACTACTGTTAGCAATATTTATTTTTTTGATTTTGATCTTTTTCATAAAATTCAAAGTGTATCATCCAATCTACTCTCCTATCCAATTTCAAATCTAAATTTGTTCCTTTATCTGTAAGTAGTTTGATCTATTGATAAAAATACATAAGTTTTTTTTAATTTATTTTTCTTTCCAATTTTTTTTTAATTTTTTTCAGTTAGTTACCCTAAAAACTAACCAAAGTGTAAAATAAAGAAACCCAAAAATCTAAAAAAAAAAAAAAATCATAAAAACAAAAATAAAATCCTAAAAATCCTAACAAATAAAAATCTCCTAATCTACTCCCCCACACCTAAACTTGTGTATGCCCTCATACACAAACCAAGGGTGGTAAAATAAAAAAAGAAAACTATTATACAAATATTATACACTTATTAGAAAATTCAAACGGTTACGACCTCTTGATCGCTTTCCACTCTCATAATGTGTCCTTTTATGTTTTGATATGGATGAACTTAGCCTTTTTGTCAGTTTTGCATTTAATCTCTCCATCTTATTTTTGATTTTTCTCAATTTTTTTCTACTTTTCTTTTTTTTATTCAATAATAAAATTTTGAGGTTGGAAAGCGTACCTTTACCATCGTTCGTATTCCATCCACGAGCATCTTTCATATTTGTAAGTATTTTGGTTTTATCAACGTGTGAAATAACATACTCACTTTGGTATTGTGGAATCATTAGCTCAATTTTGGAGGGCTCTTTTAAGTCATCAGGTACCATGATCTCTTCTTTTTGATGTTCCTTCCTTTCCTCAATTGTTAGGGGCTTGTCATGCAAATTTTCTTCAAACCTGTCATCAAAATTCTCAAAAGAAAATGCCATACTAGTAGACTTATCATTAGTCAAGTTATTATGAATGGATAAAAATTCTTCTTCACAAATTTCTTCACAATTTCCATCAAAAGAATCAAATGATAATGTGTCACTAGCAAGCAAAATATTTTCTTTATCACTGGTTTCTTCATAATTATTGCCACAATGTCTAAAATAGGTTGATCACAATATTGAATTATAGACTCATCATGCACAAAACTATTTAATTCATTTTGAATCATATCTACTTCAGAATATGACTGGAGTGATTGCTCGTTTGAGTCAGATATGTTCAAACTATTAGATGGTTGATCTATAAAAAGTTTAGCTTGAGAAATCGCTTTGAGAAGATCTTCCATACAAGATTCAATTTTAGAGGATGATTTTTGAGATGATGATTTCAGCAAAACTTCCATATCTTCCTCTATTCTACATTTTCGTTCCTCAGACTCATGATCGTAATTTTCCTTATTTTTCTCAAATGATTGCATCTCGAGATCATGAGTGAAATTTGAAGAATGATATGATGGATCCATGTACATATTTGATGACAGATATGAAGTGGTTGGAGGTAGATTCTCATGACATACATATCTCGCTTCTAATCTTTTTAATCTTTCATCTAACATGTTCAATTGAATATCTTGTTCATGATTGAATGTAGAACATGAAGATAAATAGCCCATAAAGAAAGGATCAGATGGAGGATTATCTTGATATGGCTCTTGATTATATGCAAAATTAGAATTATTCATCCATTCATAATTGTAATTTTGTGTATAAGAAGCGCTCGTAGGTTTATTATATGTATTGTGAATTTGTTTATGACCTAGTCCTAGCGAACTTCCTATCCATGGACACTGATAATAATTATGGTATGGATCACGACAATGATTGCAACCAGTTTGATTTTGAAACATTTTTTTTTAATTTTTTTATGTTTGTTTTGAAGAAGGCGGAGAGGGAAAGAGATGGAAAAGAAAAAATAAAAACAATTGAAATATGATTTTTATAATTTTTTATAATTTTTTTTGTAGAATCAAGAACGATAAATACAGAAATACACAAAATTTGAGGGAGAAACGGAAAGATATTTCCGCTAAATAGCGGTATTTACCGCTATTTAGCGGCCAAATCTGGGAGGTTACCTCTCGGATTTTTGCAGTGCACTTCCACAACGCTTTCCTTCACTTTGTATATCCTGTATCTAAAGTTCCAGATCTATACACACTCAACACACACTATTAAGCCGTAAAACGTTAGAAAAAGCAAGAAAAACACCGTCGATCCCCGGCAACGGCGCCAAAAACTTGATGTGATAAATTACTGCAAGCGCACAGTGTCGGTGTAGCGCTGTACAGGTCGTCCCACAGGGATCTAGGGTGTTTTTGCGATTCTTACTCTTTCCTTAGTCTAGCGGATTAACAAAGGATTCTAGGTTGAAGTTGGATTAATCTAAATCGCCTAGGATCTAGAATCCACTAGTTTCCAACCATGTATTTACTTCTACTATCTTCTTCTTTCATAAAAATTTGATCATTTTAGTTTAATCTTTATTTAAAGTGCCCTAAGTATGAGCTATCAAGAGGTGTGCAAGCATAACTCATCAAAGATACTACTTCTCATAAAAACAAACTAAATCTTTAGATAATTCAATGAAAAAGATAAAATCAACAACCCCAAACCCTAACTAAGCATAGGCTATCAAGAAACCTAATTCAAGTATAACCTATCAAAGTCTTAATCTTCGAGTTCTTATATTTTAATCCTTTTAGAGAAAAATCATGTCTTTATTTATTTTTATTCAAGAAGAAAATACTAGAGAGCAATTACATGATGGATCCTAACTTCATCTACATCCTAGAGCTAAACTAATTAGCTACTCATGATTCTAGAAAGCAATTAAATCTAATCTAGAAAGCAAATAAATCTATACTAGAAAGCAGTTAAATCTATCTAAAAAGCAAATAAAGATTAGAAAACAATGGCTTACCTCTGGAGCACGGTATTGTGGCCGCCACCCCTTCAGCAAAACCCTAATTTTATTAATGGAAGACGAGTACAAACTAAATCCTAATCTACATTAACTACTGCATAAAACCTAGAATACAAGGATACGGCCAATATATAGGCTTCGGAAATCAAACCCTAATTCTAGCAGAACTCTAAAGTCACAAAATTACATCGAAGCCAGGGAAGAAAATTCAGCATGTGGGGCCCATAGTTGGCCGCTAAATGGCGGCTAAAACCGATAAATAGCGGTTTTATTTCGAGTAACTCAATTGAAATTTCTTCCACGTCCGTTTCGTGTCTTGATCATTATATTTCCTTGACTGTATTTGACTTTGCATCTCTGTAACATCGTAATCTCGTAGTTTTTCTCACTTTAGAAACTTTTCGGACTCTGATTTCCTACTCCAACATTGATTTCTTGCCATCTCCTTGTATGAATCGAATTACCTGAAAAAGGCACTAAAAATACCCGAGTAGCATTTATTTATATACAAAAATAGATAAAGTATGAGAGGAAAAATACAATATATGATATTCATCACACCCCCACACCTATCTTTTGCTAGTCCTCGAGCAAAACCTAAATCTAAAAAGAAAAATAAAAATCCTAACTCACTTTCGCAAGAATCGCGATTGCACTTAGCACGTGCAATAAGCCTTTAAACCCCTAGGTTACCCTAGTGGACGAGTATTGTCTCGTGAGGGTTTGCAGTGAATATACCCACAAAATTCAAGAAGAAAATAGATTAAGGAATAAAGAAAAGAAAAATAAGGATAACCGAAAATCAAGAAAAAATAGAAATTTTATACAAAGGAAAGAAAAATCTTTTTTTTTATGATATTTTCATCAATTAATCTCACTAATATACAAACTCAAGAACGCATTTAGATTATCAATTTTCAAATCGAGCGTCATATCAGATACACTTATCATTTTAATCAAAAATTTAAATCCTATCTTTCAATACCTACTAACAGATAATTCATTGGCTCCTATACAACTACATGCACGTGTGATAGTTTATTTCGGCCTTAGACTCAAACTCTAACTCATGATTCATCTCCTCTCTCATAACAAATTTTTTCCTTTTTTTTTTCTTTTTTTTTTTAAGAATATTTCACCTTTCATGCGAATATTCACGCTTGCTTAGGCGCAACATACCCGATTACTTGGTTCATACTCTTTTCGTTTTTCTTTTTCTTTTTTTTTTAGAATATTTCACCTTTCATGCGAATATTTACACTTACTTAGGCGCAAAGTACCCGATTACTCAGATCATACTCTTTTTTTCACTCTTGAGGCTATTGCCTTAATACCAGGCGCACCCCATTATTTTATCACTCTCTTTTTTTTTTTCTTTTTTTTTTTCTTTTTTTCTTTTTTTTTTGTTTAGAGAGAGAAAACTTACTCAATTGTTATCATCTTTATCCTTAATCTAATAAACTATTGTGAAGTGAAAAATAGATGTATATTTGCCTCAAAACTACTGTTAGCAATATTTATTTTTTAGATTTTGATCTTTTTCATAAAATTCAAAGTGTATCATCCAATCTACTCTCCTATCCAATTTCAAATCTAAATTTGTTCATTTATCTGTAAGTAGTTTGATCTATTGATAAAAATACATAAGTTTTTTTTAATTTATTTTTCTTTTCAGTTTTTTTTTAATTTTTTTCAGTTAGTTACCCTAAAAACTAACCAAAGTGTAAAATAAAGAAACCCAAAAATCTAAAAAAAAAAAATCATAAAAACAAAAATAAAATCCTAAAAATCCTAACAAATAAAAATCTCCTAATCTACTCCCCCACACCTAAACTTGTGTATGCCCTCATACACAAACTAAGGGTGGTAAAATAAAAAAAGAAAACTATTATACAAATATTATACACTTATTAGAAAATTCAAACGGTTACGACCTCTTGATCGCTTTCCACTCTCATAATGTGTCCTTTTATGTTTTGATATGGATGAACTTAGCCTTTTTGTCAGTTTTGCATTTAATCTCTCCATCTTATTTTTGATTTTTCTCAATTTTTTTCTACTTTTCTTTTTTTTATTCAATAATAAAATTTTGAGGTTGGAAAGCGTACCTTTACCATCGTTCGTATTCCATCCACGAGCATCTTTCATATTTGTAAGTATTTTGGTTTTATCAACGTGTGAAATAACATACTCACTTTGGTATTGTGGAATCATTAGCTCAATTTTGGAGGGCTCTTTTAAGTCATCAGGTACCATGATCTCTTCTTTTTGATGTTCCTTCCTTTCCTCAATTGTTAGGGGCTTGTCATGCAAATTTTCTTCAAACCTGTCATCAAAATTCTCAAAAGAAAATGCCATACTAGTAGACTTATCATTAGTCAAGTTATTATTAATGGATAAAAATTCTTCTTCACAAATTTCTTAACAATTTCCATCAAAAGAATCAAATGATAATGTGTCACTAGCAAGCAAAATATTTTCTTTATCACCGGTTTCTTCATAATTATTGCCACAATGGTCTAAAATAGGTTGATCACAATGTTGAATTATAGACTCATCATGCACAAAACTATTTAATTCATTTTGAATCATATCTACTTCAGAAGATGACTGGAGTGATTGCTCGTTTAAGTCAGATATGTTCAAACTATTAGATGGTTGATCTATAAAAAGTTTAGCTTGAGAAATCGCTTTGAGAAGATCTTCCATACAAGATTCAATTTTAGAGGATGATTTTTGAGATGATGATTTCAGCAAAACTTCCATATCTTCCTCTATTCTACATTTTCGTTCCTCAGACTCATGATCGTAATTTTCCTTATTTTTCTCAAATGATTGCATCTCGAGATCATGAGTGAAATTTGAAGAATGATATGATGGATCCATGTACATATTTGATGACAGATATGAAGTGGTTGGAGGTAGATTCTCATGACATACATATCTCGCTTCTAATCTTTTTAATCTTTCATCTAACATGTTCAATTGAATATCTTGTTCATGATTGAATGTAGAACATGAAGATAAATAGCCCATAAAGAAAGGATCAGATGGAGGATTATCTTGATATGGCTCTTGATTATATGCAAAATTAGAATTATTCATCCATTCATAATTGTAATTTTGTGTATAAGAAGCGCTCGTAGGTTTATTATATGTATTGTGAATTTGTTTATGACCTAGTCCTAGCGAACTTCCTATCCATGGACACTGATAATAATTATGGTATGGATCACGACAATGATTGCAACCAGTTTGATTTTGAAACATTTTTTTTTATTTTTTTTTTGTTTGTTTTGAAGAAGGCGGAGAGGGAAAGAGATGGAAAAGAAAAAATAAAAACAATTGAAATATGATTTTTATAATTTTTTATTATTTTTTTTGTAGAATCAAGAACGATAAATACAGAAATACACAAAATTTGAGGGAGAAACGGAAAGATATTGCCGCTAAATAGCGGTATTTACCGCTATTTAGCGGCCAAATCTGGGAGGTTACCTCTCGGATTTTTGCAGTGCACTTCCACAACGCTTTCCTTCACTTTGTATATCCTGTATCTAAAGTTCCAGATCTATACACACTCAACACACACTGTTAAGCCGTAAAACGTTAGAAAAAGCAAGAAAAACACCGTCGATCCCCGACAACGGCGCCAAAAACTTGATGTGATAAATTACTGCAAGCGCACAGTGTCGGTGTAGCGCTGTACAGGTCGTCCCACAGGGATCTAGGGTGTTTTTGCGATTCTTACTCTTTCCTTAGTCTAGCGGATTAACAAAGGATTCTAGGTTGAAGTTGGATTAATCTAAATCGCCTAGGATCTAGAATCCACTAGTTTCCAACCATGTATTTACTTCTACTATCTTCTTCTTTCATAAAAATTTGATCATTTTAGTTTAATCTTTATTTAAAGTGCCCTAAGTATGAGCTATCAAGTGGTGTGCAAGCATAACTCATCAAAGATACTACTTCTCATAAAAACAAACTAAATCTTTAGATAATTCAATGAAAAAGATAAAATCAACAACCCCAAACCCTAACTAAGCATAGGCTATCAAGAAACCTAATTCAAGTATAACCTATCAAAGTCTTAATCTTCGAGTTCTTGTATTTTAATCCTTTTAGAGAAAAATCATGTCTTTATTTATTTTTATTCAAGAAGAAAATACTAGAGAGCAATTACATGATGGATCCTAACTTCATCTACATCCTAGAGCTAAACTAATTAGCTACTCATGATTCTAGAAAGCAATTAAATCTAATCTAGAAAGCAAATAAATCTATACTAGAAAGCAGTTAAATCTATCTAAAAAGCAAATAAAGATTAGAAAACAATGGCTTACCTCTGGAGCACGGTATTGTGGCCGCCACCCCTTCAGCAAAACCCTAATTTTATTAATGGAAGACGAGTACAAACTAAATCCTAATCTACATTAACTACTGCATAAAACCTAGAATACAAGGATACGGCCAATATATAGGCTTCGGAAATCAAACCCTAATTCTAGCAGAACTCTAAAGTCACAAAATTACATCGAAGCCAGGGAAGAAAATTCAGCATGTGGGGCCCATAGTTGGCCGCTAAATGGCGGCTAAAACCGATAAATAGCGGTTTTATTTTGAGTAACTCAATTGAAATTTCTTCCACGTCCGTTTCGTGTCTTGATCATTATATTTCCTTGACTGTATTTGACTTTGCATCTCTGTAACATCGTAATCTCGTAGTTTTTCTCACTTTAGAAACTTTTCGGACTCTGATTTCCTACTCCAACATTGATTTCTTGCCATCTCCTTGTATGAATCGAATTACCTGAAAAAGGCACTAAAAATACCCGAGTAGCATTTATTTATATACAAAAATAGATAAAGTATGAGAGGAAAAATACAATATATGATATTCATCACACCCCCACACCTATCTTTTGCTAGTCCTCGAGCAAAACCTAAATCTAAAAAGAAAAATAAAAATCCTAACTCACTTTCGCAAGAATCGCGATTGCACTTAGCACGTGCAATAAGCCTTTAAACCCCTAGGTTATCCTAGTGGACGAGTGTTGTCTCGTGAGGGTTTGCAGTGAATATACCCACAAAATTCAAGAAGAAAATAGATTAAGGAATAAAGAAAAGAAAAATAAGGATAACCGAAAATCAAGAAAAAATAGAAATTTTATACAAAGGAAAGAAAAATCTTTTTTTTTATGATATTTTCATCAATTAATCTCACTAATATACAAACTCAAGAACGCATTTAGATTATCAATTTTCAAATCGAGCGTCATATCAGATACACTTATCATTTTAATCAAAAATTTAAATCCTATCTTTCAATACCTACTAACAGATAATTCATTGGCTCCTATACAACTACATGCACGTGTGATAGTTTATTTCGGCCTTAGACTCAAACTCTAACTCATGATTCATCTCCTCTCTCATAACAAATTTTTTGCTTTTTTTTTTCTTTTTTTTTTTAAGAATATTTCACCTTTCATGCGAATATTCACGCTTGCTTAGGCGCAACATACCCGATTACTTGGTTCATACTCTTTTCGTTTTTCTTTTTCTTTTTTTTTTAGAATATTTCACCTTTCATGCGAATATTTACACTTACTTAGGCGCAAAGTACACGATTACTCAGATCATACTCTTTTTTTCACTCTTGAGGCTATTGCCTTAATACCAGGTGCACCCCATTATTTTATCACTCTCTTTTTTTTTCTTTTTTTTTTTCTTTTTTTCTTTTTTTTTGTTTAGAGAGAGAAAACTTACTCAATTGTTATCATCTTTATCCTTAATCTAATAAACTATTGTGAAGTGAAAAATAGATGTATATTTGCCTCAAAACTACTGTTAGCAATATTTATTTTTTAGATTTTGATCTTTTTCATAAAATTCAAAGTGTATCATCCAATCTACTCTCCTATCCAATTTCAAATCTAAATTTGTTCATTTATCTGTAAGTAGTTTGATCTATTGATAAAAATACATAAGTTTTTTTTAATTTATTTTTCTTTTCAGTTTTTTTTTAATTTTTTTCAGTTAGTTACCCTAAAAACTAACCAAAGTGTAAAATAAAGAAACCCAAAAATCTAAAAAAAAAAAAATCATAAAAACAAAAATAAAATCCTAAAAATCCTAACAAATAAAAATCTCCTAATCTACTCCCCCACACCTAAACTTGTGTATGCCCTCATACACAAACTAAGGGTGGTAAAATAAAAAAAGAAAACTATTATACAAATATTATACACTTATTAGAAAATTCAAACGGTTACGACCTCTTGATCGCTTTCCACTCTCATAATGTGTCCTTTTATGTTTTGATATGGATGAACTTAGCCTTTTTGTCAGTTTTGCATTTAATCTCTCCATCTTATTTTTGATTTTTCTCAATTTTTTTCTACTTTTCTTTTTTTTATTCAATAATAAAATTTTGAGGTTGGAAAGCGTACCTTTACCATCGTTCGTATTCCATCCACGAGCATCTTTCATATTTGTAAGTATTTTGGTTTTATCAACGTGTGAAATAACATACTCACTTTGGTATTGTGGAATCATTAGCTCAATTTTGGAGGGCTCTTTTAAGTCATCAGGTACCATGATCTCTTCTTTTTGATGTTCCTTCCTTTCCTCAATTGTTAGGGGTTTGTCATGCAAATTTTCTTCAAACCTGTCATCAAAATTCTCAAAAGAAAATGCCATACTAGTAGACTTATCATTAGTCAAGTTATTATTAATGGATAAAAATTCTTCTTCACAAATTTCTTAACAATTTCCATCAAAAGAATCAAATGATAATGTGTCACTAGCAAGCAAAATATTTTCTTTATCACCGGTTTCTTCATAATTATTGCCACAATGGTCTAAAATAGGTTGATCACAATGTTGAATTATAGACTCATCATGCACAAAACTATTTAATTCATTTTGAATCATATCTACTTCAGAAGATGACTGGAGTGATTGCTCGTTTAAGTCAGATATGTTCAAACTATTAGATGGTTGATCTATAAAAAGTTTAGCTTGAGAAATCGCTTTGAGAAGATCTTCCATACAAGATTCAATTTTAGAGGATGATTTTTGAGATGATGATTTCAGCAAAACTTCCATATCTTCCTCTATTCTACATTTTCGTTCCTCAGACTCATGATCGTAATTTTCCTTATTTTTCTCAAATGATTGCATCTCGAGATCATGAGTGAAATTTGAAGAATGATATGATGGATCCATGTACATATTTGATGACAGATATGAAGTGGTTGGAGGTAGATTCTCATGACATACATATCTCGCTTCTAATCTTTTTAATCTTTCATCTAACATGTTCAATTGAATATCTTGTTCATGATTGAATGTAGAACATGAAGATAAATAGCCCATAAAGAAAGGATCAGATGGAGGATTATCTTGATATGGCTCTTGATTATATGCAAAATTAGAATTATTCATCCATTCATAATTGTAATTTTGTGTATAAGAAGCGCTCGTAGGTTTATTATATGTATTGTGAATTTGTTTATGACCTAGTCCTAGCGAACTTCCTATCCATGGACACTGATAATAATTATGGTATGGATCACGACAATGATTGCAACCAGTTTGATTTTGAAACATTTTTTTTTAATTTTTTTTTGTTTGTTTTGAAGAAGGCGGAGAGGGAAAGAGATGGAAAAGAAAAAATAAAAACAATTGAAATATGATTTTTATAATTTTTTATTATTTTTTTTGTAGAATCAAGAACGATAAATACAGAAATACACAAAATTTGAGGGAGAAACGGAAAGATATTGCCGCTAAATAGCGGTATTTACCGCTATTTAGCGGCCAAATCTTGGAGGTTACCTCTCGGATTTTTGCAGTGCACTTCCACAACGCTTTCCTTCACTTTTTATATCCTGTATCTAAAGTTCCAGATCTATACACACTCAACACACACTGTTAAGCCGTAAAACGTTAGAAAAAGCAAGAAAAACACCGTCGATCCCCGGCAACGGCGCCAAAAACTTGATGTGATAAATTACTGCAAGCGCACAGTGTCGGTGTAGCGCTGTACAGGTCGTCCCACAGGGATCTAGGGTGTTTTTGCGATTCTTACTCTTTCCTTAGTCTAGCGGATTAACAAAGGATTCTAGGTTGAAATTGGATTAATCTAAATCGCCTAGGATCTAGAATCCACTAGTTTCCAACCATGTATTTACTTCTACTATCTTCTTCTTTCATAAAAATTTGATCATTTTAGTTTAATCTTTATTTAAAGTGCCCTAAGTATGAGCTATCAAGTGGTGTGCAAGCATAACTCATCAAAGATACTACTTCTCATAAAAACAAACTAAATCTTTAGATAATTCAATGAAAAAGATAAAATCAACAACCCCAAACCCTAACTAAGCATAGGCTATCAAGAAACCTAATTCAAGTATAACCTATCAAAGTCTTAATCTTCGAGTTCTTGTATTTTAATCCTTTTAGAGAAAAATCATGTCTTTATTTATTTTTATTCAAGAAGAAAATACTAGAGAGCAATTACATGATGGATCCTAACTTCATCTACATCCTAGAGCTAAACTAATTAGCTACTCATGATTCTAGAAAGCAATTAAATCTAATCTAGAAAGCAAATAAATCTATACTAGAAAGCAGTTAAATCTATCTAAAAAGCAAATAAAGATTAGAAAACAATGGCTTACCTCTGGAGCACGGTATTGTGGCCGCCACCCCTTCAGCAAAACCCTAATTTTATTAATGGAAGACGAGTACAAACTAAATCCTAATCTACATTAACTACTGCATAAAATCTAGAATACAAGGATACGGCCAATATATATGCTTCGGAAATCAAACCCTAATTCTAGCAGAACTCTAAAGTCACAAAATTACATCGAAGCCAGGGAAGAAAATTCAGCATGTGGGGCCCATAGTTGGCCGCTAAATGGCGGCTAAAACCGATAAATAGCGGTTTTATTTCGAGTAACTCAATTGAAATTTCTTCCACGTCCGTTTCGTGTCTTGATCATTATATTTCCTTGACTGTATTTGACTTTGCATCTCTGTAACATCGTAATCTCGTAGTTTTTCTCACTTTAGAAACTTTTCGGACTCTGATTTCCTACTCCAACATTGATTTCTTGCCATCTCCTTGTATGAATCGAATTACCTGAAAAAGGCACTAAAAATACCCGAGTAGCATTTATTTATATACAAAAATAGATAAAGTATGAGAGGAAAAATACAATATATGATATTCATCACACCCCCACACCTATCTTTTGCTAGTCCTCGAGCAAAACCTAAATCTAAAAAGAAAAATAAAAATCCTAACTCACTTTCGCAAGAATCGCGATTGCACTTAGCACGTGCAATAAGCCTTTAAACCCCTAGGTTACCCTAGTGGACGAGTGTTGTCTCGTGAGGGTTTGCAGTGAATATACCCACAAAATTCAAGAAGAAAATAGATTAAGGAATAAAGAAAAGAAAAATAAGGATAACCGAAAATCAAGAAAAAATAGAAATTTTATACAAAGGAAAGAAAAATCTTTTTTTTTATGATATTTTCATCAATTAATCTCACTAATATACAAACTCAAGAACGCATTTAGATTATCAATTTTCAAATCGAGCGTCATATCAGATACACTTATCATTTTAATCAAAAATTTAAATCCTATCTTTCAATACCTACTAACAGATAATTCATTGGCTCCTATACAACTACATGCACGTGTGATAGTTTATTTCGGCCTTAGACTCAAACTCTAACTCATGATTCATCTCCTCTCTCATAACAAATTTTTTCCTTTTTTTTTTCTTTTTTTTTTTAAGAATATTTCACCTTTCATGCGAATATTCACGCTTGCTTAGGCGCAACATACCCGATTACTTGGTTCATACTCTTTTCGTTTTTCTTTTTCTTTTTTTTTTAGAATATTTCACCTTTCATGCGAATATTTACACTTACTTAGGCGCAAAGTACCCGATTACTCAGATCATACTCTTTTTTTCACTCTTGAGGCTATTGCCTTAATACCAGGCGCACCCCATTATTTTATCACTCTCTTTTTTTTTCTTTTTTTTTTCTTTTTTTCTTTTTTTTTGTTTAGAGAGAGAAAACTTACTCAATTGTTATCATCTTTATCCTTAATCTAATAAACTATTGTGAAGTGAAAAATATATGTATATTTGCCTCAAAACTACTGTTAGCAATATTTATTTTTTAGATTTTGATCTTTTTCATAAAATTCAAAGTGTATCATTCAATCTACTCTCCTTTCCAATTTCAAATCTAAATTTGTTCCTTTATCTGTAAGTAGTTTGATCTATTGATAAAAATACATAAGTTTTTTTTAATTTATTTTTCTTTTCAGTTTTTTTTTAATTTTTTTCAGTTAGTTACCCTAAAAACTAACCAAAGTGTAAAATAAAGAAACCCAAAAATCTAAAAAAAAAAAAATCATAAAAACAAAAATAAAATCCTAAAAATCCTAACAAATAAAAATCTCCTAATCTACTCCCCCACACCTAAACTTGTGTATGCCCTCATACACAAACTAAGGGTGGTAAAATAAAAAAAGAAAACTATTATACAAATATTATACACTTATTAGAAAATTCAAACGGTTACGACCTCTTGATCGCTTTCCACTCTCATAATGTGTCCTTTTATGTTTTGATATGGATGAACTTAGCCTTTTTGTCAGTTTTGCATTTAATCTCTCCATCTTATTTTTGATTTTTCTCAATTTTTTTCTACTTTTCTTTTTTTTATTCAATAATAAAATTTTGAGGTTGGAAAGCGTACCTTTACCATCGTTCGTATTCCATCCACGAGCATCTTTCATATTTGTAAGTATTTTGGTTTTATCAACGTGTGAAATAACATACTCACTTTGGTATTGTGGAATCATTAGCTCAATTTTGGAGGGCTCTTTTAAGTCATCAGGTACCATGATCTCTTCTTTTTGATGTTCCTTCCTTTCCTCAATTGTTAGGGGCTTGTCATGCAAATTTTCTTCAAACCTGTCATCAAAATTCTCAAAAGAAAATGCCATACTAGTAGACTTATCATTAGTCAAGTTATTATGAATGGATAAAAATTCTTCTTCACAAATTTCTTAACAATTTCCATCAAAAGAATCAAATGATAATGTGTCACTAGCAAGCAAAATATTTTCTTTATCACTGGTTTCTTCATAATTATTGCCACAATGGTCTAAAATAGGTTGATCACAATGTTGAATTATAGACTCATCATGCACAAAACTATTTAATTCATTTTGAATCATATCTACTTCAGAAGATGACTGGAGTGATTGCTCGTTTAAGTCAGATATGTTCAAACTATTAGATGGTTGATCTATAAAAAGTTTAGCTTGAGAAATCGCTTTGAGAAGATCTTCCATACAAGATTCAATTTTAGAGGATGATTTTTGAGATGATGATTTCAGCAAAACTTCCATATCTTCCTCTATTCTACATTTTCGTTCCTCAGACTCATGATCGTAATTTTCCTTATTTTTCTCAAATGATTGCATCTCGAGATCATGAGTGAAATTTGAAGAATGATATGATGGATCCATGTACATATTTGATGACAGATATGAAGTGGTTGGAGGTAGATTCTCATGACATACATATCTCGCTTCTAATCTTTTTAATCTTTCATCTAACATGTTCAATTGAATATCTTGTTCATGATTGAATGTAGAACATGAAGATAAATAGCCCATAAAGAAAGGATCAGATGGAGGATTATCTTGATATGGCTCTTGATTATATGCAAAATTAGAATTATTCATCCATTCATAATTGTAATTTTGTGTATAAGAAGCGCTCGTAGGTTTATTATATGTATTGTGAATTTGTTTATGACCTAGTCCTAGCGAACTTCCTATCCATGGACACTGATAATAATTATGGTATGGATCACGACAATGATTGCAACCAGTTTGATTTTGAAACATTTTTTTTTAATTTTTTTTTGTTTGTTTTGAAGAAGGCGGAGAGGGAAAGAGATGGAAAAGAAAAAATAAAAACAATTGAAATATGATTTTTATAATTTTTTATTATTTTTTTTGTAGAATCAAGAACGATAAATACAGAAATACACAAAATTTGAGGGAGAAAAGGAAAGATATTGCCGCTAAATAGCGGTATTTACCGCTATTTAGCGGCCAAATCTTGGAGGTTACCTCTCGGATTTTTGCAGTGCACTTCCACAACGCTTTCCTTCACTTTTTATATCCTGTATCTAAAGTTCCAGATCTATACACACTCAACACACACTGTTAAGCCGTAAAACGTTAGAAAAAGCAAGAAAAACACCGTCGATCCCCGGCAACGGCGCCAAAAACTTGATGTGATAAATTACTGCAAGCGCACAGTGTCGGTGTAGCGCTGTACAGGTCGTCCCACAGGGATCTAGGGTGTTTTTGCGATTCTTACTCTTTCCTTAGTCTAGCGGATTAACAAAGGATTCTAGGTTGAAATTGGATTAATCTAAATCGCCTAGGATCTAGAATCCACTAGTTTCCAACCATGTATTTACTTCTACTATCTTCTTCTTTCATAAAAATTTGATCATTTTAGTTTAATCTTTATTTAAAGTGCCCTAAGTATGAGCTATCAAGTGGTGTGCAAGCATAACTCATCAAAGATACTACTTCTCATAAAAACAAACTAAATCTTTAGATAATTCAATGAAAAAGATAAAATCAACAACCCCAAACCCTAACTAAACATAGGCTATCAAGAAACCTAATTCAAATATAACCTATCAAAGTCTTAATCTTCGAGTTCTTGTATTTTAATCCTTTTAGAGAAAAATCATGTCTTTATTTATTTTTATTCAAGAAGAAAATACTAGAGAGCAATTACATGATGGATCCTAACTTCATCTACATCCTAGAGCTAAACTAATTAGCTACTCATGATTCTAGAAAGCAATTAAATCTAATCTAGAAAGCAAATAAATCTATACTAGAAAGCAGTTAGATCTATCTAAAAAGCAAATAAAGATTAGAAAACAATGGCTTACCTCTGGAGCACGGTATTGTGGCCGCCACCCCTTCAGCAAAACCCTAATTTTATTAATGGAAGACGAGTACAAACTAAATCCTAATCTACATTAACTACTGCATAAAATCTAGAATACAAGGATACGGCCAATATATAGGCTTCGGAAATCAAACCCTAATTCTAGCAGAACTCTAAAGTCACAAAATTACATCGAAGCCAGGGAAGAAAATTCAGCATGTGGGGCCCATAGTTGGCCGCTAAATGGCGGCTAAAACCGATAAATAGCGGTTTTATTTCGAGTAACTCAATTGAAATTTCTTCCACGTCCGTTTCGTGTCTTGATCATTATATTTCCTTGACTGTATTTGACTTTGCATCTCTGTAACATCGTAATCTCGTAGTTTTTCTCACTTTAGAAACTTTTCGGACTCTGATTTCCTACTCCAATATTGATTTCTTGCCATCTCCTTGTATGAATCGAATTACCTGAAAAAGGCACTAAAAATACCCGAGTAGCATTTATTTATATACAAAAATAGATAAAGTATGAGAGGAAAATACAATATATGATATTCATCACACCCCCACACCTATCTTTTGCTAGTCCTCGAGCAAAACCTAAATCTAAAAAGAAAAATAAAAATCCTAACTCACTTTCGCAAGAATCGCGATTGCACTTAGCACGTGCAATAAGCCTTTAAACCCCTAGGTTACCCTAGTGGACGAGTGTTGTCTCGTGAGGGTTTGCAGTGAATATACCCACAAAATTCAAGAAGAAAATAGATTAAGGAATAAAGAAAAGAAAAATAAGGATAACCGAAAATCAAGAAAAAATAGAAATTTTATACAAAGGAAAGAAAAATCTTTTTTTTTATGATATTTTCATCAATTAATCTCACTAATATACAAACTCAAGAACGCATTTAGATTATCAATTTTCAAATCGAGCGTCATATCAGATACACTTATCATTTTAATCAAAAATTTAAATCCTATCTTTCAATACCTACTAACAGATAATTCATTGGCTCCTATACAACTACATGCACGTGTGATAGTTTATTTCGGCCTTAGACTCAAACTCTAACTCATGATTCATCTCCTCTCTCATAACAAATTTTTTCCTTTTTTTTTTCTTTTTTTTTTTAAGAATATTTCACCTTTCATGCGAATATTCACGCTTGCTTAGGCGCAACATACCCGATTACTTGGTTCATACTCTTTTCGTTTTTCTTTTTCTTTTTTTTTTAGAATATTTCACCTTTCATGCGAATATTTACACTTACTTAGGCGCAAAGTACCCGATTACTCAGATCATACTTTTTTTTTCACTCTTGAGGCTATTGCCTTAATACCAGGCGCACCCCATTATTTTATCACTCTCTTTTTTTTTCTTTTTTTTTTTCTTTTTTTCTTTTTTTTTGTTTAGAGAGAGAAAACTTACTCAATTGTTATCATCTTTATCCTTAATCTAATAAACTATTGTGAAGTGAAAAATAGATGTATATTTGCCTCAAAACTACTGTTAGCAATATTTATTTTTTAGATTTTGATCTTTTTCATAAAATTCAAAGTGTATCATTCAATCTACTCTCCTATCCAATTTCAAATCTAAATTTGTTCCTTTATCTGTAAGTAGTTTGATCTATTGATAAAAATACATAAGTTTTTTTTAATTTATTTTTCTTTTCAGTTTTTTTTTAATTTTTTTCAGTTAGTTACCCTAAAAACTAACCAAAGTGTAAAATAAAGAAACCCAAAAATTTAAAAAAAAAAAATCATAAAAACAAAAATAAAATTCTAAAAATCCTAACAAATAAAAATCTCCTAATCTACTCCCCCACACCTAAACTTGTGTATGCCCTCATACACAAACTAAGGGTGGTAAAATAAAAAAAGAAAACTATTATACAAATATTATACACTTATTAGAAAATTCAAACGGTTACGACCTCTTGATCGCTTTCCACTCTCATAATGTGTCCTTTTATGTTTTGATATGGATGAACTTAGCCTTTTTGTCAGTTTTGCATTTAATCTCTCCATCTTATTTTTGATTTTTCTCAATTTTTTTCTACTTTTCTTTTTTTTATTCAATAATAAAATTTTGAGGTTGGAAAGCGTACCTTTACCATCGTTCGTATTCCATCCACGAGCATCTTTCATATTTGTAAGTATTTTGGTTTTATCAACGTGTGAAATAACATACTCACTTTGGTATTGTGGAATCTTTAGCTCAATTTTGGAGGGCTCTTTTAAGTCATCAGGTACCATGATCTCTTCTTTTTGATGTTCCTTCCTTTCCTCAATTGTTAGGGGTTTGTCATGCAAATTTTCTTCAAACCTGTCATCAAAATTCTCAAAAGAAAATGCCATACTAGTAGACTTATCATTAGTCAAGTTATTATGAATGGATAAAAATTCTTCTTCACAAATTTCTTAACAATTTCCATCAAAAGAATCAAATGATAATGTGTCACTAGCAAGCAAAATATTTTCTTTATCACTGGTTTCTTCATAATTATTGCCACAATGGTCTAAAATAGGTTGATCACAATGTTGAATTATAGACTCCTCATGCACAAAACTATTTAATTCATTTTGAATCATATCTACTTCAGAAGATGACTGGAGTGATTGCTCGTTTAAGTCAGATATGTTCAAACTATTAGATGGTTGATCTATAAAAAGTTTAGCTTGAGAAATCGCTTTGAGAAGATCTTCCATACAAGATTCAATTTTAGAGGATGATTTTTGAGATGATGATTTCAGCAAAACTTCCATATCTTCCTCTATTCTACATTTTCGTTCCTCAGACTCATGATCGTAATTTTCCTTATTTTTCTCAAATGATTGCATCTCGAGATCATGAGTGAAATTTGAAGAATGATATGATGGATCCATGTACATATTTGATGACAGATATGAAGTGGTTGGAGGTAGATTCTCATGACATACATATCTCGCTTCTAATCTTTTTAATCTTTCATCTAACATGTTCAATTGAATATCTTGTTCATGATTGAATGTAGAACATGAAGATAAATAGCCCATAAAGAAAGGATCAGATGGAGGATTATCTTGATATGGCTCTTGATTATATGCAAAATTAGAATTATTCATCCATTCATAATTGTAATTTTGTGTATAAGAAGCGCTCGTAGGTTTATTATATGTATTGTGAATTTGTTTATGACCTAGTCCTAGCGAACTTCCTATCCATGGACACTGATAATAATTATGGTATGGATCACGACAATGATTGCAACCAGTTTGATTTTGAAACATTTTTTTTTAATTTTTTTTTGTTTGTTTTGAAGAAGGCGGAGAGGGAAAGAGATGGAAAAGAAAAAATAAAAACAATTGAAATATGATTTTTATAATTTTTTATTATTTTTTTTGTAGAATCAATAACGATAAATACAGAAATACACAAAATTTGAGGGATAAATGGAAAGATATTGCCGCTAAATAGCGGTATTTACCGCTATTTAGCGGCCAAATCTGGGAGGTTACCTCTCGGATTTTTGCAGTGCACTTCCACAACGCTTTCCTTCACTTTGTATATCCTGTATCTAAAGTTCCAGATCTATACACACTCAACACACACTGTTAAGCCGTAAAACGTTAGAAAAAGCAAGAAAAACACCGTCGATCCCCGACAACGGCGCCAAAAACTTGATGTGATAAATTACTGCAAGCGCACAGTGTCGGTGTAGCGCTGTACAGGTCGTCCCACAGGGATCTAGGGTGTTTTTGCGATTCTTACTCTTTCCTTAGTCTAGCGGATTAACAAAGGATTCTAGGTTGAAGTTGGATTAATCTAAATCGCCTAGAATCTAGAATCCACTAGTTTCCAACCATGTATTTACTTCTACTATCTTCTTCTTTCATAAAAATTTGATCATTTTTGTTTAATCTTTATTTAAAGTGCCCTAAGTATGAGCTATCAAGTGGTGTGCAAGCATAACTCATCAAAGATACTACTTCTCATAAAAACAAACTAAATCTTTAGATAATTCAATGAAAAAGATAAAATCAACAACCCCAAACCCTAACTAAGCATAGGCTATCAAGAAACCTAATTCAAGTATAACCTATCAAAGTCTTAATCTTCGAGTTCTTGTATTTTAATCCTTTTAGAGAAAAATCATGTCTTTATTTATTTTTATTCAAGAAGAAAATACTAGAGAGCAATTACATGATGGATCCTAACTTCATCTACATCCTAGAGCTAAACTAATTAGCTACTCATGATTCTAGAAAGCAATTAAATCTAATCTAGAAAGCAAATAAATCTATACTAGAAAGCAGTTAAATCTATCTAAAAAGCAAATAAAGATTAGAAAACAATGGCTTACCTCTGGAGCACGGTATTGTGGCCGCCACCCTTTCAGCAAAACCCTAATTTTATTAATGGAAGACGAGTACAAACTAAATCCTAATCTACATTAACTACTGCATAAAATCTAGAATATAAGGATACGGCCAATATATAGGCTTCGGAAATCAAACCCTAATTCTAGCAGAACTCTAAAGTCACAAAATTACATCGAAGCCAGGGAAGAAAATTCAGCATGTGGGGCCCATAGTTGGCCGCTAAATGGCGGCTAAAACCGATAAATAGCGGTTTTATTTCGAGTAACTCAATTGAAATTTCTTCCACGTCCGTTTCGTGTCTTGATCATTATATTTCCTTGACTGTATTTGACTTTGCATCTCTGTAACATCGTAATCTCGTAGTTTTTCTCACTTTAGAAACTTTTCGGACTCTGATTTCCTACTCCAACATTGATTTCTTGCCATCTCCTTGTATGAATCGAATTACCTGAAAAAGGCACTAAAAATACCCGAGTAGCATTTATTTATATACAAAAATAGATAAAGTATGAGAGGAAAAATACAATATATGATATTCATCACACCCCCACACCTATCTTTTGCTAGTCCTCGAGCAAAACCTAAATCTAAAAAGAAAAATAAAAATCCTAACTCACTTTCGCAAGAATCGCGATTGCACTTAGCACGTGCAATAAGCCTTTAAACCCCTAGGTTACCTTAGTGGACGAGTGTTGTCTCGTGAGGGTTTGCAGTGAATATACCCACAAAATTCAAGAAGAAAATCGATTAAGGAATAAAGAAAAGAAAAATAAGGATAACCGAAAATCAAGAAAAAAATAGAAATTTTATACAAAGGAAAGAAAAATCTTTTTTTTTATGATATTTTCATCAATTAATCTCACTAATATACAAACTCAAGAACGCATTTAGATTATCAATTTTCAAATCGAGCGTCATATCAGATACACTTATCATTTTAATCAAAAATTTAAATCCTATCTTTCAATACCTACTAACAGATAATTCATTGGCTCCTATACAACTACATGCACGTGTGATAGTTTATTTCGGCCTTAGACTCAAACTCTAACTCATGATTCATCTCCTCTCTCATAACAAATTTTTTCCTTTTTTTTTTCTTTTTTTTTTTAAGAATATTTCACCTTTCATGCGAATATTCACGCTTGCTTAGGCGCAACATACCCGATTACTTGGTTCATACTCTTTTCGTTTTTTTTTTCTTTTTTTTTTAGAATATTTCACCTTTCATGCGAATATTTACACTTACTTAGGCGCAAAGTACCCGATTACTCAGATCATACTCTTTTTTTCACTCTTGAGGCTATTGCCTTAATACCAGGCGCACCCCATTATTTTATCACTCTCTTTTTTTTTCTTTTTTTTTTTCTTTTTTTCTTTTTTTTTTGTTTAGAGAGAGAAAACTTACTCAATTGTTATCATCTTTATCCTTAATCTAATAAACTATTGTGAAGTGAAAAATAGATGTATATTTGCCTCAAAACTACTGTTAGCAATATTTATTTTTTAGATTTTGATCTTTTTCATAAAATTCAAAGTGTATCATCCAATCTACTCTCCTATCCAATTTCAAATCTAAATTTGTTCCTTTATCTGTAAGTAGTTTGATCTATTGATAAAAATACATAAGTTTTTTTTAATTTATTTTTCTTTTCAGTTTTTTTTTAATTTTTTTCAGTTAGTTACCCTAAAAACTAACCAAAGTGTAAAATAAAGAAACCCAAAAATCTAAAAAAAAAAAAAATCATAAAAACAAAAATAAAATCCTAAAAATCCTAACAAATAAAAATCTCCTAATCTACTCCCCCACACCTAAACTTGTGTATGCCCTCATACACAAACTAAGGGTGGTAAAATAAAAAAAGAAAACTATTATACAAATATTATACACTTATTAGAAAATTCAAACGGTTACGACCTCTTGATCGCTTTCCACTCTCATAATGTGTCCTTTTATGTTTTGATATGGATGAACTTAGCCTTTTTGTCAGTTTTGCATTTAATCTCTCCATCTTATTTTTGATTTTTCTCAATTTTTTTCTACTTTTCTTTTTTTTATTCAATAATAAAATTTTGAGGTTGGAAAGCGTACCTTTACCATCGTTCGTATTCCATCCACGAGCATCTTTCATATTTGTAAGTATTTTGGTTTTATCAACGTGTGAAATAACATACTCACTTTGGTATTGTGGAATCTTTAGCTCAATTTTGGAGGGCTCTTTTAAGTCATCAGGTACCATGATCTCTTCTTTTTGATGTTCCTTCCTTTCCTCAATTGTTAGGGGTTTGTCATGCAAATTTTCTTCAAACCTGTCATCAAAATTCTCAAAAGAAAATGCCATACTAGTAGACTTATCATTAGTCAAGTTATTATGAATGGATAAAAATTCTTCTTCACAAATTTCTTAACAATTTCCATCAAAAGAATCAAATGATAATGTGTCACTAGCAAGCAAAATATTTTCTTTATCACTGGTTTCTTCATAATTATTGCCACAATGGTCTAAAATAGGTTGATCACAATGTTGAATTATAGACTCATCATGCACAAAACTATTTAATTCATTTTGAATCATATCTACTTCAGAAGATGACTGGAGTGATTGCTCGTTTAAGTCAGATATGTTCAAACTATTAGATGGTTGATCTATAAAAAGTTTAGCTTGAGAAATCGCTTTGAGAAGATCTTCCATACAAGATTCAATTTTAGAGGATGATTTTTGAGATGATGATTTCAGCAAAACTTCCATATCTTCCTCTATTCTACATTTTCGTTCCTCAGACTCATGATCGTAATTTTCCTTATTTTTCTCAAATGATTGCATCTCGAGATCATGAGTGAAATTTGAAGAATGATATGATGGATCCATGTACATATTTGATGACAGATATGAAGTGGTTGGAGGTAGATTCTCATGACATACATATCTCGCTTCTAATCTTTTTAATCTTTCATCTAACATGTTCAATTGAATATCTTGTTCATGATTGAATGTAGAACATGAAGATAAATAGCCCATAAAGAAAGGATCAGATGGAGGATTATCTTGATATGGCTCTTGATTATATGCAAAATTAGAATTATTCATCCATTCATAATTGTAATTTTGTGTATAAGAAGCGCTCGTAGGTTTATTATATGTATTGTGAATTTGTTTATGACCTAGTCCTAGCGAACTTCCTATCCATGGACACTGATAATAATTATGGTATGGATCACGACAATGATTGCAACCAGTTTGATTTTGAAACATTTTTTTTTAATTTTTTTTTGTTTGTTTTGAAGAAGGCGGAGAGGGAAAGAGATGGAAAAGAAAAAATAAAAACAATTGAAATATGATTTTTATAATTTTTTATTATTTTTTTTGTAGAATCAAGAACGATAAATACAGAAATACACAAAATTTGAGGGAGAAACGGAAAGATATTGCCGCTAAATAGCGGTATTTACCGCTATTTAGCGGCCAAATCTGGTAGGTTACCTCTCGGATTTTTGCAGTGCACTTCCACAACGCTTTCCTTCACTTTGTATATCCTGTATCTAAAGTTCCAGATCTATACACACTCAACACACACTGTTAAGCCGTAAAACGTTAGAAAAAGCAAGAAAAACACCGTCGATCCCCGACAACGGCGCCAAAAACTTGATGTGATAAATTACTGCAAGCGCACAGTGTCGGTGTAGCACTGTACAGGTCGTCCCACAGGGATCTAGGGTGTTTTTGCGATTCTTACTCTTTCCTTAGTCTAGCGGATTAACAAAGGATTCTAGGTTGAAGTTGGATTAATCTAAATCGCCTAGAATCTAGAATCCACTAGTTTCCAACCATGTATTTACTTCTACTATCTTCTTCTTTCATAAAAATTTGATCATTTTAGTTTAATCTTTATTTAAAGTGCCCTAAGTATGAGCTATCAAGTGGTGTGCAAGCATAACTCATCAAAGATACTACTTCTCATAAAAACAAACTAAATCTTTAGATAATTCAATGAAAAAGATAAAATCAACAACCCCAAACCCTAACTAAGCATAGGCTATCAAGAAACCTAATTCAAGTATAACCTATCAAAGTCTTAATCTTCGAGTTCTTGTATTTTAATCCTTTTAGAGAAAAATCATGTCTTTATTTATTTTTATTCAAGATGAAAATACTAGAGAGCAATTACATGATGGATCCTAACTTCATCTACATCCTAGAGCTAAACTAATTAGCTACTCATGATTCTAGAAAGCAATTAAATCTAATCTAGAAAGCAAATAAATCTATACTAGAAAGCAGTTAAATCTATCTAAAAAGCAAATAAAGATTAGAAAACAATGGCTTACCTCTGGAGCACGGTATTGTGGCCGCCACCCTTTCAGCAAAACCCTAATTTTATTAATGGAAGACGAGTACAAACTAAATCCTAATCTACATTAACTACTGCATAAAACCTAGAATACAAGGATACGGCCAATATATAGGCTTCGGAAATCAAACCCTAATTCTAGCAGAACTCTAAAGTCACAAAATTACATCGAAGCCAGGGAAGAAAATTCAGCATGTGGGGCCCATAGTTGGCCGCTAAATGGCGGCTAAAACCGATAAATAGCGGTTTTATTTCGAGTAACTCAATTGAAATTTCTTCCACGTCCGTTTCGTGTCTTGATCATTATATTTCCTTGACTGTATTTGACTTTGCATCTCTGTAACATCGTAATCTCGTAGTTTTTCTCACTTTAGAAACTTTTCGGACTCTGATTTCCTACTCCAACATTGATTTCTTGCCATCTCCTTGTATGAATCGAATTACCTGAAAAAGGCACTAAAAATACCCGAGTAGCATTTATTTATATACAAAAATAGATAAAGTATGAGAGGAAAAATACAATATATGATATTCATCACACCCCCACACCTATCTTTTGCTAGTCCTCGAGCAAAACCTAAATCTAAAAAGAAAAATAAAAATCCTAACTCACTTTCGCAAGAATCGCGATTGCACTTAGCACGTGCAATAAGCCTTTAAACCCCTAGGTTACCCTAGTGGACGAGTGTTGTCTCGTGAGGGTTTGCAGTGAATATACCCACAAAATTCAAGAAGAAAATAGATTAAGGAATAAAGAAAAGAAAAATAAGGATAACCGAAAATCAAGAAAAAATAGAAATTTTATACAAAGGAAAGAAAAATCTTTTTTTTTATGATATTTTCATCAATTAATCTCACTAATATACAAACTCAAGAACGCATTTAGATTATCAATTTTCAAATCGAGCGTCATATCAGATACACTTATCATTTTAATCAAAAATTTAAATCCTATCTTTCAATACCTACTAACAGATAATTCATTGGCTCCTATACAACTACATGCACGTGTGATAGTTTATTTCGGCCTTAGACTCAAACTCTAACTCATGATTCATCTCCTCTCTCATAACAAATTTTTTCCTTTTTTTTTCTTTTTTTTTTTAAGAATATTTCACCTTTCATGCGAATATTCACGCTTGCTTAGGCGCAACATACCCGATTACTTGGTTCATACTCTTTTCGTTTTTTTTTTCTTTTTTTTTTAGAATATTTCACCTTTCATGCGAATATTTACACTTACTTAGGCGCAAAGTACCCGATTACTCAGATCATACTTTTTTTTTCACTCTTGAGGCTATTGCCTTAATACCAGGCGCACCCCATTATTTTATCACTCTCTTTTTTTTTCTTTTTTTTTTTCTTTTTTTCTTTTTTTTTTGTTTAGAGAGAGAAAACTTACTCAATTGTTATCATCTTTATCCTTAATCTAATAAACTATTGTGAAGTGAAAAATAGATGTATATTTGCCTCAAAACTACTGTTAGCAATATTTATTTTTTAGATTTTGATCTTTTTCATAAAATTCAAAGTGTATCATCCAATCTACTCTCCTATCCAATTTCAAATCTAAATTTGTTCCTTTATCTGTAAGTAGTTTGATCTATTGATAAAAATACATAAGTTTTTTTTAATTTATTTTTCTTTTCAGTTTTTTTTTAATTTTTTTCAGTTAGTTACCCTAAAAACTAACCAAAGTGTAAAATAAAGAAACCCAAAAATCTAAAAAAAAAAAAAAATCATAAAAACAAAAATAAAATCCTAAAAATCCTAACAAATAAAAATCTCCTAATCTACTCCCCCACACCTAAACTTGTGTATGCCCTCATACACAAACTAAGGGTGGTAAAATAAAAAAAGAAAACTATTATACAAATATTATACACTTATTAGAAAATTCAAACGGTTACGACCTCTTGATCGCTTTCCACTCTCATAATGTGTCCTTTTATGTTTTGATATGGATGAACTTAGCCTTTTTGTCAGTTTTGCATTTAATCTCTCCATCTTATTTTTGATTTTTCTCAATTTTTTTCTACTTTTCTTTTTTTTATTCAATAATAAAATTTTGAGGTTGGAAAGCGTACCTTTACCATCGTTCGTATTCCATCCACGAGCATCTTTCATATTTGTAAGTATTTTGGTTTTATCAACGTGTGAAATAACATACTCACTTTGGTATTGTGGAATCATTAGCTCAATTTTGGAGGGCTCTTTTAAGTCATCAGGTACCATGATCTCTTCTTTTTGATGTTCCTTCCTTTCCTCAATTGTTAGGGGCTTGTCATGCAAATTTTCTTCAAACCTGTCATCAAAATTCTCAAAAGAAAATGCCATACTAGTAGACTTATCATTAGTCAAGTTATTATGAATGGATAAAAATTCTTCTTCACAAATTTCTTAACAATTTCCATCAAAAGAATCAAATGATAATGTGTCACTAGCAAGCAAAATATTTTCTTTATCACTGGTTTCTTCATAATTATTGCCACAATGGTCTAAAATAGGTTGATCACAATGTTGAATTATAGACTCATCATGCACAAAACTATTTAATTCATTTTGAATCATATCTACTTCAGAAGATGACTGGAGTGATTGCTCGTTTAAGTCAGATATGTTCAAACTATTAGATGGTTGATCTATAAAAAGTTTAGCTTGAGAAATCGCTTTGAGAAGATCTTCCATACAAGATTCAATTTTAGAGGATGATTTTTGAGATGATGATTTCAGCAAAACTTCCATATCTTCCTCTATTCTACATTTTCGTTCCTCAGACTCATGATCGTAATTTTCCTTATTTTTCTCAAATGATTGCATCTCGAGATCATGAGTGAAATTTGAAGAATGATATGATGGATCCATGTACATATTTGATGACAGATATGAAGTGGTTGGAGGTAGATTCTCATGACATACATATCTCGCTTCTAATCTTTTTAATCTTTCATCTAACATGTTCAATTGAATATCTTGTTCATGATTGAATGTAGAACATGAAGATAAATAGCCCATAAAGAAAGGATCAGATGGAGGATTATCTTGATATGGCTCTTGATTATATGCAAAATTAGAATTATTCATCCATTCATAATTGTAATTTTGTGTATAAGAAGCGCTCGTAGGTTTATTATATGTATTGTGAATTTGTTTATGACCTAGTCCTAGCGAACTTCCTATCCATGGACACTGATAATAATTATGGTATGGATCACGACAATGATTGCAACCAGTTTGATTTTGAAACATTTTTTTTTAATTTTTTTTTGTTTGTTTTGAAGAAGGCGGAGAGGGAAAGAGATGGAAAAGAAAAAATAAAAACAATTGAAATATGATTTTTATAATTTTTTATTATTTTTTTTGTAGAATCAAGAACGATAAATACAGAAATACACAAAATTTGAGGGAGAAACGGAAAGATATTGCCGCTAAATAGCGGTATTTACC
Source organism: Dracaena cambodiana (assembly GCA_036321105.1). Lineage (NCBI taxonomy): Eukaryota > Viridiplantae > Streptophyta > Magnoliopsida > Asparagales > Asparagaceae > Dracaena > Dracaena cambodiana. The sequence continues at coordinate 37,684,769 of JAYEPQ010000011.1, read as the reverse complement.
GCTATTTAGCGGCCAAATCTGGGAGGTTACCTCTCGGATTTTTGCAGTGCACTTCCACAACGCTTTCCTTCACTTTTTATATCCTGTATCTAAAGTTCCAGATCTATACACACTCAACACACACTGTTAAGCCGTAAAACGTTAGAAAAAGCAAGAAAAACACCGTCGATCCCCGGCAACGGCGCCAAAAACTTGATGTGATAAATTACTGCAAGCGCACAGTGTCGGTGTAGCGCTGTACAGGTCGTCCCACAGGGATCTAGGGTGTTTTTGCGATTCTTACTCTTTCCTTAGTCTAGCGGATTAACAAAGGATTCTAGGTTGAAGTTGGATTAATCTAAATCGCCTAGAATCTAGAATCCACTAGTTTCCAACCATGTATTTACTTCTACTATCTTCTTCTTTCATAAAAATTTGATCATTTTAGTTTAATCTTTATTTAAAGTGCCCTAAGTATGAGCTATCAAGTGGTGTGCAAGCATAACTCATCAAAGATACTACTTCTCATAAAAACAAACTAAATGTTTAGATAATTCAATGAAAAAGATAAAATCAACAACCCCAAACCCTAACTAAGCATAGGCTATCAAGAAACCTAATTCAAGTATAACCTATCAAAGTCTTAATCTTCGAGTTCTTGTATTTTAATCCTTTTAAAGAAAAATCATGTCTTTATTTATTTTTATTCAAGAAGAAAATACTAGAGAGCAATTACATGATGGATCCTAACTTCATCTACATCCTAGAGCTAAACTAATTAGCTACTCATGATTCTAGAAAGCAATTAAATCTAATCTAGAAAGCAAATAAATCTATACTAGAAAGCAGTTAAATCTATCTAAAAAGCAAATAAAGATTAGAAAACAATGGCTTACCTCTGGAGCACGGTATTGTGGCCGCCACCCCTTCAGCAAAACCCTAATTTTATTAATGGAAGACGAGTACAAACTAAATTCTAATCTACATTAACTACTGCATAAAACCTAAAATACAAGGATACGGCCAATATATAGGCTTCGGAAATCAAACCCTAATTCTAGCAGAACTCTAAAGTCACAAAATTACATCGAAGCCAGGGAAGAAAATTCAGCATGTGGGGCCCATAGTTGGCCGCTAAATGGCGGCTAAAACCGATAAATAGCGGTTTTATTTCGAGTAACTCAATTGAAATTTCTTCCACGTCCGTTTCGTGTCTTGATCATTATATTTCCTTGACTGTATTTGACTTTGCATCTCTGTAACATCGTAATCTCGTAGTTTTTCTCACTTTAGAAACTTTTCGGACTCTGATTTCCTACTCCAACATTGATTTCTTGCCATCTCCTTGTATGAATCGAATTACCTGAAAAAGGCACTAAAAATACCCGAGTAGCATTTATTTATATACAAAAATAGATAAAGTATGAGAGGAAAAATACAATATATGATATTCATCACACCCCCACACCTATCTTTTGCTAGTCCTCGAGCAAAACCTAAATCTAAAAAGAAAAATAAAAATCCTAACTCACTTTCGCAAGAATCGCGATTGCACTTAGCACGTGCAATAAGCCTTTAAACCCCTAGGTTACCCTAGTGGACGAGTGTTGTCTCGTGAGGGTTTGCAGTGAATATACCCACAAAATTCAAGAAGAAAATAGATTAAGGAATAAAGAAAAGAAAAATAAGGATAACCGAAAATCAAGAAAAAATAGAAATTTTATACAAAGGAAAGAAAAATCTTTTTTTTTATGATATTTTCATCAATTAATCTCACTAATATACAAACTCAAGAACGCATTTAGATTATCAATTTTCAAATCGAGCGTCATATCAGATACACTTATCATTTTAATCAAAAATTTAAATCCTATCTTTCAATACCTACTAACAGATAATTCATTGGCTCCTATACAACTACATGCACGTGTGATAGTTTATTTCGGCCTTAGACTCAAACTCTAACTCATGATTCATCTCCTCTCTCATAACAAATTTTTTCCTTTTTTTTTTCTTTTTTTTTTTAAGAATATTTCACCTTTCATGCGAATATTCACGCTTGCTTAGGCGCAACATACCCGATTACTTGGTTCATACTCTTTTCGTTTTTTTTTTCTTTTTTTTTTAGAATATTTCACCTTTCATGCGAATATTTACACTTACTTAGGCGCAAAGTACCCGATTACTCAGATCATACTCTTTTTTTCACTCTTGAGGCTATTGCCTTAATACCAGGCGCACCCCATTATTTTATCACTCTCTTTTTTTTTCTTTTTTTTTTTTCTTTTTTTCTTTTTTTTTTGTTTAGAGAGAGAAAACTTACTCAATTGTTATCATCTTTATCCTTAATCTAATAAACTATTGTGAAGTGAAAAATAGATGTATATTTGCCTCAAAACTACTGTTAGCAATATTTATTTTTTAGATTTTGATCTTTTTCATAAAATTCAAAGTGTATCATCCAATCTACTCTCCTATCCAATTTCAAATCTAAATTTGTTCCTTTATCTGTAAGTAGTTTGATCTATTGATAAAAATACATAAGTTTTTTTTAATTTATTTTTCTTTTCAGTTTTTTTTTAATTTTTTTCAGTTAGTTACCCTAAAAACTAACCAAAGTGTAAAATAAAGAAACCCAAAAATCTAAAAAAAAAAAAAATCATAAAAACAAAAATAAAATCCTAAAAATCCTAACAAATAAAAATCTCCTAATCTACTCCCCCACACCTAAACTTGTGTATGCCCTCATACACAAACTAAGGGTGGTAAAATAAAAAAAGAAAACTATTATACAAATATTATACACTTATTAGAAAATTCAAACGGTTACGACCTCTTGATCGCTTTCCACTCTCATAATGTGTCCTTTTATGTTTTGATATGGATGAACTTAGCCTTTTTGTCAGTTTTGCATTTAATCTCTCCATCTTATTTTTGATTTTTCTCAATTTTTTTCTACTTTTCTTTTTTTTATTCAATAATAAAATTTTGAGGTTGGAAAGCGTACCTTTACCATCGTTCGTATTCCATCCACGAGCATCTTTCATATTTGTAAGTATTTTGGTTTTATCAACGTGTGAAATAACATACTCACTTTGGTATTGTGGAATCATTAGCTCAATTTTGGAGGGCTCTTTTAAGTCATCAGGTACCATGATCTCTTCTTTTTGATGTTCCTTCCTTTCCTCAATTGTTAGGGGCTTGTCATGCAAATTTTCTTCAAACCTGTCATCAAAATTCTCAAAAGAAAATGCCATACTAGTAGACTTATCATTAGTCAAGTTATTATGAATGGATAAAAATTCTTCTTCACAAATTTCTTAACAATTTCCATCAAAAGAATCAAATGATAATGTGTCACTAGCAAGCAAAATATTTTCTTTATCACTGGTTTCTTCATAATTATTGCCACAATGGTCTAAAATAGGTTGATCACAATGTTGAATTATAGACTCATCATGCACAAAACTATTTAATTCATTTTGAATCATATCTACTTCAGAAGATGACTGGAGTGATTGCTCGTTTAAGTCAGATATGTTCAAACTATTAGATGGTTGATCTATAAAAAGTTTAGCTTGAGAAATCGCTTTGAGAAGATCTTCCATACAAGATTCAATTTTAGAGGATGATTTTTGAGATGATGATTTCAGCAAAACTTCCATATCTTCCTCTATTCTACATTTTCGTTCCTCAGACTCATGATCGTAATTTTCCTTATTTTTCTCAAATGATTGCATCTCGAGATCATGAGTGAAATTTGAAGAATGATATGATGGATCCATGTACATATTTGATGACAGATATGAAGTGGTTGGAGGTAGATTCTCATGACATACATATCTCGCTTCTAATCTTTTTAATCTTTCATCTAACATGTTCAATTGAATATCTTGTTCATGATTGAATGTAGAACATGAAGATAAATAGCCCATAAAGAAAGGATCAGATGGAGGATTATCTTGATATGGCTCTTGATTATATGCAAAATTAGAATTATTCATCCATTCATAATTGTAATTTTGTGTATAAGAAGCGCTCGTAGGTTTATTATATGTATTGTGAATTTGTTTATGACCTAGTCCTAGCGAACTTCCTATCCATGGACACTGATAATAATTATGGTATGGATCACGACAATGATTGCAACCAGTTTGATTTTGAAACATTTTTTTTTAATTTTTTTTTGTTTGTTTTGAAGAAGGCGGAGAGGGAAAGAGATGGAAAAGAAAAAATAAAAACAATTGAAATATGATTTTTATAATTTTTTATTATTTTTTTTGTAGAATCAAGAACGATAAATACAGAAATACACAAAATTTGAGGGAGAAACGGAAAGATATTGCCGCTAAATAGCGGTATTTACCGCTATTTAGCGGCCAAATCTGGGAGGTTACCTCTCGGATTTTTGCAGTGCACTTCCACAACGCTTTCCTTCACTTTTTATATCCTGTATCTAAAGTTCCAGATCTATACACACTCAACACACACTGTTAAGCCGTAAAACGTTAGAAAAAGCAAGAAAAACACCGTCGATCCCCGGCAACGGCGCCAAAAACTTGATGTGATAAATTACTGCAAGCGCACAGTGTCGGTGTAGCGCTGTACAGGTCGTCCCACAGGGATCTAGGGTGTTTTTGCGATTCTTACTCTTTCCTTAGTCTAGCGGATTAACAAAGGATTCTAGGTTGAAGTTGGATTAATCTAAATCGCCTAGAATCTAGAATCCACTAGTTTCCAACCATGTATTTACTTCTACTATCTTCTTCTTTCATAAAAATTTGATCATTTTAGTTTAATCTTTATTTAAAGTGCCCTAAGTATGAGCTATCAAGTGGTGTGCAAGCATAACTCATCAAAGATACTACTTCTCATAAAAACAAACTAAATGTTTAGATAATTCAATGAAAAAGATAAAATCAACAACCCCAAACCCTAACTAAGCATAGGCTATCAAGAAACCTAATTCAAGTATAACCTATCAAAGTCTTAATCTTCGAGTTCTTGTATTTTAATCCTTTTAAAGAAAAATCATGTCTTTATTTATTTTTATTCAAGAAGAAAATACTAGAGAGCAATTACATGATGGATCCTAACTTCATCTACATCCTAGAGCTAAACTAATTAGCTACTCATGATTCTAGAAAGCAATTAAATCTAATCTAGAAAGCAAATAAATCTATACTAGAAAGCAGTTAAATCTATCTAAAAAGCAAATAAAGATTAGAAAACAATGGCTTACCTCTGGAGCACGGTATTGTGGCCGCCACCCTTCAGCAAAACCCTAATTTTATTAATGGAAGACGAGTACAAACTAAATTCTAATCTACATTAACTACTGCATAAAACCTAGAATACAAGGATACGGCCAATATATAGGCTTCGGAAATCAAACCCTAATTCTAGCAGAACTCTAAAGTCACAAAATTACATCGAAGCCAGGGAAGAAAATTCAGCATGTGGGGCCCATAGTTGGCCGCTAAATGGCGGCTAAAACCGATAAATAGCGGTTTTATTTCGAGTAACTCAATTGAAATTTCTTCCACGTCCGTTTCGTGTCTTGATCATTATATTTCCTTGACTGTATTTGACTTTGCATCTCTGTAACATCGTAATCTCGTAGTTTTTCTCACTTTAGAAACTTTTCGGACTCTGATTTCCTACTCCAACATTGATTTCTTGCCATCTCCTTGTATGAATCGAATTACCTGAAAAAGGCACTAAAAATACCCGAGTAGCATTTATTTATATTCAAAAATAGATAAAGTATGAGAGGAAAAATACAATATATGATATTCATCACACCCCCACACCTATCTTTTGCTAGTCCTCGAGCAAAACCTAAATCTAAAAAGAAAAATAAAAATCCTAACTCACTTTCGCAAGAATCGCGATTGCACTTAGCACGTGCAATAAGCCTTTAAACCCCTAGGTTACCCTAGTGGACGAGTGTTGTCTCGTGAGGGTTTGCAGTGAATATACCCACAAAATTCAAGAAGAAAATAGATTAAGGAATAAAGAAAAGAAAAATAAGGATAACCGAAAATCAAGAAAAAATAGAAATTTTATACAAAGGAAAGAAAAATCTTTTTTTTTATGATATTTTCATCAATTAATCTCACTAATATACAAACTCAAGAACGCATTTAGATTATCAATTTTCAAATCGAGAGTCATATCAGATACACTTATCATTTTAATCAAAAATTTAAATCCTATCTTTCAATACCTACTAACAGATAATTCATTGGCTCCTATACAACTACATGCACGTGTGATAGTTTATTTCGGCCTTAGACTCAAACTCTAACTCATGATTCATCTCCTCTCTCATAACAAATTTTTTCCTTTTTTTTTTCTTTTTTTTTTTAAGAATATTTCACCTTTCATGCGAATATTCACGCTTGCTTAGGCGCAACATACCCGATTACTTGGTTCATACTCTTTTCGTTTTTCTTTTTCTTTTTTTTTTAGAATATTTCACCTTTCATGCGAATATTTACACTTACTTAGGCGCAAAGTACCCGATTACTCAGATCATACTCTTTTTTTCACTCTTGAGGCTATTGCCTTAATACCAGGCGCACCCCATTATTTTATCACTCTCTTTTTTTTTCTTTTTTTTTTTCTTTTTTTCTTTTTTTTTGTTTAGAGAGAGAAAACTTACTCAATTGTTATCATCTTTATCCTTAATCTAATAAACTATTGTGAAGTGAAAAATAGATGTATATTTGCCTCAAAACTACTGTTAGCAATATTTATTTTTTAGATTTTGATCTTTTTCATAAAATTCAAAGTGTATCATCCAATCTACTCTCCTATCCAATTTCAAATCTAAATTTGTTCCTTTATCTGTAAGTAGTTTGATCTATTGATAAAAATACATAAGTTTTTTTTAATTTATTTTTCTTTTCAGTTTTTTTTTAATTTTTTTCAGTTAGTTACCCTAAAAACTAACCAAAGTGTAAAATAAAGAAACCCAAAAATCTAAAAAAAAAAAAAATCATAAAAACAAAAATAAAATCCTAAAAATCCTAACAAATAAAAATCTCCTAATCTACTCCCCCACACCTAAACTTGTGTATGCCCTCATACACAAACTAAGGGTGGTAAAATAAAAAAAGAAAACTATTATACAAATATTATACACTTATTAGAAAATTCAAACGGTTACGACCTCTTGATCGCTTTCCACTCTCATAATGTGTCCTTTTATGTTTTGATATGGATGAACTTAGCCTTTTTGTCAGTTTTGCATTTAATCTCTCCATCTTATTTTTGATTTTTCTCAATTTTTTTCTACTTTTCTTTTTTTTATTCAATAATAAAATTTTGAGGTTGGAAAGCGTACCTTTACCATCGTTCGTATTCCATCCACGAGCATCTTTCATATTTGTAAGTATTTTGGTTTTATCAACGTGTGAAATAACATACTCACTTTGGTATTGTGGAATCATTAGCTCAATTTTGGAGGGCTCTTTTAAGTCATCAGGTACCATGATCTCTTCTTTTTGATGTTCCTTCCTTTCCTCAATTGTTAGGGGCTTGTCATGCAAATTTTCTTCAAACCTGTCATCAAAATTCTCAAAAGAAAATGCCATACTAGTAGACTTATCATTAGTCAAGTTATTATGAATGGATAAAAATTCTTCTTCACAAATTTCTTAACAATTTCCATCAAAAGAATCAAATGATAATGTGTCACTAGCAAGCAAAATATTTTCTTTATCACTGGTTTCTTCATAATTATTGCCACAATGGTCTAAAATAGGTTGATCACAATGTTGAATTATAGACTCATCATGCACAAAACTATTTAATTCATTTTGAATCATATCTACTTCAGAAGATGACTGGAGTGATTGCTCGTTTAAGTCAGATATGTTCAAACTATTAGATGGTTGATCTATAAAAAGTTTAGCTTGAGAAATCGCTTTGAGAAGATCTTCCATACAAGATTCAATTTTAGAGGATGATTTTTGAGATGATGATTTCAGCAAAACTTCCATATCTTCCTCTATTCTACATTTTCGTTCCTCAGACTCATGATCGTAATTTTCCTTATTTTTCTCAAATGATTGCATCTCGAGATCATGAGTGAAATTTGAAGAATGATATGATGGATCCATGTACATATTTGATGACAGATATGAAGTGGTTGGAGGTAGATTCTCATGACATACATATCTCGCTTCTAATCTTTTTAATCTTTCATCTAACATGTTCAATTGAATATCTTGTTCATGATTGAATGTAGAACATGAAGATAAATAGCCCATAAAGAAAGGATCAGATGGAGGATTATCTTGATATGGCTCTTGATTATATGCAAAATTAGAATTATTCATCCATTCATAATTGTAATTTTGTGTATAAGAAGCGCTCGTAGGTTTATTATATGTATTGTGAATTTGTTTATGACCTAGTCCTAGCGAACTTCCTATCCATGGACACTGATAATAATTATGGTATGGATCACGACAATGATTGCAACCAGTTTGATTTTGAAACATTTTTTTTTAATTTTTTTTTGTTTGTTTTGAAGAAGGCGGAGAGGGAAAGAGATGGAAAAGAAAAAATAAAAACAATTGAAATATGATTTTTATAATTTTTTATTATATTTTTTGTAGAATCAGGAACGATAAATACAGAAATATAAAAAATTTGAGGGAGAAACGGAAAGATATTACCGCTAAATAGCGGTATTTACCGCTATTTAGCGGCCAAATCTGGGAGGTTACCTCTCGGATTTTTGTAGTGCACTTCCACTACGCTTTCCTTCACTTTGTATATCCCGTATCTAAAGTTCCAGATCTATACACACTCAACACACACTGTTAAGCCGTAAAACGTTAGAAAAAGCAAGAAAAACACCGTCGATCCCCGACAACGGCGCCAAAAACTTGATGTGATAAATTACTGCAAGCGCACAGTGTCGGTGTAGCGCTGTACAGGTCGTCCCACAGGGATCTAGGGTGTTTTTGCGATTCTTACTCTTTCCTTAGTCTAGCGGATTAACAAAGGATTCTAGGTTGAAGTTGGATTAATCTAAATCGCCTAGAATCTAGAATCCACTAGTTTCCAACCATGTATTTACTTCTACTATCTTCTTCTTTCATAAAAATTTGATCATTTTAGTTTAATCTTTATTTAAAGTGCCCTAAGTATGAGCTATCAAGTGGTGTGCAAGCATAACTCATCAAAGATACTACTTCTCATAAAAACAAACTAAATCTTTAGATAATTCAATGAAAAAGATAAAATCAACAACCCCAAACCCTAACTAAGCATAGGCTATCAAGAAACCTAATTCAAGTATAACCTATCAAAGTCTTAATCTTCGAGTTCTTGTATTTTAATCCTTTTAGAGAAAAATCATGTCTTTATTTATTTTTATTCAAGAAGAAAATACTAGAGAGCAATTACATGATGGATCCTAACTTCATCTACATCCTAGAGCTAAACTAATTAGCTACTCATGATTCTAGAAAGCAATTAAATCTAATCTAGAAAGCAAATAAATCTATACTAGAAAGCAGTTAAATCTATCTAAAAAGCAAATAAAGATTAGAAAATAATGGCTTACCTCTGGAGCACGGTATTGTGGCCGCCACCCCTTCAGCAAAACCCTAATTTTATTAATGGAAGACGAGTACAAACTAAATCCTAATCTACATTAACTACTGCATAAAACCTAGAATACAAGGATACGGCCAATATATAGGCTTCGAAAATCAAACCCTAATTCTAGCAGAACTCTAAAGTCACAAAATTACATCGAAGCCAGGGAAGAAAATTCAGCATGTGGGGCCCATAGTTGGCCGCTAAATGGCGACTAAAACCGATAAATAGCGGTTTTATTTCGAGTAACTCAATTGAAATTTCTTCCACGTCCGTTTCGTGTCTTGATCATTATATTTCCTTGACTGTATTTGACTTTGCATCTCTGTAACATCGTAATCTCGTAGTTTTTCTCACTTTAGAAACTTTTCGGACTCTGATTTCCTACTCCAACATTGATTTCTTGCCATCTCCTTGTATGAATCGAATTACCTGAAAAAGGCACTAAAAATACCCGAGTAGCATTTATTTATATACAAAAATAGATAAAGTATGAGAGGAAAAATACAATATATGATATTCATCACACCCCCACACCTATCTTTTGCTAGTCCTCGAGCAAAACCTAAATCTAAAAAGAAAAATAAAAATCCTAACTCACTTTCGCAAGAATCGCGATTGCACTTAGCACGTGCAATAAGCCTTTAAACCCCTAGGTTACCCTAGTGGACGAGTGTTGTCTCGTGAGGGTTTGCAGTGAATATACCCACAAAATTCAAGAAGAAAATAGATTAAGGAATAAAGAAAAGAAAAATAAGGATAACCGAAAATCAAGAAAAAATAGAAATTTTATACAAAGGAAAGAAAAATCTTTTTTTTTATGATATTTTCATCAATTAATCTCACTAATATACAAACTCAAGAACGCATTTAGATTATCAATTTTCAAATCGAGCGTCATATCAGATACACTTATCATTTTAATCAAAAATTTAAATCCTATCTTTCAATACCTACTAACAGATAATTCATTGGCTCCTATACAACTACATGCACGTGTGATAGTTTATTTCGGCCTTAGACTCAAACTCTAACTCATGATTCATCTCCTCTCTCATAACAAATTTTTTCCTTTTTTTTTTCTTTTTTTTTTTAAGAATATTTCACCTTTCATGCGAATATTCACGCTTGCTTAGGCGCAACATACCCGATTACTTGGTTCATACTCTTTTCATTTTTCTTTTTCTTTTTTTTTTAGAATATTTCACCTTTCATGCGAATATTTACACTTACTTAGGCGCAAAGTACCCGATTACTCAGATCATACTCTTTTTTTCACTCTTGAGGCTATTGCCTTAATACCAGGCGCACCCCATTATTTTATCACTCTCTTTTTTTTTCTTTTTTTTTTCTTTTTTTCTTTTTTTTTTGTTTAGAGAGAGAAAACTTACTCAATTGTTATCATCTTTATCCTTAATCTAATAAACTATTGTGAAGTGAAAAATAGATGTATATTTGCCTCAAAACTACTGTTAGCAATATTTATTTTTTAGATTTTGATTTTTTTCATAAAATTCAAAGTGTATCATCCAATCTACTCTCCTATCCAATTTCAAATCTAAATTTGTTCCTTTATCTGTAAGTAGTTTGATCTATTGATAAAAATACATAAGTTTTTTTTAATTTATTTTTCTTTTCAGTTTTTTTTTAATTTTTTTCAGTTAGTTACCCTAAAAACTAACCAAAGTGTAAAATAAAGAAACCCAAAAATCTAAAAAAAAAAAAAATCATAAAAACAAAAATAAAATCCTAAAAATCCTAACAAATAAAAATCTCCTAATCTACTCCCCCACACCTAAACTTGTGTATGCCCTCATACACAAACTAAGGGTGGTAAAATAAAAAAAGAAAACTATTATACAAATATTATACACTTATTAGAAAATTCAAACGGTTACGACCTCTTGATCGCTTTCCACTCTCATAATGTGTCCTTTTATGTTTTGATATGGATGAACTTAGCCTTTTTGTCAGTTTTGCATTTAATCTCTCCATCTTATTTTTGATTTTTCTCAATTTTTTTCTACTTTTCTTTTTTTTATTCAATAATAAAATTTTGAGGTTGGAAAGCGTACCTTTACCATCGTTCGTATTCCATCCACGAGCATCTTTCATATTTGTAAGTATTTTGGTTTTATCAACGTGTGAAATAACATACTCACTTTGGTATTGTGGAATCATTAGCTCAATTTTGGAGGGCTCTTTTAAGTCATCAGGTACCATGATCTCTTCTTTTTGATGTTCCTTCCTTTCCTCAATTGTTAGGGGCTTGTCATGCAAATTTTCTTCAAACCTGTCATCAAAATTCTCAAAAGAAAATGCCATACTAGTAGACTTATCATTAGTCAAGTTATTATGAATGGATAAAAATTCTTCTTCACAAATTTCTTAACAATTTCCATCAAAAGAATCAAATGATAATGTGTCACTAGCAAGCAAAATATTTTCTTTATCACTGGTTTCTTCATAATTATTGCCACAATGGTCTAAAATAGGTTGATCACAATGTTGAATTATAGACTCATCATGCACAAAACTATTTAATTCATTTTGAATCATATCTACTTCAGAAGATGACTGGAGTGATTGCTCGTTTAAGTCAGATATGTTCAAACTATTAGATGGTTGATCTATAAAAAGTTTAGCTTGAGAAATCGCTTTGAGAAGATCTTCCATACAAGATTCAATTTTAGAGGATGATTTTTGAGATGATGATTTCAGCAAAACTTCCATATCTTCCTCTATTCTACATTTTCGTTCCTCAGACTCATGATCGTAATTTTCCTTATTTTTCTCAAATGATTGCATCTCGAGATCATGAGTGAAATTTGAAGAATGATATGATGGATCCATGTACATATTTGATGACAGATATGAAGTGGTTGGAGGTAGATTCTCATGACATACATATCTCGCTTCTAATCTTTTTAATCTTTCATCTAACATGTTCAATTGAATATCTTGTTCATGATTGAATGTAGAACATGAAGATAAATAGCCCATAAAGAAAGGATCAGATGGAGGATTATCTTGATATGGCTCTTGATTATATGCAAAATTAGAATTATTCATCCATTCATAATTGTAATTTTGTGTATAAGAAGCGCTCGTAGGTTTATTATATGTATTGTGAATTTGTTTATGACCTAGTCCTAGCGAACTTCCTATCCATGGACACTGATAATAATTATGGTATGGATCACGACAATGATTGCAACCAGTTTGATTTTGAAACATTTTTTTTTAATTTTTTTTTGTTTGTTTTGAAGAAGGCGGAGAGGGAAAGAGATGGAAAAGAAAAAATAAAAACAATTGAAATATGATTTTTATAATTTTTTATTATATTTTTTGTAGAATCAAGAACGATAAATACAGAAATACACAAAATTTGAGGGAGAAACGGAAAGATATTGCCGCTAAATAGCGGTATTTACCGCTATTTAGCGGCCAAATCTGGGAGGTTACCTCTCGGATTTTTGTAGTGCACTTCCACTACGCTTTCCTTCACTTTGTATATCCCGTATCTAAAGTTCCAGATCTATACACACTCAACACACACTGTTAAGCCGTAAAACGTTAGAAAAAGCAAGAAAAACACCGTCGATCCCCGACAACGGCGCCAAAAACTTGATGTGATAAATTACTGCAAGCGCACAGTGTCGGTGTAGCGCTGTACAGGTCGTCCCACAGGGATCTAGGGTGTTTTTGCGATTCTTACTCTTTCCTTAGTCTAGCGGATTAACAAAGGATTCTAGGTTGAAGTTGGATTAATCTAAATCGCCTAGAATCTAGAATCCACTAGTTTCCAACCATGTATTTACTTCTACTATCTTCTTCTTTCATAAAAATTTGATCATTTTAGTTTAATCTTTATTTAAAGTGCCCTAAGTATGAGCTATCAAGTGGTGTGCAAGCATAACTCATCAAAGATACTACTTCTCATAAAAACAAACTAAATCTTTAGATAATTCAATGAAAAAGATAAAATCAACAACCCCAAACCCTAACTAAGCATAGGCTATCAAGAAACCTAATTCAAGTATAACCTATCAAAGTCTTAATCTTCGAGTTCTTGTATTTTAATCCTTTTAGAGAAAAATCATGTCTTTATTTATTTTTATTCAAGAAGAAAATACTAGAGAGCAATTACATGATGGATCCTAACTTCATCTACATCCTAGAGCTAAACTAATTAGCTACTCATGATTCTAGAAAGCAATTAAATCTAATCTAGAAAGCAAATAAATCTATACTAGAAAGCAGTTAAATCTATCTAAAAAGCAAATAAAGATTAGAAAATAATGGCTTACCTCTGGAGCACGGTATTGTGGCCGCCACCCCTTCAGCAAAACCCTAATTTTATTAATGGAAGACGAGTACAAACTAAATCCTAATCTACATTAACTACTGCATAAAACCTAGAATACAAGGATACGGCCAATATATAGGCTTCGAAAATCAAACCCTAATTCTAGCAGAACTCTAAAGTCACAAAATTACATCGAAGCCAGGGAAGAAAATTCAGCATGTGGGGCCCATAGTTGGCCGCTAAATGGCGACTAAAACCGATAAATAGCGGTTTTATTTCGAGTAACTCAATTGAAATTTCTTCCACGTCCGTTTCGTGTCTTGATCATTATATTTCCTTGACTGTATTTGACTTTGCATCTCTGTAACATCGTAATCTCGTAGTTTTTCTCACTTTAGAAACTTTTCGGACTCTGATTTCCTACTCCAACATTGATTTCTTGCCATCTCCTTGTATGAATCGAATTACCTGAAAAAGGCACTAAAAATACCCGAGTAGCATTTATTTATATACAAAAATAGATAAAGTATGAGAGGAAAAATACAATATATGATATTCATCACACCCCCACACCTATCTTTTGCTAGTCCTCGAGCAAAACCTAAATCTAAAAAGAAAAATAAAAATCCTAACTCACTTTCGCAAGAATCGCGATTGCACTTAGCACGTGCAATAAGCCTTTAAACCCCTAGGTTACCCTAGTGGACGAGTGTTGTCTCGTGAGGGTTTGCAGTGAATATACCCACAAAATTCAAGAAGAAAATAGATTAAGGAATAAAGAAAAGAAAAATAAGGATAACCGAAAATCAAGAAAAAATAGAAATTTTATACAAAGGAAAGAAAAATCTTTTTTTTTATGATATTTTCATCAATTAATCTCACTAATATACAAACTCAAGAACGCATTTAGATTATCAATTTTCAAATCGAGCGTCATATCAGATACACTTATCATTTTAATCAAAAATTTAAATCCTATCTTTCAATACCTACTAACAGATAATTCATTGGCTCCTATACAACTACATGCACGTGTGATAGTTTATTTCGGCCTTAGACTCAAACTCTAACTCATGATTCATCTCCTCTCTCATAACAAATTTTTTCCTTTTTTTTTTCTTTTTTTTTTTAAGAATATTTCACCTTTCATGCGAATATTCACGCTTGCTTAGGCGCAACATACCCGATTACTTGGTTCATACTCTTTTCATTTTTCTTTTTCTTTTTTTTTTAGAATATTTCACCTTTCATGCGAATATTTACACTTACTTAGGCGCAAAGTACCCGATTACTCAGATCATACTCTTTTTTTCACTCTTGAGGCTATTGCCTTAATACCAGGCGCACCCCATTATTTTATCACTCTCTTTTTTTTTCTTTTTTTTTTCTTTTTTTCTTTTTTTTTTGTTTAGAGAGAGAAAACTTACTCAATTGTTATCATCTTTATCCTTAATCTAATAAACTATTGTGAAGTGAAAAATAGATGTATATTTGCCTCAAAACTACTGTTAGCAATATTTATTTTTTAGATTTTGATTTTTTTCATAAAATTCAAAGTGTATCATCCAATCTACTCTCCTATCCAATTTCAAATCTAAATTTGTTCCTTTATCTGTAAGTAGTTTGATCTATTGATAAAAATACATAAGTTTTTTTTAATTTATTTTTCTTTTCAGTTTTTTTTTAATTTTTTTCAGTTAGTTACCCTAAAAACTAACCAAAGTGTAAAATAAAGAAACCCAAAAATCTAAAAAAAAAAAAAATCATAAAAACAAAAATAAAATCCTAAAAATCCTAACAAATAAAAATCTCCTAATCTACTCCCCCACACCTAAACTTGTGTATGCCCTCATACACAAACTAAGGGTGGTAAAATAAAAAAAGAAAACTATTATACAAATATTATACACTTATTAGAAAATTCAAACGGTTACGACCTCTTGATCGCTTTCCACTCTCATAATGTGTCCTTTTATGTTTTGATATGGATGAACTTAGCCTTTTTGTCAGTTTTGCATTTAATCTCTCCATCTTATTTTTGATTTTTCTCAATTTTTTTCTACTTTTCTTTTTTTTATTCAATAATAAAATTTTGAGGTTGGAAAGCGTACCTTTACCATCGTTCGTATTCCATCCACGAGCATCTTTCATATTTGTAAGTATTTTGGTTTTATCAACGTGTGAAATAACATACTCACTTTGGTATTGTGGAATCATTAGCTCAATTTTGGAGGGCTCTTTTAAGTCATCAGGTACCATGATCTCTTCTTTTTGATGTTCCTTCCTTTCCTCAATTGTTAGGGGCTTGTCATGCAAATTTTCTTCAAACCTGTCATCAAAATTCTCAAAAGAAAATGCCATACTAGTAGACTTATCATTAGTCAAGTTATTATGAATGGATAAAAATTCTTCTTCACAAATTTCTTAACAATTTCCATCAAAAGAATCAAATGATAATGTGTCACTAGCAAGCAAAATATTTTCTTTATCACTGGTTTCTTCATAATTATTGCCACAATGGTCTAAAATAGGTTGATCACAATGTTGAATTATAGACTCATCATGCACAAAACTATTTAATTCATTTTGAATCATATCTACTTCAGAAGATGACTGGAGTGATTGCTCGTTTAAGTCAGATATGTTCAAACTATTAGATGGTTGATCTATAAAAAGTTTAGCTTGAGAAATCGCTTTGAGAAGATCTTCCATACAAGATTCAATTTTAGAGGATGATTTTTGAGATGATGATTTCAGCAAAACTTCCATATCTTCCTCTATTCTACATTTTCGTTCCTCAGACTCATGATCGTAATTTTCCTTATTTTTCTCAAATGATTGCATCTCGAGATCATGAGTGAAATTTGAAGAATGATATGATGGATCCATGTACATATTTGATGACAGATATGAAGTGGTTGGAGGTAGATTCTCATGACATACATATCTCGCTTCTAATCTTTTTAATCTTTCATCTAACATGTTCAATTGAATATCTTGTTCATGATTGAATGTAGAACATGAAGATAAATAGCCCATAAAGAAAGGATCAGATGGAGGATTATCTTGATATGGCTCTTGATTATATGCAAAATTAGAATTATTCATCCATTCATAATTGTAATTTTGTGTATAAGAAGCGCTCGTAGGTTTATTATATGTATTGTGAATTTGTTTATGACCTAGTCCTAGCGAACTTCCTATCCATGGACACTGATAATAATTATGGTATGGATCACGACAATGATTGCAACCAGTTTGATTTTGAAACATTTTTTTTTAATTTTTTTTTGTTTGTTTTGAAGAAGGCGGAGAGGGAAAGAGATGGAAAAGAAAAAATAAAAACAATTGAAATATGATTTTTATAATTTTTTATTATATTTTTTGTAGAATCAGGAACGATAAATACAGAAATACACAAAATTTGAGGGAGAAACGGAAAGATATTGCCGCTAAATAGCGGTATTTACCGCTATTTAGCGGCCAAATCTGGGAGGTTACCTCTCGGATTTTTGTAGTGCACTTCCACTACGCTTTCCTTCACTTTGTATATCCCGTATCTAAAGTTCCAGATCTATACACACTCAACACACACTGTTAAGCCGTAAAACGTTAGAAAAAGCAAGAAAAACACCGTCGATCCCCGACAACGGCGCCAAAAACTTGATGTGATAAATTACTGCAAGCGCACAGTGTCGGTGTAGCGCTGTACAGGTCGTCCCACAGGGATCTAGGGTGTTTTTGCGATTCTTACTCTTTCCTTAGTCTAGCGGATTAACAAAGGATTCTAGGTTGAAGTTGGATTAATCTAAATCGCCTAGAATCTAGAATCCACTAGTTTCCAACCATGTATTTACTTCTACTATCTTCTTCTTTCATAAAAATTTGATCATTTTAGTTTAATCTTTATTTAAAGTGCCCTAAGTATGAGCTATCAAGTGGTGTGCAAGCATAACTCATCAAAGATACTACTTCTCATAAAAACAAACTAAATCTTTAGATAATTCAATGAAAAAGATAAAATCAACAACCCCAAACCCTAACTAAGCATAGGCTATCAAGAAACCTAATTCAAGTATAACCTATCAAAGTCTTAATCTTCGAGTTCTTGTATTTTAATCCTTTTAGAGAAAAATCATGTCTTTATTTATTTTTATTCAAGAAGAAAATACTAGAGAGCAATTACATGATGGATCCTAACTTCATCTACATCCTAGAGCTAAACTAATTAGCTACTCATGATTCTAGAAAGCAATTAAATCTAATCTAGAAAGCAAATAAATCTATACTAGAAAGCAGTTAAATCTATCTAAAAAGCAAATAAAGATTAGAAAATAATGGCTTACCTCTGGAGCACGGTATTGTGGCCGCCACCCCTTCAGCAAAACCCTAATTTTATTAATGGAAGACGAGTACAAACTAAATCCTAATCTACATTAACTACTGCATAAAACCTAGAATACAAGGATACGGCCAATATATAGGCTTCGAAAATCAAACCCTAATTCTAGCAGAACTCTAAAGTCACAAAATTACATCGAAGCCAGGGAAGAAAATTCAGCATGTGGGGCCCATAGTTGGCCGCTAAATGGCGACTAAAACCGATAAATAGCGGTTTTATTTCGAGTAACTCAATTGAAATTTCTTCCACGTCCGTTTCGTGTCTTGATCATTATATTTCCTTGACTGTATTTGACTTTGCATCTCTGTAACATCGTAATCTCGTAGTTTTTCTCACTTTAGAAACTTTTCGGACTCTGATTTCCTACTCCAACATTGATTTCTTGCCATCTCCTTGTATGAATCGAATTACTTGAAAAAGGCACTAAAAATACCCGAGTAGCATTTATTTATATACAAAAATAGATAAAGTATGAGAGGAAAAATACAATATATGATATTCATCACACCCCCACACCTATCTTTTGCTAGTCCTCGAGCAAAACCTAAATCTAAAAAGAAAAATAAAAATCCTAACTCACTTTCGCAAGAATCGCGATTGCACTTAGCACGTGCAATAAGCCTTTAAACCCCTAGGTTACCCTAGTGGACGAGTGTTGTCTCGTGAGGGTTTGCAGTGAATATACCCACAAAATTCAAGAAGAAAATAGATTAAGGAATAAAGAAAAGAAAAATAAGGATAACCGAAAATCAAGAAAAAATAGAAATTTTATACAAAGGAAAGAAAAATCTTTTTTTTTATGATATTTTCATCAATTAATCTCACTAATATACAAACTCAAGAACGCATTTAGATTATCAATTTTCAAATCGAGCGTCATATCAGATACACTTATCATTTTAATCAAAAATTTAAATCCTATCTTTCAATACCTACTAACAGATAATTCATTGGCTCCTATACAACTACATGCACGTGTGATAGTTTATTTCGGCCTTAGACTCAAACTCTAACTCATGATTCATCTCCTCTCTCATAACAAATTTTTTCCTTTTTTTTTTCTTTTTTTTTTTAAGAATATTTCACCTTTCATGCGAATATTCACGCTTGCTTAGGCGCAACATACCCGATTACTTGGTTCATACTCTTTTCATTTTTCTTTTTCTTTTTTTTTTAGAATATTTCACCTTTCATGCGAATATTTACACTTACTTAGGCGCAAAGTACCCGATTACTCAGATCATACTCTTTTTTTCACTCTTGAGGCTATTGCCTTAATACCAGGCGCACCCCATTATTTTATCACTCTCTTTTTTTTTCTTTTTTTTTTCTTTTTTTCTTTTTTTTTTGTTTAGAGAGAGAAAACTTACTCAATTGTTATCATCTTTATCCTTAATCTAATAAACTATTGTGAAGTGAAAAATAGATGTATATTTGCCTCAAAACTACTGTTAGCAATATTTATTTTTTAGATTTTGATTTTTTTCATAAAATTCAAAGTGTATCATCCAATCTACTCTCCTATCCAATTTCAAATCTAAATTTGTTCCTTTATCTGTAAGTAGTTTGATCTATTGATAAAAATACATAAGTTTTTTTTAATTTATTTTTCTTTTCAGTTTTTTTTTAATTTTTTTCAGTTAGTTACCCTAAAAACTAACCAAAGTGTAAAATAAAGAAACCCAAAAATCTAAAAAAAAAAAAAAATCATAAAAACAAAAATAAAATCCTAAAAATCCTAACAAATAAAAATCTCCTAATCTACTCCCCCACACCTAAACTTGTGTATGCCCTCATACACAAACTAAGGGTGGTAAAATAAAAAAAGAAAACTATTATACAAATATTATACACTTATTAGAAAATTCAAACGGTTACGACCTCTTGATCGCTTTCCACTCTCATAATGTGTCCTTTTATGTTTTGATATGGATGAACTTAGCCTTTTTGTCAGTTTTGCATTTAATCTCTCCATCTTATTTTTGATTTTTCTCAATTTTTTTCTACTTTTCTTTTTTTTATTCAATAATAAAATTTTGAGGTTGGAAAGCGTACCTTTACCATCGTTCGTATTCCATCCACGAGCATCTTTCATATTTGTAAGTATTTTGGTTTTATCAACGTGTGAAATAACATACTCACTTTGGTATTGTGGAATCATTAGCTCAATTTTGGAGGGCTCTTTTAAGTCATCAGGTACCATGATCTCTTCTTTTTGATGTTCCTTCCTTTCCTCAATTGTTAGGGGCTTGTCATGCAAATTTTCTTCAAACCTGTCATCAAAATTCTCAAAAGAAAATGCCATACTAGTAGACTTATCATTAGTCAAGTTATTATGAATGGATAAAAATTCTTCTTCACAAATTTCTTAACAATTTCCATCAAAAGAATCAAATGATAATGTGCCACTAGCAAGCAAAATATTTTCTTTATCACTGGTTTCTTCATAATTATTGCCACAATGGTCTAAAATAGGTTGATCACAATGTTGAATTATAGACTCATCATGCACAAAACTATTTAATTCATTTTGAATCATATCTACTTCAGAAGATGACTGGAGTGATTGCTCGTTTAAGTCAGATATGTTCAAACTATTAGATGGTTGATCTATAAAAAGTTTAGCTTGAGAAATCGCTTTGAGAAGATCTTCCATACAAGATTCAATTTTAGAGGATGATTTTTGAGATGATGATTTCAGCAAAACTTCCATATCTTCCTCTATTCTACATTTTCGTTCCTCAGACTCATGATCGTAATTTTCCTTATTTTTCTCAAATGATTGCATCTCGAGATCATGAGTGAAATTTGAAGAATGATATGATGGATCCATGTACATATTTGATGACAGATATGAAGTGGTTGGAGGTAGATTCTCATGACATACATATCTCGCTTCTAATCTTTTTAATCTTTCATCTAACATGTTCAATTGAATATCTTGTTCATGATTGAATGTAGAACATGAAGATAAATAGCCCATAAAGAAAGGATCAGATGGAGGATTATCTTGATATGGCTCTTGATTATATGCAAAATTAGAATTATTCATCCATTCATAATTGTAATTTTGTGTATAAGAAGCGCTCGTAGGTTTATTATATGTATTGTGAATTTGTTTATGACCTAGTCCTAGCGAACTTCCTATCCATGGACACTGATAATAATTATGGTATGGATCACGACAATGATTGCAACCAGTTTGATTTTGAAACATTTTTTTTTAATTTTTTTTTGTTTGTTTTGAAGAAGGCGGAGAGGGAAAGAGATGGAAAAGAAAAAATAAAAACAATTGAAATATGATTTTTATAATTTTTTATTATATTTTTTGTAGAATCAGGAACGATAAATACAGAAATACACAAAATTTGAGGGAGAAACGGAAAGATATTGCCGCTAAATAGCGGTATTTACCGCTATTTAGCGGCCAAATCTGGGAGGTTACCTCTCGGATTTTTGTAGTGCACTTCCACTACGCTTTCCTTCACTTTGTATATCCCGTATCTAAAGTTCCAGATCTATACACACTCAACACACACTGTTAAGCCGTAAAACGTTAGAAAAAGCAAGAAAAACACCGTCGATCCCCGACAACGGCGCCAAAAACTTGATGTGATAAATTACTGCAAGCGCACAGTGTCGGTGTAGCGCTGTACAGGTCGTCCCACAGGGATCTAGGGTGTTTTTGCGATTCTTACTCTTTCCTTAGTCTAGCGGATTAACAAAGGATTCTAGGTTGAAGTTGGATTAATCTAAATCGCCTAGAATCTAGAATCCACTAGTTTCCAACCATGTATTTACTTCTACTATCTTCTTCTTTCATAAAAATTTGATCATTTTAGTTTAATCTTTATTTAAAGTGCCCTAAGTATGAGCTATCAAGTGGTGTGCAAGCATAACTCATCAAAGATACTACTTCTCATAAAAACAAACTAAATCTTTAGATAATTCAATGAAAAAGATAAAATCAACAACCCCAAACCCTAACTAAGCATAGGCTATCAAGAAACCTAATTCAAGTATAACCTATCAAAGTCTTAATCTTCGAGTTCTTGTATTTTAATCCTTTTAGAGAAAAATCATGTCTTTATTTATTTTTATTCAAGAAGAAAATACTAGAGAGCAATTACATGATGGATCCTAACTTCATCTACATCCTAGAGCTAAACTAATTAGCTACTCATGATTCTAGAAAGCAATTAAATCTAATCTAGAAAGCAAATAAATCTATACTAGAAAGCAGTTAAATCTATCTAAAAAGCAAATAAAGATTAGAAAATAATGGCTTACCTCTGGAGCACGGTATTGTGGCCGCCACCCCTTCAGCAAAACCCTAATTTTATTAATGGAAGACGAGTACAAACTAAATCCTAATCTACATTAACTACTGCATAAAACCTAGAATACAAGGATACGGCCAATATATAGGCTTCGAAAATCAAACCCTAATTCTAGCAGAACTCTAAAGTCACAAAATTACATCGAAGCCAGGGAAGAAAATTCAGCATGTGGGGCCCATAGTTGGCCGCTAAATGGCGACTAAAACCGATAAATAGCGGTTTTATTTCGAGTAACTCAATTGAAATTTCTTCCACGTCCGTTTCGTGTCTTGATCATTATATTTCCTTGACTGTATTTGACTTTGCATCTCTGTAACATCGTAATCTCGTAGTTTTTCTCACTTTAGAAACTTTTCGGACTCTGATTTCCTACTCCAACATTGATTTCTTGCCATCTCCTTGTATGAATCGAATTACCTGAAAAAGGCACTAAAAATACCCGAGTAGCATTTATTTATATACAAAAATAGATAAAGTATGAGAGGAAAAATACAATATATGATATTCATCACACCCCCACACCTATCTTTTGCTAGTCCTCGAGCAAAACCTAAATCTAAAAAAGAAAAATAAAAATCCTAACTCACTTTCGCAAGAATCGCGATTGCACTTAGCACGTGCAATAAGCCTTTAAACCCCTAGGTTACCCTAGTGGACGAGTGTTGTCTCGTGAGGGTTTGCAGTGAATATACCCACAAAATTCAAGAAGAAAATAGATTAAGGAATAAAGAAAAGAAAAATAAGGATAACCGAAAATCAAGAAAAAATAGAAATTTTATACAAAGGAAAGAAAAATCTTTTTTTTTATGATATTTTCATCAATTAATCTCACTAATATACAAACTCAAGAACGCATTTAGATTATCAATTTTCAAATCGAGCGTCATATCAGATACACTTATCATTTTAATCAAAAATTTAAATCCTATCTTTCAATACCTACTAACAGATAATTCATTGGCTCCTATACAACTACATGCACGTGTGATAGTTTATTTCGGCCTTAGACTCAAACTCTAACTCATGATTCATCTCCTCTCTCATAACAAATTTTTTCCTTTTTTTTTTCTTTTTTTTTTTAAGAATATTTCACCTTTCATGCGAATATTCACGCTTGCTTAGTCGCAACATACCCGATTACTTGGTTTATACTCTTTTCATTTTTCTTTTTCTTTTTTTTTTAGAATATTTTACCTTTCATGCGAATATTTACACTTACTTAGGCGCAAAGTACCCGATTACTCAGATCATACTCTTTTTTTCACTCTTGAGGCTATTGCCTTAATACCAGGCGCACCCCATTATTTTATCACTCTCTTTTTTTTTCTTTTTTTTTTCTTTTTTTCTTTTTTTTTTTGTTTAGAGAGAGAAAACTTACTCAATTGTTATCATCTTTATCCTTAATCTAATAAACTATTGTGAAGTGAAAAATAGATGTATATTTGCCTCAAAACTACTGTTAGCAATATTTATTTTTTAGATTTTGATTTTTTTCATAAAATTCAAAGTGTATCATCCAATCTACTCTCCTATCCAATTTCAAATCTAAATTTGTTCCTTTATCTGTAAGTAGTTTGATCTATTGATAAAAATACATAAGTTTTTTTTAATTTATTTTTCTTTTCAGTTTTTTTTTAATTTTTTTCAGTTAGTTACCCTAAAAACTAACCAAAGTGTAAAATAAAGAAACCCAAAAATCTAAAAAAAAAAAAAATCATAAAAACAAAAATAAAATCCTAAAAATCCTAACAAATAAAAATCTCCTAATCTACTCCCCCACACCTAAACTTGTGTATGCCCTCATACACAAACTAAGGGTGGTAAAATAAAAAAAGAAAACTATTATACAAATATTATACACTTATTAGAAAATTCAAACGGTTACGACCTCTTGATCGCTTTCCACTCTCATAATGTGTCCTTTTATGTTTTGATATGGATGAACTTAGCCTTTTTGTCAGTTTTGCATTTAATCTCTCCATCTTATTTTTGATTTTTCTCAATTTTTTTCTACTTTTCTTTTTTTTATTCAATAATAAAATTTTGAGGTTGGAAAGCGTACCTTTACCATCGTTCGTATTCCATCCACGAGCATCTTTCATATTTGTAAGTATTTTGGTTTTATCAACGTGTGAAATAACATACTCACTTTGGTATTGTGGAATCATTAGCTCAATTTTGGAGGGCTCTTTTAAGTCATCAGGTACCATGATCTCTTCTTTTTGATGTTCCTTCCTTTCCTCAATTGTTAGGGGCTTGTCATGCAAATTTTCTTCAAACCTGTCATCAAAATTCTCAAAAGAAAATGCCATACTAGTAGACTTATCATTAGTCAAGTTATTATGAATGGATAAAAATTCTTCTTCACAAATTTCTTAACAATTTCCATCAAAAGAATCAAATGATAATGTGTCACTAGCAAGCAAAATATTTTCTTTATCACTGGTTTCTTCATAATTATTGCCACAATGGTCTAAAATAGGTTGATCACAATGTTGAATTATAGACTCATCATGCACAAAACTATTTAATTCATTTTGAATCATATCTACTTCAGAAGATGACTGGAGTGATTGCTCGTTTAAGTCAGATATGTTCAAACTATTAGATGGTTGATCTATAAAAAGTTTAGCTTGAGAAATCGCTTTGAGAAGATCTTCCATACAAGATTCAATTTTAGAGGATGATTTTTGAGATGATGATTTCAGCAAAACTTCCATATCTTCCTCTATTCTACATTTTCGTTCCTCAGACTCATGATCGTAATTTTCCTTATTTTTCTCAAATGATTGCATCTCGAGATCATGAGTGAAATTTGAAGAATGATATGATGGATCCATGTACATATTTGATGACAGATATGAAGTGGTTGGAGGTAGATTCTCATGACATACATATCTCGCTTCTAATCTTTTTAATCTTTCATCTAACATGTTCAATTGAATATCTTGTTCATGATTGAATGTAGAACATGAAGATAAATAGCCCATAAAGAAAGGATCAGATGGAGGATTATCTTGATATGGCTCTTGATTATATGCAAAATTAGAATTATTCATCCATTCATAATTGTAATTTTGTGTATAAGAAGCGCTCGTAGGTTTATTATATGTATTGTGAATTTGTTTATGACCTAGTCCTAGCGAACTTCCTATCCATGGACACTGATAATAATTATGGTATGGATCACGACAATGATTGCAACCAGTTTGATTTTGAAACATTTTTTTTTAATTTTTTTTTGTTTGTTTTGAAGAAGGCGGAGAGGGAAAGAGATGGAAAAGAAAAAATAAAAACAATTGAAATATGATTTTTATAATTTTTTATTATTTTTTTTGTAGAATCAAGAACGATAAATACAGAAATACACAAAATTTGAGGGAGAAACGGAAAGATATTGCCGCTAAATAGCGGTATTTACCGCTATTTAGCGGCCAAATCTGGGAGGTTACCTCTCGGATTTTTGCAGTGCACTTCCACAACGCTTTCCTTCACTTTTTATATCCTGTATCTAAAGTTCCAGATCTATACACACTCAACACACACTGTTAAGCCGTAAAACGTTAGAAAAAGCAAGAAAAACACCGTCGATCCCCGGCAACGGCGCCAAAAACTTGATGTGATAAATTACTGCAAGCGCACAGTGTCGGTGTAGCGCTGTACAGGTCGTCCCACAGGGATCTAGGGTGTTTTTGCGATTCTTACTCTTTCCTTAGTCTAGCGGATTAACAAAGGATTCTAGGTTGAAGTTGGATTAATCTAAATCGCCTAGAATCTAGAATCCACTAGTTTCCAACCATGTATTTACTTCTACTATCTTCTTCTTTCATAAAAATTTGATCATTTTAGTTTAATCTTTATTTAAAGTGCCCTAAGTATGAGCTATCAAGTGGTGTGCAAGCATAACTCATCAAAGATACTACTTCTCATAAAAACAAACTAAATGTTTAGATAATTCAATGAAAAAGATAAAATCAACAACCCCAAACCCTAACTAAGCATAGGCTATCAAGAAACCTAATTAAAGTATAACCTATCAAAGTCTTAATCTTCGAGTTCTTGTATTTTAATCCTTTTAAAGAAAAATCATGTCTTTATTTATTTTTATTCAAGAAGAAAATACTAGAGAGCAATTACATGATGGATCCTAACTTCATCTACATCCTAGAGCTAAACTAATTAGCTACTCATGATTCTAGAAAGCAATTAAATCTAATCTAGAAAGCAAATAAATCTATACTAGAAAGCAGTTAAATCTATCTAAAAAGCAAATAAAGATTAGAAAACAATGGCTTACCTCTGGAGCACGGTATTGTGGCCGCCACCCCTTCAGCAAAACCCTAATTTTATTAATGGAAGACGAGTACAAACTAAATTCTAATCTACATTAACTACTGCATAAAACCTAGAATACAAGGATACGGCCAATATATAGGCTTCGGAAATCAAACCCTAATTCTAGCAGAACTCTAAAGTCACAAAATTACATCGAAGCCAGGGAAGAAAATTCAGCATGTGGGGCCCATAGTTGGCCGCTAAATGGCGGCTAAAACCGATAAATAGCGGTTTTATTTCGAGTAACTCAATTGAAATTTCTTCCACGTCCGTTTCATGTCTTGATCATTATATTTCCTTGACTGTATTTGACTTTGCATCTCTGTAACATCGTAATCTCGTAGTTTTTCTCACTTTAGAAACTTTTCGGACTCTGATTTCCTACTCCAACATTGATTTCTTGCCATCTCCTTGTATGAATCGAATTACCTGAAAAAGGCACTAAAAATACCCGAGTAGCATTTATTTATATACAAAAATAGATAAAGTATGAGAGGAAAAATACAATATATGATATTCATCACACCCCCACACCTATCTTTTGCTAGTCCTCGAGCAAAACCTAAATCTAAAAAGAAAAATAAAAATCCTAACTCACTTTCGCAAGAATCGCGATTGCACTTAGCACGTGCAATAAGCCTTTAAACCCCTAGGTTACCCTAGTGGACGAGTGTTGTCTCGTGAGGGTTTGCAGTGAATATACCCACAAAATTCAAGAAGAAAATAGATTAAGGAATAAAGAAAAGAAAAATAAGGATAACCGAAAATCAAGAAAAAATAGAAATTTTATACAAAGGAAAGAAAAATCTTTTTTTTTATGATATTTTCATCAATTAATCTCACTAATATACAAACTCAAGAACGCATTTAGATTATCAATTTTCAAATCGAGAGTCATATCAGATACACTTATCATTTTAATCAAAAATTTAAATCCTATCTTTCAATACCTACTAACAGATAATTCATTGGCTCCTATACAACTACATGCACGTGTGATAGTTTATTTCGGCCTTAGACTCAAACTCTAACTCATGATTCATCTCCTCTCTCATAACAAATTTTTTCCTTTTTTTTTTCTTTTTTTTTTTAAGAATATTTCACCTTTCATGCGAATATTCACGCTTGCTTAGGCGCAACATACCCGATTACTTGGTTCATACTCTTTTCGTTTTTCTTTTTCTTTTTTTTTTAGAATATTTCACCTTTCATGCGAATATTTACACTTACTTAGGCGCAAAGTACCCGATTACTCAGATCATACTCTTTTTTTCACTCTTGAGGCTATTGCCTTAATACCAGGCGCACCCCATTATTTTATCACTCTCTTTTTTTTTCTTTTTTTTTTTCTTTTTTTCTTTTTTTTTTGTTTAGAGAGAGAAAACTTACTCAATTGTTATCATCTTTATCCTTAATCTAATAAACTATTGTGAAGTGAAAAATAGATGTATATTTGCCTCAAAACTACTGTTAGCAATATTTATTTTTTAGATTTTGATCTTTTTCATAAAATTCAAAGTGTATCATCCAATCTACTCTCCTATCCAATTTCAAATCTAAATTTGTTCCTTTATCTGTAAGTAGTTTGATCTATTGATAAAAATACATAAGTTTTTTTTAATTTATTTTTCTTTTCAGTTTTTTTTTAATTTTTTTCAGTTAGTTACCCTAAAAACTAACCAAAGTGTAAAATAAAGAAACCCAAAAATCTAAAAAAAAAAAAAATCATAAAAACAAAAATAAAATCCTAAAAATCCTAACAAATAAAAATCTCCTAATCTACTCCCCCACACCTAAACTTGTGTATGCCCTCATACACAAACTAAGGGTGGTAAAATAAAAAAAGAAAACTATTATACAAATATTATACACTTATTAGAAAATTCAAACGGTTACGACCTCTTGATCGCTTTCCACTCTCATAATGTGTCCTTTTATGTTTTGATATGGATGAACTTAGCCTTTTTGTCAGTTTTGCATTTAATCTCTCCATCTTATTTTTGATTTTTCTCAATTTTTTTCTACTTTTCTTTTTTTTATTCAATAATAAAATTTTGAGGTTGGAAAGCGTACCTTTACCATCGTTCGTATTCCATCCACGAGCATCTTTCATATTTGTAAGTATTTTGGTTTTATCAACGTGTGAAATAACATACTCACTTTGGTATTGTGGAATCATTAGCTCAATTTTGGAGGGCTCTTTTAAGTAATCAGGTACCATGATCTCTTCTTTTTGATGTTCCTTCCTTTCCTCAATTGTTAGGGGCTTGTCATGCAAATTTTCTTCAAACCTGTCATCAAAATTCTCAAAAGAAAATGCCATACTAGTAGACTTATCATTAGTCAAGTTATTATGAATGGATAAAAATTCTTCTTCACAAATTTCTTAACAATTTCCATCAAAAGAATCAAATGATAATGTGTCACTAGCAAGCAAAATATTTTCTTTATCACTGGTTTCTTCATAATTATTGCCACAATGGTCTAAAATAGGTTGATCACAATGTTGAATTATAGACTCATCATGCACAAAACTATTTAATTCATTTTGAATCATATCTACTTCAGAAGATGACTGGAGTGATTGCTCGTTTAAGTCAGATATGTTCAAACTATTAGATGGTTGATCTATAAAAAGTTTAGCTTGAGAAATCGCTTTGAGAAGATCTTCCATACAAGATTCAATTTTAGAGGATGATTTTTGAGATGATGATTTCAGCAAAACTTCCATATCTTCCTCTATTCTACATTTTCGTTCCTCAGACTCATGATCGTAATTTTCCTTATTTTTCTCAAATGATTGCATCTCGAGATCATGAGTGAAATTTGAAGAATGATATGATGGATCCATGTACATATTTGATGACAGATATGAAGTGGTTGGAGGTAGATTCTCATGACATACATATCTCGCTTCTAATCTTTTTAATCTTTCATCTAACATGTTCAATTGAATATCTTGTTCATGATTGAATGTAGAACATGAAAATAAATAGCCCATAAAGAAAGGATCAGATGGAGGATTATCTTGATATGGCTCTTGATTATATGCAAAATTAGAATTATTCATCCATTCATAATTGTAATTTTGTGTATAAGAAGCGCTCGTAGGTTTATTATATGTATTGTGAATTTGTTTATGACCTAGTCCTAGCGAACTTCCTATCCATGGACACTGATAATAATTATGGTATGGATCACGACAATGATTGCAACCAGTTTGATTTTGAAACATTTTTTTTTAATTTTTTTTTGTTTGTTTTGAAGAAGGCGGAGAGGGAAAGAGATGGAAAAGAAAAAATAAAAACAATTGAAATATGATTTTTATAATTTTTTATTATATTTTTTTAGAATCAGGAACGATAAATACAGAAATACACAAAATTTGAGGGAGAAACGGAAAGATATTGCCGCTAAATAGCGGTATTTACCGCTATTTAGCGGTCAAATCTGGGAGGTTACCTCTCGGATTTTTGTAGTGCACTTCCACTACGCTTTCCTTCACTTTGTATATCCCGTATCTAAAGTTCCAGATCTATACACACTCAACACACACTGTTAAGCCGTAAAACGTTAGAAAAAGCAAGAAAAACACCGTCGATCCCCGACAACGGCGCCAAAAACTTGATGTGATAAATTACTGCAAGCGCACAGTGTCGGTGTAGCGCTGTACAGGTCGTCCCACAGGGATCTAGGGTGTTTTTGCGATTCTTACTCTTTCCTTAGTCTAGCGGATTAACAAAGGATTCTAGGTTGAAGTTGGATTAATCTAAATCGCCTAGAATCTAGAATCCACTAGTTTCCAACCATGTATTTACTTCTACTATCTTCTTCTTTCATAAAAATTTGATCATTTTAGTTTAATCTTTATTTAAAGTGCCCTAAGTATGAGCTATCAAGTGGTGTGCAAGCATAACTCATCAAAGATACTACTTCTCATAAAAACAAACTAAATGTTTAGATAATTCAATGAAAAAGATAAAATCAACAACCCCAAACCCTAACTAAGCATAGGCTATCAAGAAACCTAATTCAAGTATAACCTATCAAAGTCTTAATCTTCGAGTTCTTGTATTTTAATCCTTTTAGAGAAAAATCATGTCTTTATTTATTTTTATTCAAGAAGAAAATACTAGAGAGCAATTACATGATGGATCCTAACTTCATCTACATCCTAGAGCTAAACTAATTAGCTACTCATGATTCTAGAAAGCAATTAAATCTAATCTAGAAAGCAAATAAATCTATACTAGAAAGCAGTTAAATCTATCTAAAAAGCAAATAAAGATTAGAAAATAATGGCTTACCTCTGGAGCACGGTATTGTGGCCGCCACCCCTTCAGCAAAACCCTAATTTTATTAATGGAAGACGAGTACAAACTAAATCCTAATCTACATTAACTACTGCATAAAACCTAGAATACAAGGATACGGCCAATATATAGGTTTCGAAAATCAAACCCTAATTCTAGCAGAACTCTAAAGTCACAAAATTACATCGAAGTCAGGGAAGAAAATTCAGCATGTGGGGCCCATAGTTGGCCGCTAAATGGCGGCTAAAACCGATAAATAGCGGTTTTATTTCGAGTAACTCAATTGAAATTTCTTCCACGTCCGTTTCGTGTCTTGATCATTATATTTCCTTGACTGTATTTGACTTTGCATCTCTGTAACATCGTAATCTCGTAGTTTTTCTCACTTTAGAAACTTTTCGGACTCTGATTTCCTACTCCAACATTGATTTCTTGCCATCTCCTTGTATGAATCGAATTACCTGAAAAAGGCACTAAAAATACCCGAGTAGCATTTATTTATATACAAAAATAGATAAAGTATGAGAGGAAAAATACAATATATGATATTCATCACACCCCCACACCTATCTTTTGCTAGTCCTCGAGCAAAACCTAAATCTAAAAAGAAAAATAAAAATCCTAACTCACTTTCGCAAGAATCGCGATTGCACTTAGCACGTGCAATAAGCCTTTAAACCCCTAGGTTACCCTAGTGGACGAGTGTTGTCTCGTGAGGGTTTGCAGTGAATATACCCACAAAATTCAAGAAGAAAATAGATTAAGGAATAAAGAAAAGAAAAATAAGGATAACCGAAAATCAAGAAAAAATAGAAATTTTATACAAAGGAAAGAAAAATCTTTTTTTTTATGATATTTTCATCAATTAATCTCACTAATATACAAACTCAAGAACGCATTTAGATTATCAATTTTCAAATCGAGCGTCATATCAGATACACTTATCATTTTAATCAAAAATTTAAATCCTATCTTTCAATACCTACTAACAGATAATTCATTGGCTCCTATACAACTACATGCACGTGTGATAGTTTATTTCGGCCTTAGACTCAAACTCTAACTCATGATTCATCTCCTCTCTCATAACAAATTTTTTCCTTTTTTTTTTCTTTTTTTTTTTAAGAATATTTCACCTTTCATGCGAATATTCACGCTTGCTTAGGCGCAACATACCCGATTACTTGGTTCATACTCTTTTCATTTTTCTTTTTCTTTTTTTTTTAGAATATTTCACCTTTCATGCGAATATTTACACTTACTTAGGCGCAAAGTACCCGATTACTCAGATCATACTCTTTTTTTCACTCTTGAGGCTATTGCCTTAATACCAGGCGCACCCCATTATTTTATCACTCTCTTTTTTTTTCTTTTTTTTTTTCTTTTTTTCTTTTTTTTTTGTTTAGAGAGAGAAAACTTACTCAATTGTTATCATCTTTATCCTTAATCTAATAAACTATTGTGAAGTGAAAAATAGATGTATATTTGCCTCAAAACTACTGTTAGCAATATTTATTTTTTAGATTTTGATTTTTTTCATAAAATTCAAAGTGTATCATCCAATCTACTCTCTTTTCCAATTTCAAATCTAAATTTGTTCCTTTATCTGTAAGTAGTTTGATCTATTGATAAAAATACATAAGTTTTTTTTAATTTATTTTTCTTTTCAGTTTTTTTTTAATTTTTTTCAGTTAGTTACCCTAAAAACTAACCAAAGTGTAAAATAAAGAAACCCAAAAATCTAAAAAAAAAAAAAATCATAAAAACAAAAATAAAATCCTAAAAATCCTAACAAATAAAAATCTCCTAATCTACTCCCCCACACCTAAACTTGTGTATGCCCTCATACACAAACTAAGGGTGGTAAAATAAAAAAAGAAAACTATTATACAAATATTATACACTTATTAGAAAATTCAAATGGTTACGACCTCTTGATCGCTTTCCACTCTCATAATGTGTCCTTTTATGTTTTGATATGGATGAACTTAGCTTTTTTGTCAGTTTTGCATTTAATCTCTCCATCTTATTTTTGATTTTTCTCAATTTTTTTCTACTTTTCTTTTTTTTATTCAATAATAAAATTTTGAGGTTGGAAAGCGTACCTTTACCATCGTTCGTATTCCATCCACGAGCATCTTTCATATTTGTAAGTATTTTGGTTTTATCAACGTGTGAAATAACATACTCACTTTGGTATTGTGGAATCATTAGCTCAATTTTGGAGGGCTCTTTTAAGTCATCAGGTACCATGATCTCTTCTTTTTGATGTTCCTTCCTTTCCTCAATTGTTAGGGGCTTGTCATGCAAATTTTCTTCAAACCTGTCATCAAAATTCTCAAAAGAAAATGCCATACTAGTAGACATATCATTAGTCAAGTTATTATGAATGGATAAAAATTCTTCTTCACAAATTTCTTAACAATTTCCATCAAAAGAATCAAATGATAATGTGTCACTAGCAAGCAAAATATTTTCTTTATCACTGGTTTCTTCATAATTATTGCCACAATGGTCTAAAATAGGTTGATCACAATGTTGAATTATAGACTCATCATGCACAAAACTATTTAATTCATTTTGAATCATATCTACTTCAGAAGATGACTGGAGTGATTGCTCGTTTAAGTCAGATATGTTCAAACTATTAGATGGTTGATCTATAAAAAGTTTAGCTTGAGAAATCGCTTTGAGAAGATCTTCCATACAAGATTCAATTTTAGAGGATGATTTTTGAGATGATGATTTCAGCAAAACTTCCATATCTTCCTCTATTCTACATTTTCGTTCCTCAGACTCATGATCGTAATTTTCCTTATTTTTCTCAAATGATTGCATCTCGAGATCATGAGTGAAATTTGAAGAATGATATGATGGATCCATGTACATATTTGATGACAGATATGAAGTGGTTGGAGGTAGATTCTCATGACATACATATCTCGCTTCTAATCTTTTTAATCTTTCATCTAACATGTTCAATTGAATATCTTGTTCATGATTGAATGTAGAACATGAAGATAAATAGCCCATAAAGAAAGGATCAGATGGAGGATTATCTTGATATGACTCTTGATTATATGCAAAATTAGAATTATTCATCCATTCATAATTGTAATTTTGTGTATAAGAAGCGCTCGTAGGTTTATTATATGTATTGTGAATTTGTTTATGACCTAGTCCTAGCGAACTTCCTATCCATGGACACTGATAATAATTATGGTATGGATCACGACAATGATTGCAACCAGTTTGATTTTGAAACATTTTTTTTTAATTTTTTTTTGTTTGTTTTGAAGAAGGCGGAGAGGGAAAGAGATGGAAAAGAAAAAAATAAAAACAATTGAAATATGATTTTTATAATTTATTATTATTTTTTTTTTAGAATCAAGAACGATAAATACAGAAATAAACAAAATTTGAGGGAGAAACGGAAAGATATTGCCGCTAAATAGCGGTATTTACCGCTATTTAGCGGCCAAATCTGGGAGGTTACCTCTCGGATTTTTGCAGTGCACTTCCACAACGCTTTACTTCACTTTGTATACCATGTATCTAAAGTTCCAGATCTATACACACTCAACACACACTGTTAAGCCGTAAAACGTTAGAA
The DNA here is from genome assembly GCA_036321105.1 of Dracaena cambodiana. Lineage (NCBI taxonomy): Eukaryota > Viridiplantae > Streptophyta > Magnoliopsida > Asparagales > Asparagaceae > Dracaena > Dracaena cambodiana. The sequence continues at coordinate 37,649,857 of JAYEPQ010000011.1, read as the reverse complement.
AAAGCAAGAAAAACACCGTCGATCCCCGGCAACGGCGCCAAAAACTTGATGTGATAAATTACTGCAAGCGCAACGTGTCGGTGTAGCGCTGTACAGGTCGTCCCACAGGGATCTAGGGTGTTTTTGCGATTCTTACTCTTTCCTTAGTCTAGCGGATTAACAAAAGATTCTAGGTTGAAGTTGGATTAATCTAAATCGCCTAGGATCTAGAATCCACTAGTTTCCAACCATGTATTTACTTCTACTATCTTCTTCTTTCATAAAAATTTGATCTTTTTAGTTTAATCTTTATTTAAAGTGCCCTAAGTATGAGCTATCAAGTGGTGTGCAAGTATAACTCATCAAAGATACTACTTCTCATAAAAACAAACTAAATGTTTAGATAATTCAATGAAAAAGATAAAATCAACAACCCCAAACCCTAACTAAGCATAGGCTATCAAGAAACCTAATTCAAGTATAACCTATCAAAGTCTTAATCTTCGAGTTCTTGTATTTTAATCCTTTTAGAGAAAAATCATGTCTTTATTTATTTTTATTCAAGAAGAAAATACTAGAGAGCAATTACATGATGGATCCTAACTTCATCTACATCCTAGAGCTAAACTAATTAGCTACTCATGATTCTAGAAAGCAATTAAATCTAATCTAGAAAGCAAATAAATCTATACTAGAAAGCAGTTAAATCTATCTAAAAAGCAAATAAAGATTAGAAAACAATGGCTTACCTCTGGAGCACGGTATTGTGGCCGCCACCCCTTCAGCAAAACCCTAATTTTATTAATGGAAGACGAGTACAAACTAAATCCTAATCTACATTAACTATTGCATAAAACCTAGAATACAAGGATACGGCCAATATATAGGCTTCGGAAATCAAACCCTAATTCTAGCAGAACTCTAAAGTCACAAAATTACATCGAAGCCAGGGAAGACAATTCAGCATGTGGGGCCCACAGTTGGCCGCTAAATGGCTGCTAAAACCGCTAAATAGCGGTTTTATTTCGAGTAACTCAATTGAAATTTCTTCCACGTCCGTTTCGTGTCTTGATCATTATATTTCCTTGACTGTATTTGACTTTGCATCTCTGTAACATCGTAATCTCGTAGTTTTTCTCACTTTAGAAACTTTTCGGACTCTGATTTCCTACTCCAACATTGATTTCTTGCCATCTCCTTGTATGAATCGAATTACCTGAAAAAGGCACTAAAAATACCCGAGTAGCATTTATTTATATACAAAAATAGATAAAGTATGAGAGGAAAAATACAATATATGATATTCATCACACCCCCACACCTATCTTTTGCTAGTCCTCGAGCAAAACCTAAATCTAAAAAGAAAAATAAAAATCCTAACTCACTTTCGCAAGAATCGCGATTGCACTTAGCACGTGCAATAAGCCTTTAAACCCCTAGGTTACCCTAGTGGACGAGTGTTGTCTCGTGAGGGTTTGCAGTGAATATACCCACAAAATTCAAGAAGAAAATAGATTAAGGAATAAAGAAAAGAAAAATAAGGATAACCGAAAATCAAGAAAAAATAGAAATTTTATACAAAGGAAAGAAAAATCTTTTTTTTTATGATATTTTCATCAATTAATCTCACTAATATACAAACTCAAGAACGCATTTAGATTATCAATTTTCAAATCGAGCGTCATATCAGATACACTTATCATTTTAATCAAAAATTTAAATCCTATCTTTCAATACCTACTAACAGATAATTCATTGGCTCCTATACAACTACATGCACGTGTGATAGTTTATTTCGGCCTTAGACTCAAACTCTAACTCATGATTCATCTCCTCTCTCATAACAAATTTTTTCCTCTTTTTTTTCTTTTTTTTTTTAAGAATATTTCACCTTTCATGCGAATATTCACGCTTGCTTAGGCGCAACATACCCGATTACTTGGTTCATACTCTTTTCGTTTTTCTTTTTCTTTTTTTTTTAGAATATTTCACCTTTCATGCGAATATTTACACTTACTTAGGCGCAAAGTACCCGATTACTCAGATCATACTCTTTTTTTCACTCTTGAGGCTATTGCCTTAATACTAGGCGCACCCCATTATTTTATCACTCTCTTTTTTTTTCTTTTTTTTTTCTTTTTTTCTTTTTTTTTTGTTTAGAGAGAGAAAACTTACTCAATTGTTATCATCTTTATCCTTAATCTAATAAACTATTGTGAAGTGAAAAATAGATGTATATTTGCCTCAAAACTACTGTTAGCAATATTTATTTTTTAGATTTTGATCTTTTTCATAAAATTCAAAGTGTATCATCCAATCTACTCTCCTATCCAATTTCAAATCTAAATTTGTTCCTTTATCTGTAAGTAGTTTGATCTATTGATAAAAATACATAAGTTTTTTTTAATTTATTTTTCTTTTCAGTTTTTTTTTAATTTTTTTCAGTTAGTTACCCTAAAAACTAACCAAAGTGTAAAATAAAGAAACCCAAAAATCTAAAAAAAAAAAAAATCATAAAAACAAAAATAAAATCCTAAAAATCCTAACAAATAAAAATCTCCTAATCTACTCCCCCACACCTAAACTTGTGTATGCCCTCATACACAAACTAAGGGTGGTAAAATAAAAAAAGAAAACTATTATACAAATATTATACACTTATTAGAAAATTCAAACGGTTACGACCTCTTGATCGCTTTCCACTCTCATAATGTGTCCTTTTATGTTTTGATATGGATGAACTTAGCCTTTTTGTCAGTTTTGCATTTAATCTCTCCATCTTATTTTTGATTTTTCTCAATTTTTTTCTACTTTTCTTTTTTTTATTCAATAATAAAATTTTGAGGTTGGAAAGCGTACCTTTACCATCGTTCGTATTCCATCCACGAGCATCTTTCATATTTGTAAGTATTTTGGTTTTATCAACGTGTGAAATAACATACTCACTTTGGTATTGTGGAATCATTAGCTCAATTTTGGAGGGCTCTTTTAAGTCATCAGGTACCATGATCTCTTCTTTTTGATGTTCCTTCCTTTCCTCAATTGTTAGGGGCTTGTCATGCAAATTTTCTTCAAACCTGTCATCAAAATTCTCAAAAGAAAATGCCATACTAGTAGACTTATCATTAGTCAAGTTATTATGAATGGATAAAAATTCTTCTTCACAAATTTCTTCACAATTTCCATCAAAAGAATCAAATGATAATGTGTCACTAGCAAGCAAAATATTTTCTTTATCACTGGTTTCTTCATAATTATTGCCACAATGGTCTAAAATAGGTTGATCACAATATTGAATTATAGACTCATCATGCACAAAACTATTTAATTCATTTTGAATCATATCTACTTCAGAAGATGACTGGAGTGATTGCTCGTTTGAGTCAGATATGTTCAAACTATTAGATGGTTGATCTATAAAAAGTTTAGCTTGAGAAATCGCTTTGAGAAGATCCTCCATACAAGATTCAATTTTAGAGGATGATTTTTGAGATGATGATTTCAGCAAAACTTCCATATCTTCCTCTATTCTACATTTTCGTTCCTCAGACTCATGATCGTAATTTTCCTTATTTTTCTCAAATGATTGCATCTCGAGATCATGAGTGAAATTTGAAGAATGATATGATGGATCCATGTACATATTTGATGACAGATATGAAGTGGTTGGAGGTAGATTCTCATGACATACATATCTCGCTTCTAATCTTTTTAATCTTTCATCTAACATGTTCAATTGAATATCTTGTTCATGATTGAATGTAGAACATGAAGATAAATAGCCCATAAAGAAAGGATCAGATGGAGGATTATCTTGATATGACTCTTGATTATATGCAAAATTAGAATTATTCATCCATTCATAATTGTAATTTTGTGTATAAGAAGCGCTCGTAGGTTTATTATATGTATTGTGAATTTGTTTATGACCTAGTCCTAGCGAACTTCCTATCCATGGACACTGATAATAATTATGGTATGGATCACGACAATGATTGCAACCAGTTTGATTTTGAAACATTTTTTTTTAATTTTTTTTTGTTTGTTTTGAAGAAGGCGGAGAGGGAAAGAGATGGAAAAGAAAAAAATAAAAACAATTGAAATATGATTTTTATAATTTTTTATTATTTTTTTTTTAGAATCAAGAACGATAAATACAGAAATAAACAAAATTTGAGGGAGAAACGGAAAGATATTGCCGCTAAATAGCGGTATTTACCGCTATTTAGCGGCCAAATCTGGGAGGTTACCTCTCGGATTTTTGCAGTGCACTTCCACAACGCTTTACTTCACTTTGTATACCATGTATCTAAAGTTCCAGATCTATACACACTCAACACACACTGTTAAGCCGTAAAACGTTAGCAAAAGCAAGAAAAACACCGTCGATCCCCGGCAACGGCGCCAAAAACTTGATGTGATAAATTACTGCAAGCGCAACGTGTCGGTGTAGCGCTGTACAGGTCGTCCCACAGGGATCTAGGGTGTTTTTGCGATTCTTACTCTTTCCTTAGTCTAGCGGATTAACAAAAGATTCTAGGTTGAAGTTGGATTAATCTAAATCTCCTAGGATCTAGAATCCACTAGTTTCCAACCATGTATTTACTTCTACTATCTTCTTCTTTCATAAAAATTTGATCTTTTTAGTTTAATCTTTATTTAAAGTGCCCTAAGTATGAGCTATCAAGTGGTGTGCAAGTATAACTCATCAAACATACTACTTCTCATAAAAACAAACTAAATGTTTAGATAATTCAATGAAAAAGATAAAATCAACAACCCCAAACCCTAACTAAGCATAGGCTATCAAGAAACCTAATTCAAGTATAACCTATCAAAGTCTTAATCTTCGAGTTCTTGTATTTTAATCCTTTTAGAGAAAAATCATGTCTTTATTTATTTTTATTCAAGAAGAAAATACTAGAGAGCAATTACATGATGGATCCTAACTTCATCTACATCCTAGAGCTAAACTAATTAGCTACTCATGATTCTAGAAAGCAATTAAATCTAATCTAGAAAGCAAATAAATCTATACTAGAAAGCAGTTAAATCTATCTAAAAAGCAAATAAAGATTAGAAAACAATGGCTTACCTCTGGAGCACGGTATTGTGGCCGCCACCCCTTCAGCAAAACCCTAATTTTATTAATGGAAGACGAGTACAAACTAAATCCTAATCTACATTAACTATTGCATAAAACCTAGAATACAAGGATACGGCCAATATATAGGCTTCGGAAATCAAACCCTAATTCTAGCAGAACTCTAAAGTCACAAAATTACATCGAAGCCAGGGAAGACAATTCAGCATGTGGGGCCCACAGTTGGCCGCTAAATGGCTGCTAAAACCGCTAAATAGCGGTTTTATTTCGAGTAACTCAATTGAAATTTCTTCCACGTCCGTTTCGTGTCTTGATCATTATATTTCCTTGACTGTATTTGACTTTGCATCTCTGTAACATCGTAATCTCGTAGTTTTTCTCACTTTAGAAACTTTTCGGACTCTGATTTCCTACTCCAACATTGATTTCTTGCCATCTCCTTGTATGAATCGAATTACCTGAAAAAGGCACTAAAAATACCCGAGTAGCATTTATTTATATACAAAAATAGATAAAGTATGAGAGGAAAAATACAATATATGATATTCATCACACCCCCACACCTATCTTTTGCTAGTCCTCGAGCAAAACCTAAATCTAAAAAGAAAAATAAAAATCCTAACTCACTTTCGCAAGAATCGCGATTGCACTTAGCACGTGCAATAAGCCTTTAAACCCCTAGGTTACCCTAGTGGACGAGTGTTGTCTCGTGAGGGTTTGCAGTGAATATACCCACAAAATTCAAGAAGAAAATAGATTAAGGAATAAAGAAAAGAAAAATAAGGATAACCGAAAATCAAGAAAAAATAGAAATTTTATACAAAGGAAAGAAAAATCTTTTTTTTTATGATATTTTCATCAATTAATCTCACTAATATACAAACTCAAGAACGCATTTAGATTATCAATTTTCAAATCGAGCGTCATATCAGATACACTTATCATTTTAATCAAAAATTTAAATCCTATCTTTCAATACCTACTAACAGATAATTCATTGGCTCCTATACAACTACATGCACGTGTGATAGTTTATTTCGGCCTTAGACTCTAACTCTAACTCATGATTCATCTCCTCTCTCATAACAAATTTTTTCCTCTTTTTTTTCTTTTTTTTTTTAAGAATATTTCACCTTTCATGCGAATATTCACGCTTGCTTAGGCGCAACATACCCGATTACTTGGTTCATACTCTTTTCGTTTTTCTTTTTCTTTTTTTTTTAGAATATTTCACCTTTCATGCGAATATTTACACTTACTTAGGCGCAAAGTACCCGATTACTCAGATCATACTCTTTTTTTCACTTTTGAGGCTATTGCCTTAATACTAGGCGCACCCCATTATTTTATCACTCTCTTTTTTTTTCTTTTTTTTTTCTTTTTTTCTTTTTTTTTTGTTTAGAGAGAGAAAACTTACTCAATTGTTATCATCTTTATCCTTAATCTAATAAACTATTGTGAAGTGAAAAATAGATGTATATTTGCCTCAAAACTACTGTTAGCAATATTTATTTTTTAGATTTTGATCTTTTTCATAAAATTCAAAGTGTATCATCCAATCTACTCTCCTATCCAATTTCAAATCTAAATTTGTTCCTTTATCTGTAAGTAGTTTGATCTATTGATAAAAATACATAAGTTTTTTTTAATTTATTTTTCTTTTCAGTTTTTTTTTAATTTTTTTCAGTTAGTTACCCTAAAAACTAACCAAAGTGTAAAATAAAGAAACCCAAAAATCTAAAAAAAAAAAAAAATCATAAAAACAAAAATAAAATCCTAAAAATCCTAACAAATAAAAATCTCCTAATCTACTCCCCCACACCTAAACTTGTGTATGCCCTCATACACAAACTAAGGGTGGTAAAATAAAAAAAGAAAACTATTATACAAATATTATACACTTATTAGAAAATTCAAACGGTTACGACCTCTTGATCGCTTTCCACTCTCATAATGTGTCCTTTTATGTTTTGATATGGATGAACTTAGCCTTTTTGTCAGTTTTGCATTTAATCTCTCCATCTTATTTTTGATTTTTCTCAATTTTTTTCTACTTTTCTTTTTTTTATTCAATAATAAAATTTTGAGGTTGGAAAGCGTACCTTTACCATCGTTCGTATTCCATCCACGAGCATCTTTCATATTTGTAAGTATTTTGGTTTTATCAACGTGTGAAATAACATACTCACTTTGGTATTGTGGAATCATTAGCTCAATTTTGGAGGGCTCTTTTAAGTCATCAGGTACCATGATCTCTTCTTTTTGATGTTCCTTCCTTTCCTCAATTGTTAGGGGCTTGTCATGCAAATTTTCTTCAAACCTGTCATCAAAATTCTCAAAAGAAAATGCCATACTAGTAGACTTATCATTAGTCAAGTTATTATGAATGGATAAAAATTCTTCTTCACAAATTTCTTCACAATTTCCATCAAAAGAATCAAATGATAATGTGTCACTAGCAAGCAAAATATTTTCTTTATCACTGGTTTCCTCATAATTATTGCCACAATGGTCTAAAATAGGTTGATCACAATATTGAATTATAGACTCATCATGCACAAAACTATTTAATTCATTTTGAATCATATCTACTTCAGAAGATGACTGGAGTGATTGCTCGTTTGAGTCAGATATGTTCAAACTATTAGATGGTTGATCTATAAAAAGTTTAGCTTGAGAAATCGCTTTGAGAAGATCTTCCATACAAGATTCAATTTTAGAGGATGATTTTTGAGATGATGATTTCAGCAAAACTTCCATATCTTCCTCTATTCTACATTTTCGTTCCTCAGACTCATGATCGTAATTTTCCTTATTTTTCTCAAATGATTGCATCTCGAGATCATGAGTGAAATTTGAAGAATGATATGATGGATCCATGTACATATTTGATGACAGATATGAAGTGGTTGGAGGTAGATTCTCATGACATACATATCTCGCTTCTAATCTTTTTAATCTTTCATCTAACATGTTCAATTGAATATCTTGTTCATGATTGAATGTAGAACATGAAGATAAATAGCCCATAAAGAAAGGATCAGATGGAGGATTATCTTGATATGGCTCTTGATTATATGCAAAATTAGAATTATTCATCCATTCATAATTGTAATTTTGTGTATAAGAAGCGCTCGTAGGTTTATTATATGTATTGTGAATTTGTTTATGACCTAGTCCTAGCGAACTTCCTATCCATGGACACTGATAATAATTATGGTATGGATCACGATAATGATTGCAACCAGTTTGATTTTGAAACATTTTTTTTTTATTTTTTTTTGTTTGTTTTGAAGAAGGCGGAGAGGGAAAGAGATGGAAAAGAAAAAATAAAAACAATTGAAATATGATTTTTATAATTTTTTATTATTTTTTTTGTAGAATCAAGAACGATAAATACAGAAATACACAAAATTTGAGGGAGAAACGGAAAGATATTGCCGCTAAATAGCGGTATTTACCGCTATTTAGCGGCCAAATCTGGGAGGTTACCTCTCGGATTTTTGCAGTGCACTTCCACAACGCTTTCCTTCACTTTGTATATCCTGTATCTAAAGTTCCAGATCTATACACACTCAACACACACTGTTAAGCCTTAAAACGTTAGAAAAAGCAAGAAAAACACCGTCGATCCCCGGCAACGGCGCCAAAAACTTGATGTGATAAATTACTGCAAGCGCACAGTGTCGGTGTAGCGCTGTACAGGTCGTCCCACAGAGATCTAGGGTGTTTTTGCGATTCTTACTCTTTCCTTAGTCTAGCGGATTAACAAAGGATTCTAGGTTGAAGTTGGATTAATCTAAATCGCCTAGAATCTAGAATCCACTAGTTTCCAACCATGTATTTACTTCTACTATCTTCTTCTTTCATAAAAATTTGATCATTTTAGTTTAATCTTTATTTAAAGTGCCCTAAGTATGAGCTATCAAGTGGTGTGCAAGCATAACTCATCAAAGATACTACTTCTCATAAAAACAAACTAAATGTTTAGATAATTCAATGAAAAAGATAAAATCAACAACCCCAAACCCTAACTAAGCATAGGCTATCAAGAAACCTAATTCAAGTATAACCTATCAAAGTCTTAATCTTCGAGTTCTTGTATTTTAATCCTTTTAGAGAAAAATCATGTCTTTATTTATTTTTATTCAAGAAGAAAATACTAGAGAGCAATTACATGATGGATCCTAACTTCATCTACATCCTAGAGCTAAACTAATTAGCTACTCATTATTCTAGAAAGCAATTAAATCTAATCTAGAAAGCAAATAAATCTATACTAGAAAGCAGTTAAATCTATCTAAAAAGCAAATAAAGATTAGAAAACAATGGCTTACCTCTGGAGCACGGTATTGTGGCCGCCACCCCTTCAGCAAAACCCTAATTTTATTAATGGAAGACGAGTACAAACTAAATCCTAATCTACATTAACTACTGCATAAAACCTAGAATACAAGGATACGGCCAATATATAGGCTTCGGAAATCAAACCCTAATTCTAGCAGAACTCTAAAGTCACAAAATTACATCGAAGCCAGGGAAGAAAATTCAGCATGTGGGGCCCATAGTTGGCCGCTAAATGGCGGCTAAAACCGATAAATAGCGGTTTTATTTCGAGTAACTCAATTGAAATTTCTTCCACGTCCGTTTCGTGTCTTGATCATTATATTTCCTTGACTGTATTTGACTTTGCATCTCTGTAACATCGTAATCTCGTAGTTTTTCTCACTTTAGAAACTTTTCGGACTCTGATTTCCTACTCCAACATTGATTTCTTGCCATCTCCTTGTATGAATCGAATTACCTGAAAAAGGCACTAAAAATACCCGAGTAGCATTTATTTATATACAAAAATAGATAAAGTATGAGAGGAAAAATACAATATATGATATTCATCACACCCCCACACCTATCTTTTGCTAGTCCTCGAGCAAAACCTAAATCTAAAAAGAAAAATAAAAATCCTAACTCACTTTCGCAAGAATCGCGATTGCACTTAGCACGTGCAATAAGCCTTTAAATCCCTAGGTTACCCTAGTGGACGAGTGTTGTCTCGTGAGGGTTTGCAGTGAATATACCCACAAAATTCAAGAAGAAAATAGATTAAGGAATAAAGAAAAGAAAAATAAGGATAACCGAAAATCAAGAAAAAATAGAAATTTTATACAAAGGAAAGAAAAATCTTTTTTTTTATGATATTTTCATCAATTAATCTCACTAATATACAAACTCAAGAACGCATTTAGATTATTAATTTTCAAATCGAGCGTCATATCAGATACACTTATCATTTTAATCAAAAATTTAAATCCTATCTTTCAATACCTACTAACAGATAATTCATTGGCTCCTATACAACTACATGCACGTGTGATAGTTTATTTCGGCCTTAGACTCAAACTCTAACTCATGATTCATCTCCTCTCTCATAACAAATTTTTTCCTTTTTTTTTTCTTTTTTTTTTTAAGAATATTTCACCTTTCATGCGAATATTCACGCTTGCTTAGGCGCAACATACCCGATTACTTGGTTCATACTCTTTTCGTTTTTCTTTTTCTTTTTTTTTTAGAATATTTCACCTTTCATGCGAATATTTACACTTACTTAGGCGCAAAGTACCCGATTACTCAGATCATACTCTTTTTTTCACTCTTGAGGCTATTGCCTTAATACTAGGCGCACCCCATTATTTTATCACTCTCTTTTTTTTTCTTTTTTTTTTCCTTTTTTCTTTTTTTTTTTGTTTAGAGAGAGAAAACTTACTCAATTGTTATCATCTTTATCCTTAATCTAATAAACTATTGTGAAGTGAAAAATAGATGTATATTTGCCTCAAAACTACTGTTAGCAATATTTATTTTTTAGATTTTGATCTTTTTCATAAAATTCAAAGTGTATCATCCAATCTACTCTCCTATCCAATTTCAAATCTAAATTTGTTCCTTTATCTGTAAGTAGTTTGATCTATTGATAAAAATACATAAGTTTTTTTTAATTTATTTTTCTTTTCAGTTTTTTTTTAATTTTTTTCAGTTAGTTACCCTAAAAACTAACCAAAGTGTAAAATAAAGAAACCCAAAAATCTAAAAAAAAAAAAAAATCATAAAAAAAAAAATAAAATCCTAAAAATCCTAACAAATAAAAATCTCCTAATCTACTCCCCCACACCTAAACTTGTGTATGCCCTCATACACAAACTAAGGGTGGTAAAATAAAAAAAGAAAACTATTATACAAATATTATACACTTATTAGAAAATTCAAACGGTTACGACCTCTTGATCGCTTTCCACTCTCATAATGTGTCCTTTTATGTTTTGATATGGATGAACTTAGCCTTTTTGTCAGTTTTGCATTTAATCTCTCCATCTTATTTTTGATTTTTCTCAATTTTTTTCTACTTTTCTTTTTTTTATTCAATAATAAAATTTTGAGGTTGGAAAGCGTACCTTTACCATCGTTCGTATTCCATGCACGAGCATCTTTCATATTTGTAAGTATTTTGGTTTTATCAACGTGTGAAATAACATACTCACTTTGGTATTGTGGAATCATTAGCTCAATTTTGGAGGGCTCTTTTAAGTCATCAGGTACCATGATCTCTTCTTTTTGATGTTCCTTCCTTTCCTCAATTGTTAGGGGCTTGTCATGCAAATTTTCTTCAAACCTGTCATCAAAATTCTCAAAAGAAAATGCCATACTAGTAGACTTATCATTAGTCAAGTTATTATGAATGGATAAAAATTCTTCTTCACAAATTTCTTCACAATTTCCATCAAAAGAATCAAATGATAATGTGTCACTAGCAAGCAAAATATTTTCTTTATCACTGGTTTCTTCATAATTATTGCCACAATGGTCTAAAATAGGTTGATCACAATATTGAATTATAGACTCATCATGCACAAAACTATTTAATTCATTTTGAATCATATCTACTTCAGAAGATGACTGGAGTGATTGCTCGTTTGAGTCAGATATGTTCAAACTATTAGATGGTTGATCTATAAAAAGTTTAGCTTGAGAAATCGCTTTGAGAAGATCTTCCATACAAGATTCAATTTTAGAGGATGATTTTTGAGATGATGATTTCAGCAAAACTTCCATATCTTCCTCTATTCTACATTTTCGTTCCTCAGACTCATGATCGTAATTTTCCTTATTTTTCTCAAATGATTGCATCTCGAGATCATGAGTGAAATTTGAAGAATGATATGATGGATCCATGTACATATTTGATGACAGATATGAAGTGGTTGGAGGTAGATTCTCATGACATACATATCTCGCTTCTAATCTTTTTAATCTTTCATCTAACATGTTCAATTGAATATCTTGTTCATGATTGAATGTAGAACATGAAGATAAATAGCCCATAAAGAAAGGATCAGATGGAGGATTATCTTGATATGGCTCTTGATTATATGCAAAATTAGAATTATTCATCCATTCATAATTGTAATTTTGTGTATAAGAAGCGCTCGTAGGTTTATTATATGTATTGTGAATTTGTTTATGACCTAGTCCTAGCGAACTTCCTATCCATGGACACTGATAATAATTATGGTATGGATCACGATAATGATTGCAACCAGTTTGATTTTGAAACATTTTTTTTTAATTTTTTTTTGTTTGTTTTGAAGAAGGCGGAGAGGGAAAGAGATGGAAAAGAAAAAATAAAAACAATTGAAATATGATTTTTATAATTTTTTATTATTTTTTTTGTAGAATCAAGAACGATAAATACAGAAATACACAAAATTTGAGGGAGAAACGGAAAGATATTGCCGCTAAATAGCGGTATTTACCGCTATTTAGCGGCCAAATCTGGGAGGTTACCTCTCGGATTTTTGCAGTGCACTTCCACAACGCTTTCCTTCACTTTGTATATCCTGTATCTAAAGTTCCAGATCTATACACACTCAACACACACTGTTAAGCCTTAAAACGTTAGAAAAAGCAAGAAAAACACCGTCGATCCCCGGCAACGGCGCCAAAAACTTGATGTGATAAATTACTGCAAGCGCACAGTGTCGGTGTAGCGCTGTACAGGTCGTCCCACAGAGATCTAGGGTGTTTTTGCGATTCTTACTCTTTCCTTAGTCTAGCGGATTAACAAAAGATTCTAGGTTGAAGTTGGATTAATCTAAATCGCCTAAGATCTAGAATCCACTAGTTTCCAACCATGTATTTACTTCTACTATCTTCTTCTTTCATAAAAATTTGATCTTTTTAGTTTAATCTTTATTTAAAGTGCCCTAAGTATGAGCTATCAAGTGGTGTGCAAGCATAACTCATCAAAGATACTACTTCTCATAAAAACAAACTAAATGTTTAGATAATTCAATGAAAAAGATAAAATCAACAACCCCAAACCCTAACTAAGCATAGGCTATCAAGAAACCTAATTCAAGTATAACCTATCAAAGTCTTAATCTTCGAGTTCTTGTATTTTAATCCTTTTAGAGAAAAATCATGTCTTTATTTATTTTTATTCAAGAAGAAAATACTAGAGAGCAATTACATGATGGATCCTAACTTCATCTACATCCTAGAGCTAAACTAATTAGCTACTCATGATTCTAGAAAGCAATTAAATCTAATCTAGAAAGCAAATAAATCTATACTAGAAAGCAGTTAAATCTATCTAAAAAGCAAATAAAGATTAGAAAACAATGGCTTACCTCTGGAGCACGGTATTGTGGCCGGCACCCCTTCAGCAAAACCCTAATTTTATTAATGGAAGACGAGTACAAACTAAATCCTAATCTACATTAACTATTGCATAAAACCTAGAATACAAGGATACGGCCAATATATAGGCTTCGGAAATCAAACCCTAATTCTAGCAGAACTCTAAAGTCACAAAATTACATCGAAGCCAGGGAAGACAATTCAGCATGTGGGGCCCACAGTTGGCCGCTAAATGGCTGCTAAAACCGCTAAATAGCGGTTTTATTTCGAGTAACTCAATTGAAATTTCTTCCACGTCCGTTTCGTGTCTTGATCATTATATTTCCTTGACTGTATTTGACTTTGCATCTCTGTAAAATCGTAATCTCGTAGTTTTTCTCACTTTAGAAACTTTTCGGACTCTGATTTCCTACTCCAACATTGATTTCTTGCCATCTCCTTGTATGAATCGAATTACCTGAAAAAGGCACTAAAAATACCCGAGTAGCATTTATTTATATACAAAAATAGATAAAGTATGAGAGGAAAAATACAATATATGATATTCATCACACCCCCACACCTATCTTTTGCTAGTCCTCGAGCAAAACCTAAATCTAAAAAGAAAAATAAAAATCCTAACTCACTTTCGCAAGAATCGCGATTGCACTTAGCACGTGCAATAAGCCTTTAAACCCCTAGGTTACCCTAGTGGACGAGTGTTGTCTCGTGAGGGTTTGCAGTGAATATACCCACAAAATTCAAGAAGAAAATAGATTAAGGAATAAAGAAAAGAAAAATAAGGATAACCGAAAATCAAGAAAAATAGAAATTTTATACAAAGGAAAGAAAAATCTTTTTTTTTATGATATTTTCATCAATTAATCTCACTAATATACAAACTCAAGAACGCATTTAGATTATCAATTTTCAAATCGAGCGTCATATCAGATACACTTATCATTTTAATCAAAAATTTAAATCCTATCTTTCAATACCTACTAACAGATAATTCATTGGCTCCTATACAACTACATGCACGTGTGATAGTTTATTTCGGCCTTAGACTCAAACTCTAACTCATGATTCATCTCCTCTCTCATAACAAATTTTTTCCTCTTTTTTTTCTTTTTTTTTTTAAGAATATTTCACCTTTCATGCGAATATTCACGCTTGCTTAGGCGCAACATACCCGATTACTTGGTTCATACTCTTTTCGTTTTTCTTTTTCTTTTTTTTTTAGAATATTTCACCTTTCATGCGAATATTTACACTTACTTAGGCGCAAAGTACCCGATTACTCAGATCATACTCTTTTTTTCACTTTTGAGGCTATTGCCTTAATACTAGGCGCACCCCATTATTTTATCACTCTCTTTTTTTTTCTTTTTTTTTTCTTTTTTTCTTTTTTTTTTGTTTAGAGAGAGAAAACTTACTCAATTGTTATCATCTTTATCCTTAATCTAATAAACTATTGTGAAGTGAAAAATAGATGTATATTTGCCTCAAAACTACTGTTAGCAATATTTATTTTTTAGATTTTGATCTTTTTCATAAAATTCAAAGTGTATCATCCAATCTACTCTCCTATCCAATTTCAAATCTAAATTTGTTCCTTTATCTGTAAGTAGTTTGATCTATTGATAAAAATACATAAGTTTTTTTTAATTTATTTTTCTTTTCAGTTTTTTTTTAATTTTTTTCAGTTAGTTACCCTAAAAACTAACCAAAGTGTAAAATAAAGAAACCCAAAAATCTAAAAAAAAAAAAAATCATAAAAACAAAAATAAAATCCTAAAAATCCTAACAAATAAAAATCTCCTAATCTACTCCCCCACACCTAAACTTGTGTATGCCCTCATACACAAACTAAGGGTGGTAAAATAAAAAAAGAAAACTATTATACAAATATTATACACTTATTAGAAAATTCAAACGGTTACGACCTCTTGATCGCTTTCCACTCTCATAACGTGTCCTTTTATGTTTTGATATGGATGAACTTAGCCTTTTTGTCAGTTTTGCATTTAATCTCTCCATCTTATTTTTGATTTTTCTCAATTTTTTTCTACTTTTCTTTTTTTTATTCAATAATAAAATTTTGAGGTTGGAAAGCGTACCTTTACCATCGTTCGTATTCCATCCACGAGCATCTTTCATATTTGTAAGTATTTTGGTTTTATCAACATGTGAAATAACATACTCACTTTGGTATTGTGGAATCATTAGCTCAATTTTGGAGGGCTCTTTTAAGTCATCAGGTACCATGATCTCTTCTTTTTGATGTTCCTTCCTTTCCTCAATTGTTAGGGGCTTGTCATGCAAATTTTCTTCAAACCTGTCATCAAAATTCTCAAAAGAAAATGCCATACTAGTAGACTTATCATTAGTCAAGTTATTATGAATGGATAAAAATTCTTCTTCACAAATTTCTTCACAATTTCCATCAAAAGAATCAAATGATAATGTGTCACTAGCAAGCAAAATATTTTCTTTATCACTGGTTTCTTCATAATTATTGCCACAATGGTCTAAAATAGGTTGATCACAATATTGAATTATAGACTCATCATGCACAAAACTATTTAATTCATTTTGAATCATATCTACTTCAGAAGATGACTGGAGTGATTGCTCGTTTGAGTCAGATATGTTCAAACTATTAGATGGTTGATCTATAAAAAGTTTAGCTTGAGAAATCGCTTTGAGAAGATCTTCCATACAAGATTCAATTTTAGAGGATGATTTTTGAGATGATGATTTCAGCAAAACTTCCATATCTTCCTCTATTCTACATTTTCGTTCCTCAGACTCATGATCGTAATTTTCCTTATTTTTCTCAAATGATTGCATCTCGAGATCATGAGTGAAATTTGAAGAATGATATGATGGATCCATGTACATATTTGATGACAGATATGAAGTGGTTGGAGGTAGATTCTCATGACATACATATCTCGCTTCTAATCTTTTTAATCTTTCATCTAACATGTTCAATTGAATATCTTGTTCATGATTGAATGTAGAACATGAAGATAAATAGCCCATAAAGAAAGGATCAGATGGAGGATTATCTTGATATGGCTCTTGATTATATGCAAAATTAGAATTATTCATCCATTCATAATTGTAATTTTGTGTATAAGAAGCGCTCGTAGGTTTATTATATGTATTGTGAATTTGTTTATGACCTAGTCCTAGCGAACTTCCTATCCATGGACACTGATAATAATTATGGTATGGATCACGACAATGATTGCAACCAGTTTGATTTTGAAACATTTTTTTTTAATTTTTTTTTGTTTGTTTTGAAGAAGGCGGAGAGGGAAAGAGATGGAAAAGAAAAAATAAAAACAATTGAAATATGATTTTTATAATTTTTTATTATTTTTTTTGTAGAATCAAGAACGATAAATACAGAAATACACAAAATTTGAGGGAGAAACGGAAAGATATTGCCGCTAAATAGCGGTATTTACCGCTATTTAGCGGCCAAATCTGGGAGGTTACCTCTCGGATTTTTGCAGTGCACTTCCACAACGCTTTACTTCACTTTGTATACCATGTATCTAAAGTTCCAGATCTATACACACTCAACACACACTGTTAAGCCGTAAAACGTTAGAAAAAGCAAGAAAAACACCGTCGATCCCCGGCAACGGCGCCAAAAACTTGATGTGATAAATTACTGCAAGCGCAACGTGTCGGTGTAGCGCTGTACAGGTCGTCCCACAGGGATCTAGGGTGTTTTTGCGATTCTTACTCTTTCCTTAGTCTAGCGGATTAACAAAAGATTCTAGGTTGAAGTTGGATTAATCTAAATCGCCTAGGATCTAGAATCCACTAGTTTCCAACCATGTATTTACTTCTACTATCTTCTTCTTTCATAAAAATTTGATCTTTTTAGTTTAATCTTTATTTAAAGTGCCCTAAGTATGAGCTATCAAGTGGTGTGCAAGCATAACTCATCAAAGATACTACTTCTCATAAAAACAAACTAAATGTTTAGATAATTCAATGAAAAAGATAAAATCAACAACCCCAAACCCTAACTAAGCATAGGCTATCAAGAAACCTAATTCAAGTATAACCTATCAAAGTCTTAATCTTCGAGTTCTTGTATTTTAATCCTTTTAGAGAAAAATCATGTCTTTATTTATTTTTATTCAAGAAGAAAATACTAGAGAGCAATTACATGATGGATCCTAACTTCATCTACATCCTAGAGCTAAACTAATTAGCTACTCATGATTCTAGAAAGCAATTAAATCTAATCTAGAAAGCAAATAAATCTATACTAGAAAGCAGTTAAATCTATCTAAAAAGCAAATAAAGATTAGAAAACAATGGCTTACCTCTGGAGCACGGTATTGTAGCCGCCACCCCTTCAGCAAAACCCTAATTTTATTAATGGAAGACGAGTACAAACTAAATCCTAATCTACATTAACTATTGCATAAAACCTAGAATACAAGGATACGGCCAATATATAGGCTTCGGAAATCAAACCCTAATTCTAGCAGAACTCTAAAGTCACAAAATTACATCGAAGCCAGGGAAGACAATTCAGCATGTGGGGCCCACAGTTGGCCGCTAAATGGCGGCTAAAACCGCTAAATAGCGGTTTTATTTCGAGTAACTCAATTGAAATTTCTTCCACGTCCGTTTCGTGTCTTGATCATTATATTTCCTTGACTGTATTTGACTTTGCATCTCTGTAACATCGTAATCTCGTAATTTTTCTCACTTTAGAAACTTTTCGGACTCTGATTTCCTACTCCAACATTGATTTCTTGCCATCTCCTTGTATGAATCGAATTATCTGAAAAAGGCACTAAAAATACCCGAGTAGCATTTATTTATATACAAAAATAGATAAAGTATGAGAGGAAAAATACAATATATGATATTCATCAATACAACTCAATTTGTTGTTGGGCCCTTAGACGCTTTTTCATTCAACGCCTCTAATTCTCGCAGTCTTTGTTGATGGCACTCTTCTGTCGTCATCATTGTGGCTAGGGCCACTCTTAACGATGGTATCTGAATTTCAAGAGGCAAGACGGCCTCACTTCCATAAACCAAAGAGAATGGGATAGTTTTTGTTGGGGTGCGGACGGTGGTACGATAAACCCACAAGCACTCTCCTAACTTTTCATTCCAGTCTTGTTTATTGGAAGAGATAAACTTTCGAAGGAGTTTAATGATCGTCTTATTGAAAGCTTCAACTAACCCATTTGCCGATGGGTTATATGGCGTCGAAGCAATATCTTTGATTATGAACTTATTACAGAATCTTGAGAACTCCTGGCTGATGAATTGCGGTCCATTATCATGAATGATCCTACGGGGGACGCGAAAATGGTAAATGACATGATGCTTAATAAACTTAATCATATTTGTTGTTTTCACCTCTCTTATGGGCACGGCTTCGGCCCATCTTGAAAAATAATCGGTTATTGCAAGAATAAACTGATGTCCTCTGGAGGACGGGGGAGTTATTGGCCCCATAATATCCATTCCCCATGCCTCAAATGGCCAACTAGCAACGGTATTGTGCAAGTATTCTGGGGGTTGATGAATAAATTGGCATGTATTTGGCATGCATGGCACCGTTTAGCTCTGTAATCATGTTCGGCCAGTAGTATCCCAGCCTTCTTATGCAATCTCTGAGTTTTGGACTGGGCTGATGAGCTCCACATACTCTATTATGTGTTTCTTTCAGCACTTCCCCTGCTTCTACTTTTGATATGCATCGTAGTAGGAGACCATATCTTGACTTTCTATATAAAGTCTGAAGCTTATGGTCATAACAAAATCTCGGGGCCTTCCTCCTTATCGAGATGGCTTCCTTTGGATCTTCTGGCAACATCCCATATAAGACATAATCCACAAACGGAAATCGCCAATTACGGGGTTCCAGAATTAAGCCTGTCTGGCACACCTCTTTGGTTTGAAATACCGTATCTGGGTGGAGGAGTTCTCTGTTGCCAATAGTGATGCTTTTAGCCTCTTCCGGTGGGATCGCTAATGTTGCAGCTAACGCAGCAAGAGCAACTGCATAGACATTCTCATTCCAAGATATATGATATATATAAAACCGTTCAAACTACCCTGCTAACTCAATGGCTAGTTGATGATAGGGGATGAGGGCTTCATGTCTGACTTCATACTCACCCGTCTTCTGGTTGATGATGAGCTTAGAGTCTCCATATGCCTCTAAATAGTTCACCCCCAGTTGCAGAGCCATTTTTAGGCCGATAATAAGTGTGTTGTATTCCGCCACATTATTCGTGCACGGTTCTGTTAATGAGTAACCGTTAGGTAATATATATTTGTGGGGATATTAGCACAACCCCACTCCAGCAGCAGATCGTCTTGCCGCACAATCAAAGAACATCTGCCATGGTTGTTCTTTGCTAACTGTGTTGACTTCTGACGTCTGTTTAGAGTTAGACCAAATTGGATGGTCTGCAAGGAAATCGGCGATTGCTTGTCCCTTCATTGCCTTTTGAGGAACGAAGTGTATATCATATGGCTATTGCAACAATGCCCATTTCGCCAATTGGCCGTTTAAGGATTCCGGTTTTATCATCAGGATTTTTAAGGGGTTAACCCATGATATGACATGAATTGTTTGCCCTGAAAGATAGTGTCGCATTTTCTGAACGGCAAACACTAGGGCCAAACATTCTTTTTCAATTGGGGTATACCGCTGTTCGGCCCCGATCATTGTTTTGTTTAAGTAATAGAGAGCGTGTTCATGGCCATGCTCATTATACAGAGCTAGTAATACTCCTAAAGCATTATCCATGGCCCTTGCATATATAAGGAACGGTTGCCCAGGGACCGGTGCCATAAGAACATGAGATTTGGTAAGGTATTCTTTGAGATCGTCAAATACCTGTTGACATGCCTCATCCCATACGAGAGAAACCCCCTTTTTCATGAGTCTAGAGAACGGCTGGCATCATCCAGATAGGTTAGAAATAAAGCGCCGAATATAGGCGAGCTTTCCTTGTAATCCTCTTAACTCTTTAAGATTACGGGGAGGTGGCATCTTGCTGATCGCTTTTACTTTCTCAGGATCAAGAAAAATTCCTTTTGAGGTGACTACGAATCCAAGAAATTTCCTGCTGGAGGCCTCATGAAAAACTTAGCGGGATTCATCTTCAAATGGTGTTTTTACATAAGATCGAAGACTGTCCTTAAATCATGTAGATGATCTTCTTGGTTCCTGCTTTTGACTGCTAAATCATCCACATAGCACTCCACCATTTTGCGCAGGTGTTCTTTGAATATGACACTCATCGTACGTTGGTAGGTAGCACCAGCGTTCCTCAATCCGAAAGGTATCACCGTATAACAGTATACCCCCAGCGGCGTTCTGAAAGCCGTGTGCTTTTCATCATCTGGGTGGATTTTAATCTGGTTATAACCTGAGAAGCCATCCATAAAGGACATTCTCTCATAACCGCAAGTATTGTCAATCATCACATCGGTGATGGGGCGTGGAAATTCGTCCTTAAGGCATGCAGCATTCAGATCTCGAAAATCAGTGCATATCCGTATTTTGCCGTTCTTCTTACGAACCGGCACTATGTTAGCAATCCAATCAGGATGTTGTTCTTCACGGATGAATCCGGACTTTATAAGCTTGTTGACCTCGGCAACTATTGCCTTTATCAATTTCGGTCGAAAATGCCTTTATTGTTGTTTAACTGGTTTGGCGTCTTCTTTAATATTTAACCAGTGCGTGGCAATTTGAAG
The DNA here is from genome assembly GCA_036321105.1 of Dracaena cambodiana. NCBI lineage: Eukaryota > Viridiplantae > Streptophyta > Magnoliopsida > Asparagales > Asparagaceae > Dracaena > Dracaena cambodiana. The sequence goes on along the minus strand of JAYEPQ010000011.1, from coordinate 37,628,331 downwards.
GTCAAGCCGGGGCATATCTTCATAGCTCCATGCGAATACATCAATATACTCCTTGATAAGAGATATAAGTTCTTCTTTTTCTAAAGGAGTTAGTGTGTCGCTTATGAAGATGGGCTTCGGATTTTCGTCCGTTCCCATATTGACCTGTACTAGCTTTTCTTCTGTGGGCGGGTCACGCTGTTCAAAGTGGACATCCCAGAGAGTGTCCATATACTTAGCCCAGGAATCATCTTGAACATCAATTGGTTCCTCATCGCTTTCTGGTGTGGCCGAAACCATATTGGCTGTCAAGGATTGAAACCAGGCGCCGGTACTTAGATCCGAGTCATGATCAAGTGGAGATGATTCATTATCGGCTGAAGAACTTTCCTCTTGTCTGGATGGTGATGAGGGAGGAGTAGATACATAGCCCAACCCCCTGCGGGCTTTCTGATAATAGTCTGAGCTCTTTCCTCTTGGTCTAAATGAGGGTATAAGATTTCGTCGCCCTTTTTTGAAGTTTAATCCTGGTTTCTGGGTAAAATTATAACCCATCTTTTCCATCATCTGTCGGGATTTCTATTCATATAAGTGAAATTGAGGTGATGTTTGTTCATCACTTTTACTGCTTTGTTTTCGTCGAGGTGACGTAATTATTCTGCCAAACATGATCGGCTTTTGGGACCCTTGTCGAGGAGGCACTTCAAAGAAGTGACCTTTTGCCTTAATTATTTTAGACCGAGAGAGGAGGAATGACCTAAGTGGCAAATGATATGCCGGCAGAATTTCAAGTTCGGACAGGCCATCCACTTCAGTGGAAGTACAAGAGGCTTCGGACTCAGTAGCTATAGCTGGCTCGTAGACTAACTTTATATTTTCATTGATAATCCACTCACTCTCTACTACATCAGCTACATTATTATCAAAATTCAAATTGAAATCTATGTGAGGGTTGATTTCATAATCACCCCCATCGTTATCTTCGGGAGATTCGTACTCCGTGTCGGCTTCATTGCCGTTGTCATTGGGCTTTTGAAGCCTGCTGCAATTGTCGTACGGGACCTCATGTACTGATTTGTAGAGCTTAGCGTCCGTGAAGTAATTCTCTAGTCCCTTGAATGGTTGCCTATCTGCAACTAGTGTCCGAACTTCTCCCTGTTCATCACAGTACTTCATACACTGGTGGAGAGTCGACGGGACTATCATATATGCATGGATCCAAGGTCGCCCCAGCAAGATGTTATAAGACGTATCTGCATCTATAACGTAGCATGTAACCTCCGTCCTTAAATCTCCAATTTGGCAACGAAGTCGGATTTTGCCAAGAGAACAGCTGTTGTTAGCATTGAATCCGTAAATAGTAGTATTTGTAGGTGTCAAACGATGAGAAGATATTCCCAATAGTTGCATCAGCCTTCTGGGAATAATGTTTAGTGCAGACCCCGGATCAATTTGAATACATTCCACCTATGTGGATCCTACATATCCGGTGAAATATAAAGGCCTATTATGCTTTATATTCCTTACCTGCATATCCTCCGGAGAGAAGATAATTTGTGGGACCTGCCTCCTTACTTGATGACATATGGGGCAAGAATCCTATTCCTCATTGGCCGGCTTGACAATTTGAGCTAAGAATGACTCAGAGTCTTCCAGGGCCTCTCACAATGCTTCACGAGTTGATTTTGATAATCTTAACAACTCGTAAAGCGTTACTCGTGCTGGGATATTCGCTAACTGAGCTGTTATATCAAATTTGAAGGTAGTCTCCTTAGCTCTTCATTCCTAACAGGATTCTTCTGGAAATGAAGCCCCTTTTGTTTTGTGGGCTTCGCGAGTTCCCCGTATATGTTCTTCGGGTCCTGATGTAATACTTGAGGTATGGTTTGCCAGACCGAGTATTGGAAGGGCCCACTCTATCTTGATGAGTGGCCATTATTTCGGCCCCTTCTTCAGAATCTGTGACGGTTCCTGAAACTATATATTCTTCCTTTATCCCTGCGGAAATGGCATTAACAGTCCGCTTTTTCCTTTGACCCCTGCGGCCGTCCACTGTTCGTTCTGTAGTAAATCAGGGTGGACCCACATGACTTTCCCTTTTTGAGTTGTTATGGGGAAAAGTCCTTCTTGTGCCTTTTTATGTGGGTCATGGTTTTTTGTAACCAACTTCCCCTTTGGTATCGGGGTCACCCCTGCGGGGAACTCATGGGTTCCAACCATTATGGTTGCCATATTGGGAGTGACTTTCTTTTGTTCCTCTTTAAGCATCAGAACTCCAGTTTCTACTAGTGCTTGGATTCTGTTCTTTAGAGGGTAACAGTCCTTAGTAGGGTATCCAATATTCCGGTGGTATAGGCAATAGTTGGGGTCATTGGTTTTACCAGCATTCTCCGGTTTTCTATTCTCCGGAAGTTTCAACATTTCATTTTTGAGAAGCAAATGAAAGAGTGTAGCCGTCTGTTCCGCCTTAAAAGTGTAGGTCCTCTCCTGTTGAGGCCTATTTTGCCTTGTGCCCTTTTGATTTTGGGGCTTTGGGCTCAGAGGATTTGTGTTTTGTGGAGCTGCTTCTGATGCCATCACCGCTTTTCCCTTATTTTTATTATTATTTTGGATGTACGGCCTATTATTCCAAGTGTTTCTTGACCCATGAGACTCTTCAACTCAACGGATCAAGTCCTCGGCTTGCTCTCCCTGCTTGAGCAAATCCCTCCATGTCCTAGACTCTACGGCCCCCATTTTTAGGAGCACGTTAGTCGTAAGATTATGTCGACATGTCTCGACTAGAGTTTCCTGAACCATTCCGTGTTTGTAATGTACGGACATCTCCCGAAACCTTTCTATGAAGTCTTTTACTGTTTCTTGTTCCCCTTGTTTAGTCGCAAGGAGGGAATGAACCATAATTTCAGTATCATCCTCAAAGAAATGTGAGAGAAATAGTTTTTCAACATCAAACTAGGTATTAATAGTACCTGGGGGCAGCTGCATAAACCAAGTAAAGATAGGCCCTCGCAAGATACTTGCGAATACCTTGGTCATTACTGGGTTATTGCCCATCAAATGTCCTGCTTGGGACAAGAAATAAAAAATAGTAAATATGTTGACTGGGAGACCCTTTCCCGTCATATGGCTCCAGTTTGAGCAGTTTATATTTCTGAGGGTATGGTACCATATCCCATTCAGGCGGATATGGTCTTGAGACCCCCGATTCTTTCAACTCCTTTTTGTGCGTTAGCGCTTCGAGTTGACTTTGCAATTTCTCAATTTTCTCTTCATGTGGATCATAAAAAGAATATTTGTTCTCGTCCTCATGTGTTGAGTAGGCTTTTTCTTCTTTTTCTTCTTGTTCCGTTTATTGAACGAGATTTCTTTTTCCTTCTTAGCGTTATCCTCAACAATCTTCTGAGTATTTTTGACCACTTTCGAGAGCATCATTTTAAGATCTTCAATTGTCTTTTGTTGCTCCCGAATCATCTTTTCTTGGGCTTCAATTTGATCAATGTCATCCGATTTATCAGCCATATGTGATGCTGACCTTTGTAGCCGAGATGATGCAGAGGAATGAGGTGAAGCTATAGCCGAATTATCGTTGTCGTCGTAATAAGAACTTTTTGCAAGTTTCTTATAGTTTCAAGGCGGGACAGCTCCTGACTTAAGTCAGGTGTTGTGATGAGCTTCTTCATCACTTGATTCCGAATCATTATACATCTCTACAACCTTCTTCCCCTTTCCGACCATATTGGAGGTTACAATTCTCCATTTTTTTTGGGGAGTAGCTTTTGTTTTCTTAGCATGATTTTTATCCGACTCGGTTAATCGATCGAACACCGATACCCTGTTCTTATTGCAGCAACAATTATCTACTACAATGGATACTGCCGTCATAAGTTGCTGGCAATGACAAGAAGGTTCAGATTGAACTTGTTCTATACTTCTCTTTTTGGTTCAGTACTCTCTGAGGTCGGTGACTTTAGTCGTGGAGTTGTGGGGCCTACTCATCTGCTGAGAGGGTCTAGGGTCCACCGACGTTTCTTGATATTACTGGAGTCCAGTTCTGACTTATTAATATGATGATCAGCCCTAATTTGACATTTGGATAGATCTACGCGGAGCTGAAAAATAGCTTCATATTTTGGAACGCAGAGTTGAGGAATAGCTCCGCACTTTGCTACGCTAGCCTCGCGCTTTACGCTGGCCTTATGTTCTTGCGGAAGTTTCTCTTCCGGAATCTTAGCCCCGCGTGGAAGAAAATTCTTTCACGCTGGCTTACTCTTGCGATTAACGCAAGTTAAAATCTCGCGTTTAACGCGATTTCTGGGATTGACGACAATCTACCAATCATCTTCGCGATTTACACGGAGCTGAGCAATCTTGCGTTTCTCGCAAGTACTATTAGCTTCACGTTTATCGCTTAGCTCAGTATTAGCCTCGCGTGGATAATCACATGTTGGCTGTGAAATTTTATCCTCGCGTTTATCGCGAGTGTTAAAAACCTTGCATTTCTTGCAAGTTGTACTGGCTTTGCGTTTATCGCTAAGCCCAGTAACAACCTTGCATGGAAAATCACACGCTGACCGTAAGGAATTTTTATCCTCGCGTTTATCGCGAGTGTCAAAAATCTTGTGTTTCTTGCAAGTTGTACTGGCTTCGTATTTATCGCTAGGCCAAGTAACAGCCTCGCGTGGAGAATCACACGCTGGTTTTAAGGAATTTTTATCCTCGCGTTTATTGCGAGTGTCAAAAATCTTGCATTTCTCGCAAGTTGTACTGGCTTCGCGTTTATCGCTAGGTCCAGTAGTAGCCTCGCGTGGAGAATCACATGCTGGCTTTAAGGAATTTTTATCCTCGCGTTTATCGTGAGTGTCAAAAATCTTGCATTTCTCGCAAGTAGTACTGGCTTCGCGTTTATCGCTAGGTCCAGTAGTAGCCTCGTGTGGAGAATCACACGCTGGCATTAAAGAATATTTATCCTCGCATTTATCGCGAGTGTCAAAAATCTTGCGTTTCTCGCAAGTAGTACTGGCTTCGCATTTATCGCTTAGTCCAGTAATAGCCTCGCGTGGAGAATCACACGCTGGCTTTTTCTTACGATTGCCACAAGTTACAGCTTCGCATTTAATGCGATACTAGCTGGTCTTGCGATTAACGAGAGCCAGTCTGCGAGGGGTCACATCCTCGCGTTCAGTAAAATTAGCATCGCGTTCAATGCGGGCTTTGAGGGCCTTCCGCCTAGCTCTCCGATTCCTATTTCGGAGTTGGGTTTTGGTCTGTCCAGTTCCCATGCTTTTTTCGGCAGTAGAGAGTTCATCCTCTGCTAGGATTTCCTGCTGAAACAATGGCTCTATGGCCACGGTCTCCAAGGATCCCCGTTCATCGGTGGATACCTTTTTACCCGCTCCTAGAGTATTGGAGAGCACACGACGATAGTTTCATATTTCGTTCTGGTTACCTGATTCAGAGGAGAGATACTCTTCATACTTCTGCTGGTCGATTTCTACGACCAGCATATCTATGTCGGATCCAATCCTATCGACGTCCGATTGCGCCACGATCTCTTCATCAGTGAAAGAGACACGTCTTCCACTGTGGTCGCCAGTTTGTTCGGAGCAGAATTTCTTTACTTTCCTTCCATTGAATTAACTTAAATTACAACAAAAGTGAATAAGAAAAAGAAAGAACAAACGAGAGGATTTTATATCTCAATTGCTTTCTTTTACAATGAATTGTGGGATCTGTGTGGCGATGGGATCTAACTATGTAGTTCCTTTGGACGATCTGACATCGAAATCTTCTTTTGAAGATGGCGGCCAACTGTATTTGATCTCCTCTGGTCTTGATTCGTTCAAGGCTCTGTGCGTAACTCGAACTGCTCAAAAACTCCAGAAAAAGATGATCCGAAAAAAGATCCCTAAGGCTTCCTCAAAGGGGTATTTATAGCCTTAGAATGATATGAGAGTTTCCATCTAAATAGAATTTGTACTCATCAAGGATTCTAATCAAATATTTAATTTTGATTTAAATCTTGATTTAGAATTCTGATCGGACTTAATTTGGATTTCTTGATAAGCCTAAATCTTAATCTCAATCAATTTGAGATTCTGGTTATCTGCTCACGTCGAGTTAATCTCATCAAAACGTGGAGCTAAAGAACCAGAATGCGCAGTTATTGAATAGCTCCGCGTTTTACTCAAACGCAGGACTAAACTAGCCAAACGCGGGGCTGCAGAGTTAGCTCCGCGTTCTGTGTGGAAAATTCTTTTTTTTCTTAGAAATTTTCACTGCCAACAAGTCAGTGTCAATCCTTCTCATGCAGAGATTGACATGCTTGAGATTGATCTATTGAAGGATACAGTGGAGACTTTCCTTCAATTCTTGGATTGCTGTGTTGATAAAGTACTGAAGGGGGCTTCCTTTGCTTCTCTTGCCAAAGTTCTTAATATTTACTTAACTGGTATTATTAGCATTAGTGGAGAGGATAAAACTGCTTCTTTTAGACTTATGATAACTTGGCTTCAAAAGCATGCTAAATTCCTGTCGAAAGCCAGAAGTGCTGATAAATTTGAGGAAGTGAGAATTATTTTCTAGAAGCTGAAAGAGGAATAGTTTAAGTTCCAGAAGGAGACTCAAGAGAAGGCTAACGCTTGCAGAGCCTCTTTAGAAGAGGGTCAATCAGACCGTGAGTCTCTAGTTCTTCAAGTGGAGCCGCTGCTTCAATTGTCAAAGACCATGACCAAGCTATTATTAAGACTCAAGAGACCATAGTTAAGGTTCAAGCTTTCCTGTCCAAAATCATCAAGGAGCGCAATGAATCAATGAGGAATCTCGCCAACTTATTGCGCCAGCGGGACAACACAACCAGAGATCTCCAAGTGATACAAGTTGAATTGGATATGCTGGAGGCAATTGCAGCACAGATCGTTATTACCAGTGATGAGGAACTGCATCGTCAAGTTATTGTTCAAGCTTATGAGATCCTTCAGCAAGATATTGATGATGCAGAGGAGAAAATAAAAGCCCTCTTGAATCATTGAGTTGTGGAAATTTGTATGTGCATATTTTTTATTCTTTTGCTGTTCCTTCTTTTGTAACAGTCCCCTGACATTTGTTGTACATGGTATGACTCCTTGCTTATGTAGAGAACTTGAACTTGGTTTTGTATTTCTAAGGCATGACCTTAGCATTTGTTTTTGAAGACTTGCAATAACTCGTCCTCTCGCATATGAAAATGCGATTTTCTGTAAAATTCTGGTATCCATGTATCTGTCATGTGACTTCCATGGATCTTTATCAGTTTTGCGACTCACATTTGGAGGTCCGTGAGTTAACTAAACCCATAGTAAATGCACAGTCTTGACTTCCAAGAATTGCGAGCTTTTAGTTTGCGCTGTTCCGCTCGAAAATTCGCGGATTCATGTTAAATTCGCGATCTTGGCTCTTGCAAACTGCAATTTTCAGGTTCGTGGTATTGCGCCTAGAAACTTTATGCGATGACTCGAAATTTTTCGGAATTTGTAGAGACTTTTGCGAGCTTTGAGACGAAGCCGTCGGGCGTGGAATCCCAAGCGTTGCATGTCGAGATCTTCCGGGCTGCGATATCTAAACGTCCCATGCAACAGTAATAAATTCTGTTGAGATCTGAACTGAAAATCTTGACCGAAGATTTCAGTTTTATCTCTTCTAAACTGAAGATTACGGCCACTAGGTCATCTATATAAGACACATAATCTCTTCAATGGAAGATCATTCAGCCATGAGAAAACTTCTTCCTGACTCTCTTCTTTTCTTCTTCTCCAACCGAAGTGATAGATAAGAGTCGGCATGTTACAAGACCTCCAGACTGCATCAATCCAGTGGGGTGTTCCATCGAAAAAGTTCTTCTGAGCGTAGTTATTTTCCTTAATTAAGGTAAAGCTCTTCTTCTGATTCATATCCTCCTCTTCCTTCTTTTTCTTCCCCTCTTTTTTTGATCAGGGATTTGACTTGGCTGCAGGAGATAACCGTAGTCATTCTCCTTAACAATGACCCAGACCCGATGGGCTCGTAATTGCTTCCAATACTTCAAGGGGCTTGGAAGGTCTCATGTATTTTTTATGAGAAAAAAGATTTCAGGTCTCTGGTATTGTTTTTCTTCTTTCCTAGTACTCCACAAGGTTGGAGTACTAGTGATCAGGACCTTGAATTTGCGCAACCCGTCATATTGTACATCTGGGGTATGCACCTAGTAGCCAGTTTTGAACTAATCAAGTCACTAGCATCATCACTATGGGAACCAACCAGCAGGTCTCTGATTGTGGTCGGAAAGAAAAAAACAAGATTGTGCCTTTAAGCCATCCTAAAAAAGGAGGCTAGAAGAGCAAATTGGAAGTGGAGGCCATGGAGCAAACTTTTTGATCCGAACCATGCTGAAAGAGACGGTTACAGAGGCAAGTCTGTCATTCCAGAAGAAGAGCCTGCAGCAGCAAACTTTTTGATCTGAACCATGTTGAAAGAGACGGTTGCAAAAGCAAGTTTCCTTTTTTCCCCTTTTTTATATCGGTGATTTGTATCCACTCTTGTTGACTGTACAGCACTTAGAGAATTCTCTGTAATTTTGCTCTGATGATGAATAAAGAAGTTCTTTTCTTTTTACGTAACTAAGAGTGTCTGAAGGATGATTCTGATATTGATTACCAGAGGTAACTGTTAACTTGATAATCTCAAAATGAATCAAAATTTTCTAAATACTCGAAATTACTGTGAATGACAGAACTTTCTTGTTGACAAGTTTGGCTTGCCAGAGGTATTCTTTAACTTGGCAAATTTGATAGAAAGAAATTTTGGTTCGCCAGAGGTATCATTTAACTTGGCAAATTTGATAGAAAGAAAATCTGGTTTGCCAGAGGTATTATTTAACTTGGCAAATTTGATAGAAAGAAAATCTGGTTCGCAAGAAGTATTTTTTAACTTGGCAAATTTGATAGAAACAAAAATGTGATTCGCGACCTAAAGATTTTTAGTCCGGAATCATGAATTTACATTAATAAACTTTTGATTACAGAGAAACTTCTTGTTCATAATTTGTATAGAACTATCCAGGCCGTATTATGACTGGTGTTCTGCAATTTCACTAAGAGTAATACTTTTGCAAGAATTTACCGTTAATCGGCATCATAATCTTATCACCGTTCGACTTTGCCAACCGATATGCACCGTTAGAATAGACAGTATCAATGACAAAAGGTCCCTCCCACTTCTGCTGGAACTTTCCTCTAGGCTTTTAGCTAGTTATGATCGGTTTTCTGACTGACAGGACCAGATCACCTTTCTTGAAAGTTCTTCGCTTAGCCTTTTTGTTAAAGGTTCTGGAGATCCGCGCCTGGTATAGCTCGATATTCTGTTGAGCTCCTAAGCGCTTATCATCCAAACCTTCTAACTCTTGGAGCCTTTGTTGATGTCTTTCTTCTTATGTCATTCTAGTTATCAATGCAACTCGTAATGACGGGATTTGGATTTCCAAAGACAAGACTGCTTCTGACCCATATACCAAAGAGAAGGGCATGGCATTAGTGGGAGTTCGGACTGTGGTGCGATACGCCCACAGGCATTCTCCTAGCTTTTCATCACAGTCTCTTTGATTGGATGATACAAACGTTTTGAGAAGTTTTACAATGGTCTTATTGAAAGTTTCTGCTAGACCATTAGCTGCAGGGTAATATGGCGATGAAGCTACATCCTCGATCCTGTACTTGTTGCAGAATCTAAAATACACTTGGCTCACAAACTGGTCTGTTGTCATGAATTATTCTTCTGGGTACCTCGAAGCGGTAAAGCACGTGGTGCTTGATGAATTTGATAACATCTGACGATTTTACTTTGGTTAGGGAAATGACCTCAGTCCATTTCGAAAAGTAATCAGTTATGACTAAAATGAACCGGTGTCCTCTCGTTGATGACGGAGAAATTGGCCCTACGATGTCCATACCTCATTGTTCAAATGGCCATGACATAGCCGTTGGGTGATGATACTCCGGAGCTTGATGTATAAAGTCTGCATGTATTTGGCAGGCCTTACACTTCTTGGCGTAGTTAACTGCTTCTGTCATCATCTTGGGCCAGTAATAGTCCATTCTTTGGATTCTATTCCAAAGTTTTGGCCCTGGCTAGTGTGCTCCGCAGATGCCAGCATGAGCTTCATCAAGTACCTTTTGAGCTTCGCAGTTGGAGAGACAGTGAAGTAAAATTCCGTTGTAAGATTTCCTATACAATGTATGGAGTTCTGCATTGTAGTAGAACCGGACAGGCCTTCTCTGAATTGCCCTAGCTTCTTTTGGACCTTCAGGTAATATCCCGTAAAGGACATAGTCTATATAAGGAAAATGCCAATCCCTCAATTCTAGGCTTGATTCGAAAGCGTCAGCTTCATCTTCCTGTGGTTTCTTTATTTCTTCTTTGAGCTCGTCCTTTGGGCAAAATAATTCTTTGCTTCCTACCGTAATTTGCCTCCTAGCATGCTTGGGCAAGGCTAATGTAGCAGTCAAGGAAGCTACCGAATCTGCATAACTATTTCGGTTGTGCTTTACGTGGCTAATATAGAAGCCATTGAAGCCATTGGCGATCTTGATCACTGCACGATAATACGACAGGAGGTTATCATATTTGACCTCATACTCCCTTTTTACTTGATTCACAATAAGTTGAGAGTCCCCATATGCCTCCAAATATTTGACCCCCAGTTGTTTGGCTATTTTTAATCCGATTAGGAGGGCATTATATTCCGCGACATTGTTGGAGCACGAGCTTGTTAATGAGTAAGCTCGAGGAATGATGTGTTGTGGGGGGGAGATGAAAACAACTCCTACCCCCGCTGTCATTCTTCCCTCATATCCTATTTGGGAGGCACCATCAAAGAAAAATTGCCATACACCTTTCGAGACTGTATTTGCCTCGGAAGACTTTTGCGAGTCATCTTTTTCTGGAATCAAGTCCCATTCTTCTAATTCTCCCGAGATTTGCTCATATAACTTCGAGAATGCCAGGATTGGATGTTCGGCTAAGAAGTCGGCTACGACCTGTCCTTTAATAGACTTCTGTGGGATAAAATACATATCATACTGTGATAGCAAAATAGCCCAATTGGACAGTCTTGAACTTAATGACCCAGGTTTAGTCATTAGTATTCTCAGGGGGTTAACTCTTGATATAACGTGGATGGTTTGTCCAGCTACGTAGTGCAGCATTTTCTGTATTGCGAATACCAAAACTAGACATTCTTTTTTCATAGGATTATACTGGTGTTCCGCCCCGATCATTATTCTGCTGAGGTAATAAATAGCTTGTTCATGGCCTGACTCATTCTTCTGCGCTAGCAAAGCACCCAAAGAATGGTCCATAACCCTTACATATAGTAAGAAAGGCATTCCCGAAACTGGGGATACGAGTACTGGTGGCTTTGTGAGATATTGTTTGATTTCTTCAAAAACCTTTTGGCATGTGTCATCCCAGATAAATAACATTCCTTTCCTCATTAATCTGGTGAAGGGTTGACATTTACCAGACAAATTTGATATAAATCTGCGGATGTACGCCAGCTTGCCTAGCAATCCCCTTAACTCCTTGAGGTTACGGGGAGGTGGCATGTCTTGGATAACCTTGACCTTATCTGGATTAAGATGTATTCCTCTTGACGTTATGACAAAACCGAGAAATTTTCCACTAGAAACCCTCAGGAAAGACTTTGTTGGATTCATCTTGAGCTGGTGCTTCCTCATAAAGTCGAACACTATCTTCAAATCCCTCAAGTGATCATTTTTGTTTCTGCTCTTAATTGCTAGGTCATCTACATAGCATTCCACTGTTTTCCGGAGGTGCTCTTGGAATATTGCGTTCATGGTACATTGATATGTAGCACCACATTCTTTAGGCCAAAGGGCATGACTTTATAGCAGTATACCCCGAGTGGTGTCCTGAAGGACGTATGCTTCTCATCATCAGGGTACATTTTTATTTGATTATACCCTAAGAATCCATCTATGAACGTCATACGCTCATACCCACAAGTATTATCTATCATAATATCCGTGATAGGTAACGGAAACTCATCTTTAGGGCAAGCTCATTCAAATCTCTAAAGTCTATGCAAACTCAAATTTTTCCGTTTTTCTTGGTCACGGAAACTATATTCGCGACCCAATCAGGGTACTGTTCTTCGCAAATAAAGCCTGATTCAATCAACTTATTGATTTTAACTTCTATAGCTTCCATAATCTCTGGGCGGAACCTTCATTGCTGTTGTTTTACTGGTTTAGCCTTTGGCCGGATTTTCAATTTGTGAACTGCCACACTTGGATCCAACCCTGGCATTTCCTCATAACTCCAAGCAAAAATATCAATGTATTCGCGAATGAGAGATATCAATTCCTTCCTTTCTTCCGATGATAGGTTCACACTTATAAATATGGATTTAGGATTCTTTTCATCTCCCATATTGATTTATATCACTTTATCTTCGGTTGGGGGCTCACGCTGTTCAAATTGGATCTCCCACTTCATATTAAGATGCTTGACCCAGGGGTCGTCTCTCATTGGCGGGTTTCCTTTAAGTCTTCATCTTCTTGGATCGCGGATGTCATGTTCATAGACACTTTGCGGAAAATCACACTAGTACTGACATTTGAGTCCCAGCATGATGATTCTGATGAATGATTGTACTATTTTTCTTCGGTTTTCTCGCCTGAGGAGGTTACGTGAGTGGTGACGTATCCCAACCCCCTGTCGGTTTTCTGGTAATAATCCGGCATTTTCCCTTCTGGGAGAAAAGGTGGAAGGATTGTCCTTCTTCCTTTTTTGAAATTCAACCCCTTGCCTTCAGCTAGATTATATCACATTTTCTTTATTAATCTACGAGAATTTTTATCGTAACGGAAGAACTCGGATTTTTCATGTTCTTCCTCAGAATCCAAGCATTCCTTTTTGTTCTTGCGACTTGCTCTTCCAAATACTATGGCCTTTTGGGTTCCGTTTAAGGGAGGGACCTCAAAAACGACCTGGTTAGCACTTTCAATGTTATAATTTAATTCATGTAAGGATGATCGGATAGGTACTCAGAAGGAAGTTAAAGAATATATCTCATTTACAAAATCACTAAATGCATCTGCGCTAGTGCTTGAGGGCTCAGAATCAACACAAGAAGAATAAGCAAACTCTAAATTTTCATTTATCACCCATTCACCATCAGAGTGAACGGCGTTATTTACATCAAGGCCTTCAAGGCGTATCACAATGGGCTCACCATCCCAAATCATATTCTCGGATTCCGAATCTTCTTATCCTGATTCTGTATCAGCCTCCTGGCCACTATCAGAGTCATCTGGAACAGGCTGGTCTGAAACACCGAACACATCTTGATATACCAACGCGTCAGTGAAGTAGTTTTCAACTCCCTCAAAGGGTTATTTTTCTACAACGAGCGTTTTTACGTTCGTGTCTTTATCGACGTACTTCATGCATTGGTGTAATGTGGAGGGCACAATGAGATTACTATGGATCCAAAGCCTCCCCAATAGTAGATTGTATGATGTGTTCGCATCTATCACGTAACACGTGACTTCCGTCTTTAGATCGCTGATTTGACATTTGAGCTTTATCTTACCCAACGATCTACTGCTGTTAGCATTGAATCTGAAGATAATAGTGTTAGTTGTTGCCAATCTACTCATCAGAACTCCAAGATATCGTAGCATCCTTCGGAGCATGATACTAAAGGCTGAGCCTGGATCAACTTGAATGCGCTCGATCTCTACAGATCCTATGTATCCCTTCTAATACAGAGGGCGGTGGTGTCTATTACTCTTGACTTGCATATCTTCCGGAGAGAAGGTGATGCAAGGGATGCTTTTACGAGAGACTTGGTGACACGTCGCGCAAAGAGATTCTCCTTCCTCAATTGTCTCCGGTATTTGCACCAAGAATACTTCTGAATCTTACAGAGCTTCTCTCAAAGCTTCTCTAGTAGACTTTGAGAGTTTCAGGAGCTCGTACAAAGTTATCCTTGCAGGAATATTGGCCAACTGTATTAGAATGTCGAACTGGAATGACTTTCGTGAGTCCTTCGCAGGCTCTTTTCTCTTCTTCTTCAGAACTTTATCAAACTTAAACTCTTTTTGTTTGACTTTCTCTGGAGGTGGTCGAGAATCCGTTGTCTGGCCGTAGTTCTTCAGGTAATATTTTCCTGAACGGGTTCCTGCGGGAGGAGGATCCGCGTCAGCCACCAAAGAATTTTCGATTTCCTCTTCCGAATCGATCATAGCAGGAATGACTCCGTCATCTTCAGGAATCACGGAGATTGGAGGTAAAAGTTTTCCCTCTTCTTCTCTTTCCAGATGAACTGGAAGTCCATTGTTCATCACTTAGGAGGTCCGGATGCACCCACAGTATCTCCCCTATCAGTTTCAAAGGAGAACAATCCTTTCTTTTGCTGTTGGTGTAGATCAAAATTTACGACCTGTATTGGTTGTACTCCATCTTGAATTATTGACTCTATCCAGTTGGGCGCTTTGCCGAACTTGATAGTCACCATGTTCGCAGTCACCTTCTTCTAGTGCTCTTGGAGTTTGATGATATTAGCGTCCACTAAAACTTGAATTTTATCTTTAAGGATGTAGCAATTTGGGTAGGGTGGTTAATGATCCTATGGTAGATATAGTAGTTAGGATCATTAACTTTCCTTGCTTCTTCTGGACATTTAGACTCTGGCAGCTTTAACATCTTTTTACTCATGAGGAGGTTGAAGATAGTCTTCATGTGCTCATCTTTAAAGGGGTATTGCTTTTGCGGCATTCGTGCCTGAGGAGGGAGCTTCATGAAAGTCTTCGCGGGTTGTGGCGTATCAGTGACCATTGTCTCCTTTCCCTTATATCCTCGGGGTCGGGGCTTACAGTTGTTATCGCCACCTCACTTCTGTTTCTCCATGCTTCCTTCTTCTTCAAGTCTTTGCACAATTTCTTAAGCTTCTTTAGCTTGCAGGGCGAGATCTTTCCAAGTTAAGGATTTCACTGCTCCCATTCTGGCTAGAAGCTTAGTCGATAAATTATGTCGACAGGTTTCTACTAAAGTCTTTTCTGGCATCCCATGCGGGCATCTTAGAGAATCGTTTCGAAATCTTTTGATGAAGTCCCGGGCTAACTCCCCTTTCCTTTGTTTAGTGGCTAAAAGCGCCGGCATTGACACCTCAATATCATCTTCATAGAACCTGGTAAGAAAGGCCTTCTCCATGTCACTCCATGAATTGATGGTCCCTGGCTCTAATCTCCGAAACTATTCAAAAGGTAGTCCCGTTAAGGTACTAATGAATACCCTCGTAATAATGGGGTCACTTCTAGCTAAATGCCCAATCTGCGATTTAAAATAGTAGAGGTGCTAGTTCGGCGATCCTTTACCATTGAAAGACTTGAGCTTCAATGGTTTATAACTTTCTGGGAATGACACATTTTCCCATTCCAAGGGATACGGCCTTACCACGCCGAGCTCTTGTAAGTCGCTTTTATGCATGAGAGCATTCAGTTGATTTTGGAAGCTCTCCATCCAAACAACATTCGCGTTCCCTTCTTGATGCATGTAACGATTGTCGTCATCCTCATGATGTTCTTTTTCATTATTGTGAAGAACCTCTTCTTCTGTCTTCTTTCCCTTGTCAGTGTTCGAGTGCGAAGACGTATCCTTCAATCTGGTCTTCTTCAACTCCACCAGGACATGTAACATGTCCTTGAGCTCGCTAATAGCATCTTGCTGTTGCTGAATATTTTTGTCTTGTTCATCCATTCTCCGCATGAACTCGTCTGAGATGTTGTTTTGAGTCATATATGCAGAGATAGAGTCTTCTAGGAATGAGTTGGATGTCTGCGATTCAGCCATAACAGACCTGACTATATCTTCTTCATCAGAAAAGATTTTCCATGTCGAGTGTTTCAGAAAACTCCTCGCTCTTCATTGAATAGATCCTTCGAACTCAAAGAAAGCTATAGGTCAGAAGCTTCTCCTTCGGAGACTTTCTTCACCTTCTTTTTCTTCTTCTTTTCTCCGATGCTTGTCATGTTGGATGACATTGTAGGATATTCTGGCTCAAAAAACTCAAGCCCGTTTCGTCGCCTCCTCTTCGCTAGCTGGGATGAAAATAATCGATGAAACACTGAGCATCTGGTATGGATTGAACAATAATAGTGAGACAGTACTGCATTGATCAGTCGTTCATAGTGGCATTGAGATACGTAGAATTCTTCCTTTTTTCTGTTCAGGAGTTCCCTAAGATCTCTTGCACTGGAATTCTTTGTGATGGCATCATTCGTGAGAGATAGCTTCGGGAATGGCACAGTCGCAACCTTGCAAATAGGCATGCATTCTCCGCGAATTTGAGGTTCACAGGTTCCGCGAACTTCATCAATCACGTGAGCAGACGTTCTCCCTGGAACATGAGGGATGCAGATGTATACTCCGCGTTTGTGATCATGGATAACTTTGACTTACTCCGCTTCATATAGGAAATGTGAGTAAATCCTTCCGCGTCTCGACCAATCTCGCCTTTTGACTTCCATATTTGTGTGGTAAGTTTTTGCCGGGATGAGTTGGTGGTTTCCTTTTGTTGCGTGATCTTGTGGAGGGCAAGAACTTTGTTTCTTCTTAGGTTCCTTCTCATTGTACGAGTGAGAGGAACCTCCTTCTCCACATCAAAGTCTGGCGGAGCGGATAATGGTCGAGTCCCCTTGTTGAAGCGGGGACTTTGGTCCACTTGGCTTGAGAGATCAAGAGTCTTAGTAGAGCCCAATATTGAGGAGGAAGGTTTCAGACTAACTTGGTCATTCGGCTCCCTTTGTTGAGTTATTACTATTAAAGCTTCCTTGGGGATTGACCCCTTGGAGACTTTACAGTATCCCCTTAGGGAAGTAGGGCTCTTGGAGCCTAAGAAAGGAATTCTTCGTACCTTTCCTGGTCGACGTGAGTGGTGAGTGAGTCGACCATACTACCAACTGGAATGTTATCAGATTGAGCTACCACCAGATCACCGGAGGTGATGGTTATCTCCAACAGAGTCGCCAATCTTTTATTCGCCATAAAAATTGCAACACTCTTTATATTGAAGTCTTTTCAATAAAAATATTACAATCTAATGGTTTCCCATTTGCAGAAGATGAGGAAGATTGCTTTTCCTCTTTGTTTAAGGTTGTATTCCTAGGTAGCTATGGAGGACGATCTTGCTCTGCGTTGACACTCCGTACAATCTCTCTCTCAGTTGGCTTAAAGAAAAAAGAAAAGCTCTCGACTCTTGATCACAAGGGGTCACTCTTAGGGGAAGATATCAGCCTGTCTTCTGTCTCTATCCCTCTTTTCTGTCTCTTTCGCTCCCCCACCTTTTATAGGGGTTTTAGAGTAATGTCCCGCCATATTTGCTCGACCGTTAACTCCCATTACTCGAGAAGTGCCGTCATATTCGTTAGGCAGTTGCTCCCACGATCGAAGTAAAGCCGCTACATTCGTTTGGCAGTTAGCCACATGATCGGAGGTGACAATTTTTCTATTCGGGTCGGGTGACTTTTGTATTAAAATCCCTACCCGAAAGCTAAGGGTAGTGTCACGAATCTCAATTCTAGATTCGCAAATATATTCTGTCGCCCCTGGGTCGTGAACCTCAACATTTATGGTTCGCAGATATGCTAAGTTGTGGACTTCTAACTTTGAATCGGCAGATCTGCTTTGCTTTCCAGTATTTTCTGCCGACAGCAGGTAGTCAGCTCCATTCTCCCATGCACTCAACTACCAGGGTGGAGTCCGAGGAGCTGGTGGACTACTCCGGTACCACAGGATCATTGGATGGACTAGGTAGTTTTGCCAATGAGTTTGACGCAGATTATTTCACGCTGGCCACATGTCCCGCTTCTTCATCAATTCCCCCAGTTGACGAATTAGGGAGTGATGACCGGACGAGCATTGTTGTTGTGTTAAGGGATGCTCCTCCATCTCCGAGTTTGCCGTCTCCAACCCCAGCAGTCTGCTAAGAGGACACCTTCCCTGTTGTCATTGGCGTACCCACTACTCCCCACCCAGTTGTATTGACGCCGTCAACAATAGTGGCTGTTGAGACACTGGTGGCCCCTCCTGCTCGCTTCCCAATAGGGGAGGAAGACAACCTGAAGTTCTCGTTTGAAGCTGCTTCTGTTATAGGAGGAGTTTCTGGCGAAGACACCCCAACATTTATCCCTGTTGGCGGAGTTGCTCGACTAGCTGGTACCGACGATACTTCTCCTTAGATTCCCAGTTCTGCCAAGTCGTTATTGGCTTTACTGGCCCCGCATGTTATGAATCTAGTACACGGCGAGCTTCTTCTTCGACTCCGGCAGAAGCTATTCCTCCCCCAGCTACACCTTCCTTGGTACTGCCTGCACGAAATATAGACACTGTGGACCCACTTGAAGAATTTTTCAATCATAGTGTGAACGATTTTATGTGGTTACTAAGGAGGTGTATCGAGATGATCCTGGATGGAAGAGATTTTCTTGATCTCGGACGCCCAATATTGTTCAGCTATCTGGACAATATTGAAAGGATCAGGGGACGTGACCGAGCAACTCCCTACTGGGCCCGCTTAGAAGTTTTGGAAGACCAGATGCATACGCTAAACACAGTTCGCCAAGCGGACGTAGAAGCAATCACCGAAATTGAGTTGGCGTGGCTTCGGGCTGAGCAGACGGCTCGTCAGGAGGAGCTGAGGCGACAGGAGGAAGATGGTCCCGGGAGTTGGTGGAGCTACAAGCCAGCCATGAGTCAATTCTCAGGGGGCTGGTGATGGTGGATTTTGAAATTGAAGGGAGCCAGGCAGCCATCCTAAGAGCCAAGGAGATTATCGCTAAAGCTCGGGCTATTTTAGAAGCCAGCGAGTCTCGGTTAGGGAAATCCGTTAAGAAACGGGGAGAGCTGATTCTCCAATAAGGACATAATAAGGAGCCGTTCTATTGAAAAATCTCGTCAGCGATTGGTCCAGCAACTTACAATAAATGACGATGATTTACACCGGCAGGCCCAACACTCCGTGGAGGAGACTCGTCGTCGAGTTATTGATGAGACGACCAATAAGTTGATGATTTTGGTAGAATCATGACTCCCTTTAATTTATTTATTCTTTATTCTTTGTAATAAAAAGAACTCATATATTCTTTTGAATTCTTTTTATTTTTTTGTAACTTTATCCTTTTGATTTATGAATAAAGATAATTCTTTTGAATTTTTTATTTGTTGGCTACAAATTCTTCTGCTCAACAAATAATTGTCATGAAATAATTCATAGTTTCGGTAAAAATGATCAAGGCTCATCTGGGTAACTTAGATTGCTGATGCCAACCGGGTTTTAATTATTAACCACGGTAAAAGCTCTTTAACAGAGCAAACTGATAGTTTGGTGAGAACGTTTAATTGCCTACACTAGAATGATCAAGATTATTGACTTAGACAGAGGCGCTTAATTGTGCATGTCTTAGTTTAATAACGAAGTTCAAGTGCTCAAATGCGTAACTTGAACAAGTGGATGGTTATACTCCTAGGGATGCGAACCTGACATGATAGTATATAATTAAATAATACCCTTTTTTATGCATAATACTTTTTCAAAAACTTGCCGTTAATTGGCATCATCATTCTGTCACCATCTTGGTTCATTAAGCGATAAGCTCCGCTAGAGTATACCGTCTCCACAATGAATGGTCCTTCCCATTTAAATTCAAATTTGCCCTTAGTCTTGTGGGTTAGAATCATTGGTTTTTTAATAGCCAGAACCAAGTCTCCTTAGTTAAAGGTCCTTTGTTTAACGCTCTTATTGAACGCTTGCGAGACTCGAGCTTGATACAACTTAATTTGTTGTTGAGCTTGGAGACGCTTTTCATCCAACGCTTTTAGTTCTTGCAATCTTTATTGATGGCATTCTTCTGTCATCATCTTTGTAGCTAACGCCACTCCTAATGATGGTATTTGGACTTCGAGAGGTAAGACGGCCTTGCTTCCATAGACCAAGGAGAAAGGGGTAGCTTTTGTTGGGGTGCGAACGGCCCACAAACACTCTCCTAAATTTTCATCCCAGTCTCGTTTGTTGGAGGAGATGAACTTCCGAAGAAGTTTGATAATCGTTTTATTAAAAGCTTCAGCCACTCCATTTTTTGCGAGGTTATATGGCATTGAAGCAAATCCTTGATTCTGAACTTATCACAGAATCGTGAGAATCCTTGGCTAATGAATTACGTCCATTATCATGAATGATTCTTCGAGGAATGCCAAAATGGTAAATGACATGATTTTTAATGAATTTAATTACATCTGTTGTCTTTACCTCTCTCATGGGCACGGCTTCAGCCCATTTCGAAAAATAATCGGTTATTACCAGTATAAACTGATGTCCTCTGGATAACGAGGGAGTTATCGGCCCCACGATATTCATTCCCCATGCCTCAAACGGCTAACTAGCGACAGTATTGTGCAAGTATTCTAGGGGTTGATGAATAAAATTGGCATGTACCTGACATGCATGGCACCGTTTAGCGTATGCCATTGCATCGGTAATCATCTTCGGCCAGTAGTATCCTAACCTTCTTATGCGGTCCCCGAGCTTTGGACTGGGTTGATGAGCTCCACACACTCCATCATGTGTTTCTTTCAGCACTTCATTGGCTTATGCTTTTGAATTGCAACGCAATAGGAGACCGTTAGTTGATTTTCTACATAAAGTCTGAAGTGTAGGATCATAATAAAATCTTTGGGCTTTCCTTT
Source organism: Dracaena cambodiana (assembly GCA_036321105.1). Taxonomy (NCBI): domain Eukaryota; kingdom Viridiplantae; phylum Streptophyta; class Magnoliopsida; order Asparagales; family Asparagaceae; genus Dracaena; species Dracaena cambodiana. The sequence continues at coordinate 37,607,577 of JAYEPQ010000011.1, read as the reverse complement.
TTATTGAGGCAGCTTCTATTGGATCCTTTGGCAGCATCCCATATAAAGCATAATCGATGAACGAAAACCGCTAATCACGGAGTTCCAGAGTTAAGCTTGTCTGACATACTTGCCTGTTTCGGAAAACCATATCTGAATGGAGAAGTTCTCTACTCCCAATAGTTTTACTTTTAGCTGCGCCTGGCAGAATTGCCAATGTTGCGGCTAATGCAGCAAGAGCGTCCGCATAAATGTTCTCGTTCCGAGATATATAATAGATGTAAAATTGTTCAAAATATCCAGCTAACTCAGTGGCTAGTTGGTGGTAGGAGATGAGGACTTTGTGTCTGCTGGTTGACGATAAGTTTAGAATCTCCATATGCCTCTAGATAGTTCACCCCAGTTGCAGAGCCATTTTTAAACCAATAATGAGTGCATTATATTCTGCCACATTATTTGTGCACGGTTCCGTTAATAAGTAACTGTTAGGTAGTACATGTTTATGTGGTGAGATCAGTACAACCCCCACTCCAGCAGTAAATCGTCTGGCAGCACCATTAAAGAACATCTGCCATGGCTGTTCTTTGCTAATTGCGTTTATTTCCGATGTCTGTTTGGAGATATCTGCTGATGATTTAGAGTTGGACCATATTGGATGGTCTGCCAAGAAATCGGCGATCGCTTGTCCCTTCATTGCTTTTTGAGGAAGAAGTGGATGTCGTATGGCGATAGCAGTAATGCCCATTTTGCCAATCGGCGATTTAAAGATCCTAGTTTTATCATTAGGATTTTCAAGAGATTAACCCGTGATATGACATGGATTGTTTACCCTGAAAGATAGTGTCACATTTTCTGGATGGCGAACACTAGGGCTAAACATTCTTTTTTGATTGGGGTATACCGATACTCGGCTCCGATCATTGTTCGACTTAAGTAATAAATGGCATGTTTGTGGCTATGCTCATTATACTGAGCGAGCAACGCTCCTAGCACATTATCCATAGCCCTAACATATATAATGAATGGTCTTCCAGGGACATGTGCCATGAGGACGGGATGTTTCGTAAGGTATTCTTTTAGGTCATCAAACACCTGTTGGCATGCCTCGTCCCATACGAAGGAAATCTCTTTTTTCATGAGTCTGGAGATGGCTGGTATCGTCTCGATAAATTGGAGATAAAGTACCGGATATAGGCTAATTTTCTTTGTAACCCCCTCAATTCTTTAAGGTTACGGGGAGGTGGCATCTCTTTGATCGCTTTTACCTTCTTGGGATCAAGGAAAATTCCTTCCGAAGTGACTATTGATGAGTGCCATAAATTGCATATTTATAGCCTTCATATTACCTATTTTTGTATATAAACAATACTACTCGGGTATTTTTAGTGTCTTTTTCAGATAATCAGACTCATACAAGGAGATGGCATGAATTCAAAGTTGGATTAGGAAATCAAAGTTCGAAAAGTTACTAAAGTGGGCAAAACTACGAGACTACGATGCTTCAGAGACTAAAAGTCAAATACAGTCAAGAAACCTAAATATTCAAGAGGTTCACGATGAAAAACTTTCATGAATTTAGCAATTAAATTAGCCGCTATTTAGCAGTAAATTCAGCTAAATAGCGGCTGAAAAGAGGATCCAAGACCCAAAATTTTTTTCCCTGGCTTCGTTATAATTTTGTAGTTTTCCAGTTCTTCTAGAAGTAGGGTTTGATTTCTGAAGCCTATATATTGGCCTATTCTTATATTCTAAGAGAATCCTGAAGTTTTGTACTCGTTTTAATTTAATAAAATTAAGGTTTTGCTAAAGAGGTGGCGGCCACAATACCGTGCTCTAGAGGTAAGCCATTGCTTTCTAATATTTATTTGTTTTTTAGATAGAGTTAATTGCTCTCTAGTATAGGTTTTATTGCTTTCTAGATTAGATTTATTTGCTTTCATAAATAAAATTAGATTTAATTGCTTACTAGAAATATGAGTAGCTAATTTTCTTTAGCCCTAGGATGCAGATGAAGTTAGTTTAATAGACCTAACATGGATTTATCTCATCTTCTTCCTAGAAAGAAATATAGTTATGATTTTTCTATAAATAAATAAAAGATAGAGTTTACAAATCATAATTCTTTGATAGATTATACTTAATTAATATTTTGATAATATATACTTAGATGAAGTTTGGAATTCTTACTCTTTGTCTATTTTTATAATTATCAATAGAGATTTTCCTATAAATAAATTGAATTGAGTAAACTTGTAAATCTAAATTCTTTGATAGGTTATACTTAAATTCGGTCTTTTGATAGCCTATGCTTAGATTAGGTTTTGAAGTTTATTTCTTTTCTCTTGTTTATGAGATTTTCTACTTGATATGATTTATTTTTAAGAAAGTGTTATTTTTGATAGTCTATGCATGCACATCACTTGATAGGTCATACTTAGAGGCACTTGATTAAAATCAAATTAAAAAAATTACCTTTTTAATATGTTACTTAACCGTAAATAATTAAAAAGATAGGAAGAAAGAGATAATTCACTGTTAGGGTATTATTCTAATGAAATCAAAATCCTAGGCTAATCTTTAAGACTAAAAACTAATCTTCTCTCGATCTAGAAACTTATAGTTAATCTGTTAGACTAAAGAAAAAGTAAAGAACGCAAAAACATCTTAGATCTCTATGGGACGACCTGTGCAGCGCTACATCGACACTGTGTGCTTACAGTAAATTATCACATCAAGTTTTTGGTGCCATTGCCGGGGATCGACGGTATTTTTCTTATTTTTTATGATATTTTACGGGTTAACAGTGTGTGTTGAGTGTGCAGGGAACATAAAATTGTAGATATAGGAACATAAAGAGGATCGAAAAAGCCTCAGATCTGCGTAGCAGAAGCCAAAGAGTCAGACTCTCTGGTTTGGCTACTATTTAGCGGCCAAAACTGCTATTTAGCGGCCATAAAGGTAAATTCGAGTCTCTAATTTTCTCAAGTTCTGTATTTTGGTTCCCTGGTTTTGTAAAATAATCTAAAAAAAAAAATTGGAACAGTAGGAATCACATTTTATTTGATCATATCTATTTTACCTTTTTTATCTCTACCATACCCTACTTCTTACATTAGTTTAGGAATTTCACGCACACACTCACGGTCGCTGGTTCATGTCACAATGGACACTTGATTAATTTGGTCGACTTGTGAGATAAGATTTGTTCATGGGAGCCAAGATGGACCAGCCGATCCCGATCCTTCATGATCGATATTATCCGTTGCGCACATCACTTCCATCATGCATTAAGCTTCCACACGCAACGGGTAATAACTATGAGTTGAAGCCGCAGTACATTAGTATACTTCCTAAATTCGCTGGTTCTGATTCAGAAGATGCATATCTCTTTATCAGTGAATTTCAGGAAGTATGCGTAATGATTAAACTGCAACACTTATTGGAGGATGCAATTAAGCTCCGCTTCATCCCCTTTGCAAGTAAGGATAATGCCAAGAAGCGGTTGTACAGTATGCCTACTGATTCAATCACTACTTGGGATGAATTCATAATGGTATTTCTTAAGAAGTATTATCCTACGCATAAAACGGTAAGGATATGAAATCAAATTAATCAATTCCGTCAAGTGCCGGGAGAACTCTTCTGGAAATATTTGGAACGATTCAAGGACTTATTAGCTCAGTGCCCCCATCATGTGATAGAAAAGTGGCGATTGTGTCAAATTGTGTACGAAGGACTCGATTACACATCCAAAACTCTTCTTGAGTCCATATGTCAGAGGGAGTTCATGAGAAAGAATGAGGATGAAGTATGGGACTTTCTTGAGGACCTAGCGTGGAAGACTATGCAGTGGGAGAGTCCCACTGAGAAGCCCAGTGCATCAACTTCTGCGCATAAGGGTGGGATCTATAGCATCGACAGCTCTATAGCTGTCGAAGCTAAGATTGCATCCCTTATGAGAAGAATTGAGGCATTGGAGACTCCTAGTGCTCCACCGGTGAGTCAGATAAATCAAATTCAAGTTCCCACATGCTTTAATTGCGGAACTCCAAATCATGTTATGGAGGAGTGTCCATTATTAATGAATTCCATGGGTCCCACACTTGAGCAGGCTAACGCCCTATATCAACAACCCATGAACAATCCTTACGGTCTACATACAATCCTGGCTAGAGGAACCATCCAAATCTATTATGGGGTCAAGGGCGATATCAGGGGGCCCCTAACCCTAACATGCACTCTCTAGCCACTGGTCAGTTCCCAAGATCAAATGTGGGTGCCTAGCAACACCCAAACGTTTCAAATTATGGGAACAACCAGAATAGACCACCTGCACAAAATCACTCTCATCCACAACAGGGGTCTAATATTGATCAAGAAAAACGATTCCAGTCACTTGAGAAAAACGTTGAAAATCTTCTCAAGTCTCATTCCAAGTTTGACACGCATATGTCCAACCTTGACACACAAATGCAAAATCTTATGAAAGTGTTAACTGACTTTATTCAAAATACAGGTCTGCAACTGCTCATGAACTCTCAATCTATAAAGAATATAGAGTAGCAGGTTGGACAATTAGTGATTCAGATGAGCGAACGTGGCCAGGGTATCTTTCCAAGTCAATCTATAACGAACCCTAATGCCAATTCCTCAAACTCTAATCAGTCGCATGTCCACCAATGCAATGCCATTCACACGCTTAGATCTGGCAAGCAAGTGGACAATAATGTAGCCATGACCCCTGATCCCACTTCTACTATCTCGCATGCTACATCATCTCTTCCACCCCTTTCTCCACAACCATCTCCATCACCTCCATCACCGTCACGTACTCAATTGGAAGAACCTGTTCCTGAGCTGAAAGCATCATATCCAAATCGGCTTTGGAAGCCTTCACCGCAAGTAGAAAAGATTCTTAAAACATTTCAGCAGTGAATGTTAATATTCCACTCCTTGACATTATACAATAGGTTCCTACTTATGCTAAGTTCCTCAAGAATTTGTACACTAAGAAACGAGCAAGAAATGTTTCTAAGAAAGTTTTTCTTACTGCAAATATATCACATATCCTCTCTAACTCCTTGCTTATCAAGTACAAAGATCTAGGTTCCCCTACAATCTCATGCAACATTGGGAACACTACATTTGATAGGGCGTTGCTTGATTTAGGGGCAAGTGTCAACTTGCCTTCTTACACTGTTTATCAGCAACTGAGGTTAGGAAAACTTCAACCTACCAAGGTCATATTACAGCTAGCTGATCGTTCAATTAAGAGACCACTTAGTATGGTTGAAGATGTGCTCATTAAGGTTAGCGAGTTTATCTTTCCTATAGACTTCATTGTCTTAGAAACTGAGCCAATTTCCAATCCACGGAATCAAATTCCTGTTATCTTGGGTAGACCATTCCTTGCAATATCAAATGCATTAATTGATTGCAGGAGTGGCCTCATGAAGTTATCGTTTGGGAATATGACTGTGGCATTGAACATATTTAATATGGATGAACATGCAACGAGCTCCCTCATTGAGGTCAACATTGTTGGCGGTGAAAATTTCTAAGTAAAATATGATTTTTCACAACAGAACACAGAGATAATCTATAACTCTGCGTCTGGCTATTTTTAGCCTCGCGTTTGAGTAAAACGCGGAGATGATCAATAGCTCCGCGTTAGCTCCGCATTCTGGTTATTTAGCGCCGCGTTTTGATGCGATTAAAGCTCCGCGTAAGCAGATAACTAGAATCTCAAATTGATTGAGATTATGATTTGGGCTTATCCAAATACCCAAATCAAGTCCAATCAGAACTCTAAATCAAGAGATTTAAATCAAAAATAAGATATTTGATTGGAATCCTTGATAAATGCAAATTCTATTTAGATAGAAACTCTTGCATTAACCTGGGGCTATAAATACCATCTCGGCAAAACCCTAGCGGGGCTTTTGGGTCTTCTTTTCTTTCGGACAAGTCTTTTTTTTGGCGTCTAAAGTCTTCTTTTTTATCCTTTGGCAATTCAAGTACGCGAGAGAGCCTTGAAGCCTTTAGTGATCATCTTCTTTTCTGTATCTTAGAGAATTCAAGTTACGCACAGAGCCTTGAGTTTGGGAAAGACCAGAGAAGACAGTCTACAGTCGGCCGATATCTTCAAAAGAGAAGAGCTTGACGTTCGATCGTCCAAAGGAGCTGCTTGACAGATCCCATCGCCATAGATCCCACACTATATTGTAAAAGAGAGAGATTGAACTATAAAATCCTCTCGTTTGTTCTCTATATCTCTTGTTCACTTTTGTTGTAATCTAAGCTGTATTCGATGGAAGGAAGCAAAGAAACTTTTGCGGCGAACAAACTGGCGACCACAGTGGGAGCCATCTCTTTCAATGATGAAGAGATTGTGGCGCAATCGGACGTTGATATGATCGGATCCGAAGTAGACACACTGGTCGTTGAAATCGACCAACAGAAGTACGAGGAGTTCCTCTCCTCTTGATCAGGTGACTTGGACGAGACACGACACTATCGTTGCATGTACTCCAATACCTGAGCAACGGGTAGAAAGGTATCCACCAAGATACGGGGATCCTTGGAGACTACGACTATAGGCCAAAGTTCACACAAGAAATCCTAGCAGAGGATGAGCTTCCGACTGCCAAAGAAGACCTGGGGACTGGATTGACCAGAACCCAATTCCGAAACAGGAATCGGAGAGCGAGGCGTAAAGCCCTCAAAGCCCGCCTTGGACGTGGAGCTAACACCAGAGGACGCGAGGCTATGGTCCCTCGCAAACTGGCTCGCACTAATCGCGAGACCAGTCACTATCGTGTTAAATGCGAAGTTACAACTTGCCTTAAAAGCAAGGAAAAGTTAGCGTGTGATATTCCACGCGAGGCTACAGCTGAGCTTAGCGAGAGACGCGAAGCCAGCGAAGTTTGCGTTAGTCGCAAAATATCTGACACTCGTGAGAGACGCGAGTATAAAAATTCTTTAAAGCCAGCGTGTGATTTTCTACGCGGGGCTGATACTAAGCCAAGCGAGAAGCGCGAGGCTACTTGCGAGAAACACAAGACTTCTGACACTCGCGAGAAACGCGAGTATAAAAATCTTTAAAGCCAGCGTATGATTCTCTGCAGGAGGCTGATACTGAGCCAAGCAAGAAACCCAAAGCCAGTAATACTTGCGAGAAACGCAAGATATCTAATACTCGCGAGGAACGCGAAGATGATTGGCAAATTGTTGTTAGTCGTAGAAATCGCGCGAGACGCGAAATTATGACTTGTGATAACCACAAGAGTAAGCCAGCGTATAGGAATTTTATTCCACGTGAGGCTAAGATTACAGAAGAGAAACTTCTGAAAACACGCCAAGTCAGCGTCAAACGCGAGGCTAGCCTAGATAAATGCGGAGCTATTCTTCAGCCCCGCGAAACAAAATGCGAGGCTACTTCTAAGCTCCGCATGGATCACCTCGACTACAGAATTAGGGCTGATCGTTCAAAGAAGCTGCAGTGGGTTCCTAGACCCTCTCAAAAGTCGGATGGACCTCATGACTCCATGGTTAAAGGCGCTGATCTTAGGGAGTATCTGTCCAAGAAGAGAGGCATAGATCAACTTCAAGCTGAACCTGTCTGGCATTACCAACAGCTTATGACGACAGTATCTGCTGTGAAGGACAACTGCAGCTGCAGCAAGAGCAGGGTATCTGTATTCGATCGATTAACCGAGTTGGACAAAAACCCTACCAAGAAGCCAAAGACTGCTTCTATAAAACAATGGAGAGCTGTAACCTCCAATATGGTGGGAAAAGGGAAGAAAATTATAGAGACAGATGATGATTCAGAATCAAGTGATGAAGAATCTCATCATCTCACTCGACTAAAATCAGGAGCCGTCCCACCTCGAAATTATAAGAGGCTTGCAAAGGGTTCTTACGACGAGTACAGTGATAATTCAGCCATAGCCTCGCCTCGTTCCTCCGCGTCGTCTCGACTACAAAAGTCAGCATTGCACATGGCGGATAAGTTTGACGACATCAATCAGAGATTTGAAGCTCAAGAAAGAATGATTCGAGAGCAACAAAAGACGATTGAAGACTTTAAATTCATGCTATCGAGATTTGTTAAGGATAATGCCAAAAAGGGCAAAGAAACTCCAAACGAAGACGAGGATAGATTATCTTTTCATGATCCACATGGAGAAAAGATAGAAAAATTACAGAGTCAACTCGAAGCGCTGATGCGTAAAAAGGAGTTGAAAGAAGCAGGGGTCTCAAGACCGTATCCTCCTGAATGGGATATGGTACCATACCCTCAGAAGTATAAGCCGCTCAAGTTAGAACAGTATGACGGGAAGGGATCGCCCAGTCAGCACATATATTACTTCTTGTCCCAAGCAGGATATTTGATGGATAATGACCCAATCATGACCAAAGTATTTGCAAGTATTTTGCGAGGGCCTGCCTTTACTTGGTTCATGCAGTTGCCCCCAGGTACTATTAATACCTAGTTAGATGTAGAGAAATTATTTCTCTCACGTTTCTTCGAGGATGATACTGAGATTACGGTTCATTCCCTCCTTGCAACTAGACAAGGGGAACAGGAAACGGTAAAAGAATTTATAGAAAGGTTCCGGGAGAAGTCCGTGCATTGCAAACACAGAATGGTCCAGAAAACTCTTGTCGAAACTTGTCGACACAATCTTAAAACCAATGTGCTCCTAAAAATGGGGGCCGTAGAGTCTAAGACATGGAGGGATTTGCTCAAACAAGGAGAGCAAGTTGAGGACTTGATCTGTCGAGTCGAAGAATCTCGTGGATCAAGAAGTGTCAGGGGTAGTAAGTCATATATCCAAAATAGCAGCAATAAGAATAAATGAAAAGTAGTGATGGCATCAGAAACTACTCCTCAGAAGTCATATCCTCCACCAAAGCCGAAGCCCCAAAATCAGCAGGGCTCAAGGCAAAATAGACCGCAGCAGGAGAGAAATTATACTTTCAAGGCGGAACAGACGCCTATCCTCTTTTACCTGCTCTAGAAGAAGGGAATGTTAAAACTTCCGGAGAATAAGAAGCCAGAAGACGCTGGCAAGACCAAATATCCCAACTACTGTCTCTATCACCGGAATGTTGGGCACCCTACTAGGGGTTGTTTTCCCCTTAAGAACATAATCCAAGCACTAATAGAAGCTGGAGTTCTGATGCTTAAGGAAGAGCAGAAGAAGGTCACTGCCAATATGAAAACCATAGTGGTTGGAACCCATGAGTTCCCCGCAGGAGTGACCCCAATCCCAAAAGGTAAGATGGTTACGAAGAATCTTGATCCTCACAACAAAGCCCAAGAAGGACTTGTCCCTGTGACGACCCAAAAGGGGGAAGTTATGTGGTTCATCCCGATTTGCTAGAGGATGAGCAGTGGACTACTGCAGGAGATCAAGGGAAGAAGTGGACTGTTAATGCCATTTCCGCGGAGATAAAGGAAGAATACATAGCTTCGAGAGCCTTCACAGATTCTTAAGAAGAGCCCGAAACTATGGCCACTCATCAAGATGGGGCAGGCCCTTCCGGTACTCGGTCTGGGAAGACATATCTCAAGGACTACACCAGAGTAGATCCGAATGACATATATGCGGAACTTGCAAAACCCGCAAAGCAAAAAGGACTTCATTTCCAGAAGAATCCTATTAGAGAGGAAGGAGCCAAGGAGACTACCTTCAAGTTTGACATAATTGCTCAGTTGGCGAATATCCCAGCACGAGTAACGCTTTATGAATTGTTGAGATTATCAAAATCAACACGTGAAGCTCTAAGAGAGGCCTTGGCAGACTCTGAGTTATTCCTAACTTAGATTGTCGAGCCGGCCAATGAAGAAGAATAGGACTCTTACCCCCGCTGTCACCAAGTGAGGAGGCAGGTCCCACAAATCATCTTCTCTCCAGAAGATATGCAGGTGAGGAATATAAAGCATAACAGGCTTTTATATTTCATCGGATATGTCGGATCCACGAAGGTGGACTGAATTCAGATTGATCCGGGTTCTGCACTAAGTGTCATACCTAGAAGGTTGATGCAGCTGTTAGGGATTTCTCTCCATCGTCTGACAACAACCAATACAATGATATACGGATTAAATGCCAATAATAGCCGTCCCCTCGGAAAAATCCGACTCCGATGTCAGATCGGGGATTTAAGGACGGAGGCCACATGCTACGTTATTGATGCAGATACCTCCTACAACATTCTATTGGGACGACCTTGGATCCATGCTTATATGATAGTTCCGTCAACTCTCCACCAATGTATGAAGTATTGCGATGAAGAAGGAGAGGTCCAGACACTAGTTGCATATAAGCAACCATTCAAAGGGCTGGAGAATTACTTCACAGATGCTGCACTTTATAAACCAGCCCATGAAGTCTCCAATGACAATCATAGCGAACCTCCAAAGCCTAATGACAGTGGCAATGAAGCCGACACTGAGTACGAGCTTCCTGAAGAAGATGATGGGAGTGATTATGAAATCAACCCTCACTTAGATTTTAGTTTGAATCTTGATAATATAGTGGATGTAATAGAGAGTGAATGGGTTATTAATGAAGATATAAAGTTAGTCTACGAGCAGGCTGTAGCTACTGAGTCTGAACCCTCTTGTACTTCCACTGAAGTGGATGGCCTGTCCGAGCTTGAAGTTCTGGCGGCATACCATTTGCCCTTAGGTCATCCCTTCTCTCTCAAACAAGGATAGCTGAGGAACAAGGACACTTCTTCGAAGTACCTCCTCGACAGAAGTCTCAAAGGCCAATTATGTTCGGGAGGATAATTACGTCACCCCGGCGAGGACAAAGCAGTGAAAGTGATGAACAAATATCACTCCAATTTCACCTGTATGAACAGAAATCCCGGCAAATGATGGAGAAGATGGGTTATAATTTTTCCCAGAAATCGGGATTAAACTTTGGTAAAGGACGACAGAATCTGATACCCTCGTTCAGACCGAGAGGAAAGAGCCCTGATTATTATCAGAAGACTCGCAGGGGGTTGGGTTATGTATCTACTCCACCCTCATCACCACTAAAAGATGAAGAGAGTTCTTCGGCCAAGGAAGATACACCTTCACCCGACTATGATTCGGATATAAGCATCGGTGCCTGGTTTCAGTCCTTGACGGCCAATATGGTTTCAGCCGCACCAGAAAGCGACGAGGAACCAATTGATGTTCAGGATGATTCCTGGGCTAAGCATATGGACACTCTCTGGGATGTCCGCTTTGAACAGCGTGACCCACCCACAGAAGATAAATTGATACAAGTTAACATGGGAACGGAAGAAAATCCGAAACCCATCTTCATAAGCGATACGCTAACCCCATTGGAAAAGGAGGAACTTATATCTCTTATTAAAGAGTATATAGGCGTGTTCGCATGGAATTATGAAGACATGCCTGGGTTTGACCCTCAAATTGCCACACACCGGTTAAATATAAAAGAAGATGCCAAACCTGTTAAACAACAACAAAGACATTTTCGACCGGAGTTGATGGAGGCGGTCAACAAACTTATAAAGTCAGAATTTATCCGTGAGGAACAGCATCCTGATTGGGTGGCTAATATAGTGCCGGTTCGTAAAAAGAACGGCAAAATCTGGATATGCATCGACTTTCGAGATTTGAACGCTGCATGTCTTAAGGATGAATTTCCACTTCCCATCACCGACGTAATGATAGATAATACTTGTAGTTATGAGAGGATGTCCTTTATGGATGGCTTCTCAGGATATAACTAAATTAAGATGCACCCGGATGATGAAAAACATACAGCTTTCAGAACACCGCTGGGGGTATACTACTACACGGTGATGCCATTTGGGCTGAAGAATGCCGGTGCCACTTATCAACGTGCGATGAGCACTATATTCAAAGAACACCTATGCAAAACGGTAGAGTACTACGTGGATGACTTGGCAGTCAAAAGTAAAAATAAAGAGGACCACCTTCAGAACTTAAGAACGGTCTTCGATCTCATGAGGAAACATCATTTAAAGATGAATCCCACTAAGTCATTTATGGGGGTGTCGAGTGGGAAATTTCTTGGGTTCATAATAACTTCAAAAGGAATTTTCCTCGACCTTAAAAAGGTAAAAGCAATTAGCGAGATGCCACCTCCCCGCAATCTTAAAGAATTGAGGGGGCTACAAGGGAAACTCGCCTATATTCGGCACTTCATTTCTAACCTATCAGGGCGATGCCAGCCGTTTTCTTGACTTATGAAGAAGGGTGTTTCTTTTGTATGGGACGAGGCATGTCAACAGGCATTTGATGACCTCAAAGAATATCTCACCAAACCTCCTGTTCTTATGGCACCGGTCCCTGGGCAGCCCTTCCTTATATATGTAAGGGCCATGGATAATGCCTTAGGAGCATTACTTGCTCAATATAATGAGTACGGCCATGAACATGCCCTATATTATTTAAGCCGAACAATGATCGGGGCTGAACAGCGGTATACCCCGATTGAAAAGGAATGTTTAGCCCTAGTGTTCGCTATTCAGAAAATGCGACACTATCTTTTTGGGCAAACAATTCATGTCATATCACGGGTTAATCCCCTGAAGATCCTGATGACAAAACCGAGATCCTTAAATGGCCGGTTAGCGAAATGGGCTCTGCTACTGTCACCATATGACATACATTTCATCCCTCAAAAAGCCACGAAGGGACATGTAATCGCCGACTTTCTAGCAAACCATCCAATTTGGTCCAATACCAAACAGACATCAGAGGTCAACACAGTTAGTAAGGAACAACCATGGCAAATGTTCTTTGATGGTGCTGCCAGACGATCTACTGCTGGAGTGGGGGTTGTACTGATCTCCCCACACAAGCATATATTGCCTAACGGTTACTCATTAACAGAACCGTGCACGAATAATGTGGCGGAATATAACGCGCTCATTATCAGCTTAAAGATGGCTCTACAACTGGGGGTGAACTATCTAGAGGCATGTGGAGACTCTAAACTCATCGTCATTCAGATAACGGGCGAGTATGAAGTCAGACATGAAGCCCTCATCCCCTATCATCAGCTAGCAATTGAACTAGCAGGGTACTTTGAGCAATTTTACATCTCTCATATATCTCGGAATGAGAATGTATATGCAGATGCCCTTACCGCATTAGCCGCAACATTGGCGATCCCGCCAAGTGAGGCTAAAAGCATCACTATTGACAGCAAAGAGCTCTTCCATCCGGATACTGTTCTTCAAAATAAAGACGTATGCCAAACAGGCTTAACTTTGGAGCCCCATGATTGGCGATTTCCATTTGTGGATTATGCTTTACATGGAATATTACCAGAAGATCCAAAGGAAGCCACCTCGATAAAGAGGAAGGCCCAAAGATTTTATTATGACCATAAGCTTCAGACTTTGTATAGAAAGTCAAGGGATGGTCTGCTGCTACGCTGCACATCAAAAGTAGAAGAAGTACTGAAAGAGACACATGATGGAGTATGTGGAGCTCATCAGCCCGGTCTAAAACTTGGAGACCGCATAAGAAGGCAGGGATACTACGGGCCGAACATGATTACGGAAGCAATGGCATACGCTAAACGGTCCATGCATGCCAAGTACATACCAATTTTATTCATCAACCCCCAGAATACTTGCACAATACCGTTGCTTGTTGGCCATTTGAGGCATGGGGAATGGATATTGTGGGGCCTATAACTCCCCCGTCATCCAGAGGACATCGGTTTATTCTTGCAATAACCGATTATTTTTCAAAATGGGCCGAAGCTGTGCCCATGAAAGAGGTGAAAACGACAGATGTGATCAAGTTCGTCAAGCATCATGTCATTTACCATTTTGGCATTCCCCAACGGATCATTCATGATAATGGTCCGCACTTCATCAGTCAGGGATTCTCCAGATTCTGTAATAAGTTCATAATCAAAGATATCGCTTCAACGCCATATAACCCCACAGCTAATGGGTTGGCCGAAGCCTTCAACAAGATGATTATTAAGCTCCTTCGGAAGTTCGTCTCTTCCAATAAACGAGATTGGGATGAAAAGCTAGGAGAGTGTCTGTGGGCTTATCGCACCACTGTTCGCACCCCTATAAAAGCTACCCCATTCTCTTTGGTCTATGGAAGTGAGGCCGTCTTACCTCTCGAAATCCAGATTCCTTCATTAAGAGTGGCTTTAGCCATAAAGATGACGACAGAAGAGCGTCATCATCAAAAATTGAAAGAATTAGAGGCGTTGAATGAAAAGCGTCTCAAGGCTCAACAACAAATTGAGTTGTATCAAGGCCGAATCTCACAAACGTTCAATAAGAACGTTAAACCAAGGACCTTTAAACAAGGAGACTTGGTTCTAGCTGTTAGAAAGCCGATGGTACTAACCCACAAGACTAAGGGTAAATTTGAATCCAAGTGGGAAGGACCGTTCATCGTGGAGACTGTATACTCCAGTGGAGCCTATCGCTTAATGAATCGAAATGGCGACAGGATGATGATGCCGATCAATGGCAAATTTCTGAAGAAATACTATTCTTAGTATCCCTGGAGGTACGCGTCTCCTTCTTCTTAGGAATGCGCAGTTGAGCGCCTCTGACATAAAACCTGGTGTGTCCGGTTCTCAAGTTTGAACCGCCTCCAGTCATTTCTTAGACATGCGCAATTGAGCGCCTCTGACCTAAAACCTGGTGTGCCCAGTTCTTAAGTTTGAACAGCCTCCAGTCTTTTCTTAGGCATGCGCATTGAGCGCCTCTGACCTAAATTTGGTGTGCCCAGTTCAAGTTACGCGAGAGAGCCTTGAACCGCCGCCAATCTTTTCTTAGGCATGCGCAATTGAGCGCCTCTGACCTAAAACCTGGTGTGTCCGGTTCTCAAGTTTGAACCGCCTCCAGTCTTTTCCTAGGCATGCGCAGTTGAGTGCCTCTGACCTAAAACCTGGTGTGTCCGGTTCTCAAGTTTGAACCGCCTCCAGTCTTTTCTTAGGCATGTGCAGTTGAGCGCCTCTGACCTAAAACCTGGTGTATCCGGTTCTCAAGTTTGAACTGCCTCCAGTCTTTTCTTAGGCATGCGCAATTGAGCGCCTCTGACCTAAAATCTGGTGTGCCCACTCCTCAAGTTTGAACAGCCTCCAGTCTTCTCTTAGGCCTTAGGTATGCGCAGTTGAGCGCCTCTGACCTAAATTTGGTGTGCCCAGTTCAAGTTACGCGAGAGAGTATTGAACCGCCTCCAATCTTTTCTTAGGCATGCGCAATTGAGTGCCTCTGACCTAAAACCTGGTGTGTTTGGCTCTCAAGTTTGAACCACCTCCAGTCTTTTCTTAGGCATGCGCTGTTGAGCGCCTCTGACCTAAAACCTGGTGTGTCCGGTTCTCAAGTTTGAACCGCCTCCAGTCTTTTCTTAGGCATGCGCAGTTGAGCTCCTCTGACCTAAAACCTGGTGTGTCTGGTTCTCAAATTTGAACCGCCTCCAGTCTTTTCTTTGGCATGCGCAGTTGAGCGCCTTTGACCTAAAACCTGGTTTGAACTGCCTCCAATCTTTCTCTTAGACATGCACAGTTGAGCGCCTCTGACCCAAAACCTGGTGTGCCCAGTTCTCAAGTTTGAACCTCCTCCAGTCTTTTCTTAGGCATGCGCAATTGAGCGCCTCTAACCTAAAACCTGGTGTACCCAGTTCTCAAATTTGAACAGCCTCCAGTCTTTTCTTAGGCATGCGCAATTGAGCGCCTCTGACCTAAATTTGGTGTGCCCAGTTCAAGTTATGCGAGAGAGCCTTGAACCGCCTCCAATCTTTTCTTAGGCATGCGCAGTTGAGCGCCTCTGACCTAGATCTGATGAATTACCCAGCGCCGACTAGGCATTGGAGAGAGAACCAGTTTCTCGCCAACCCCTTCATACTTGGGGTAAAAAGTATGAATTACCCAACGCCGATAAGGCAAAGGGAAGAGGAAAAGTTTGGCATTTAAGCCCAAACGAAATTCTCGACAACTCACCATATTGAGGGGAATAACATGACTAGCCCAACTCAAACGGTAGTTGGTAAAGGCTAATCAAATCCGTTGATAGCTGGGGGTTTGCTAAAAATTTCACAAATCCTGTCATGTTAAACTCTTATCTTTGACAGTATGTTCGGAAAATTATACCTAAAAATAAATCATTTTGATGACAGGTTATCTGTTGTGCAAACAAATTTTGTCGCCAGCAGGTAAAAGAATCAAATGATTACCTTTATTTCATCAACAAAAGAATGAAGATACAAAAAAGTGTCTCTTTTATTACAAGTTCTTATTACAAAAAGAATGAAGAATAAAAGAATAAAAGAAAACTATGAATTTCCTATATGCTTCAACTTATTCATCACCTCGTCAATCACCTGACGACGGTTTGCTTCTATGGAGTGTTGAGCCTGCTGAAGTAAGACATCGTCATTCATTGCAAGTTGCTGAGTCAGACGCTGACGAGAGTCTTCTATAGCACGGTTTCTTATTGCCTCCTCCTGCTCGACCTGCCCCCGTTGAAGAATTAGCGCTTCCCGCTTCTTAACGGATTCCCCTAATTTAAGCTCGTTGGCTACTACAACCGCCCGAGCTTTAGCAATGGTCTCCTGGGCTCTAAGGATTTCGGCCTGACTTCCCCCAATTTCAAAGTCCACTGTCTCCAAGCTTTTAAGAATGGACTCCCGACTAGCTTGAAGCTCAGCCAACTCCCGAGACCATACTTCTACCTGTCATATCAGCTCTTCTCGACGCGCTGTCAATTCCACCCGAAGCCCCGCCATCTCTATTGCGGTAATCGCTTCCATGTCCGCTTGGTGAACAGTGTTTAGCGTGTTCACCTGCTCTTCTAAGGCATTAAAGCGGGCCCAGTAGGGAGCTACTCGGTCCTGTCCCCCGACTCTTTCAATATTGCCTAAATAGCTAGATAACATTGGACGACCGAGACTGAAGAAATCCGTGCCGTCAGAGATCATCTCGATGCATTTTCTGAGCAACCGCATAAAGTCATTAACGCTATAATTGAAGAGCTCCTCAAAATGATTCACGGCCCCTGTATTCAAAACAGGCAGCACTAAAGAAGATGTCGCTGGAGGAAGAGCGGTACCCACTGGAATTGAAGAAGAGGAAGCCTATCCCTGCACCAGGTTCATAACATGCGGAGCCAATAAGACCAACGCAGATCTGATAGAGCTATGAACCTGAGGGGAAGCGACGCTAGTACAGATCACCTGGGCAGTGCCACCGATAGGAGAAGAGGAGGGAGTATTTCCACCATAAGCTCCCCCAGTTGCGGAAGTAGTTTCGAACGAGAACTTCAAATTATCCTTATCCCGTGTAGAAAGACTTGAAACTGGAAGAGTTACAGGTGTCTCGACAGCCATTATGATAGAAGGCATTGACATTGCTGGTTGAGGAGCAGAAGGTGCACTAAAGACCACTGGAAAGGTCTCAGTGGAGCAGATAGGTAGTGTTGGAGACGGCATACTTGGAGACGGTGTGGCCTCTTTTGCAGCGGCCGCAATAACAACTTCTGTTCTTTCATCACTCCCAAGTTCATCAATGGGAGGAATTGATGAGGGAACTGGACATGTGGTCAGCGTGAAATAATCAGCGTCAAACTCGTCGGTAGAGCTACCCAAACCATCCACTAAGCCAGTAGCGCCCAAATAGTCCACCCTGTCATCGGACTCCACCTGGGTAGTTGAGTGCATTGGCGAGAGGAGCTGACCGCCTGCATCAAGAAACAAGCAAATGGTGTTATGCATAATGATAGAATAAAATAACAGACAAAAGACAGAATATTAAGAGCCATACCTGGGGATACAAGTCCAGTTGTCGGACTTGAAGGGGGAGTTGTCGTCGTTTCCACCAGCATACCCGTCTCGCTACCCAGCGGTTGCGCCACAGGATGTACAACGGGTTCTACGGTCGGAGGAGCCAGAACCTCGGGAACACTTAGAGCTCCAACAGGTACACTCTCCCCTGCCGGCGCTGGAGATAGAGCTGAAGAAAGCAGGTCCGAAACAAGCTTAATAACCACTTCTTGGGGGGCTATTAAAGTTCCTGAAGCCAACTTCTGCTTCTTGGTAGGCCTTTTCTTTAAGGTACCGGGGCGTTTGAGAGTCGGGCTCCGGGGACGATTGACGACATGTTGTGAAGCATCGCCAACATCAGGGTTGTCATCATTATTATTATCATCATCATCGCCAGACTCGTTGACGTCTATTGGTTCAGCCGCTGCGCCAAGAAATTCTTCCATTCCTTTTATCCTTACTCTTGAAGCACCCTGGCGGCTAATGTAGAAAGCCTCAATCTCCTTGCAACAGCTTCGGTTGATGGAGAAGTGAGGCACGTCAGCATTTGCAATACTATACCATGTGCAAAAACTAAGAGTCGTGGCCAGTTCTGGCAACTTCTGGGGCAGGGTGAATTCAGCTCCGGTCCCGCCAGCTGCGAAATGAAACCAGCCGCGGGCACCCTCGTACAAATTCCCCTTATAGGCAAAATTCCTGCTTGGATTACCCACATAGAGTTGGGAATATCCAAATTGGTGAGCAAAGCGACTCGGAATATACGGTTCGATAAGACATTTGTTGTCTTGACGATACACCAGATGCCCGGGCCAGATATTGAGAAGCCACCAGAACGCTCCTGAGGATAAGGCAGTAAAATTGTTTTCTCCTGCAATATCCTTCAATTTCAATCCGTATCCTCCACCAAAAAAGTCGGGGAAGCATATGAAAATCTCATAGTTCTGGTATTGCCGGAGAGTCTTACGGATTTGGGACATATAGTATTGCTTCCATGAGGAACGCTCATATAGCTCCACAAGGTAACACTTGTCACCTAAGCGGCATGAAGCAGCACTCTTCAGAGAAGGGCAGTGTATTATGAGCCATGCCATCAGATAAGTGTAAGGAAGCTCCACCCTAGGGTTCGGAGTCTTCACTTGAGCGATCTCCTTCGACTTGCCTATCCCTTTTCCTTTGCCCTTATCGGCAGGGATGAAGTCATTGCAGAGTGTTCGCAATCCATGCTGTAGATTGCACACCATGGCAGGAAGAAGTCCGAAAGGTCGGCCGTATGCGAGGAGGACTGCTGGATATACCACAGTCATTGCAATTGCTTTTTTTGGCAGCGATGGCATGACACATCTCTTCAGCCACAGTATCAAGAACCCAGCAATAAGGCCTCTGTTGGACACTGGGGACTGAGCCTGATAGTGGTAACTCTTGAAAGAGATACCAGGATCAAATCCACCCTCATTGGAATCAGTGGTATAAAACGAGAGCCGGGTCTTGGAAATACAGCGCTCAATCTCTGTGATGTAGACAGGAGTGTGGCCATGGACAGTCGTTGAACAATCCTTAGAATTCAAATTGGCGAAGAGGTAATCAGCCCATTTCTTGTGACCGATACCTTGATTACGCACACTTGCTAAGTCAGCACAGATGTGGTAGTGGCACATCATCTCTCAGTATGTGGCATAGATGCGCTCATCCTTCGCCAATAGTATGTTCAACTCCTCGGTGGTGGGGATATACTCCTCGTAGGGGACTTCGCCCATTAAGAGCCCAGAGACTTCAAACATCTCGTGGAGAGCAAACCCTAGCTCACCCACTGGCGTAAAAAGAGTGCAGGTTTCGGGATTGTACATCTCCAGAAAGCAGAAGAAATGATAAGCACTCTGAGGGAAACCGAATTGAACGTTTCTGATGGCTTTATACAAGCCAATCTCCTTCAGAATGGGTTCATGGGAATCCAACATGTACTGAACGAGGCGGGCCCACCACATGTTGCCAGAATATAAACCCAGCCAGGCATCCTAAAGTTGCTAGCCAGGTACTGACCATCTTTCACCAGGAACTCACTTAAGAAAGTTTTTGCGCGGATGGGTACTTCTCCTACTGGGAGCTCCTTGCCAAAACGGCCTGGAAGCAAACCAGTAATGCATCTGGGGGGACCATCTTGATAAACCCCTTGTGCACCAAATTTGCCCGTTGGGACGCCATCTTGCTCTTGAGTTAGTCCCCACTTTAACTCCCGAGGCATCGCCAGCCTCTGAAGATAGATCAAGGGATAGCTACGATCCATTCCAGGCAGAAACATTAAAGCTTCGCCAGAGTTATATAGCCACATGCAGTCCTCTTCAAATAGGATCGCGTCTGATTGCCCCATCTGGTCCCCAAAGAGAAACACGGGCTTCTCTAGTGCTTCTCTATTCACATCTTTGAAAGCTGCGTCAGTGATAATCTCGCGTGCAGTAGTAGGATGATATTTGATCAATTTCTCCCTACGGTCTCTCAAGTTAGGGTTATATGCAGCCAGAATGGTGGTGAAGCGAAATTAAGCTGATGGATCAGGACCACCAGCAAAGCCAAAGTAGCGCTTATGGGGAAGAGCTTCTGCTGAATACCCTACTACAGAAAGAAGTACCAAGGTTAGAAAAGTCTCTATAAGACAGAAAATTTTTCTAAGTATGGAAGCGCGAAGCTAAAAATTAGAACGCGTGAAGCTAAAATCAGTGCCGCACGAAGCTAAAAATAAGACCGCGCGAAGCTAAAAATAACTCCGCGCGAAGCTAAAAATTAGAACGCGCAGAAGTCAAAAAGAGTCTCGCATTTCCACGCGACTGCTACTTAAAAGAGCCTCGCATTTCAACGCGACTGCTAAATCAAATAGCCTCGCGTTTCCACGCGACTGCTACTTAAAAGAGCCTCGCATTTCAATGCGACTGCGAAATCAAATAACCTCGCGTTTCATCGCGACTGCTAAATCAAATAGCCTCGCGTTTCATCGCGACTGCTAAATAAAAGAGCCTCGCATTTTAGCGCGACTGCTACTTAAAAGAGCCTCGCGTTTCAGCGCGACTTCTACTTAAAAGATCCTCGCGTTTCAACACGACTGCTACTTAAAAGAGCCTCGCATTTCATCGCGACTGGTAAATCAAATAGCCTCGTGTTTCATCGCAACTGCTAAATCAAATAGCCTCGCGTTTCATCGCGACTGCTAAATAAAAGAGTCTCGCGTTTCAGCGCGACTGCTACTTAAAAGAGCCTCGCGTTTCAACGCGACTGCTACTTAAAAGAGCCTCGCGTTTCAACACGACTGCTACTTAAAAGAGCCTCGCGTTTCAACGTGACTGCTACTCAAAATAGCCTCGCGTTTCAACGCGACTGCTACTCAAAATAGCCTCGCGTTTCAATGCGACTGCTACTTAAAATAGCCCCGCGCTTCAAAACGCGAGGATGACGCGATAACTTCGCGTGAGAAGAAAGCCAGAGGCTTTTCTTCTTCCCCAAGCTTTGCGGCCGGAGTACGGCGATTTCGCCGATGAAAGAGATGATTGATCAGTTAAAATCAAGCCAAACCACTCTAAAAACGTTCTAAGGAGTCTCGATAGAAAGATTCTTACCCCCAATAGGCGAAACATGGGCTGGCACATCGCTGCCATGGCCGCTGCCACCACTGCTTGCGCCACTCGCCGATGATGGAGCTGCATGAGAAGTAGCACGAGTTTTGGGTGCCATTGCTCGAAACTTGAGTAAAATCAACGAGAAATGGGAAGAAAATCGGTTGGAGAAAGCTCGGGTCGCCTGAACTCTGATCGCCTGAATCTCTAGGGTTTCTGGAAAATTCTCAAGTGAAGTGAGAAGAAAAGAAATGGAGATTTCATTTAAATAAAGGAAACCGCCTCTTGGAGTTCGGCGCGAAATTCGGAGAAAATGACTGATCAGTTACTCTCCAGAAACGCGAAGCTATTAGCTTCGCGTAACGATGGAAAACGCGAAATTGATAACTCGCGCAACTCCGCGAAACGCGAGTATGACTTGGTATTCTAGCCTCGCGTTCTCATGAAGAACTTGGATTTTTGGCTAAGGATCTAAGTTACGCAAATGAGCCTTAGATTATTTTGCCAAAATTATAAACCATCTATTTGTTGAGCAAGCAAGATTCTTGAAGCCGACAGATAGAGAGGAAAATAATTTGCCTTTATTCATAAAAGAAAAGATTACAAAGAGGGAGTTATAGCTCTCCCAAAAGTTTCTACATATTCATCGACTCATCAATAACCTAACAACGAGATTCCTCCGCGGGGTGTTGAAGTTCAATTCTAGGATTCAAATACAAGAGATCTCCTCTGCAAATGTCAACTATGATCTGTCATCTGAAATGAAGCATAAGTTGGATTTGAAGTGCTACAAG
Source organism: Dracaena cambodiana (assembly GCA_036321105.1). Lineage (NCBI taxonomy): Eukaryota > Viridiplantae > Streptophyta > Magnoliopsida > Asparagales > Asparagaceae > Dracaena > Dracaena cambodiana. The sequence continues at coordinate 37,585,396 of JAYEPQ010000011.1, read as the reverse complement.
CCCTTAGATGATCATCTCTATCGCTTTGGAAAGCAACAGAGACTGTCATCTAACAGAAATGATCCTCAAGAAAACTTAATAGGCTGCCGCAGAGTTCTTGTAAATCCTTCAAAAGGAGCCAGAGCTTGAAAACTGCAACTATATTGTAAAGCATATGCTTCTGGCTTCCTCAGAGTTACTTTTACTAGTGAAGATCGGTGCACGGCCATCCTTTGAAGGTGTATCAGGGAAAAGCTACACTCCACGCTGGCTAGAGATATCAGCAAGTCATCAGATTGAATCTGTTTCACTGCAAAAGAAAAGTCAGGAGTTCCACAAAAATTTAGAAAATCTTCTAAGTATAAGAACGCGGAGCTAAGTTAACTTCGCATACTACTAGTTGAAATAGCCTCGCGTTTTTAACGCAGAGGATGACGCGATAACTTCACGTAAAGGAAGAACAGAGTTTCTCTCTGCCTTTTCTTTCTCTTTAATAGCCTCGCGATTAGAACGCGACTGCTAATTAAGATAGCCCCACGTTTCAAGCGCGAGGATGACGCGATAACTTCGCGTAGAGAAAAAGTTCCTCTCTGACTTCTCTTTCTTCTTCAAGTCTTGCGGCTGGAGAACGGCGATCTCGCCGATGAAGTAAACAATTAGCCGGTTTAAACTAAGCCGAAACATCTCAGAATGATTTTAAGAAGATCAAAAGTTAAGGTTTTTACCTTCAAGAGACTCTGCATTGACTTGTTCGCTACTGCGTCTACTTCCACGGCCACTGCCATTAACGCCGGCCAACGTGCATAAAGCCAAACTCTGCTGGAGAGACATCCTAATGATGAAAATCTATGGAGAGTTAAACGGAGATCAATTGAAGAACGCTCGTTGACATTGCTCACTCGGTTGCAGAAGTTGAGAACTCTTCAAAATCTCCGAATGAAGAAGAAGATGAGCCGAGAGCTCTATTTAAATAGGATTTCCGTCGCTTGGTATTCGGCGCAGAAATTCAGAGTAATTAATGAAATAATTACTCATTTCACTGAAAATGAAGTGAAGCTGATTAGCTCCGCGAAAGCGAGCATAACGCTAGATAGACTTGGTATTCTAACTCCGCATTTCAGTTTAAGTATCCAAAGTATTTCAAAATTTGCTAAGTTCAAAGCCATTTTGAAAACTTTGCAGGGGGTTCTGTTGGCGGTGAAAATTTCTAAGTAAAATAGGATTTTCCACAACAGAACGCGGAGATAATCTATAACTCCGTGTCTGGCTATTTTTAGCCTCGCGTTTGAGTAAAACGCGGAGATGATCAATAGCTCCACGTTAGCTCCGCATTCTGGTTATTTAGCGCCGCGTTTTGATGCGATTAAAGCTCCACGTGAGCAGATAACCAGAATCTCAAATTGATTGAGATTATGATTTGGGCTTATCCAAATACCCAAATCAAGTCCAATCAGAACTCTAAATCAAGAGATTTAAATTAAAACTAAGATATTTGATTGGAATCCTTGATAAATGCAAATTCTATTTAGATAGAAACTCTTGCATTAACCTAGGGCTATAAATACCATCTCGGTGAAACCCTAGCGGGGCTTCTGGGTCTTCTTTTCTTTCGGGCAGGTCTTCTTTTTGGCGTCTGAAGTCTTCTTTTGATCCTTTGGCAATTCAAGTATGCGAGAGAGCCTTGAAGCCTTTAGTGATCATCTTCTTTTCTACATCTTAGAGAATTCAAGTTACGCACAGAGGCTTGAGTTCGGGAAAGACTAGAGAAGACCGTCTACAGTCGGCCGATATCTTTAAAAGAGAAGAGCTTGACGTTTGATCTTCCAAAGGAGCTGCTTGACAGATCTCATCGCCACAGATCCCACACTATATTGTAAAAGAGAGAGATTGAACTATAAAATCCTCTCGTTTGTTCTCTATATCTCTTGTTCACTTTCGTTGTAATCTAAACTGTATTCGATGGAAGGAAGCAAAGAAACTTTTGCGGCGAACAAACATGATTTACTATTTGCACTCGCATTCGACTTCTTGCACTGATGATGAACCCTCATTTGAGCAATTGTTCAAAGATGAGCTCATACTATTAGAAGAATTGGCACATACTGATTTTATATATGATAATACCTGTGAAAATGTGCCATTAATTTATGAGCAAAATTTTGAGGATTTGTTTGTAGAGGAGCTCGCATTACTTCATGAGTTAGAAGAGCCACCTCCACGTTAACTTGATCATATAGCACTCTTCTCACCTCATGATATTTCTACATATATGCTTGTTACTAACGATGATTGGCAGGTTTATAATAAAGAATTCTTTAACCCAATTGTTCATGCTTATATATGGACAAAGAAAAAGCGAGGGCGCAGGTAATCTCGTGACTTGTAGGAGGATAATGAGATATAATAATGCACCCACTTCACGTTTAAAACACACACGCTATGAAAGTGAGAAGCGATCGAGAGGTCGTAACCGCTTTACATGTGTTTGTTCGCCGCAAAAGTTGCTTTGCTTCCTTCCATTGAATACAACTTCGATTACAATAGAAGTGAACAAGAGAATAATTGAAAAGAAAGGAACAAACGAGAGGATTTTATAGTTCAATCTCTCTCTTTTACAATAATCTTGGGATTAGTGGCGATGGGATCTATAATAGTTTCTGTTGACGATCGGTACGTCGAACTTCTTCTCTCTTGAAGAAATCGGCTGACTATAGACGATCTTCTTGATCTCTGCTCTTCACGAATCCAAGGCTCTGTGCGTAACTTGAATTCTCTAAGAGGAAGATGATCACACCAAAAAGGCTTCAAGGCTCTCTCGCGTACTTGAATTGCCAAGGGGATCAGGAAGAAGATCTCGAATGCCGATAAAAGAAAGCACTAAAGCCGAAAGAAAAAAGCCCCTAGGGTTTCACCAGGAAGGTATTTATAGCCTCGGGAAGATTTGAGAGAGTTTCTATTTGAATAGAATTTGCTCTCATCAAGGATTCCAATCAAATATTTAATATTGATTTAAATCTCTTGATTTAGAATTCTGATTGGATTTGATTTGGTATTTGGATAAACCCCAATCATAATCTCAATCAGTTTGAGATTCTGGTTATCTGCTCACGCGGAGCTTTAATCACATCAAAACGCGGCGCTAAATAACCAGTGCGCGGAGCTAACGCAGAGCTATCAGACATCTCTGCGTTTACTCAAACGCGAGGCTAAAAATAGCCAAACGCGGAGCTATGGATTAGCTCCGCGTTCTGTTGTGGAAAATCCTATTTACTTAGAAATTTTCACTGCCAACAGAACCCCCTCCAAAGTTTTCAAAATGGCTTAGAACTTAGCAAATTTTGAAATACTTTGGATACTTAAACTGAAACGCGGAGTTAGAATAGTCTATCTCGCGTTATGCTCGTCTACGCAGAGCAAATCAGCTTCACTTCATCTTCAGTGAAATGAGTAATTATGTCATTAATTACCCTGAATTTCTACGCCGAATACCAAGCGATGGAAATTTTTGTTTAGATAGAGCCCCCTAATCGTCTTCTTCTTCACTTCACCCGCAAAATTTTCTAAGGAATTTCTGAAAAACTCAGAGCTCGGGCAACTCCGGTAATCAAGTGAGCGATGCCAATGAGCGATCTTAATTTGATCTCCCTTTAACTCTCCATAGATTTTCATCATTAAGATGTCGCTCCAGAAGAGTTTGGCTTTACGCGAGTTGGCCGGCGTAGATGGCAGCGGCCATGGAAGTAAACGCGACGGCGAACCAGTCTATGCAGCGTCTTCCGAAGGTAAAAACCTCAACTCTTGGTCTTCTAAGAACCATTATGAGATATTTTGGCTCGGTTTAATCTGGACAAATGTTTACCTTGTCGGCGAGATCGCCGCTCTCCGGCCGTAAGGCTCAAAGGAGAAGAAGAAGACAGAGAGGAACTCTGCTCTTCCTCTACGCGAAGCTATCGCGTCATCCCTGCGCTTGAAACGCGGGGCTATTTGATTGGCAGTCGCGATGAATTGCGAGGCTATCTTTGATCAGCAGTCGCGATGAATCTGTAAGACTATCTTTGATTAGCAGTCATGATGAATCTGCGAGGCTATCTTTGATTAGCAGTCGCGATGAATATGCGATGCTATCTTTGATTAGCAGTCGCGATAAATCTGCGAGGCTATCTTTGATTAGCAGTCGCGATGAATCTGCGAGGCTATCTTTGATTAGCAGTCGCTTTAGAAAGAGAAGGAAACAATATAGAAAAACTCTGTCCCTCCTTTACGCGAAGTTATCGCATCATCCTCTGCGTTTGAAGCGCGAGGCTATTTCTTCAACTGCACGCGAAGTTAGTTTAGCTCCGCATTTTCACACTTTTGGAAACTCTGTTCCTTTTGCAGTAAGTACAATCCTTTTTGAAGAGGAGTGCATGCGGGTCCATCGATCTTTATCAGCAAAAGTAACTCTAAGGAAGCCAGAAGCATATGCCTTACAACATAGTTGCAGGTTTCAAGCTCCAGTTCCAAAAGATAAACTTTTGAAGGAGTTGCAAGCTCAAGTATGGGCTTGCAGCACTTCTCTTTCCTCTCGTGCTTCATTTCAGATGACAGATCCAAGTTGACATTTGCAGAGGAGATCTTTTGCATGTGAACCAGGGAACTGAGCTTCAACACCCCGTAGAGATCTCACCGTTGAGTTATTTGATGAGTCGATGATCATGTAGAAGCTTTTGGGAGAGCTATAATTCCCTCTTTGTAATTTCTCTTTTTATCAATAAAGGCAAATTATTTTCCTCTCTATCTGTTGGCTTCAATAATTTTGCTTGCTCAACAAACAGATGGTCAATAATTCTGGTAAAATAATCTAAGGCTCTTCTGCGTAACTTAGATCATTAATACCTGAAGTGATTGAATGAGAATCCTCTCAACTTGGCCAAAACTCCAAGTTCTTCATAGGAACGCGAGGCTGAAGCACCAAGTTATCTTCGCGTTTCGCAGAGTTGTGCAGAGTAGCGCGGAGTTAATATCTTCACCTTTTTCTTTATCACTCGAGGCTAATAGCTCCGTGTTTTGTAGAGTAACTCACCAGTCATTTCCTCCGAAATCCAGGCTGAATTCCAAGAGGCGGTTTCCCTTATTTAAATGAAATCTCTATTCCTTTTCTTCTCACTTCACTCGAGAATTTTCCAGAAACCCTAGAAATTCAGATGATTAGAGCTCAGACGACCCTAACGTTCTCCGACCAATTTTCTCCCAATTTCCCGTCGATTTTCCTCGACTTTTCTGTGAAATGGCGCCCAAGACTCGTGCTACTTCCCGCGCGGCTCCGTCATCGGCGGTTGGCTCGAGCAGTGGTGGCAGCGGCCATGACGGCGACGCGCCGGCCCACATTTCACCCATTGGGGGTAAGGATCTCTCTCTCGAGACTCTTTAATATTTTTGAGTGATTTGGTTTGATTTTAACCAGTTAATCACCTCTTTTATCGGCGAGATCGACGTACTGAGGCTATAAAGCTTGGAGAAGAAGCAAAGCCTCTGGCTTTCTTCTCACGCAAAGTTATCTCGTCATCCTCACGTTTTGAAGCGCGGGGCTATTCGGAATAGCAATCGCTCTGAGGCGCGAGGCTATTTTAAGTAGCAGTCGCGTAGAAACGCGAGGCTATTTTAAGCAGCAATCGCGCTTTAACGCGAGGCCATTTTAAGCAACAATCGCGCTGAAACGCGAGGCCATTTTAAGCAGCAATCGCGCTGAAACGCGAGGCTATTTTAAGTAGCAATCGCGTAGAAACGCGAGGCTATTTTAACTTCTGCACGGTCTAATCTTTAGCTTCGCGTAGCGCTATTTTTAGCTTCGCGCGTTCTAATATTTAGTTTCGCGCGTCCATATTTAGAGAAATTTTCTGCCTTAGAGAAATTTCTCTAACTCTGGTATTTCTTTGTGCAGTGGGGTATTCGATGGAACCCTTTGCCCACAGGAACTACTTTGGCTTCGCTGGAGGCTCTGATCCTTCAGGCCAATTTCATTTCACTACCATCCTGCCCTCGTACAAGCCAGACCCGAAGGATCGCAAGGAAAAATTGATCAAGTATCACCCTACCACTGCGAGGGAGATCATAACTGATGTGGCTTTCGAAGATGTGAACAGAAAGGCGATGGAAAAGCCCGCATTGCTCTTTGGAGACCAAATGGATCAATCAGATGAGATCCTCTTTAAAGAGGAGTGCGAGTGGCTCTATAACTCGGGCGAAGCTTTAATGATTCTGCCCAGAATGAGTCGTGGCTATCCTCTGGTTTATCTTCAGAGGCTGGCGATGCCTCAATAATTAAAGTGGGGCTTGACTCAGGAGCAAGACGGCGTCCCAACAGGCAAATTTGGTACACAAGGCCCCTATCAGGATGGTGCCCCCAGATGCATTACTGGTTTGCTTCCAGGCCGATTTGGCAAAGAGCTTCCAGTAGGAGAAGTCCCCTCTCGTGCCCGAACTTTCTTGACCGAGTTCTTAGCAAGAGATGGTCAATACCCGGCTAGTAATTTCAGAATGCCTGGTTGGGTCTACTCCTCTAGCAATATGTGGTGGGCCCGCCTCGTTCAATACATGCTGGATTCTTATGAGCCCATCTTAAAGGATATTGGCTTATATAAAGCCATCAGAAATGTCCAATTTGGGTTCCCTCAGAGCGCTTATCATTTTTACTGCCTCTTGGAGATGTATAACCCCTGAGACTTGCACTCTCTTTACACCAGTGGGTGAGCTAGGGTTCGCTCTCCACGAGATGTTCGAGGTTTCCAGGCTTTCCATGGGTGAAGTCCCTTATGAAGAATACATCCCTTCCACCGAGGAGTTAAACATATTGATGGCGAAGGATGAGCACATCTATGTCACATACTGGGAGATGATGTGTCATTATCATATTTGCGCTGACTTAACGGGTGCGCGTAATCACGGTATCGGCCACAAGAAATGGGCCGAGTACCTCTTTGCCAACTTAAATTCTAAGGATAGCTCGGCAACCATCCATGGTCACCCTCCTATCCCCATCTCAGAGATCGACCAGCGCGTAGCCAGGGGCCATTACCGTCTGTATTATACTACAGATTCCAATGAGAACGGATATGATCCCGGCACTTCATTCAAGAGCTACCATTATCAAGCCCAGTTCCCGATCTCCAACAGAGGTCTCATTGCCGGGTTTCTGATGCTGTGGCTGAAGAGATGTGTCGTGCCGTCGTTGCCCAAAGAAGCAATTGCAGTGACCGTGGTATATCCAGCGGTTCTTCTCGCATATGGCCGACCCCTTGGACTTCTTCCCGCCATGGTATGCAATTTACAGTATGGACTGAGGGTGCTCTATCGTGATCTTCTCCCCACTATTAAGGTCAAGGGGAAAGGAAAGGGCAAGTCGAAAGAGACTGCCCAGCCGAAAACTCCAAACCCTAGGGTGGAGCTGCCCTACACCTATTTAATGGTGTGGCTCATCTTGCACTGTCCATCTTTAATGAGTGCACCAGAGCGTCGTTCGGGCGAAAAGTGCTTCTTTGTAGAGCTGTATGAACGCTCTTCATGGAAGCAGAATTATATGTCCCAGATTCGGAAGACTCTTCATAGCTTTCAGAATTACGAGATCTTCTGGTGTTTCCCTGACTTTCCCGGCGGAGGATATGGGTTGAGGTTGAAGGACGCCGTGGGAGCAGATAAGTTCACTGCTTTATCTGCAGGAGCATTCTGGTGGCTCCTCAACATCCGACCTGGGCACTTGGTATATCGGCGGGATGTCAGGTGTCTGATTGAGCCGTACACTCCAAGTCGCTTTGCTCGCCAGTTTGGATATTTCCAACTTTATGTGGGTAATCCAAATAAAAATCTTGCCTATGAGGGGAATTTGTATGAGGAAGCCCGCGGATGGTTTCACTTTGCAACTGGTGGAACTGAAGCTGAATTCTCCCTTCCCCAGAAAACGCCAGAATTGGCCACAACACTCTGCTTTTGCAACTGGTGCAGCATTGCAAATGCTGATGTTCCTGGCTTCTCTCTTAATCGCAGTTGCTGCAAAGAGATTGAAGCTCTCTACATTAGCCGCCAAGGTGCTTCGAGGGTGAGAATAAAAGGGATGGAAGAATTCCTTGGCGCCGTGGCTGAGCCTTCAGTTGCCAACGAGTCTGACGACGATGACGCCGGTGATGACGATGACAATACTGGTACTGGAGGAGCTCCCCAGCCTGTTGCCATTCGTCCCTGGAGTCCAACTCTAAAATGCCTCGGTACCTTAAAGAAGAGGCCTGGTAAGAAGCAAAAGTTGATGCAGGAGACTTTGATAGCCCCCAAGAAGTGGCTGTCAAACTTGCTTCAGACTTGTTGGCTTTAGCTCTACCCCCAGTTTCAGCAAGGGAGGATGAACCTGCTAAAGCTCCAAGTGTTGTTGAGGTTTCGGCTCCTTCGGCCATAGAGTCTGTTGTAGAACCTGTGGCGCAACCAATGGGTAGCGAGACGGGTACATTGTTGGAAACGACAATGGCTCTCCCTTCAAGTCCGACAACTGGACTTGTATCACCTGGTATGGCTCTTAGCATTTTATCTTTTTCCCGCTATTATTTTACCGGAATACCACTTTTCTTATTTCTTGAAATGCAGGTGGTCAACTCCTCTCGCCGATGCATTCGACTACCCAAGTAGAGTCTGACGATAGGATGGACCATTCCGGCTCCGTGGGTGGTGTGGGTAGCTCTGCTGGCGAGTTTGCAACTGATTACTCCACGCCGGCTCCTGTCTCTGTTCCTTCTTCAATTCCCCCGATTGATGAACTGGGGAGCGATGAAAGAACAGAAGTCATTATCGCAACTGCTGCTAAGGAGGCCACACCGTCTCCTAGCATGCCATCTCCAACGCCAGTCTGCTCCACTGAGACATTTCCCACGGTCGTTGGCGTGCCTTCTCAGTTAGCGATTTTAACGTCGTTTGTTGTTGTGGCTGCTGAGATACCTGCAACTCTTCCAACTTCAAGCCTTCCAGCAGGAGAGGAGGAGAATTTGAAATTCTCGTTCGAAGATGCTTCTCCTACCGGAGGAGCTTCGGGCGAAGTTATTCCATCTTCTACTCTTGTTGATGGGAATACCCTAGTGATTGGTACTAGTGGTGTTTCCCCTGGGGTCTCCAGCTCTTCCAGATCTGCACTGGCTCTACTGGTCCCCCATATTATGAATTTAATGCAGGGGCGGGCTTCTTCTTCCCCAATTCCAGCAACTACTGCTCCCTTGCCTACGACACCTTCCTTGGCATTACCTGCTTTGCCTACCGACACTGCAAATCCTCTTGAAGAACTTTTCAGCTTCACTGTCGAGGATTTTATACGTTTGTTGAGAAGATGTGTCGAGATGGTTCTTGCCGGTCACGATTTCTTCAACTTCGCACGTCCACTGTTATTCCGCTATCTAGGGAATGTTGAAGAATTCGGTGGACAAGATCGAGCAGCTCCATACCGGGCCCGCCTTGCAGCCTTAGAAGAGCAGGTGACCACGCTACACGCACTGCATCAGGCGGATGTGGAGGCGATCACTGAGATAGAGTTGGTGCGGCTTCGGGCAAAATCCTTATCTCGAAGAAATACTTTAAGGCAGTAGGAGGAGAGATGGTCTCATGAGCTGACAGAGCTCCAGGCCAGTCGGGAATCCGTTCTCGGCGACCTGCGGAGGGTGGACTCTGACATTGGGGAAAGTCAGGCGGCCATCTCTAGGGCCCAGGAGACCATCGCCAGGGCTCGGGCCATCTTGATAGAAAATGAACTCCGATTAGGAGAGTCTGTCAAGAAGCGGGAGATGTTGCTTATCCAGCAGGAGTAGATTCAGCAGGAAGAGACGGCCAGGAATCGTGCCATAGAAGAGTCTTGTCAGCAACAACTTGCAATAAGTGATGATGAGTTGCGTAGGCAAGCTCAGCAAGCCGTGGAGGCCTCTCATCGTAGAAATTTGGACGAGACAATAAACAAATTAAGACTCCTGGGAGACCAATAGTTTCCTCTCTTTATGCTTTTACTTTTTCTGTACTAAGATCTCCGTAACAGGAGAGAGAATTCTTTTGACCGTTCTTTGAGATTCTTTTTTTGTATCTTCATCTTCTTAATAAAGATGACTCTTTTGACTCTTTTATTTGCCGGCTTCAAAACAGATTTGCTTGCCCAACAAATAACTTGTCGTCAAAATGATTTATCTCGGTATCGTTTATGCACAATTTTTCGAATCATACTGTCAGAGGTAAGAATTTAACATGACAGGGTTTATGGGATTTTTAGCAAACCCCTAACTATCAACGGATTTGATTAGCCTTTACCAACTACCGTTTGAGTTGGGCTAGCCATGTTATTCCCCTCAACATGGTGAGTTTGTCGAGAATTTCGTTTGGGCTTAAATGCCAAACTTTTCCTCTTCCCTTTACCTTATCGGTTTTGGGTAATTCATACTTTTTACCCCCAGTATGAAGGGGTTGGCGAGAAACTGGATCTCTTCCCATTGCCTAGTTGGCGCCGGGTATTTTTATACCTTTTAAGTCAGAGGCGCTTAATTGCACATGCTTAAAAGAAAGACTAGAGGCCGTTCAAACTTTAGAACTAAGCACACCAGGTTTGAGTCAGAGGCGCCAAACTGCGCATGCCCAAGAAAAGACTGATGGTGGTTCAAATTTGAGAACCAAACTGGAGGCGGTTCAAGGCTCTCTCGCGTAACTTGAATTGGGCGCACCAAACACACCAGGTTTAGGTCAGAGGCGCCAAACTGCGCATGCCTAAGAAAAGACTGGAGGTGATTCAAACTTGAGAACCAAACACACCAGGGTTTAGGTCAGAGGCGCCAAACTGCGCATGCCTAAGAAAAGACTGGAGGTGGTTCAAACTTGAGAACCAAACACACCAGGGTTTAGGTCAGAGGCGCCAAACTGCGCATGCCTAAGAAAAGGCTGGAGGTGGTTCAAACTTGAGAACCGAACTTACCAGGTTTAGGTCAGAGGCGCCAAACTGCGCATGCCTAAGAAAAGACTGGAGGTGGTTCAAACTTGAGAACCAAACACACCAGGGTTTAAGTCAGAGGTGCCAAACTGCGCATGCCTAAGAAAAGATTGGAGGTGGTTCAAACTTGAGAACCAAACTAACCAGGTTTATTGGTTTAAGATCACCAAAATAGAAGAAATCCAAGTGCTCATCTGCGTAACTTGGTTTATACTTCCGGGGATATCAAGCATAGTATTTCTTCAGAAATTTGCCATTGATCGGCATCATCATCCTATTGCTGTTTTGATTCATCAAGCGATAAGCTCCACTGGAGTAGACTGTCTCCACAATGAACGGTCCTTCCCACTTGGGCTCAAATTTACCCTTTGTCTTGTGAGTTAGAACCATTGGCCTTTTAACGGTCAGAACCAAGTCTCCTTATTTAAAGGTCCTTGGTTTAACGTTATTATTGAACATTTGAGAAATTCGGGCTTGATACAACTCAATTTGTTGTTGATCCCTAAGACGCTTTTCATTCAGCACCACTAATTTTTTCAATCTTTGATGATGGCGTTCTTCTGTCGTCATCTTTGTGGCTAAAGCCACTCTTAATGAAGGAATCTGGACTTCGAGAGGCAAGACGGCCTCGCTTCCATAGACCAAAGAGAATAGAGTAGATTTTGTAGGGGTGCGAACAGTGGTGCGATAAGCCCACAGGCATTCTCCTAGCTTCTCATCCCAATCTCGTTTATTAGAAGAGACGAACTTCCGAAGGAGTTTAATAATCATCTTGTAGAAGGCTTCGGCCAACCCATTAGCTGTAGGGTTATATGGCGTTGAAGCAATGTCTTTGATTCTGAACTTATTGCAAAATCTAAAGAATTCCTGACTGATGAATTGCGGACCATTGTCATGAATAAACCGTCGGGGTACACCGAAGCGGCAAATGACGTGATGCTTGACGAACTTGATTACATCTGCCATCTTCACTTCTTTCATGGGCACAGCTTCAGCCCACTTTGAAAAATAATCGGTTATTGCAAGAATAAACCGATGTCCTCTGGATGACGGGGGAGTTATAGGCCCCACAATATCCATTCCCCATGCCTCAAATGGCCAACTTGCAACGGTATTGTGCAAGTATTCTTGGGGTTGATGAATAAAATTAGCATGTATCTGGCATGCATAGCATCGTTTAGCGTATGCCATTGCTTCCGAGATCATGTTCGGCCAGTAGTATCCCAGCCTTCTTATACGGTCTCCGAGTTTTGGACCGGGCTGATGAGCTCCACATACTCTATCGTGTGTTTCTCTCAGCACTTCTTCTGCTTCTACTTTTGATATACAGCGTAGTAGCAGACCATCTCTCGACTTTCTATATATAGTCTGAAGTTTATGGTCATAATAAAATCTTTGGGCCTTCCTCTTTATCGAGGTGGCTTCCTTTGGATCTTCTGGTAGTATCCCGTGTAAAGCATAATCCATAAATGGAAATCGCCAATTACGGGGTTCCAAAGTTAAGCCTGCCTGGCACACTTCTTTGGTTTGGAAAACCATATCCGGGTGGAGGAGCTCTCTGTTTCCAATGGTGATGCTTTTAGCCTCTCCTGGCGGGATCGCCAATGTTGCTGCTAACGAGGCAAGGGCGTCGGCATACACATTCTCATTTCGAGATATATGAGAGATGTAGAATTGCTCAAAATGGCCAGCTAGTTCAATGGCTAGCTGATAATAGGGGATGAGGGCTTCATGTCTGACCTCATACTCTCCCGTCATTTGATTGACAATGAGTTTAGAGTCTCAATATGCCTCTAGGTAGTTCACCCCCAGTTGCAGAGTCATCTTCAGGCCAATAATGAGCGCGTTATATTCTGCGATATTATTTGTGCACGGTTCTATTAATGAGTAATCGTTAGGAAGTACATGTTTATGTGGGGAGATAAGCACAACCCCCACTCCAGCAGCAGATCGTCTGGCAGCACCATCAAAGAACATTTGCCAAGGTTGTTCCTTGCTGACCATGTTGGCCTCTAACGTCTGTTTAGTATTAGACCCAATCGGGTGATCTGCAAGAAAATCGGCGATTGCCTGTCCCTTCGTGGCTTTTTGAGGGACGAAATGTATATCATATGGCGACAACAATAATGCCCATTTTGCCAACCGGCCATTTAAGGATCCCGGTTTTGTCATCAGAATTTTCAGGGGATTAACCCGGGATATGACATGAATTGTCTGTCCAGAAATATAGTGTCGCATTTTCTGAATAGCAAACACTAGGGCTAAACATTCCTTTTCAATCAGGGTATACCGTTGTTCGGCCCCAATCATTGTCCTGCTTAGATAATAGAGGGCATGTTCATGGCCGTGCTCATTATATTGAGCAAGTAATGCTCCTAAGGCATTATCCATGGCCCTTACATATATAAGGAAAGGCTGCCCAGGGACCGGCGCCATAAGAACGGGAGGTTTGGTGAAGTATTCTTTAAGGTCATCAAAGGCCCGTTGACATGCCTCATCCCATACAAAAGAAACCCCCTTCTTCATAAGTCGAGAAAATGGCTGGCAACGTCCTGATAGGTTGGAAATGAAGCGTCGAATATAAGCGAGCTTTCCCTATAACCCCCTCAACTCTTTAAGATTGCGGGGAGGCGGCATCTCGCTAATTGCTTTTATCTTCTCAGGGTCGAGGAAAATTCCTTTTGAAGTTATTACAAATCCAAGGAATTTCCCACTCGACACCCCTAAGAAAGACTTAGTGGGATTCGTCTTTGAAGGTAGACTCCTTGTCTCCTTCATCTCTAATAGGATTCTTCTGAAAACGAAGTCCTTTCTGCTTTGCGAGTTTTGCAAGTTCTGCATAGATGTCTTTCGGATCTACTCTAGTATAGTCCTTAAGATATGTCTTCCCGGAACGGGTACCGGAAGGGCCTGCCCCATCTTGATGAGTGGCCATAGTTTCGGGCTCCTCTTCAGAACTTGTGGAGGTTCCCGAAGCTATATATTCCTCCTTTATTTCCGCAGAGATGGCATTAACAGCCCACTTCTTCTTTTGACTTCCTGTAGTAGTCCATTGCTCATCCTCTATCAAATCGGGATGAACCCACATGACTTCCCCCTTTTGGGTCGTCACAGGAACAAGTCCTTCTTGGGCTTTGTTGTGAGGGTCGAGATTCTTCGTAACCATCTTACCTTTAGGGATTGGGGTCACTCCTGCGGGGAACTCATGGGTTCCAACCACTATGGTTGCCATATTGGCAGTGACCTTCTTCTGCTCTTCCTTAAGCGTCAGAACTCCAGCTTCTATTAGTGCTTGGATTCTGTTCTTAAGGGGAAAACAATCCCTAGTAGGATGCCCCACATTCCGGTGATAGAGACAATAGTTAGGATCTTTAGTTTTGCCAGCGTCTTCTGGCTTCTTATTTTCCGGAGCTTCAACATTCCTTTCTTTTGGAGCAAGTGAAAGAGGATAGGCGTCTGTTCCGCTTTGAAAGTGTAATTCCTTTCTTGCTGCGGTCTACTTTGCCTTGATCCTCGCTGACCTTGAGGCTTCGGCTCTGGCGGAGGACTGGTTTTCTGAGGAGCAGTTTCTGACGACATCGCTGCTTTCCCTTTATTCTTATTTCTGTTGTTTTGGGTATATGACTTACTACCCCCAGCACTTCTTGTCCCACGGGACTCTTCAACTCGGCGAATCAAGTCTTCAGCTTGCTCTCCTTATTTGAGCAGGTCCCTCCACGTATTAGACTCTACGGCCCCCATTTTGAGGAGCACATTGGTCTTAAGGTTGTGTTGACAAGTTTCGACAAGAGTTTCCTGGATCATTCCGTGTTTGCAATGCACGGACTTCTCCCGGAACCTTTCTATGAAATCTTTGACCGTTCCTTGTTCTCCTTGTCTGGTTGCAAGGAGGGAATGAACCGTAATCTCGGTATCATCCTCAAAGAAACGTGAGAGAAATAATTTCTCTACATCTAACCAAGTATTAATGGTACCTGGGGGCAACTGCATAACCAAGTAAAGGCAGGCCCTCGCAAAGTACTTGCGAAAATCTTGGTCATAACGAGGTCATTTCCCACCAAATGTCCAGCTTGGGACAAGAAGTAGTAGATGTGCTGACTGGGCGATCCCTTCCCGTCATAGGGCTCCAACTTGAGCGACTTATACTTTGGAGGATAGGGCACCATGTCCCATTCTGGTGGATATGGTCTAGAGACCCCTGACTCCTTCAACTCTTTTTTATGCATCAAAACTTCGAGTTGATTCTGTAATTTTTCAAGCTTTTCTACATGTGGATTATGAAAAGAAAATCTATCCTCTTCCTCATGCATCGAGTGGGCTTTCTCCTCCTGTTCTTCTTCATTTGGATTTTCCATGCCCTTTTTGGCATTATCTTCAACAAATCTCGATAGCATGACTTTAATACCTTCAATCATCTTTTGCTGCTCTCGAATCATTCTTTCTTGAGCTTCAAATCTCTGATTGATATCATCAGATTTATCTGCCATGTGAGATGCTGACTTCTGTAGTCGAGACGATGCAGAGGAACGAGGTGAGACTATAGTTGAATTATCACTGTCCTCATCATAAAAACCCCCTGCGAGCCTCTTATAATTTCGGGGCGGGACGGCTCCTGATCTTAGTCGAGTAACATGATGAGGTTCTTCATCGCTCGATTCTGAATCATCATCCGTCTCTACAATTTTCTTTCCTTTCCCCACCATGATGGAGGTTACGGCTCTCCAGTGTTTTAGGGAAGTCGTTCTTGTTTTCTTGGTAGGGTTGTTGTCTGTCTCAGATAACCGGTCAAACACTGATACCCTGCTCTTGCTGCAGCCGCAGTTGTCCATCATGGCAGATACTGCCGTCACAAGTTGCTGGCAATGACAGACAGGTTCAACTTGAAGTTGGTCTATGCCTCTCTTCTTGGAAAGGTACTCCCTGAGATCAGCGCCTTTAGCCGTAGAGTCAGGAGGTCCATTCAACTCTTGAGAAGGTCTGGGAACCCATTGAAGCTTCTTTGACTGATCAACCCTGACTCTGGGGTCGGACCGATCCTCGCGGGGTTTAGGAATAGCCTCGCGTTTCACATTGCGGGCCTGGAGAATAGCTCCGCGCTTATCCATACTAGCCTCGCGTCTCTCGCTGGCTTGGTGAGTCTTCAGAAGTTTAGCTTCTGGGATAATTGCCTCGCGTGAAGAGAAGTTCTCGCACGCTGGCTTATCTTTGTGTTTAACGCAGATCATAGCTTCGCGTCTAGCACGATTTTTACGACTGACAACTATTTGCCAATCGTCATTGCGTCTCTCGCGAGTGTCATAAGTCTTGCGTTTCTCACAACCAGTACTAGCCTCACGTCTCTCGCTTTAGTCTTTAGTCTTTAGTCTTTAGTCCTTTCTTAGTACTAGCCTCACGTCTCAATATCCTCACCCTATTAACACTGTTGGCAGTGAAAATTTATAAGTAGATAGGATTTTCCACAACAGAACGCGGAGCTAATCCATAGCTCCGCATTTGGCTATTTTTAGCCTCGCGTTTGAGTAAACGCAGAGATGTTTGATAGCTTTGCGTTAGCTCCACGCACTGGTATTGCTTTGCTTCCTTCCATTGAATACAGCTTAGATTACAATAGAAGTGAACAAGAGAATAATTGAAAAGAAAGGAACAAACGAGAAGACTTTATAGTTCAATCTCTCTCTTTTACAATAATCGTGGGATCAGTGGCTATGGGATCTATAATAGTTCCTGTTGACGATCAGTACGTCGAACTTCTTCTCTCTTGGAGAAATCGGCTGACTATAGACGATCTTCTTGATCTCTGCTCTTCACGAATCCAAGGCTCTGTGCGTAACTTGAATTCTCTAAGAGGAAGATGATCACACCAAAAAGGCTTCAAGGCTCTCTCGTGTACTTGAATTGTCAAGGGGATCAGGAAGAAGATCTCGGATGCCAATAAAAGAAAGGACTAAAGCCGAAAGAAAAAGCCCCTAGGGTTTCACCAGGAAGGTATTTATAGCCCCGGGAAGATTTGAGAGAGTTTCTATTTGAATAGAACTTGCTATCATCAAGGATTCCAATCAAATATTTAATATTGATTTAAATCTCTTGATTTAGAATTCTGATTGGATTTGATTTGGTATTTGGATAAACCCAAACCATAATCTCAATCAGTTTGAGATTCTGGTTATCTGCTCACGCGGAGCTTTAATCGCATCAAAATGCGGCGCTAAATAACCAGTGCGTGGAGCTAACGCAGAGCTATCAAACATCTCTGCGTTTACTCAAACGCGAGGCTAAAAATAGCCAAATGCGGAGCTATGGATTAGCTCCGCGTTCTGTTGTGGAAAATCCTATTTAGTTAGAAATTTTCACTGCCAACAATGTTAATAGGGTGAGGATATTGAGATCGTAATTTTTTACGACTCTCATTATTTGTATTTGTGTAATAGTTTTCTTATTTATTTTACCACCCTTTGGTTGTGCATGAGGGCATACACAAGTTTAGGTGTGGGGGAGTGGATTAGGAGATTTTATTTTTTTATTTTTTTAGGAATTTTAGGATTTTATTTTTATTTTTTAGGATTTTATTTTTTTATTTTTTATTTTTTGGGTTTCTTTATTTTACACTTTGGGTAGTTTTTAGGGTAACTAAAAAAACTAAAAAAAATTAAAAAAATTATATATTTTCATCAATAGATCAAACTAATTACAGATAAAGGAACAAATTTAGATTTGAAATTGGATAGGAGAGTAGATTGGATGATACACTTTGAATTTTATGAAAAAGATCAAAATCCGAAAAATAAATATCGCTAACAGTAGTTTTGAGGCAAATAGACATCTATTTTTCACTTCACAATAGTTCATTAGATTAAGGACAAAGATGGTAACGATTAAGTAAGTCTTCCCTCTCTAAAAAAAAGTAAGAATAAAATAATGGGGTGAGCCTAAGGCAATAGCCTCGAGAGTGATAAAATAATGGAGTGCGCCTGGTATTAAGGCAATAGCCTCAAGAGTGAAAAGAAAAAGAGTATGATCTGAGTAATCGGGTCATTTGCGCCTAAGTAAGCGTGAATATTCGCAAGAAAGGTGAAATATTCTAAAAAAAAGAAAAAGAGTATGAACTGAGTAATTGGTTATGATGCGCCTAAGCAAGCGTGAATATTCGCATGAAAGGTGAAATATTCTTTAAAAAAAATTAAAAAAAAGAAAAAAAATTGTTATGAGAGAGGAGATGAATCATGACTTAGAGTTGGAGTCCAAAACCAAAGTAGACTATCACACGTGCACGTAGATATATAGGAGCCAATAGATTATCTGTTAGTGGGTATTGAAAGATAGGATTTAAATTTTTGATTAAAATGATAAGTGTATCTGATATGATGCTCGATTTGAAAATTGATAATCTAAATACGTTCTTGAGTTTGTATATTAATGAGATTAATTGATGAAAATATTGTGAAAAAAAGATTTTTTCTTTCCTTTGTATAAAATTTCTATTTTTCTTGATTTTCGGTTATCCTTATTTTTCTTTTCTTTATTCCTTAATCTATTTTCTTCTTGAATTTTGTGGGTATATTCACTGCAAACCCTCACGAGACACAACTCGTCCACTAAGATAACCTAGGGGTTTAAAGGCTTGTTGCACGTGCTAAGTACAATTGCGATTCCTGCGAAAGTGAGTTATGATTTTTATTTTTCTTTTTAGAATTAGGTTGTGCTCAAGGACTAGCAAAAGATAGGTGTGGGGGTGTGATGAGTGCCATATATTGCATATTTATAGTCTTCATATTACCTATTTTTGTATATAAATAATGCTACTCGGGTATTTTTAGTGTCTTTTTCAGATAATCCGATTTATACAAGGAGATGGCATGAATTCAAAGTTGGATTAGGAAATCAAAGTCCGAAAATTTACTAAAGTGGGCAAAACTACGAGAGTAGGATGCTGCAGAGACTAAAAGTCAAATACAGTTAAGAAACCTAAACATTCAAGAGAAGTTGTTCAGAGGAAAGTATTTCATGAATTTAGCAATTAAATGAGCCGCTATTTAGTGGTAAATTCATCTAAATAGCGGCCAAAAAGAGGATCCAAAACCCGGAATGTTTTCCTTGGCTTCAATGTAATTTTGTAGTTTTCTAGTTATGTTAGAATTAGGGCTTGATTTGCGAAGTCTATATATTGGCCTATCCTTGTATTCTAAGAGAATCCTGAAGTTTTGTACTCATCTTAATTTAATAAAATTAGGGTTTTGCTAAAGGAGTGGTGGTCACAATACCGTGCTCCAGAGGTAAGCCATTGCTTTCTAATATTAATTTGTTTTTTAGATAGAGTTAATTGCTTTCTAGTATAAGTTTTATTGCTTTCTAGATTAGATTTATTTGCTTTCATAAATAAAAATAGATTTAATTGCTTACTAGAAATATGAGTAGCTAATTTTCTTTAGCTCTAGGATGTAGATGAAGTTAGTTTAATAGACCTAACATGGATTTATCTCATCTTCTTACTAGAAAGAAATAAAATTATGATTTTTCTACAAGTAAATAAAAGATAAAGTTTACAAATCATAATTCTTTGATAGATTATGCTTAATTAATATTTTGATAATCTATACTTAGATGAAGTTTGGAATTCTTACTCTTTGTCTATTTTTAGAATTATCAATAGAGATTTTCCTATAAATAAATTGAATTGAGTAAACTTATAAATCTAAATTCTTTGATAGGTTATATTTAAGTTCGGTCTTTTGATAGCCTATGCTTACATTAGGGTTTGAAGTTTATTTCTTTTCTCTTGTTAATGTGATTTTCTACTTGATATGATTTATTTTTAAGAAAAGTGTTATCTTTGATGGTCTATGCATGCACATCACTTGATAGGTCATACTTAGAGGCACTTGATTAAAATCAAATTAAAAAATCACTTTTTTAATATGTTACTTAACCGTGCATAATTAAAAAGATAGGAAGAAAAAGATAATTATTGTTAGGCTATTATTCTAATGGAATTGAAATCTTAGGCTAATATTTAAGACTTAAAACTAATTTTCTCTCGATTTAGAAACTTATAGTTAATCTGTTAGACTAAAGAAAAAGTAAGGAACGCAAAAACACCTTAGATCCCTGTGGGATGACCTGTACAGCGCTACATCGACACTGTGTGTTTCCGGTAAATTATCACATCAACTATGAATCCTAGAAATTTTCTACTGGACACTTCCATGAAGGACTTAGCAGGATTCATCTTTAAGTGATGTCTTCGCATAAGATTTAAGACTGTTCTCAGATCCTGAAGATGGTCTTCTTTGTTTTTGCTTTTGACTGCCAAATCATCCACATAACACTCCACCGTTTTACGCAGATGTTCTTTAAATATGATACTCATTGCACGTTGATAGGTGGCAGCGACATTCTTCAACCCAAAGGGCATTACTGTATAACAATACACCCCCAACGGCATTCTGAAAACCGTGTACTTTTCATCGTCCGGGTGCATTTTGATCTGATTGTAGCCTGAGAAGCCATCCATAAAGGATATCCTCTCATAACCGCAGGTGTTGTCAATCATTACATCGGTAATCGGGAGTGGGAACTCATCCTTAGGGCATGCAACGTTTAGATCCCAAAAATTGATGCATATCCGGATCTTACCGTTCTTCTTACGAACAGGCACTATATAAGCCACCCATTCTGGATGTTGTTCTTCACAGATAAACCCTGACTTTATGAGTTTGTTAACTTCAGCAACTATTGCCTCCATCAACTCTGATCAAAAATGCCTCTGCTATTGTTTGACTGGCTTGGCATCTTCTTTAATATTTAACCGGTGCGCGGCAATTTGAGGGTCAAGTCCGGGCATATCTTCATAGCTCCATACGAACATGTCTATATACTCCTTGATAAGGGATATAAGTTCCTTCTTTTCCAAGGGAGTTAGTGTGTCGCTTATAAAAATGGGCTTCGGATTCTCTTTCGTTCCCATGTTAATCTGTACTAGCTTATCCTTTGTAGGTGGGTTACGCTGTTCAAAGCGGACATCCTAGAGAATATCCATGTGTTAAGCCCAGGAATCATCTTGAACAACAATTGGTTCCTCATCGCTTTCTGGTGCGGCTGAAACCATGTTTGCCGTTAGACATTGAAACCAGGCGCCAATACTTAGATTCGAATCATGAACATATGGATATAAATCTTCATCGGCCGAAGAGCTCTCTTTGCATTTGTATGGCAATGAGGGAGGAATAGATACATAGCCTAACCCCCTTCTAGTTTTCTGATAATAATCTGGGCTCTTCCCTCTTGGTCTGAATGAGGGTATGAGATTTCGTCGCCCTTTTCCAAAATTCAATCCCGGTTTTTGAGTAAAATTATAACTCATCTTTTCCATTATTCGCCGGGATTTCTGCTCGTATAAGTGAAATTATGGTGATATTTGTTCATCACTTTCACTAGTTTGTCTTCGGTTGGGTGACGTGATCACTTTGCCGAAGACTACGGGTTTTTGCGACACCTATCGCGGAGGTACTTCAAAGAAGTGATCTCGTCCTTTAGTTATGTTAGACCGAGAGAAGAGGGATGACCTAATTGGCAAGTGATATGCCGCCAGAACTTCAAGCTCGGACAAGCCTTCTGCCTCGGTGGAAGTACAAGAAGGTTCAGATTCTGTAGCTACAGCAGGCTCGTACACTAATTTTATATTTTCATTAATAATCCACTCATTCTCTGCTACATTAGCTATATTATTATCAAAATTCACTTTAAAATTTATATGAGGGTTTATCTCGTAGTCACCCCCATCATCTTCTTCCGGAGATTCATACTCAGTATCCGCCTCATTGCTGCTTTCGTCAGGTTCTTGAGTCCTTTTGCAGTTATTATTGGGGACTTCATGGGCCGGCTTGTAGAGCATCGCATCCGTGAAGTAGTTTTCCACTTTGAATGGTTGCCTATCCGCAACTAGCGTCCGGACTTCTCTTTATTCATCGCAGTATTTCATGCATTGGTAGAGATTCGATGAGACTATCATATAGGCGTGTATCCATGGTCGCCTTAATAGAATGTTATAAGACGTTTCTGCGTCAATAACATAGCACGTGACTTCCGTCTTCAAATCCCCGATTTGGCATCGAAGTCGGATCTTCCCAAGAGGACAGCCATCGTTAGCGTTGAACCCGTATATTGTAGTATTTGTTAGGGTCAGACAATTGGGCGAAATTTCCAGTAGCTGCATCAATCTTCTGGGAATGACGCTTAATGCAGATTCCGGATTAATTTGAATACGGTCCACTTTTGTGGATCTGACATATCCGGTGAAATATAAAGGCCTATTTTGCTTTATATTTCTCACTTGCATATCCTCCAGGGAAAAAATAATTTGTGGAACCTGCCTCCTCACTTGATGATAGCAGGGGCAGGAATCCTGTTCTTTATCGGCTGGCTCGACAATCTGAGTTAGGAATGACTCAGAGTCTGCCAAGGCCTCTCTTAATGCTTCATGAGTTGACTTTGATAATCGCAGTAACTCGTAAAGCGTGACTCAAGATGAGATATTTGCTAGCTGAGCTATTATGTCAAATTTAAATGAAGCATCCTTGATATCTTCATCTTTTCTAGGATTTTTCTAGAAACGAAACTCCTTTTGCTTTGCGGGCTTTGCGAGTTCCCCGTATATATTTTTTTCGGTCCACTCTGGTATAGTTCTTGAGATAAGTTTTGCCAGATCGAGTGCCGAAAGGACCTGCCCCATCTTGATGAGTGGCCATAATTTCGGCCTCTTCCTTAGAGTCTGTAAATGCTCTTGCAAATATGTATTCTTCTTTTATTCTCGCGGAAATAGTATTACTAGTCCGCTTTCTCCTCTGGCTATCTGAGGTGGTCCATTATCCATCCTGTAATAGATCAGGGTGGACAAGTTCTTTTTGTGCTCTTCCATGTGTATCATGATTTTTCATGACCAGTTTCCCTTCTGGTACCGGAGTTACTCCTGCAGAAAACTCATGGGTTCCTACTATCAGGGTTGCCATATTAGCAGTAACCTTTTTCTGTTCCTTTTTCAGTGTCATGACTCCAGCTTCTATCAATGCTTAGATCAAGTTCTTTAGAGGGTAATAGTCCTTGGTAGGGTATCCAACATTCCTATGGTAAAAATAAAAGTTGGGGTCGTTGGTTTTACCAGCGTCCTTCGCTTTTTTATTTTCTGGAAGTTTCAATATTCCCTTTCTAAGGAGTAGATGAAAGAGTATAGGCATCTGTTACGCCTTAAAGGTGTAGGTCCTCTCTTGTTGGGGTCTATTCTGTCTCATGCCCTTTTGATTTTGGTGCTTTGGGTTTGGAGGATTCGTCTTCTGTAGAGCGGCCTCTGATGCCATTACCGCTTTTCCCTTATTCTTATTGTTATTTGGCACATACGGCCTATTATTTCCAAGATTCCTTGTTCCGCGAGATTCTTCGACTCGGCGGATCAAGTCTTCGGCTTGCTCCCCTATTTAAGCAAATCCTTCCAAGTCTTGGATTATACGGCTCCCATTTTTAAGAACACGTTGGTTTTGAGATTATGCCGGCACGTTTCTACCAGAGTTTCCTGCATCATTTCGTATTTGCAGTGCACGGACTTCTCCCAGAACCTTTCTATAAAGTCCTTCACCGATTCTTGTTCCCCTTGCTTTGTTGTAAGGAGGGAATGAACCGATATTTTGGTATCATCATCAAAGAAACGTGCGAGAAATTATTTCTTAACATCATACCAGGTAATGATAATACCTAGGGGCAATTGCATAAACCATGTGAAGGCAGGCTCACGCAAGTTACTTGCAAATACCTTGGTCATTACTGGATCATTGCCCATTAAATGCCCTGCTTAGGACAAAAAGTAGTAGATATGCTGACTGGGAGATCATTTCCCATCGTATGGCTCCAACTTGAGCGGTTTGTACTTTTCAGGGTACGATGTCAGATCCCATTCAGGCGGATACGGTCTTGAGACTCTCGATTCCTTCAGCTCCTTCTTGTGCATCAATGTATCAAGTTGGTTTTATAACTTCTCAATTCTCTCTTCATAGAGGTTGTGGAGAGAACATTTATCCTCGTCCTCATGTGCCGAGCAAGTCTTTTCTTCTTTATCTTCTTCATTTATCTTTTCCTTTTCTTTCTTCGGTGGTGATTCTGAAGAACTTCTAGCTTTATCTTCGACTATTTTTTGAGTGATTTCGACCACCTTTAAAAGCATCGTTTTGAGATCCTCGATCGTTTTTTGTTGATCTCGGATCATTTGTTCTTGGGCCTCAAGTCTTTGATTGATATCATCAGATTTATCCATCATATGTGATGCTGATTTCTGCAATTTAGATGATGCCGGAGAACGAGGAGAAGTTATGGTCGAATTGTCGCTGCCTTCGTCATAAGATCCTTTTACAAGTTTCTTATAATTTTGAGCCGGGACAGCGCCTGATTTAAGTCGGGTAAAATGATGAGGTTCTTCATCATTTGATTCTGAATCATCATACCTTTCTATGATTTTCTTCCCCTTTCTAACCATGTTAGAAGTTACGATTCTCCATTTTTTTTCTCGGGAAGTAGTTTTCGTCTTCTTGGCAGGGTTTCAGTCCGATTTAGTTAGTCGATCAAACACTGATACCCTATTCTTGCTGCAGCAATAATTATTCATCACAGCAGATACTGCTGTCATAAGCTGCTCGCAATGACAAATACGATCAAACTGAAGTTGAGTTATACTCCTTTTCTTGGTTAAATACTCTCTGAGACCATTGGCCTTAGATATGGAGTCCTGGAGCCCACTCAGCTGTTGAGAGGTCACAGGGTCACACTGAAGTTCCTTAGAATTATTAGTGTCAAGTTCTGGTCTAATAGAACAATTATCAATCCTGATTTTGTAGTCAAGTTGATTTACGCGGAGCTGAGCAGTAGCCTCACGTTTTGACATGCGGAGCTGAGAAGTAGCTTCGCGTTTTGATATGCAAAGCTGAAAATTAGCTTCGCGTTTTGATACGCTAGCCTCGCGTTTTACACTGGTTTTGGCGTTTCTGCAGAAGTTTAACTTCTGAATGTTAGCCTCTCTTGGAAGAAGATTCTTGAACGCTGGCTTATTTTTGCGATTTACGCAAGTCATAACTTCGTATTTAACACGATTCTTGTGATTAACGCAAGTCTGCCAATCATCTTCGCGATTTACGCGAAGGTAAGGAGTTTTGCGATTAACGCAAGTTTTACCGTCTTTCCGATTAACGCTAAGCTTGGTTTTAGCCTCGTGTGGAGACTCTCCATCATACCTGGCTTTAATGGATGTTTATCCTCGTGGTTTACACGAGTGTCAGAAATCTTGCGATTAGCGCAAGTCTTATTGGCTTCGTGTTTAACGCTAGGCTCAGTCTTAGTTTTGCGTGGAGATTGATCATCGCACGCTGGCTTTGTCAGTATTTTATCCTTGCGATTAATGCGATCTCTGGTTTTAAGTCCAGATAAAATAGTCTCGCGTGGAGAATCACACGCTGTTGTCCTTGCGATTAATGCAAGTTGCAGCTTCGCATTTAACGCGATACTGACTGGTCTTGTGATTAATGCAAGCCAGTTTGCGAGGTATTGTATCCTCCGTTCTGCTGCCTGATTAGCCTCGCGTTTAACGCGGGCTTTGAGGGCCTTTCACCTAGCTCTCTGATTTCTATTTCGGAGTTGGGTTCTGGTTAATCCAGTTACCGACCCTTTTTCGGTAGTAGAGAGGTCATTATTTGCTAGGGTTTTCTGTCCAAACGACAGCTCTATGGCTGCGGTCTTCAAGGGTCCCCAATTAACGGTGGATTTTCGATTACCCAATTTATGGGTATTAAAGCGCACGCGATGATAGAGCTGCATTTCAGTCAGGTTACCTGACTAAGAAGAGAGATACTTATCGTACTTCTGCTAGTCGATCTCCATGACTAACATGTTAACGTCGGATCCGATCCTTTCGACGTCAGATTGTGCCACGATCTCTTTTTCAGTGAAAGAGACTTCTCCCACTGTGGTCGCCAGTTTGTTCGTAGCAAGATTATTACTTTCTTCCATTGAATACAACTTAGATTACAATGAAAGTGAACAAAACAAAAACAAATAGGAGGATTTATAATTATCGCTCTCTTTTACAATTTATGAAGTGGGTTCTCGTAGCGATGGGATCTATCTAGTAGCTCCTTTGGACAATCTGATGTCGATGATCTTCTTGCTCGATGAAGATGACGGCCGACTTGGAACTTCTCTACTGATCTTAATTCGTTCAAACCTCTCACGCGTAACTTGAATTCTCTTAATGCTCGAAAAAAGATTCCTAAGGCTTTCTTAAGAGGGTATTTAAACCTTGGGCCAATATGAGAGTTTCTATTTAAATAGAATTTGTATTTATCAAGGATTCCAATTAAATATCTTAGTTTTGATTTAAATTTCTTAATTTGAAATTCTGATTGGACTCAATTTGGGTATTAGATAAGCCCAAAATCTCAATCATAATTAATTCAAGAATTCTGATTAAATCTGCTCACGCGGAGCTATCAATTAGCTCCTTGGCTAAAAATAGCCAAATGCAGAGCTACAGAGTTAGCTCCGCGTTCTGTTGTGGAAAACCCTTTTATCTTAGAAATTTTCACTTCCAACATTATGCACATCATATTATAGCCATTCTAGTTTAATTTTCTTATTTATAGTATTTAAAAATTCAGGATGGTGTAATATTGAAAAGTCTAAAAGCATCCCCATTGCACTCGAAAAAATGACAACAATAATATCAGTGTTTTGGTTGGAGTCTATTCCGAACCCTCACGTGTGAGAAATAGTAGCAATATTAGTATGAGCCTATCCCGAACCATCTCTAACGTTGTCATAGTTATACTCAATCATTAAATTACATCAATTCTTAGTTTCCTTCAAAATCTGGTATTTATTTTTTAATTCAATCTTTTAGTCAGTTTAGTACATTAAATGAGTTGGTGATAATCATTGGATTAAACAGAAGTTTAGTAATAATTAATAAATACGTTAATGTAGTTTAATGACTTATTACCAATTACTTAATATATTTGTTTAATAGATTTGGTATCAATTTTCATGTCATATATTGAATTAAATTGCATAAAAACAATTTAAATAGTAAGTTTGGTCATTAATTACAATAATTAAGACATTAATCATGTCTCCAAAAATAGTTACGAATCAAATTTGAAGAGTCAATATCCAATACTATAGTCAAAACTAACAATCCACCATACCACCAGTTGGGTCATTGGTGGCTATACTAATGGGTAAGCTTCTGGTTCACCCAATAAATCAAGCCATTGGTAGATCTTACTAGTGGGCATGGCTCAGTCATTGAGCCAACATGGGCTCATAGCTGGGTCACTGGTAGAGTCATCGATGGATCATCGATTAGGTCACTGATGGATTAATAGTGGGCCTGAATTTTCCAGATATGAAAATTTGTATAGTCGCAGTTTAAAAAAAAAATTGATTTTTACTCGTATCTATTGTATTAAACTTATAAATCATCACTTTCAACATGAGATTAAGTTTTATAACATATAAAAATTTAACTTTTAATCATTAATCAAGCCCAATTTTTTTTATCACAATCTCCTCAATAAGAATCATATATTTGTTTATGAAAAAAACTAAAACACAAGCTGTAATAGTACATTCATACAACCAACAGTATAAAATAAGAAGAATTAGAAAGCTTAGCATGTCAGAGGAAGTTAGAAACACACATGGCCTTTATAGATGAGAAATCCACACATATGTATGAAATAGTGTCAAAACTCTATGAATGCGCCCCCAATAATAATAATAATAATAATAATAATCCTAGAACTGAACTCCCTCCTTCTCTTCTCTCTATTTCATGCTTTTTTTTTCTATGTGGGTAAAAGGGGGATGCCTATTGATTTTTCTATCATTTTCAAATCGAATTCTACTAGTATATGGAAACTATATCCAAACAAAACTTATTAATGTAATAAGGGCCAGATTCATTAAAATTGTACTAATCTATTTAACTAACTGAACTAATTATCTAGTCTAATTGGCTTGGACTTTGGGTTAGGTCCTATAACATCACATATTTGATTCATGGATTATCCATTTAATCAACTTAATTAATTAAGTACTCTTCATTTTACCTTTTTTTTAAATATAAATATTCTTAGAAAATATAAATTTTTATTTTTAATAAATTGAAAATCCTTAAGCAAAATGGGCATAACAATACGATTTAAACCCAAATCAGAATACATTTATTTTATCAAATCATGACTTGGATTTTACACGAATTCAATCCGCAGCTAACTAAATTCATGTTTTACTTGGATATATGCCATTAGGAGGAGACATGAGTGGTTACTAAAATGAAACACTATTTATTAGCGGATAGTTAAGTTGTTTATCAATATGCCATAACATGATTAGCCTTACAATCAGTACATATATATGAAAAATTAAGATTTCAAAATAGACTATCTCTCTTCAATTTAAATTTAAATTAAAAAAAATCTCATAAAAATTATATATAAAACTAGACACATCAAAAATGGCTAAAACATGTATAATAATATATTATTATATTTTCCAAACTAATATAAAATTAGAATAATAAAAAGCAAGTGTTGAAGTCGTGTAATCTTAAACTCTGCTTGTTACTCAAAATACACCAAATTTTGCTCAATATCTAGTCATTAACATCTATGTCTGGGTCTGGTAATGCAAAATGAGGATAGTCGGCGAAGCAACAATGAACATAAATAATAGTAAACGAAGCAAATATATATGCCAATAAACAATGATAAATGTGATGAAAAAGTAATAAAATATCATATTAATCACTTATACATGTCTTTAGTTTATTTAATTTTCATTAATACTATTTTAATTATAGTATTTGAAAGCACATGAAAGTATGGAATCAACATATCTGAATGCATTCACATTCCTCACGAAAAATGGATCAATTAATAATTAGGTCAAAATCTATCGTGTCATCACTTAATATAAGAGAATCAATATCAATTTGGCTGGAGCGTATCCCAAACTCTCTTAGTATAAGAGAGTTAATAGTTTTTTAATTACATTCCGAACGTTAAGTCATATGAACATGGTTTCCCTTAATAAAACCAATGTGTTCAATCAATTTTCAATTTGATGATTCATAAATTTGTTAGGGGCCAATAGTGGTGATATTCAATTTCAATGTCAATAATTAGTACAACATCAATAGCACTGCAATCCTATCTACCATTTCATTTATTAATTGTTAGTTAATCGATTTAGGTTCGATGAGTATTATCCAATTTAATTACTTTATTTAGTACATAGAACATGTCAAATGATGATCAAATCAATGTACAATGACGTTCTAAAGTTATCATGCAATTACATCTATTCAATATTATAATTATGTAATTTATGATAGCAAGGAATCGATAAAACTCAATAAAACACCAATAAACCTTCGTATATTACCATGTACAGGACCCTGACACACTGATCAATCTGTAGCCCTATCGATAGATCGAGTGTATCATTAGAATCAACTCACTAAATTACCAGTAGCCCTACTGGTTGGTCAAGTTCCTGATACCTTTCGATCATATTTACTAATAGCCCTACTAATAGATAAAGTGATCTGATGCTCTCTAGTTGTTCATAAGATAAGTGCCATGATGAACATGGTTTCATTGCATCATATTCAAATCTTTATCTCCACGCTAGACTGTTTGAACAAGCCTTGTTACTACAATGTCGTTACTAAAGAAAGAATGTTGTGTTTCTAGCTCTCTATCAGTAGACCTACCGATAGGTCCTAAAGACAAGGTGTTTCCAACTCTGTATTTAATTAATAACGTTGATAAAAATACGATCTTTTACACTTTTCATGTATAAACTTTATATAAAACATTAATAATACGATTTTATGTAATAATAAAGTGAAACATGATAAAATCCATAATTTATAGAGAACTTATCTTCTTCATGCTTTTCAGCAAAATAGCAATCTAAAATTAACACAAATAATTTAATCATAATAAAAAAATTAAATCTATAAATTAAATCTTAAAATCCTAATATATCGTATGTTTTTAGTGACTAATGGATTCACATGGATTAGATAATGAAAAATCTACAGTTATAAGTGTTGAGAAATTTCATAAAAGTTAGATTTTCAATGTGAGCAGATCATTCTTCTTCTTTTTTCTCCTCTCTTCTTCCCTTATTCTCTATTTTTCTCTATATTTGTGAAGAGGTCTATGGCGGGGATTTATCACTTATTTAGAATTGTAAGAATCCAATTTGATTTGATTATATAAATAAAAGAAAAAATTAATTGCTAAAACATTCTAATTCAAGTTAAGTTCGTTAATTAGATAAGATATGGAATCCCTTTAATTATTAAATTCTATTTCATAATCTCAACCAATTATCTAGCCTAGTAGGTTTGGGCTTCGATTGGGTTATAAAAGGTTAATAGTTTAAGTCATGATCATATCTAATTTGTCAAAATAATTAGTTAAAATTTTCTTTTATTTTTTCGAATAAAATCCTTCAAAAAAACTAATATATTAATTTTAGTGATGTAGAAAATCACCAAGGGTAGTGGGCATTACATCCTATCCGCTTAAAAGATATTATTTTCAAAATTTCTGACAACAATATAAGGGTAAAAGAATTTATACCTTCGTGAATCAAAGACAAGAGAAAATTGCTCCTGAATATCTTTTCTTTGTTTCTAAGTCATTTTTCTAGTTAATTTCACCAAACCTATCACCTTATTCTTCAAAGTATCCACCATGTGGTCGATGCTAGATATTGGATGCTCTGGATAAGAGAGATCTAGTTCGATCTCGAGCTCAGAATGATCCAATATGTATATCTCATTACGGATGCACCTCTTAAGTTGTAATACATGAAATACATTGCGAACTCCTTTCAAGAGTGGTGGTAACACCAAGCAATAAGATACCATATCCCCTCACCCAAAATCTCAAATGGTCTAATAAATCTTGGGCTCAATATTGCACAGCTATTGAAACAAACACCTCATGTCAGAGAAATATTTAGAAATACTTACTCTTCTACTCCAAACTCAAGCATTCAATATCAAATATCTACCCACTTCTTCTACCGCTCTTGAGCCATCTCTATGTAATGTCAATCATGTTAACTTTATCCAGTTTTGGATTTATCATCTCTAGTCCAAGTAGCTTTATTTTCATGATATCATCTCAATGCCAGGGTGATTTATGCTTTCTCCCATAAAGAGTCTAGAATGGTATCATCTTGATACTTGTTAATAACTATTGTTGTAGAAGACTCCATAAGATGTAGATGATCTTTGCATGAACCACCAAAATCAAGCATACAAGTGCTCAACATATCTTCTAAAGTATAAATATTCCTCTCTAACTAATTATCCGTCTCTTCATGATAAGCACTACTAAACTCTAACTTCAATCCTTAGCTATTATGTAACTTCTTTCAGAAATGTGACTTGAATCGGTTATCTCGGTTCAATACAATGCCAACTGAGACACATGGAATCTCACCATCTCATGCATGTCTTCTCTATCAAAGCCTTCGTAGATTCCTCACACAAAATGAAATGAAATGTGTCACTTTGGTGAGATGATCTACAATCACCCATATTGCATTATTACCTTAGGACTATGCAACGACGTCATCTATAGTAATCTTCTCCCACTTTCACTCAGTATGGGCAATGGTTGAAGCAATCTGGATGCCCTCTAATATTTAGTATTCACTTACTGACTTAACAAATACTTAGAAACAATTCTAAAATTCTCCCACTTCATTCCATGTCACTAATAGTACAACTTTAAATCTTGATACATCTTTATTCCACCTGGATGAATAAAGTACACCAAACCATGAGCCTTTGAAAATACTTCATGCTGAACTCCCCTTTAGGCACACAAACCCTATTGCCAAAATGTAGAAAGATATATGTATGAATACATATATCTGTTTTCTATCACCTCTACTTGTATCTTAACTTCTACAATTAAGGTCCTTCCTTATGAGCTACTTTGATCCTCTAGATCAATGGAAGTTAAAGTTGCAAAGCCATAAATTGAGCTACAGTGCCATGTAAAACAATCTCTAGATTTAACTGTTTAATCTCTTTATACAAATCTTTTTGCAGGGTCAGAAACATCATCATTGGCTTCCTTCTCAAGGTATCAGGAACTACATTGATCTTACTAGTTTGATACTGTAGATCAATACCATAACATGTTATCAACTCAAGTCATCTCCTCTGTCTCATATTGAGCTCCTTCAGTGTGAAAACATACTTTAAACTCTTATGATACGTATAGATCTCTACTTTGCTACTCATAAATAGTGCCCTAAGATTTTTAAGGCGAAGATCAATGCTACAAACACCAAGCCATGAGTATCATAGTTCTCATGAGGCTTTAGCTATCACAACATAAAAGTAACCATTCGAGTATGTTGCATCAAAACACAACCTAATTATCTACCAGATGCATCACTATAAATGACCATTTCTACTAAATCCATCTAATACACCCAAAATCGGTACTAAGTAAGCCTTCATTTCAGCTCTTCAAAGCTGCAACACAATTCTCTATCCATACATACTTATCATCTTTCCACATTAGCTTCGTTAATGGACTGACCTTAGAGAAATCACGCATGAATCTTCGATAATATCCAGTTAATCTAATGAAACTCCTTACTTTTGTTACCAACTTCGGAACATGTTAATCTTTCATTGCTACAACCTTGCTAGGATCTACAAAATTGTATCTCATGATATGATGTATCCCAGAACCTGAACTCACACGTGCTAAGCTTCCCATATAGCTTCTCCTTTCTCACTATCTTTAAATTATTCTCAATTGTTTAGCATGCTCTTTTTCATTCTTTGAATACATTAAGATGATATCAATAAAGATTAGCACAAATTATCCAAGAATAGGGCAAAAACTTTATTCATCAAATCCATAAAAATAGTCGGTGCATCATCACCCAAAATGACACTAATGGGAATTTGTAATGCCCACACTGAATTCTGAATGTCATATTAAGTATATCTGGTTCATTCACTTTTATTTGAAGATATCTCAACTTAAGATCTAGCTTGGAGAATAATCTAGCACCACCATGTTGATCAACATGGTCATCAGTCCTCGATAATGGATATTATTTTTTTAATTGTGACTTGGTTCAATTCTCTATAATCGACACATTCTCTTGTTTCCATCCTTCTTTCTTACTGAAAGTATTAGTACTCAAATGGTAAAGTGCTAAGTCTGATGAAACCATGAGCCTCTAAATCTTACAACTAATCCTTCACTTCATCTAGTTCGTTGGGACCCATCCAATACGGTGCCATAGAGATAAACACGATATTTGAGATGATGTTGAGGGGAAAAAATTATGGTTCTATCTTGCAGTAATCTAGAAAAAATCTCAAAAATATCCATAAATTCCAACACTACCAGAATTTACCTAGAATTACATCCATAATTTCTAGCACACCCTCCATTGGACGAGCTTTAAACTCTACAGGCTCTACATGACTGCAGCTTCCGATGAACTCGAATTTCGAATGATTCAGTATTCCAAAGACATTGCTCCTATTATTGCATAAAAAGGTGCTAAGCTAATCCATCGCCAATATTAGATAAAAATTTATGAGTTAATAACTAGTACATTGGCATTTAACTCTCTCTTCCAAACCACTACTGAATATAATTTACAAATCCTACTAGGTTAATATTACTGTTCCTGGTGTTTATGTTCCAGTTAATATTTAGGTTCTTATAGGATATGCTATGTATGTCACAAGTGAAAACAATATAAAATAGTGGTTTGCTCCAGAATCAAATAAGATGATGCATGAACGTGATGGACTAGAAATATACATGTTACCATGCCAATGAGTTTTCCACATGTTTGTTGTCAGATTAAATATCTATTCATGTCCAAGATCTACTGTCGTGTTCTTCTAAACTTGCTCAAACACTTCGTTCTTAGGAGTAAGTGCTTACTTTCCCTTGTTACTATTTGGTTTCTTTGCTACTGCTGTGGCTGCTACTACTAGAGATGCATTGCTGATTGCGTAGATTTCCCTTGAGGACAATCTCTTTACATATGCTCACTTAATATGCAATTAATGCATGAATGGTTGGCAATCTATGCTCCTTTAAAGTATGCCCAGTCATGACGATATTGACACTCGAGCTTTGCTAATGACTCCACAGCTGGATGCTTCCATATACTTTTAGCTGAAGTCCATCTTGAAATCTAACCAACTGACTTCCTAGGTGACGAAGCTTGCACCATTTTCTTCTTATTAATAACATGCTCAATACTCTGAGAAACTTCAATAACCTCTAGATAGGTCTCCAGCCTAGCAGTCACAGCAAAATTTTGAATGTCAAGTCTTAACCATTGTAGAAAGTAATGAGCTTGATATGTACCATAATTTACCATGAACGGTGCAAAGTTGCTTGGCTGTAAAAGCTCCACCATGTAATCATTCAATCTAACACCTTACTACAATGACCTGTTGGTCTATCTCTCTTCAAGCTACCTTCAAAAGGAATATCATGAGAAAACTAGCTTGAACATCTCCCATGAGATCAGCTGGGGTAGCATGTTCTCCTCCGATTGTCACCATGTCTTGGTGACTTCTATCAGCTAAATCTTGATATATCGATATAATCTTCTCTTGGAACTCTGGCAACCCTCAAGAATTTCTTTTATTTCGGAAAGTTTCTACTCAATCTCCACGTGTTCCTACCATCTCAGAAAGTGTAGCTGGATATAGATGCCTAAATCTGAGATTCTTCTTGGTTTGTTGATCCTTAGGTGCTACAATATGCTTTAGCGCTGCCATCATTGCACTCTTAAGGTTTCAGTCCATTGCTGCTGAGTCTCAATCATACCATAAAGCACCCTATCATTTCATTAATATCGATTTTGGTAATAACTAGTCCCATCAGTACATTAAGGAGTTAGGGGTAGCAAAGGGGCCAGTCGACCCGTCGGGCACGCCCGGCCCAACATGTGCCCAACACGGCATGCCAAGCCTGGCCTGTCACACGACCCTGACTCAAGTCAAGATGCTCGCGCCTTCGGCCGCAATGGTACAGCCTTGCTATACTTGGCACGTGTTAGGCACGGGACGGCACATCTAATTTTTATTTTTAAAAAATAGCCATTAGGGGGACTATTGGGGGATTTTGCAAATTATTTTTACAAAAAGCCCCCAATGGCTAGTCCATTGGGGGGTTTTTGCAAAAAAAAATTAAATTTCATCCCTCGGTCAAAATAGTCATTGGAAAGTTTTTTGTAATTTTTCTTACAAAAAAAACTTCTTCTCCCTCCTATAGATACCCCCTCCTTCGTTTATTTTTCCTCGTAATTCTCAAACTCTCTTCAATTTTTAACTCTCTCTAATATTTCCAATCACAAAATTCATACACAAAACTTCATTCATCAAGATTCTAGACTCAAGAGCAAGTATCAAGAAGATCTATCCCAAACAATCTCTCCTCTCATTTTGGATCAACATTCTTCAAGAAAAAGAAGCAATTTTCGATTTCAAACTCTCTCCTAACAAAAAAAATTCTAAGGACAACTCTCAAGCTCTCCCTTTAGCTTGCGGCGTTGAGATATTTATTTTTTAGCTTATTTTAATTTGGTTTTTTGTGGGTTTTTTGTGGTTTTTTCTTAAAATGGATACGTACTTGTCCAGTGCTTTTTCCTCTCAAGTTGCGGGTGCTTTTTCCTCTTTTATCAAATGAAGAATACTAATTTGTTTGTGAACTATTAGAACATACTCTACAAATACCATTTGCATTATAGTCATACGAGAACATAGAGTCCTCTAATTTACCTCAAGAAGAGCCCACCCAAACTACAATACTGAAATAACCATCCCTAATAGGGCTTCAAAATCCGATATGTGGAATCACTTTGAAAATTTTATAGAAGATGGTGTTAGGAAAGCTAGATGCAAATATTGCAAAAAACCCTACTCCTTCCCTAAAAAAAGTGGAATGAGTCAACTTAAAAAATATTTAGAAAAACCACACCCACCAAATGAGTAACAACAAACATAATTAAACATATATGACGGAACTTTAGGAATATTTAAATATAATTCTATATCCGGTAGAGAATAATTAGCAACATACATAGTGCATGCCAAACAACCCTTCTCCATGGCTGAAGAACCAAAATTTGAAAAAATTATAGGAACGGCACATAACCCCAAATGAAAAAAAGTCCCACGATCAATTTCTAAATTGGATATTGTAAAAATATATAAAGATAAGAGACAAATGTTAAGTGCCATTTTAACTTTAAAAATTTATAGAGTTGCAATAACATCTGATTGTTGGAAGACGTTAAATGGTATTCATTATTTATGTGTAATAGTGATGAGTGTCATATATTGCATATTTATACCTCCATATTATCTATTTTTATATATAAATAATACTACTTGGGTATTTTTAGTGTATTTTTTAGGTTAGACCTATTTCTATAAGTAGATGGTTTGAACTCAGAGACAGATTAGGAAACCAAATTCAGAAATGAGCTAAAAGTGAATAAGCTACAAGATCATAAAACTGCAAGAACCAAAGTTCATTACAGTCATTCAGATCAAAGGTAAAAGACCAGAGGCTCATGCAGTAGAAAAGAGAAGCCAAGTAATCACTCTTTTGCCACCAATTGGCAGTATTTGTCGCCTTTTGGCAGCTATATGGGGCCCACTTGTCATGAATTTTTGATAGGGTCTTTATTGTAATTTTGTAACTAAACAATTGTTGGCCGTGTCCTTATAACATAGGGATTCTATACAATTTTACATTCTTGATTATCAATAAAGATTATGATTTTGTCGAAAGGGTGATGGCTATCATACCAAACTCCAGAGGTGACTCCATTATCTTCAAGTGTTTTGTAGTGAGTGGTGATATTTTTCTTTACTTTTTAGATAGATTTAATTTCTTTCTAAATCAGATCTTTACTTGCTTTCTAGGAAAAATAAGTTTTTTAGTTATTTTCATTAATAAAAATACTATCTTGTTAATTAGGAGTATGAGTAACTAATCCACTCAGTCGCAGGTTGTAGATGAAAGTAGATATCAACCTCATATTAATCTATTCATTTCTTTCTAAAATAAAAATTTAAAAAGATAGAATTTTTTTATGAAACAATAAAAATACAAGAACTCGCAATTAAAACTTTGATAGATTATGCTTGAGTTAAAGTTTCTTGATATCCTATGCTTAGTTAGGATTTGGAGTTGTTAATTTTTATTCGTTTTGTTGAATTAATCTAATGATTTGGTTTACTTCTATGAGAAGTAGTTTTTTTGATGGATTATGCTTGTCCATAGCTTAATAATCCATACTAAGGATGCTTTAAGTGGAAACTAAACTAAAAGATTAAATTTTTATGAAAGAAAAAAGATAAAATAGATAATATATGGTTGTGAATTAGTGGATTCCATGTCCTAAACTAATTGGCATAACAAAACATCAACCAAGAACCCATAGTTAGTTCGTTAGAATAATAAAATTAGCAAGATAGCAAAACACTCTAGATTCCAGCGAGAACAACCTGCAAAGTGTTACAACCAACACCGTATGCTTGCAGTAGATTTATCACATCAAGTTTTTGGCACCGTTGTCGGGAATCGACGATGATTTCTTACTTTTTCTAACATTTTACAGGTTAATATTATGTGTTGAGTGTACAGGGACCAAAATGTTCATATACAGGAAGGTAAAAAGGATCAGAAGAGGTTCATAGTTGCATAGCGAAACCAGAGAGACAATCTCTCTGGTTCTACTACTAATTGGCGACAAGAACTGCCAAATAGTGACAGCCCATGTGACTTCTCACCCAATTTCTCTCCAGTTCTATATTTTGGTTCTCTGGCTTTGAAAAAATTAAAAAATAAAAACAAGAGGAACAGTAGGAAATCACATTTTTTTTATTATATTTCTTCCACCATTTCATTTTCACCACACCCCACTTCTTGCAATAGTTTAGGAAACTCACGCATCCACTCACAGTCGTTGATTCATGCCACATTGGATGTGTGATCAATTTGGTCGACTAATGAGATCGGATTTGTTCATGGGAGACAAGATGGACCAACCAATCCCGATCCTTCAGAGTTGATATTACCCGTTGTGTACATCACTACTGTCATACATCAAACTTCCACACGCGGCAGGTAATCACTATGAACTGAAACCGTAGTATATCAACATGCTTTCTAAATTTACTGATTCTGATTTTGAGGATACATATCTCTTTATCAGTAAATCTCAGGAAGTGTGTGTGATGATTAAACTGCAACACTTATTGGAAGATGCAATTAAACTTTGCTTCATTCTATTCTCTCTCAAAGACATGCCAAGAAGTGGTTGTACAGTATATCTACTAATTCAATTACTATTAGGGATAAATTCATTATAGTTTTTCTTAAGAAGTATTATCCCACACACAAGATGGTAAAAAATCAAAATCAAATTAATCAATTCCATCAAGTGTCGAGAGAACCTTTCTAGAAATATTTGGAACGGTTCAAAGATATGTTAGCTCAGTGTCCCTACCATGCGATAGAAAAGTGGTGGTTGTGTCAAATCATGTACGAAAGGCTCGATTACACATCCAAAACTCTTCTTGAGTCCATGTGTCAGGGGGAGTTTATGAGAAAAAATGAGAATGAAGCGTGGGACTTTCTTGAGGACCTATCATGGAAAACTTTACAATGGGAGAGTCCCGCTGAAACCCAATGCATCAACTTCTATACATAAGGCTGGGATCCATAGCGTCGAAACTCGATAGCTGCCGAAACTAAGACTGTAGCCCTTATGCAGAGAATTGAGACATTGGAGACTGCTACTGCTCCACCAGTGGGTCAAGTCAATAAAATACAGGGTCCTACATACTTCAATTGCGGAACTCCAAATCACATCATGGAGGAGTGTCCACTGTTAGTGAATCCCATGGGTCCAACACTTGAGCAGGTGAACACCTTATATCCAAGACCCATAAATAATCCAACGCTCCTACATACAATCCTATCTGAAGGAACCATCCAAATCTCTCTTGGAGTCACGGACAATATCAGGGAGCCTCCAATCCTAACATGCAGCCTCCAGCCAACAGCTAGTTTTCAAGGCAAATGTGAGTGCTTATCAACACCCAAATGT
The DNA here is from genome assembly GCA_036321105.1 of Dracaena cambodiana. NCBI lineage: Eukaryota > Viridiplantae > Streptophyta > Magnoliopsida > Asparagales > Asparagaceae > Dracaena > Dracaena cambodiana. Next base: position 37,546,206 of record JAYEPQ010000011.1, on the reverse strand, counting down.
TTCAAATCAAATGAACAACTAGAGTAGACTACCTGCACACAATCAATAACATCGACAACATGGGTCTAACAACATTCAAGAAAAGCGACTCCAGTCAATTGAGAAGAGCATTGAAAATCTTCTCAAGTTCTCATCCAACCTTGACAAATATGTAGAATCTCATGAAAATATCAACTAATTTTATTCAAAGAACAGATCTGCACCTGCTTGTAAACTATCAAGGTATTAAGAATTTAAAGTAGCAAATTGAACAATTAGTGAGTCAAATGAGTATACGTGGCAAGAGTATTTTTCCAAGTCAACCCTTAACAAACCCTAACGTTAGTTCATCTAACTCCAATCAGTCGTATGTCAACCAAGTTAATTCTATTAACATGCTTCGCTCTAGAAAGCTGGTTGACAATCATGTAGCCATGCCACCTAATTTCACTCCCAGTGCACGGCAGGCTACACTTCCAATTCCACGATTCCATCATCACCTCATAATTCATCATCATCATCACGATCATCCCACAACCCACCCACTAGCACGATAGACGAGTCTGACCCCTCTGAATCTGATCCTCCTATCAACAATACTTATAAATCAAAAGCTCCCTATCCAAATCGACGAAAGAAAAATTCTCCTCAAGTTGAGCACATCCTTGAGTTATTCAAGTAAGTTAAGGTCAATGTTCCTCTTCTTGATATAATTCAGCAAGTACCTACTTATAAAAAATTCTTAAAGGATTAATGCACAAAGAAGAGAACAACAAATATTCCAAAGAAAGTTTTCCTAACTGCTAATATCTCTAGCATCCTCTCTTAGTCAGTACCTGTGAAGTATAAGGACCCTAGAAGTCCTACTATCTCCTGCACCATATGAACTACAGTGATTGAAAGGGCTCTACTAGATTTAGGAACGAGTGCCAACTTGATTCCATATTCAGTGTACTAGCAGTTAGGACTGGGAAAATTTAGACCTATAAGGATTATGTTACAGCTAGCCGATAGGTCTGTGAAGAAACCTATGAGAGAGATTGAGGACATTTTGATTAAGATTAGGGAGTTTATTTTCTCAGTCAATTTCATAGTTCTCGAGACTAAATCTGTGGTGGATCCATAATATTATATCCCAGTTATTTTGGGACATTCATTCCTGACCACTTCTGATACTATTATTAATTGCATGGAGCGGATCGATGAAACTTTCCTTTGGAAACATGACACTTGACTTGAACATATTCAATCTAGGGCGCTAACCTAGTGATCCACATGACGAGCCCCTAGAGATGAATATGATCCAAGAATTGTTTAGTGAGCACCAAGAGGAGGAATTCTTTAATGAGCTGGATGGTTTAGTTGATGAGAGCTTGTCCTTGGATATGCTCGATGAGTCATCTAATTATATATTCTCCACTCGATAGAAACTTCCACCTGAGCCATTATTGACTAAACCACAAGTTCACTTATGACCATCTATTGAGTGTCCAACTGAGTTTGAGATGAAAACCCATCCGAGTTATCTCAAGTACGTTTTCTTGGGTGAATACAATATACTACCAGTCATTATCTCTGCAAATTTGACTGGAGCTAAAGAGAAAGCACTCATATCAGTATTGAAAGTACATAGGGAAGCCATAGGCTGGAATATGGCCGATATAAAGGGATTAGTCCATCTATAGTGCATCATAGAATTCATTTACTGGATAATGCATGACCTACAAGAGATACTCAGCGTAGGTTGAATCCAGTAATGAAAGAAGTTGTGAGAAAAGATATTCTTAAGTATCTTGACAATGGAATCATCTATACTTTCTTTGATAGTGCATAGGTGAGTCCGGTTCAAGTAGTGCCTAAGAAGTCCGGAATCACTGAACAATGCAAATGAGCTTTTCCCCATGCACTTGCAGACGAGATAGCAAGTATGTATTGATTATAGAAAGCTGAATGCTACAATAATGAACGACTACTTCCCCTTGCCTTTTATTGATCGGATGCTGGAACGGTTAGCTGGATATGAGTTCTATTATTTTTTAGATGGATACTCTGGTTACAACCAAATTCCCATCGCTTCGAAGGACCAGGAAAAGACCACGTTCACATATCCATTTAGCACCTTTGCATATAGATGCATGTCTTTTGGGTTATGCAATACCCCCACCATATTCCAAAGGTACATAGTGAGTATTTTCTCTGATATGGTTGAACAATTTCTCAAAATCTTCATGGATGACTTCTCCATCTTTGGAGATTCATTCCAAGAGTGCCTGCATTACTTAGAATTAGTTTTTACGCATTGTCATGAGAAATACTTGACACTCAATTGGAAAAAATGTCATTTCATGATAAAAAAAAAATGGCATATTGCTAGGGCATATCACCTCGAAAGATGGTATCAAGGTTGACAAAGCCAAGGTGGATCTCATCATGAATCTTTCACCTCCATGATCAGTGAAGCATATACGATCCTTCCTTTACTATGCCGGATTCTATTGAAGATTTATCAAAAACTTTAACGAAATTGGTAGGCCTTTGACATATCTACTAGCCAAAGATGTGCCATTCAATTTCACACCTGATTGTATTAGAGCATTTGAATAGCTAAAGAAGGCATTTACTACTACTGCTATCATTCATGAGCCAGACTGGAGTCTACCTTTTAAGCTTATGTGTGACGCATCTGATTATGCTATCGGTGCATCCTTGGACAACTATAAATAAACAGCCACATGTGATTTACTATGCAAGTAGGACACTCAATGATGCTCAGTTGAACTACTCTTCCACAGAGAAAGAGTTTCTGGCAGTCGTCTTTGCACTTGAAAAGTTTCGTTCCTACTTAATTGGATCACGTATTATAGTATACACTGATCATGCTGCTTTGAAATATATGTTGACCATGAAAGATGCAAAAACAAGGCTCATTTGATGGATCCTCTTGTTACAAGAGTTTGATCTTGATATTTTAGACAAGAAATGTGCTGATAATTTAGTAGCTGATTATTAGTCTCGTTTGCCCAATGCTCCAAATAATTCTTACCCTCATAAATGAATCATTTCCTAATGAGAAATTGCTTGCATTAATGCGTAAACTATGGTTTGCCGACATTGTAAACTATCTTGTGACCAAAGAGATTCCATCCCATTGGTCCAAGCATGATCAATATAGATTCTTGTCCCAAGTAAAATATTTTATTGGGATGAACCATATCTATTCAAATGTTGTCCACACCGGATCATACATCGATGCATACCTGATTATGAGATACAAAGTATTCTCTTTTTTTGTCATGATCTTACTTATGGAGGACACTTTGGTCCAAGGAAAAGGCTGAAAATATATTACAGAGTGACTTTTATTGGCCAATTCTTTTCAAAGACGTCATGAAATATTACAAAATATGAACACGATGTCAATTTGTAGAAAACAATTCATGGCATAATATGATGCCTATGCAACCTATCCTTGAGGTCGAGATATTTGATGTATGGGGTATAGATTTTATGGGACCGTTATCCAACTCATTTAGAAACCAATACATATTAGTTGCTGTCGACTATGTTCTAAATGGGTAGAGGCAATCGCCACAAAATCGAATGGCAACAAAATTGTTGCCAAGTTCTTAAAAGAGAGTATCTTTTCTCGATTTGGCATTTCTCGATCTATCATTAGCGATAACGGTACGTATTTTATAACCGGTCATTTGAGGCGCTCATGCGAAAATATTCCATTACCCATAAGTTAACTACATCATATTATCCACAAACTAGTGGGCAGGTGGACGCCAAATAAAACTGATTTTGGAGAAGACAGCGCAACAAAACATAAAAGATTGGTTATGCAAACTAGCAGATACATTATGGGCTTATCGTACTACTTACAAGACAAATTTAGGTATGTCTCCCAATCGGCCGATTTTTGGAAAAGCGTGTCATTTATCAGTGGAGTATGAGTATAAAGCTTTATGGGCTATTAACTTTCTTAACTTTGAGTTGGAAAAAACTAGTGAGCAGCGGAGGCTCAATGAGCTACATAAGATTAGAAAGGATGCATATGAGAATGTTAGGATTTATAAAGATAAGAATAAAATATTTCATGACAATGCAATTATTTGCATGTCATTTACACCAGGACAAAAGTTCTTTTATGTAATTCGAGATTGTATTTATTTCCAAGAAAATTGAGATCAAAATGGAATGGACCGTACATAGTACAGGGTATGCACCATCACGGCCATTGATCTTGAGAACCCTAAAAATGATAATTTATTTAAAGTAAATGGTCAAAAATTAAAACCATTTTTAGAGACTCAAGCAAGTGATAATGCAGAGCTTGTAATACTTCACGACCCAATCTATGCATAGGGGCATGTATTCATCTATATATTAGAGTGTATATTTTGTATTTCTAATATGATACAGGATAGAATAGAAGTTGAGAGCTACAAAGCAAGATTGAAGAAAGAAGAGGGGCTGGTCAAAATTTGCACTCCCTATAAATTCACCCAAACCAACTCCAAACCAACCCCATCATCCCTCATCTTTCCCAAAACTCCCATTTTCATCTATCCTCCTCCTTTTTCCAGTTTGAACTCAAATAAGAGGTGACTAGCAGGTAACTCTCCTCCTCAGCCTCCTTCTTTAAGTAGCCAACCTTAGATTCCTCCTCTTTGTTGTCAATCAATGGCACTAACTGCCAATCAGCAGCAAAGTTGGGTCCTTTTCCCCTAAAACTTCAGGGGAGGTGAGTCTTCTGGAACCCATAGTTACTATTAAATCAAAAGTATTTTCTGTGGTCTCTAAAATAGTAAAATGATACGATTTGTTTGTGAGAAATATTTTGGTAAGATTTTTGCTGCATTTTCTACGTATTCCATATCCACCACAGACACTTTGGGTTGGAATTATTTATTGTACACGCCCACATCATTTTAAATTCCAGAGCTAGTTGAGGAGTTTTAAGTGAGTTTTGCGATATCCGATACTTTGGAGGATCGCAAGATAATTAACTCCATTGGCGTGAAGAAATTTATGATATGCATGCCGTGACTATCTCTACATCTATTGGTATCCTCCTTCACTATGAGAATCAAATTTGCGATTGAGGAATATCTTACATGAATGGATCCCAATTGCACATTAGCACGTGATAGAGGGATCAGCAGTAAAACACTTTATCATATTGTACACTCAAGTTGTTGCTGGATCAACACTAATATAATGGGGATTATACACATGTCTTCATTTTATACACCCATATTACATATTTTTTTATTTCATCATGCATTATGCATTAGAATACCATTTTTGTATGTGCAGACAATTAATTAACACCATTAGATGTAGTTGAGAATTAGTTTGCCTCTACCATGTCTGATTACACAGTTGTGTCGTAGATTTATATCTAATGCAGAATTTGATACATATGTATTCTCACTTGTGTCCATAACCGTGAAGAACATATCGGTGACATATTATGCTGCTTTCCGGAGGATTAGAATAGAAACACGGTTGAAGAAAATATATATGCCGCCGATTTAATACAAGAGGAGGAGGATGATGCCTTTTTTGGCCAAGACTTACCAGCGGATACCACTGAGCAGATAAATATTGTCTGGCGTGGTCTTAAAAAAATATGGCGTCAATTGAAGCAAATTAACCGTGTAGAAAATTTTACTGCACATGTAGTCGTGGACCCGAAGAATCGAGTAAGAGGCAGCAAGGACAATATCAATGATTTGTATATGAGAGTATACACAAATTTAGGTGTGGAGGAGTGGATTAGTAGATTTTTGTATTTTCTAGGGTCTTCAGTTTTTATTCTAGGATTTTATTTTATTTTTAGATTTTTGGGTTTCTTTATTTTACACTTTGGGTAGTTTTTAGGGGGACTAAAAAAAAAGAAAAAATTCTAAAAAAAGGGTAAAAACTAAAATAAAAAAGTAAAAAAATATTATCTTCAATAAATCAACCTAATTATAAATAAAAAAATAAATTTATATTTGAAATTTGATAAGAGAGTAGATTGGATAATACACTTAGAATTTTATGAAAAAATAAAAAATCAAAAAATAAATACTGCTACTAGTAATTTTGATATAAGTATACATCTATTTTTCACTTCACAATAGTTTATTAGATTAATGATAAAAATAATAATGATTGAGCAGTATTTTCTCTCTAAACAACAAACAAAGAATAAAAAGGTGAGCAAGGTTTTTAAGGCAATGATCCTTTAGAAATGAAAAAATAAATAATTTCTTAAGAATTACAAAGTAGTTGGGTCTTTGTGCCTAAATAAGCATGAATATTCACATGAATGGTATTTTTAAGAGATAGAGTATGATCCGAGTAATTGAATAGTTGTGCCTAAGTAAGCGTGAATCTTCACATGAAAAGTGAAATATTCAGAGTATGATCCGAGTAATTGAGTATCTGCGCCTAAGTAAGTGTGAATCTTCATATGAAAGGTGAATAATTCTAAAAAAAAGAAAAAAGGAAAAAAAAAAGAAAAGTAAAAAAGTAAAAAAGAAAAAAAATATTTAGAGAGAATAGATGAATCATGAGTTAGAGTTTGAGTTCAAAATCGAAGTAAACTATCATACGTGCACGTAGATGTATATGAGCCGATGAATTATTTATTAATAGGTATTGAAAGATAGGATTTGAATTTTTTATTAATATGATAGGTGTATTTGATATGATACTTGATTTGAAAACTGGTAATCTAAATGCGTCTTGAGTTTGTATATTAGTGAGATTAATTATAGAAAATATAAAAAAAAGGATTTTTCTTTCTTTCGTATAAATTTTTTGTTTTTCTTGATTTTTGGTTATCCTTATTTTTATTTTTTTATTCCTTAATCTACCTTCTTCACGAATTTTGTGGATATATTCACTGCAAATTCTCACGAGACACAACTTGTCCACTAGGGTAATCTAGGGGTTTAACGGCTTGTTACACATATAAAGTGCAACTGCGATTCCTGCAAAAGTGAGCTAGGATTTTTCTTTTTCTTTTAAGATTTGGGTTTTGCTCGAGAACTAGCAAAAGATAGGTGTGGGAGTGTGATGAGTGATATATATTGCATATTTATAGTCTCTATATTATCTATTTTTGTATGTAAATAATGCTACTTGGGTATTTTTAGTGTGTTTTCAAGTTAAACCTATTCCTACAAGGAGATGACTTGAACTCAGGGATGGATTAAGAAACCAAGTTCATAAAAGAGTTAAAAGTGAGTAAAATTACAAGATCATAAAGCTGCAGAGAACCAAAATCCATTACAGTCATTTAAATCAAAGGGAAAAGACGCGATGCTCATTTAGTAGAAAGTAGAAGCCAAGTGATCACTCTTTTGCTGCTAATTGGCGTCATTTGCTGCCATTTGGTGGCTCTATGAGGCCCACGTGTCATTAATTTTTTATAGGGTCTTTAATGTAATTCTGTAGCTAAACAGTTGTACTCAGATTAGAGCTTGGTATTCCAAAGCCTGTATATTGGACGTGTCCTTGTAATCTAGGGTTTCTTATATAATTTTGTATTTTTGATTATCAATAAAGATTAGGATTTTGCCGAAGGGTTGATGGTCATCATACCAAGGTCCAAAGGTGATTCCATTGTCTTCAAGTGCTTTCTAATGAGTAGTGATATTTTTCCTTACTTTTTAGATAGATTTAATCGCTTTATAGAGTAGATATTTACTTACTTTCTAGGAAAAACAAGATTTTTAGTTGCTTTCATGAATAAATATAGAATCTTGTTAGTTAGGAGTATGAGTAACTAATCTGCTTGTCCTAGAATGTAGATGAAACTAGAGATTGACCTCATATTAATCTATTTCTGTTCTTTCTAAAATAAAATAAAAAAAGATAGGATTTTTCTATGAAACAATAAAAATACAAGAACTCATAGATTAAAACTTTGATAGGTTATACTTGAGTTAAGTTTCTTGATAGTCTATACTTAGTTAGGATGTAGAGTTGTTTATTTTTATTGGTTTTGTTGAATTAATCTAATGATTTAGTTTATTTTTATGAGAAGCAGTTTCTTTGATAGATTATACTTGTCCATAACTTGATAATCCATACTTAAAATATCAAATTTTTATGAAAGAAAAAAGATGAAATAGATAATTTGTGGTTGTGAACTAGTGGATTGCATATTATAGGCTAATTAGCATAAAAAAATATCGATTAAGAACCCATATTTAGCTCGTTAGAATAATATGCTTAGTAAGATAGCAAAATGTTGTAGATCTTTATGCGAACGACCTGTAAAGTACTACAATCAACACTACACGCTTGCAGTAGATTTATCACATCAAACAGCCCACTATATATGCTAAGATTGGATAATTCAAAAATGAATAATAAGGTTTAGAAAAATTAAATTTTTACACAATGCACATAATCTTTCACAATCCTTACTAAGTGTTTTACAGCGTTCGGAATAGAATGAATTTTTTTCTATTTTTTTGATAATGCTTCCAACAATATGATTGCGATAGAAATTCTATAAAATATTATTAAACTGATTTTAGATAGTAAATTATTTCATATTTGGTGTTTTTTCCACATAATTAATTTGTGGTGCAATATAGATTAAGAGTAGTAAATGATTCAATAACTAAATTTAGAAACACAATAGCATTTGTAAAATATAGTAGGCCAAAAAGACAAATATTTAAACAAATATATAATAATTTTAAGATCTCACCAATAATTTTACCCCACGATATAAGAAAAAGATGGAATTCTACATTTAAAATGTTAGAATAGGTAATTAAATAAAAAGATGTAGTAAACTTATTTAATAAAATGGAATCACAATCTTATAATTTGGACATTAATAAATGAAATCATTTGCATTGTATTTGTGATTTTTAAATGAAATTTGAAGATGCAAGTAGAGCACTTTTAGGCACCTACTACCCAACCACATATATAGCACTTTATTATAAAACTGAAATTAGTTCAGTTTTTAATGAAAATAGGAATAACACATTTATTGAAAATATTGTAAAGTCCATAGAAATTAAATTTAGTAAATATTTTTAAAAAATTTCATAGTTACTATATTTTACAACCGTTATAGATCCACGATGTAAATTAGATGGAATGGAAATTTTAATAGATATATTTCATCCAAATATGGGTTATACAAATAATGTTCAAGAATTAGTTAATGCCTATAAAACATGTTTAGATATTATATACCATACATATGAAAATATGTATGGTGATAAATAACCAAATATAAACCAACCCACTATTCAAGAAAATAGTAAATCAATAATGTCATTTGTATTCAATTGTAAAAAAGCTTGGCAAACTAATACTTCTTTTAATGAACTTTACTACTAATTAGAAATGGCCAATGTAGATAATTATTCACTTGACCATTATGAAGATTTTGATATTTTGGCTTGGTGGAAATTATAGGAAAAAATATATCATGTGTTTTCCAATATGGTCCGTAATATACTAACCTCTCTGATATCAACAGTAGCATTAGAGTCTGATTTTAGTACAGCTAGGAGAGTGTTAATAGAGTGGAGGAGCTCAATGACAGTAAACATATTGGAGATGTGTGTTTATTTAAAGGACTGGCTAGATACTGAATAAAGAGATCAAAAAATATCAAACAAATTGGAGTAAAAGAACTCAATCGAGGATGATTAAAAATTGAAGATTTCTACACTATTAAATCTTTATTTTTTTCCTCTTCACAATTATAATTTTTTTATTTAGAATTCTACAATTATAGTTTTCTTCATGAAATTTTGTAAAAACTCATAATTCTCTTGGAAAAAATAATAAGAATAAGTTGAAAGTGATGGGTAGAGTCATCTTCCCTCTCTTCGGCTTTGTATGATTTCTAAAGAGATTATAGAGTTAATTTATTAATGTAATAAGATTTCATATAATAAAATCTTATTTTCATAATCATAATCTTTTTTATTTGTTAGAACTAACTAAACTAAGTTAACTAACTAACCAAACTTTTGATTTTTTTTTTTAAAAAAATTAAAAACCTGGGCCGACACGTGTAGGCCTGGGCGTGCCATGCCAAGGTTTGTGCTCGGGCTGGCGTGTCGTGCCTAGGCTAGGCTGTGCCTGAGGCGCGCCGGGCACGACCCGGTTGCCCCCCCTATAGGAGGCCATTATTTTGAGTAAAAAGAGTATAGTGAGGTTTTCAATAATAATGGTAATGAAATTAAACACACTTATTACTGATAGACGTGTTTATACACACACACACACATATATACATACACATATACATATATACATATACATATACATAAATACATATACACACACACACACACACACACACACACACATATATATATATATATATAATGGTTTCTTAGAATTAATCGATCTTGAGTCAATTAAAGTGACAATGGAATCCAAATTGATTATACTCATTTGAATTAACTTGAGAAGTCTAGGCTCTGATATCAATTATAATAGTTGATATCAACCAATAGCTAAGTCTTTCGATTACATATAATAAGATATCTAGCCTCGCAATTAGTGCATATATAAGCACAAAGGAATAAATAGACTACATAAATCTTTGAATCATTAAATATTCAAATTAAAATTTTAAGTCTAGGCTCTTAAAGTTGGGTGTGCTGCGTAGTCGTCATCTTCGAAAACAACCAAATCAGGTATTGTCTCCACATAGTGCAGTTATCATCTTTAGTAATGCCTGAATCAGTTGTCATCTCCACCGACGCTCAAACCTGTTATCATCTCTACCGACATAGAAGCCTATTATCATCTTCCCCGATACCCAACTCATTATTATCTACACCAACACCTGACATGCTATCACCTCCGCTGATGTCCGACCTTAAGCAGGTCATTTTTCTTTGCCGAGAAACCTGATCCCTTAGCAGATGGTTTGGACATAGTTTTAGTAAAACCCATATAACCTTTGCCATAGACCTCCAATTGAGATGATCCTGGACTCATTAGAAATAGAATTCAATGATCTACAACTTTTTATAATCTTTTGCTAATTCCTACCATATTCTTGTCAACACTCAGTTTGAAGTTGAACTTGCTGCACCAGTAAGACCCTCGCACTAAATTTGGTGTATCCATGTTATCCTTTGATCATAGATTCCAATTTAGCACATCAGATTTGTTAGAAAGGAAATTCTATTATCTACACCTCTCCTTAACATTATTTTTCAAATTCTAATTGTATAAAAATCTAAAAGTTGTTCAAAGTCTCTGAACTTGCATTACAGCTACGCAATACTGAGATCTCTGAAACTCTTTATGCCCGTCATCTCCATTGCATGCTTTGCCTAACCATTTTTATGAAAAGCAATGCTCTTATCATGCATGTTATTTTTGATATGATAAGAAAAACCTAATTATTCTATTTGATGTTGATTCATCAAGATTTTCATTTCTTATAGAGAAAAGCGGAATGCTTGCAGGCAGGAACTGTATGAGCGGCAGCACCTACATATGGCTCTATGAGAAAGTGGACAAAATAGCCTTGTTGTACCTCACTCTAGTCTCCAATGGGATTTGCTCTTTATTTTGGAAGATGCCCATATTATGTTTATGAGGTGCAAGGCTTTGCATCTGGCATATGTAGGGCTTCTCTTTGCAAGACCCAATGTCCCAACGTTTTTGTTCAATAAACCTCGGGCTCCTATAAACTCTATCTTAATTTGGTTCGCATTATTTGGGTATGATTGGATTATTTAATTCATGCTTAGTCACTCAAACTCCGCCTATTCATCTTCGTTATCCATGCTAACATTATCCATCCTTGCCAACATTTTCTTCCCTACCAACAGTATCTACCTCCACCAATACTACCCATCCTCACTAACACTATCCATCTCTGCCAACACAATTTATCCCCACCAACACTACCCATCTCACCACTACCCTTTCCCGCCAACCTACTCTCTCCAACAACATTACTCTTTTTTGTCAACTCTGTTAACAGTGCTTATGCTCACTGACCTAGTTATGTTCGCCGACTTGATTCACCTCCACAAATTGATTATCTTTGCCAACTTGACTAACCTGACTGATAACTCTTTCTCACTAATCCTGCTCTTCTTTGTCAACTCTCTCTTTAAATTTTAATCCAAACTCATTTAGTATCTTTATCAAGATTTGACCTATGATCAATTTTATTACATAATTACATAGTTGTTTTAATTGTCTTACTTGATTAACATTTTATTTGATAATTCTTGACCCTACTCAGAATTTACGTGAACAGTTACACTTGACTTAACTAGTTATTGCATGATATGTTAGTTCAATCCTATAGCGTTATAATAATTTACTTGCATGGTAACTACCTTACTGGTATTATACATATACATCTTGCTCTACATGGACATGTATTGGTATCTAACTTGCTTGAAACATTCTATCTTTAGACGTGACTTAACTTGTATGCTAAGCTATCGTGATACTAACTTCGCATGACACAACATATGATGTAACATAACTTGATTCATGAACTACATTGCCTAACTTAGTTTTGACTAAAGCTTGTATAACTTGTTAAATTTGATAATAAGGGGGATTGTGGGAATTGAGGGGATGAATACACACCATATAAGAGAGTTATATAAAGGTTGATCAATAGAAATAACCACCCTGTCTTGTTGTAAATCTAGACTACAGACTTGTCATGATATCTAGCTAGGTTGCGACCTAATATCCAACTAGTGTTGTGATATAATATCCAGATTTGACTATGCTCTGATAGTCCAGTTTATATCGTGTCCTCTTTCTAGCCCAAAACATGACCAAGCTATGGTCCGGGGTTTATAGGATACTCTCTAGATATGCTATCCATTCATTGCTTAAATCCAATTAAAAATAAGTACTTAAGACTTGGAACTAAACGCACAATCATGCATGAGGGTTAGTGCGCTAATCATACTTGCATATTACGAAAACTATTCACGTATTTCTTTCCCGCAATTATGATTATTGCATATCATTAATTGTTTTTTTAGCTCATGTTATAATATATGAAAATATTTTATATTGGATGTCATAGGTCTACCACAACCCTTCTTATTTATTCTGGCGTGAGATAGACAGTGAAATAATAAAACTTAAAGCACATCACTTGCTAAGTTCAAGCGCGATACTGAGACCTCATTGTTCAGTGTGGAGTTAGCATTTGACAACGTATCGAAACATATGCCAAGCCTAAAAGTAAAATTAATAAAGGGATTAACACTACCACTTTTTCATATACACATATATACAAAATAAATAATATGAAGACATATAAATAATTTATTCTGATAAAATAACAATGAGGTCCAAAAAATAATAATCCTTATTATAATTTTAGACTTAGAGTCTGAAAAATAATGAATAGAATTGAATGATATTGTTTATTTCACTGAAATGATAGAAAATAAATAAAAGAAGATCTTCTAATAAAAAGTTTTGAGTGAGAGCACCTATTGAGTATTTGCTAACTTTTTGAGATATCATTTTAGTTATCGTAGTTGTTTTTTCTAAGTAACTTGTAAATCACTATTATTTAAGCATGGCAAACCATGATCGTTAGAACAACCTAACTAGTGATACAAAAAAGTTATAATAACACACTGATACACTATGTGTGATGTATATATATATATATATATATATATATATATATATATATATATATATATATATATATATATATATATATATATATATATATATATATATATATATATATATATATACATAATGCATAAATAAATGATATAGAAAATGTATGAGAGCATCATAAAAACTGCATCTTGTAAAGTGAATTATTGATTTATTATACTTGTATGTTGGTAATAATCAACATGTAGTTTATGCATGTTATGAATGATATTATAGCAGATATAGAAAATGTAATTTAAAATACATATAAAACATAATATGTTGTATTGATGTCTATGGAACTTTTATGTGGAAATATACATATTTTAATAGGGTACCGTACATGTCCAGAACCACGACCCCATGACTCCTGATACTGTCCTAGGAAATACCATTAGATACTCACAAATGATGGACGAGTATATACTTAGAGCCCAAACCCTATAATATGATATGACGATGATCCAATAATCACCTGGAATCTTCATAGTAGGCCGCTAAAATTCGGCTGTGCAACCTAAAAAGTTAAAGCTCTCAAAATATATGTTCAAGTCCCTCCATTTAGTTCCTCATTACCCCATTTTTTTTATTCTTATTGTTGTGTTTAATATGCGAAATAAGACTTTACTAAAAATGTGATATAGTAAAGTGAAATGAGATATATATATATATATATATATATATATATATATATATATATATAGCTATTGACATAAATAATAAAAACAGAAGTAAACAATATCTCAGAATATTTTTTACGGAGAGGAACATGCATTTGATGTAAGCAAATGGGTATTTTGTTTGTATTTATTTAATGTTATCCTAATAACAACCTTGGATTACGAAAGAACTCAAACTAAAAGTAATGAATGTCTATTTAGTTTTCTATATAATATTTATTTATAACATGTAGGCATAACCTTAGTGATATGAAAAATGAAAAGAAACACGATATTTCTTTATATCAAATATATAAAAGATAAATTAAATGTATATAATATAAATATTTGTAAATAAGTATAAAAAATGTGAAACAAAAACTGTAATATTTGGATACCATATGAATTTTTTTTATCAATAACAACATAATTTAATATTGCTATTATTCTGTTCTCATAGAAATATATGAATGTACTGAATTCTTAGACATGAAGTTTACAGATATGAGATATAAAATATGTATAAATATCCAAGGTGTTTATTTTTTATCTTTTGTTGTTTTATTTAAATTTTTTTTTTTTCATTCACCCTTTCTCTACACCACAACAATACAAGAAGGAAAGATTTTATGTTTTTTTCTTCTTTTTTTTCCTTCTTCCTCTCTGTTCTATCATTGAACAGAAAAGAAGTAGCTGTTTTTTTTATTTTCTTTTTATTTTATTATTTAAAATCCATAAAAAGAATTTATTATGACATTCTTAACTAAAGATGATATGTTAGAGGATATTTTATGTGGACAACAAATTTATAAACTAGTCATTAAAATCAGTAAACTATTCTATAAATGAAATCAAAGAAGAAAATTTTGAAATCTTTCAATTAACTTTTCTTCCTAATTAAATTGTATTATATAAAAAAATAAATCAAGAGATAAAAAGAAAATAGTGCTGCATGACGACAACACAAATATTTTGAAAAGATTAATGTTAAGTTACTATAAAGAAATGATATAGATGATTTATAAAGAATAAAGTACTTATCTTTTCATAAAAGACTCTAAAAAGCTTGGAAGACCATCATTTTTAAAATTGACAGCTAATAATTCGGATCTCATTCTTCTCCCCTTTTCTTCTTTTTTTAAATTCTTTTTTCCTCTTTTTTTTTTTTTCTCTTTTCTTCTCTTCTTATTTTTTTGTTCACCGTTTTTTTCTTATTTGTTTAGCCTTGTAGCTGAACTAAGAAGAGATTTATTTTTATTCTTCCTTTTTTTTTTTTAGATTTTGCTATAACCGGTGAAGGAGAGGAAGAGAGATTTGAGTATTTTTAATTTTTAATTTTGATATTTACATATTTTTAATAATATTAGGGTAAATTTAGGAAGAGTTAAATTTTACTAATCTAATCCAAACTCTGATAAATTTGTTATTATCCAATAAAATAATATTTGAGATAACCTCAAATAATAAGTTAGATAAAAATAAGATAGGTTAAAATAATAATAATAATAATAATAATATTACATGAGTTTTTTTATTTAGATAATATTTTTTAAATTAAATAAACACAACAATATTGTATAGATAAATAGAAAATATTATATAGGGAAATTGGGGGAGTTTCCAAAGGAGCACACCATTTTTCCTAGTGAGCCCACTTAAGAACTGTCCGGCTAAAAGTACAGACCAAAATTACACTCTCCAGTGGGCTCACTAGGAAAAGTGGTGTACTCATTTAGAAACTCCTAGAAAGATTTCGTCATTATGAGTTGCATTAGCAGCTAAGATGACATAGGATGAGAAACATCAACGACTTCTAGAATTTGAAGCTCTCGATGATAAGCGTCTCAAGCACAACAGAGCATTGAACTTTATCAAGCTTGAATTTTCAAAATCTTTACAAAACTTTCAAGAAATGTGATTTGATCTTTTCAGTAAGAAAACCAATTATAACTAATCAAAAGTATAAAGAAAAATTCCAGTCAAAATGGGAAGAACCTTTTGTCATTGACGTAGTTTATTCAATTGATGCATATCGGTTGGCAAAACCGAACGGCGATAAGATAATGATACTAATCAGTGAGAAATTTCTGAAGAAATATTACTCTTAATGTATTAAGAAATCCATCACAAAAGTACCCATAATCCTTCTCTTCTTGTAATTTAGCTTCAGCACATTCACTTGAATCTCTTGGTCCTTTCTCCACCGCCACATACTCAAATCCTATACTCGGTACAAAATGTATCAACGGTAATATTGGAAAATCCAATTGCCCATCCCTCCAGTGGAGAAATCCACTTAATTCAAAGTAATCATAGCTAAGCCAATTATCTGATCTTCGACGAATGTCAAAGAAGGCTTCGATGGGTATTAGAAGAATCCAGAACTACTCAAATGCAAAATGGATTATAAACAAACAGCTTATGTAATAGTAAGAAGTAATCAAGTTGAATATTAAGTGGTTTGAAATACATATCCTCTTTAATAATTCTATGTCGCTTCTTCGACTGAATCGACAAATTCCTAGCCGCTACTCGAAAATACAATAATAAGAAGATTTCATAGAAAACTTCTTATAGTACTCTTTCTAAAAAACACGATGAAGAATGACGCATTTTCTCGAGTGCCTGAAATGCTGTAATAAAAGGATTTCATAGAGAAACTTCTTATAGTACTCCTTTTAAAAACATGGCAAAGAATGATGCATTTTCTTACTACAAACTATTCGGTGTATTCCTAACTAGTATCTCGAAAAAGTGATAATAAGAGTATCAAATCAATTGATACACATACTTAAATTTTTCTCTCAACAAAAAAAATTCAATACTATGACTGAATCATTAGTCCGCTTAAATGCCGGAGTGTATGAAGACCCTAAAGTGATTAATGAATGTATCTAATTATTGACACTATTATCTCCAAAATAAGACCAATTTGTCTACCAATCATATAGGGTTCACCTACAAGATAGAACTCTATTTCTGACCAGCTCTACTTGAACTTTATAAAACAGGGTTCCTTTAGGGATATTCAACTGCAAACCAAACTCCACAATTATATTATTGCCAATATTAATTAACGGTGCAATCAATATATTGTCGCTCGTTATTTCAACAATTTTCCCAGCAGAGTACTCCCCCAAAAATCAAATCCATTCTACCAAAATTTATCAAGTTAGTGATTATTTCTGACAAAATTAAATTTTATTTTCCTCAAAAATTTATCAAGTTAAAAATTACCTCTTACAAAACCATAATCAAATCCACTCCACAAAAAATTTGTCAAGTTAAAAATTATCTCTGACAAAAATCAAATTCGATTCCTCCAAACTTTGTCAAGTTAAAAATTAGCTCTAACAAATCCAAATTTATTCCTCTAAATTTTGTTAAGTTAAAAATTACTTTTGACAAAATCAAATTCATTCCTCCAAATTTGCCAAGTTAAAAGTTTCCTCTTACAAATCCAAATTCTATTCTTCCAAAATTTGCTAAGTTAAATATTAACTTTGGTAATTGAAAAGCTTTTAGAGTCCAAGTCACTGAGCAGCTAAATTTATAATTTGTTCATGAAAATTAATGATTACTTATATCATGTTCAAGAAAATTATTTATTCGTCGTAAATATAATTGGGTATCTTAATACTGACTCCATATTGTTAAGTTAATGATTATCTCTGGATAATATACGAAAGAGTCAATGATGTATCAAGTTAACATATATCTCTGAGCATCAACCAAGTTTATTCATCAAGTTAACAATTATCTCTGAATAGATAACAACAAATTTTTTTCCATTTTTCAAAATTTTTTTCATTATCGTGAATTCATCATTACAAAAAACTTCTGGACAAAATATTCAAGTTCATACGTATTAGAAACAAAAAAAAGATACAAATTATCGAGATACAAGAGATTTGATTCTTTCTTCAATACCCCTTATCTCTAATTGGATGGCTTCATAAGTTTAGACAGTAACTTGCCTCCGCAACTCCTCTTCGCTGATGGTTAGGTTACTCGAAAGATCAGACTTATAAATCTCCAATTCTACTTGCCTAGTTATGAACATATTATTGAGATCATCACATTGCCTTAACAAGCCAGTGATGGTCTTCATCGTTTCCTCACGAGCCTTAAGAGTCCTATCCAAATAAGCCTAAGCATTTACAATAGTTTCTCGAGTCTTCATGATGGCTTGATCTTGGCTCTTGGCTGAAACAACAACACTCTCTATTTGAACACATAAAGAGTCATTAGAAGATTGGATCTCGTTAAGTTGAGCTTGATGAGTATCTATTTTCTTCCAAACCTCCTCCTGGAGTCCGAGCTGTTCCTCCATCAATCTTTTGAAAGTGACCGATTATTTTAGATTTGTCAGATTTACGAGACTTTGATAAAGCCTCGGCGTCACTTTGCAGTTGGGCCATTATGTCTCTATATGGAGTTGCCTTCTCCTCTCTACCAACACTTTCTATGTCACCAATGTAATGATTTAAGAGGCTGGCAATAGTAGCAAAGGACCTTCCTTTCCAGATGACGTTTATACAATGATCCAAGAAAGATAAGAAATCCTTGATGGCGTACTAAAGTAAGTCATCAGCAAAATCATCAGTTTATATGTCTTCCACTAATGGCAAGGAAGAAGTTACAAGCTCAGGTGGTAGAGCAACTGAAGTAGATGTAATTTCAGCGGTTTCAGTTATTGGAGGCAAATGAATGAGCAGGCTTAGTAAAATTGAGGAAATTCGTATTGCAGTAGCTCAGTAGAAGGAGCAGCTTCAGATGCACTTTTAATGAGAGGAGCAGTTTCAGGTATAGTTTTAGTAGGGGGAGCAACTTCAATAGAGGAAGCTTCAGTTGTTGCAAGTGGCATGATTGCTGAAGAAGCTGCAGATACAAGCTTAGAGCCCAAAGGAAAAGATAAAAACAATTATCATTAGAAAACAATGAATAAAACAAAAATAAAGAGAATTAAAATGATGTTTCACCTCGTGAAGAACTTGAAGGCTGGGCACCCGGTTCCTCGGGACCAAATACTTCGGCTCTCTCCTTTGTCGTCAGGTAAGTGTATTTACTATGGTCTGGAGGTGGTGTGGAAGAACGAAAGCTATCATCGTCGTCCTCATCACCATCATCTCCACATGAATAATCAAGTTTTTCAGATGCCACTACTTATTTATCAAAGTAAAATCATCGATCTGATAAAATTGGATGAATAAAAACAGAAGAAAAAAGAGAAGGGCCTTACAGTTCTGAAGTGGTCGGGTGGTGGGACTGGCAGGAAGAACTATGGTAACTGGTATCATAACTGATGACGAAGTTAATCTTTGGGTTTCCCCAACAATTTACACTTCGTCATCATCAGTAGTTTGAACTGTTTGCTGAGTTGCATTCAAGACTTCTGCTACAATAGTAGCAGGAACAACATCATAATGAACTTCTACAGGAATATTGGTTTCCACTTGAGATTCTTCTATAGTTTCCTAAACAGTACTCGAGCTGGACTCAGTTATAGCTATAGAAGATGTTCTCCTTCAATCCTAATAACAGGTCTAATACTCTTACTAGGTCTGACAGTGCGAGTATGCAACCGAGAGAATTACTCTTAAGAATCATCATCTTCAGCAATACTTGTTCCTTCATCCTAGGTGGTTGTAGTTTCTGGGATTATTTCAGAAGAGGATCCCTATGACTCTTCTTACCTTTCTCACCCTCAGCTGGTGAAGTCCTAGTATGCTTTGATGTCCTCCTCGGTGAAGAAATAGTAATACCGAGAGTTGTTTTTTGAGCAAAGACATCAGTATTTCCTATCTCAGGAGCTCTATCTTCAATGCAGGAACTATCATTGTGTTCTGACTCGATACCCTGAAGCTCATCTAAACCCAGTATTCTGCTTGATCCTGCTTATCTCTTTTGAGCATACCAGGATTTAATATCTCGAAGACAACTACTATTTACATTGTAATTATGAGATTTCAAGCTCGCAATATAATACCAACCGTAAAAACCAAAAGAACTATAAGAATTCAGATATTTCTGTGGCAAATTGAAGAGAGTCAAAGTGCATCCACTGACAGAATGATACCATGCCCTGACCCCCCCAACCTTCATATAAATTACCTACTGACTTAATATTTGGATTTAGATTCTCAACATATAACTACTCATGTCCAAATTGGCAAGCGAAGCTTGGATAATAAGGTTCCAAGTAGCAAGTATTGTCCTGGCGATATACAAGATGCCCTAGTCAAATATTTATTAGCCAGCAGAAACTTCTAGTAGATAAAGAATTGAATTCATCAGAAATAGGTAAATCAGCGAATTCTTCATCGTACTCTGCATTTGGAAAGTACCAGAAAAACCAGTACAAATAAAAGTTGCTATGATGTTGGAGATGCTTCCGCATCATTGCCATGTAATGTCCCTGCGAATGTGACTTCTCATAATGTTGGACTTTCGAAGCAGATAAGTTGATAGATTGGTGGATTGGCATCATCAGTGAAGGATATTGCATGACAAACCAGGCCATCAAATAGGTATATAGAAGTTCAACTCTTGAATTAAAAGTTTTGTATTTATTATTGTCATCTTTGTCCTGAAACTTCTCAACCTTCATAAATCGAGTTGTCAAGGCTCTAAGGCCACTCAAAATGTCACATGTCATAACCAGCAGAATGCACAACGGACGACCATATGCTAAGAGAACTGCAGATAAACCACGTTGGCAGACAAATCCTCTTGAGGAGTGGAAGGAACTACACAATGTTTTAACAACAACATCAAGAATCCTGCAAGCAAGGCTATGTTGGAAAAAGGATATTTGGCTGGATGACAAAAAATTTCAAATGAAGTGTCGGTCTTAAATACATCTTCATCCGATTCTGTGGCATAGGCCTAAGTCCTAAAATGGTTTATTCTTTCCTCAATCTCAGCATCAGTACAAGTTGACAAGGTTGAGAGCTCCTTGTCATCAGAAAACAAATTCGGAAATAAGTATTCTACCCATGCCCGCTGCTTAACTCCCTGGTTTTGCAACTTAGTCATTTAACCGCAGATATGAAAATGACACATTATTTTCCAATAAGTGTCATAGACTAGTGCACCCTGAGCTTGCTCTAGGTGCAACTATTCTCTGATCGGAATGTATTCTTCATAAGGGACTTCACTCATGGATAGACCAAAAACCTTATAAAATTCATGCAGAGCCAAAACCATCTCACCGACAGGAGTGAAAAATGTAACGACCACCTTTCGATTATTGCATTTAATTCAATTCTAAAAATAATAATAATAATAATAAATTAAATTAAATTAAAATAAGTTAAAATCTGGAAAAATAAATAAATAAATAAATAAATGAATAAAAGGGGGATTTATTTAGGATGAGAATCTAGAAGCGGTTGAGATCAAAACAAATTCGAAGATTAGATTTGTTATAAAAATCTTCAACCAATAAGATTGCATCTCAACCAACAATATCATATCTCAACCTTCCAATCTTTTTAAATTTTAAATAAAGATAAACTAAAACCCTTCTCCTCTGGAACGCAGAAGAACTTCAGAACGTGCGGGAAGGAGAGAGAAAGTAACCAAGGAAAGAAAAAGGAGGAAAGAAGAAATTCAGCCAAGGTGAGTTCTTAAACTCATTGAACATGCTATTCCTTATATTTATTTTTATAATTCGACATTAATATCATAGTTGTGGAAATCAAATCCACATTGAACATCAAAAGAGCTTTTTTTTATTTCAACTGATTTTAACATGGTCGCAATGTGCTAGGAACATTATGCTAATGGAATTTAACCTACTTTATAAATCACAGTATTTGTTACACGTAAAACATCTTTTGAGGGGAATGCTTGTAAACATCAAATGGTCTCTTCTTATTAAATTTACTGCTATTGCCTATTCATAGTACTCTTTATTTAATTAAAATATAAATGTCAAATGAGTTACTATCATTCAGTCCTTCTGTAATACCGTGACATAGTTTGCTGAAGGATGGAGAAGATATCATGTGCACCATATGATTATGCCCACAAAGAGAAGAAGCCCATCCTATGAAGTTAAATAGGGGAACCCACTTTCCTATTTTTCTCTATCCGATGGTCCTCATTCCCTTGGAGCGCAACGGGGCGATGCTAGTGGACTGTTTTAATACTTTTCCCTAGAGGGTGTCAGTCCTTCCTGTGTTACCTTTTTAATATTTATAGAAATTATCTGGCATAGTTCTAGTTTGTCCTAGAAAACTACCAACTGTAATATTAGTGTTAAGTTTAGATGGTTGAAGTCAGTTTGGCTTCTCTTTTCGGACAATTCTAGCAACCTGGTTTTTTTTAACTTGATGTTTCAATGAAGTTTTTTTTTAAGGCTGAGGTTCTTATGCATGCAAATTGTGGATTCATTTACTTTGGAGTTTCTAAAATTACCGCCAATGGTATAGCTATATAAAAATCCAGTCGAAGAGAAATTTATGCTTGATAGTCGGATTCGGCTGCTCCAGCTTCTTCTTCCTTTTCCTGTTCCTGCTTCTGCTACCACTTCTTTTTCTACTTCTGCTTCTCCTTCTTCTTTTTCTACTTCCTCTTTTCCTTCTTCTTTTTCTGCTTCTGCTACTACTTCTTCTTCTTTTTTTGCCTCTGCTACTGTTTCTCCTTCTTCTTATTCTTTTTTTTCTGCTTTTGCGTCGGTTGCCGCTGCTCTTCTTCCTTATCTGTTTGGTTGCACTGACATTTCGACTTCAGAGAAATTTTAAATGCGCAATCGAAAATTCATGTAATTGTACAACCCATGCAATTGAAGATAACGGAATTGTAAACAACCAAACTATACTATGCCAGCAAATAGAACCTCAAAATTTATAAAATAGAATCTCAAAATTTTCTTGTTAAATAATCATGAACTATGCAGCCAAAGTATGCCAGCAAATGGAAATGGAACCATGTATGGTACCTAACCCGAATCACCCGCAACCCTAACTTGGGTAAGCTTCGGGGTAGGGTCGGCGAGGTGATCCGGCCGAACCCAATGCCGGTGGCTGCCGACGATCTCAGCTCCATTGATCTCTACTGCTGCCCTCGTCGGTCGAAGCTCTGGGTTAGGGTCGGTGAGGCTATTCGGCCGAGACGAGCGCCGGTGGCCGTCGACGATCTCGGCTCTATTGATCTCTGCCACCGCCTTGTTGGATTGAAGAATCCTATTTTTTTCTTTTTTTTCCTTTTTTTTTTTCTTTGGGTGATTGAATTCTTCTTCTTTTCCTTGCTTCTTTTCCTTCTCCTTTTTGCTCTTGCTTTTGCTGCTGCTCCGCCTTCTCTTCTCCTTTCCCTGTTTGGTTGCAATTTCAAGGAAACCTTAGGAGGTTCTAAGTGCGCACCTATTTCACTAGTGAGCACCATTTCCCCTATGTTGTAAATCACTTTACTAAATAGTTTGTGGTGTGCATGTAGAACTAGCTGGTTGTAGTGCAGGAAACTTTAGGGAGTTCTAAATGCGCACATCTCTACTAGTGAGCATCCTTTCCCTATGTTGTAATTCACCTTAACTATATAGTATTGGGTGCGCATATATAACTACCTCAACATTGCAGGAAAACTTTAGGGAATTCTAAATGCACACATATTTTACTAGTGAGCACTACTTCCTCTATGCTGTAAATTACTCTACTATATAGAATGGGGTGCGCATTTAGGAATTCTACTTCTTCTTTTTTTCCTGTTTCGGCTACTGCTGCTTCTCTTTCTCCTTGCAATGATAAGTCAATTTTAGGAAATTCTAAATACACACATATTTAATAGTGAGCCCCATTTTTCCTATGTTGTAAATTACTTTACTATACATCATATTAGAAATAAAGCCCGAAAAGACAATGAAAATTATGAAATTGCTGATAGATCATTCACTCTGGCATTGTACATTATTCTTTATTGTTACTATTGTTACCACAGAATATAGAAATTAATGATGATCACCAATCCATTAAGTTAAAACGAATGACTTACACTGGAATCGTCATACACTGGGATTTGGAAAAAATTTAGGTTCATATGAATTAGATGGCTGGACGTAACTGTGCCACTGTTTCCCATTTTGGGAGGATCGGGATAGGCTCCGATCACCACTGCGCCACTGTTTCCCATTTTGGGAGGATCGGGATAGGCTCCGATCAAAATTACTGTTCCGTTTTTCCGGGGGTAGACGGGGATGCGTTCAGACCAGCTATATTCATATTTTCCTGAATTTTCAAATACCATAATTAAAAGACATCAACTAAAAATAATAATGATAATGACTTCTACATTTTATTTGCATGTCTGCCATGATATTGAATTATTATTGTTGATTGCTATGTTTTACTATTTAATATTAGATCGCTTTACTAACGATCCTGGTTATGCATGACCAGATGCAGACAGTTATCAAGAAGTAGATCCACCAGAAACAGAACAAGACGTGGCATACTTTAAGGAACAAGCAGATCTACAAGAGTGATGGAATTTTTAGTTAATTGCTTTCATTTTAGAACTGTAATAAGTGTATATGACACTTCATTTAGTTTTATTTGAAACAGCTCCTTTATTCATGAATAATTTATTTGTAGTGACATTTTGTTGATTTTATTTAGAGAAAGTTTGTTATCACTTTGAAGAAAAAAAATTTATCATTTATTTATGTATGTTATTCAATTTAAATTTCATTGCAACTGTAATGTTTCGTTTTGAGGCTTGTCGAGTTTTCATTCGACGCCGAACGTTTCAGCTTTCCACACTACGGAAAGTGGGGCGTTACAGGTGGTATCAGAGACCAGGCTTCTTTAAGCCTGTTCAAGTGATTTGAACAGACTTGAATATCATTACAGTCTGCAAATAAATAAATAAATATAATAGTTTAATTTTTACTAAACTATTTAAGGTTCAATACAGCTATATAGATATATACACATAAATATGTTTTTTTTTTCTAAATATATCTATTTGCTTTTATTATGTTTATTAAAGTAATACTTACATTATCCCGTTTTCTTAGAAAGATGGCTCGACAGACTAATAGGAATGGAGCAAATTACGGCTCGACCTCGAACACCACCGAAGCCAATGAAATGATAGGACTGCTTGTAAGATGGTCGACGCGCAACAACAACAGGCCGAAGCCTTTCGAGCAGGAGTGATGGCGGCCTTAGATCGTGTGGCAGAACCGAGGGACCAGCGCCCTGGAGGGATATCTGATTTCAGACGCCTTCATCCATCTACCTTCTCGGGGACAGTAGGAGTCTTGGAAGCTGAACAGTGGCTCTTGCGGATGGAAGACTTATTAAGAGCTGCTAGGATTCCAGATGCTGACAAAGTAAGTGTCGTCAAAATTCAACTGACGAATATAGCAAGGACTTGGTGGCAATCAGAGGAGAACAGACTATCCCAGCCAATCTCGTGGGAGGCTTTCACAAAGAGTTTCCTTGCAAGATTCTTTCCTAGAGTAGCCAGGAGAGAGATGGAGCACCAATTCATTAACTTGAGGCAGGCCGGAATGACAGTAGAAGAATATGCATCAGAGTTTGTTCGCCTGAGTCGATTTGCGCCATACATGGTATCAGATGAGGCAGATCGTGCTCATCGCTTCCAACAGGGATTGAGAATAGATATTCAGAAGTATTTAGTAACCTCCAGAATGGAGACCTATGCTGAAGTTATTGATGCAGCTCGAAATATAGAGCAGGTGATAAATAAGGAAAGGAGGGTTCAGTCTTCTGCACCCAAGAGGTCGGCCAATCAAATGTTGGAAGGAACTTCATCCAGGAAGACTGAGAAGCGCCTAGTCATTTCTTCGCAACAGAAGGTTACTTGCACACATTGTCAGAAGCCAGGACACACTATCAAGGAGT
Organism: Dracaena cambodiana; assembly: GCA_036321105.1. Taxonomy (NCBI): domain Eukaryota; kingdom Viridiplantae; phylum Streptophyta; class Magnoliopsida; order Asparagales; family Asparagaceae; genus Dracaena; species Dracaena cambodiana. Next base: position 37,520,033 of record JAYEPQ010000011.1, on the reverse strand, counting down.
GTCGGTATGCTAACAACTTATGCCTAGCATGTGGATCAAGTGAACATAAGATCGGGGATTGTCCACGCAGGAGGAACATGGGGTCAACGCCTCGCCTCCCAGTTCTTCAACAACAACAGCAATCACAAAGGGATCAGAATGACACTTCCACCTCAGAATAGAGCTGATGAGCAGGCTAAGAAGAATAAGGCCGTGGACATGGGATGTGGACAAGCATATAACCTAACCACAGAGCAAGCAGAGAAGTCAGATGACGTGGTGGCAGGTATGATACTAGTCAATCATATACCCGCATCGGTTTTATTTGACTCAGGAGCATCACATTGCTTTATTTCCTCTAAATTTGTGACACTACATGCCATACCTTATGAGAACCTGAACATTAGATGGAAGATAAGTACGGGTAATGGGGGTATTATTTCTACTCAAATGTGTAGATTGTGTCCTGTAGTAATTTATAGAAGGGAATTTTATGCTAATTTCCTGATTATCGATACTCACGGATTTGACGTGATATTGGGAATGGATTGGTTAAGTACCTTTCATGCAATTATTGACTGCCGAAGGAGAAGCGTTGTCTTCAGGATACCGAATCACCCAGAGTTCGAGTTCATTGGGGGCAGCAGCACCAAGGAACCTGCAGAATTTAGAGCTCGATCTACGGAGGGAGTCATAATCCAAATGGATGCCATACCAACTGATATCCCAGTGGTGTCAGAGTTTTTGGACATCTTCGAGGATTTCTCAGGATTATCACCAGACAGGGCAGTGGAGTTTGCTATTGAACTTCTTCCTGGCACTACACCAATCTCCCTAGCACCATATCGAATGGGTCCAGCAGAGCTAAAAGAAGTGAAGATGCAATTAGACGAGTTGGAAACTAAAGGTTTCATTAGACCAAATACTTCCCCTTGGGGTGCACCAGTACTATTGACTGGGAAGAAAGATGGAGGCAAAAGATTATATATTGATTACAGGGGATTAAATAGGGTCACTATCAAAAATCGATACCCATTACCGAGGATTGATGATTTGTTCGATCAGCTTGGTAGTGCTAGGGTATTTTCCAAGTTAGATTTTAAGTCTGGGTATCACCAAGTGAAAGTGAAGGAGTCGGATATTCCTAAAACAGCATTCCGAACTCGATATGGGCATTTTGAATTCTTAGTGATGCCATTCGGAGTGACGAATGCACCTACAATTTTTGTGAACTTAATGAATCAAATTTTTCTTCCATATTTGGATAAATTCGTGGTGGTGTTTACAGATGACATATTGGTGTATTCAAGAACCGAAGAGGATCACACTAAGCATTTAAGGATAGTTCTGGAGACACTAAGGAAGGAAAAATTATATGGGAAACTCAGTAAATGCGAATTTTGGCTGAAGAGTGTCTCATTCTTGGGACACATTATTTCTCAAGATGGAATCTCAGTTGATCCTGGCAAGGTTTCAACAGTGAAGGATTGGCCGATCCCTAAAAACATTTCAGAGGTGAGAAGCTTTCTGGGATTAGCAGGTTATTATCGAAAGTTCGTGCAAGACTTTTCTAAGATTGCAGGACCCCTGACCAAGCTCCTGAGGAAAGGAGAGAGGTACGACTGGACAGTTGAATGTGATGCAGTTTTCAATGAGTTGAAAAGGAGGCTCACAACAGCACCAGTATTAGCCGTACCAGAAGGGACCGAAGGAATGGTTATATACAGTGATGCGTCCGGTAGGGGGCTAGGTTGTATGTTGATGCAACGAGGACGAGTGATAGCTTATGCTTCTAGACAATTGAGACCGCATGAGAAAAACTATCCCACACATGATTTGGAGCTTGCAGTTGTGATTTTTGCATTAAAAATTTGGAGACATTATTTGTTGGGTAGCAAAGTAGAGATTTATACAGACCACAAGAGTCTTAAGTATATCTTCACACAGAAAGAACTTAATTTGAGACAGAGAAGGTTGCTCGAATTGATGGCAGATTATGACATCAATTTGCAATACTATCCTGGTAAGATCAATGTGGTACCTGATGCCTTGAGCAGAAAGCCTATGGTAATGGTTCTAACTCAGCAGAAGAAGCTGCTTGAAGAAATTATACAGTTAGAATTAGAAATTACCTTACCTGGTGCCGAGGCACAAATGCTGGCCTTACAACTCCAACCGCCATTGGTAGAAAAAATTAAAGAAGCTCAGAAAGATGATCCTCAGTTGCAAAGATTCCGAAGACAAGTAGAAAAAGGACAGAGGACAGATTTACGTATCCAAGCAAATGGGTCTCTCCGATTGGGCAGTAGGTTGTGTGTGCCCAAAGGAGAAATTCGACAGTAAGTATTATCAGAGGCGCATAGTTCAGTTTATGCTATCCATCCAGGAGGAACAAAGATGTATCAAGACCTAAAGCAGCATTTTTGGTGGCATGGAATGAAGCGTGAAATTGCCAAGTTTGTATCCAAGTGCTTAACTTGTCAGCAAGTCAAAGCAGAGCATCAAAGAATGCCGGGACTTCTTCAACCTTTACCCATACCCGAGTGGAAATGGGAAAGAGTTACAATGGATTTTGTTACCGCATTACCACGCAGTCCCAAGGGTAATAATGCAATTTGGGTAATTGTGGACCACCTCACTAAAGTAGCGCATTTCATACCATTTCGTGTAGGACAGTCTACTGAAGTTTTGGCAGAAAAGTATATGCGTGAAGTGGTAAAATTACATAGTGTGCCGGTTAGCATTGTATCAGACCGAGATGCTCGTTTCACCTCTCAGTTTTGGAAGAAACTGCAAGATAGTCTAGGATCAAAACTAGAGTTCAATACAGCATATCACCCAGAAACAGATGGCCAGTCAGAAAGAACTATCCAGACATTGGAGGATATGTTGAGGGCTTGTATGCTTGACTTCGGAGGATCATGGGAAGATTTCCTACATCTGGTAGAATTCGCCTACAATAATAGCTACCAAGTAAGCATCAAGATGGCACCATTCGAGGCTATGTATGGAAGAAAATGTAGATCACCGTTATATTGGGATGACATTGGAGAAAGAAAATTACTTGGGCCAGAAATGATTACCCAGACAGTGGATAAAATTAACTTAGTACGGCAACATCTGAGAGCAGCCCAGGACCGACAGAAGAGCTGGGCAGACCACCGACGGCGGTTTCTGAAATTTCAAGTAGGAGACTCAGTTTTCTTGAAGGTTTCGCCCACACGTGGAGTCATTCGTTTTGGCAACCGTGGGAAGTTAAGTCCGAGATTCATCGGCTCCTTCGAGATCTTGGAACGAATAGGCAAGGTCTCGTATAACCTAGCATTACCATCTACACTGGAACAAGTACATAACGTTTTCCATGTCTCACAATTAAAACAGTATGTACATGATGAGAGGCATATTGTAGACTATTCAGGACTGGAGATCGGACCAGACCTCTCATAATCAGAAGAACCAGTCGCCATATTTGACCGTATAGAGAAGACTTTGAAGAACAAAGTAATTCCACTTGTGTTGGTTTCTTGGAATCGACATTCCAACCGGGAGGCAACCTGAGAGCGAGAGGAAGACATTCGAGAGCGTTTTCCCCGCTTATTTGAGTAAAGGTATAACTCCTCTACATCATTTGAATTTAAAGAAATTTCGAGGACGAAATTTTTCTTAAGGGGGGTAGAATGTAACGACCACCTTTCGATTATTGCATTTAATTCATTTCTAAAAATAATAATAATAATAATAAAATAAATTAATTAAAATAAGTTAAAATCTGGAAAAATAAATAAATAAATAAATAAATGAATAAAAGGGGGATTTATTTAGGATGAGAATATAGAAGCGGTTGAGATCAAAACAAATTTGAAGATTAGATTTGTTATAAAAATCTTCAACCAATAAGATTGCATCTCAACCAACAATATCATATCTCAACCTTCCAATCTTTTTAAATTTTAAATAAAGATAAACTAAAACCCTTCTCCTCTGGAACGCAGAAGAACTTCAGAACGTGCGGGAAGGAGAGAAAAAGAAACCAAGGAAAGAAAAAGGAGGAAAGAAGAAATTCAGCCAAGGTGAGTTCTTAAACTCATTGAACATGCTATTCCTTATATTTATTTTATAATTCGACATTAATATCATAGTTGTGGAAATCAAATCACATTGAACATCAAAAGAGCTTTTTTTTATTTCAACTGATTTTAACATGGTCGCAATGTGCTAAGAATATTATGCTAATGGAATTTAACCTACTTTATATCACAGTATTTGGTACACGTAAAACATCTTTTGAGGGGAATGCTTGTAAACATCAAATGATCTCTTCTTATTAAATTTACCGCTATTGCCTATTCATAGTACTCTTTATTTAATTAAAATATAAATGTCAAATGAGTTCCTATTATTCAGTCCTTCTGTAATACCGTGACATAGTTTGCTGAAGGATGGAGAAGATATCATGTGCACCATATGATTATGCCCACAAAGAGAAGAAGCCCATCCTATGAAGTTAAATAGGGGAACCCACTTTCCTATTTTTCTCTATCCGATGGTCCTCATTCCCTTGGAGCGCAACGGGGCGATGCTAGTGGACTGTTATAATACTTTTCCCTAGAGGGTGTCAGTCCGTCCTGTGTTACCTTTTTAATATTTATAGAAATTATCTGGCATAGTTCTAGTTTGTCCTAGAAAACTACCAACTGTAATATTAGTGTTAAGTTTAGATGGTTGAAGTCAGTTTGGCTTCTCTTTTCGGACAATTCTAGCAACCTGGTTTTTTTTAACTTGATGTTTCAATGAAGTTTTTTTTTTTAAGGCTGAGGTTCTTATGCATGCAAATTGTGGATTCATTCACTTTGGAGTTTCTAAAATTACCGCCAACGGTATAGCTATATAAAAATCCAGTCGAAGAGAAATTTATGCTTGATAGTCGGATTCGGCTGCTCCAGCTTCTTCTTCCTTTTTCCTGTTCCTGCTTCTGCTACCTCTTCTTTTTCTACTTCTGCTTCTCCATCTTCTTTTTCTACTTCCGCATCTCCTTCTTCTTTTTCTGCTTCTGCTACTGCTTCTTCTTCTTTTTCTGCCTCTGCTACTGTTTCTTCTTCTTCTTCTTCTTCTCCATCTTCTTCTTCTTTTTTTTCTGCTTCTGCGTCGGCTGCTGCTGCTCTTCTTCCTTATCTGTTTGGTTGCACTGACATTTCGACTTTGGAGAAATTTTAAATGCGCAATCGAAATTCATGTAATTGTACAACCCATGTAATTGAAGATAACGGAATTGTAAACAACCAAACTATGCCAGCAAATGGAACCTCAAAATTTCCAAAATAGAATCTCAAAATTTTCTTGTTAAATAATCATGAACTATGCAGTCAAAGTATGCCAGCAAATGGAAATGGAACCATGTATGGTACCTAACCCGAATCACTCGCAACCCTAACTTGGGTAAGCTTCGGGGTAGGGTCGGCGAGGTGATCCGGCCGAACCCAACGCCGGTGGCCGCCGACGATCTCGGCTCCATTGATCTCTACTGCTGCCCTCGTCGGTCGAAGCTCTGGGTTAGGGTCGGCGAGACGATTCGGCCGAGACGAGCGCCGGTGGCCGTTGACGATCTCGGCTCTATCGATCTCTGCCACCGCCTTGTTGGATTGAAGAATCCTATTTTTTTCTTTTTATTCCATTTTTTTTTTCTTTGGGTGATTGAATTCTTCTTCTTTTCCTTGCTTCTTTTCCTTCTCCTTTTTGCTCTTGCTTTTGCTGCTGCTCCGCCTTCTCTTCTCCTTTCCCTGTTTGGTTGCAATTTCAAGGAAACCTTAGGAGGTTCTAAGTGCGCACATATTTCACTAGTGAGCACCATTTCCCCTATGTTGTAAATCACTTTACTAAATAGTTTGTGGTGTGCATGTAGAACTACCTGGTTGTAGTGTAGGAAACTTTAGGGAGTTCTAAATGCGCACATCTCTACTAGTGAGCATCATTTCCCTATGTTGTAATTCACCTTAACTATATAGTATTGAGTGCGCATATAGAACTAGCTCAACATTGCAGGAAAACTTTAGGGAATTCTAAATGCACACATATTTTACTAGTGAGCACTACTTCCTCTATGTTGTAAATTACTCTACTATATAGAATGGGGTGCGCATTTAGAAATTCTACTTCTTCTTCCTTTTTTTCTGTTTCGGCTACTGCTGCTTCTCTTTCTCCTTGCAATGATAAGTCAACTTTAGGAAATTCTAAATGCACACATATTTAATAGTGAGCCCCATTTTTCCTATGTTGTAAATTACTTTACTATACATCATATTAGAAATAAAGCCCGAAAGGACAACGAAAATTATGAAATTGGTGATAGATCATTAACTCTGGCATTGTACATTATTCTTTATTGTTACTATTGTTACCACAGAATATTAAAATTAATTATGATCACCAATCCATTAAGTTAAAACGAATGACTTACACTGGAATCGTCATACACTGGGATTTGGAAAAAATTTAGGTTCATATGAATTAGATGGCTGGATGTAACTGTGCCACTGTTTCCCATTTTGGGAGGATCGGGATAGGCTCCAATCACCACTGCGCCACTGTTTCCCATTTTGGGAGAATCGGGATAGGCTCCGATCAAAATTACTGTTCCGTTTTTCCGGGGGTAGACGGGGATGCGTTCAGACCAGTTATATTCATATTTTCCTGAATTTTCAAATACCATAATTAAAAGACATCAACTAAAAATAATAATGATAATGACTTCTACATTTTATTTGCATGTCTGCCATGATATTGAATTATTATTGTTGATTGCTATGTTTTACTATTTAATATTAGATCGCTTTACTAACGATCCTGATTATGCATGACCAGATGCAGACAGTTATCAAGAAGTAGATCCACCAGAAACAGAACAAGACGTGACATACTTTAAGGAACAAGCAGATCTACAGGAGTGATGGAATTTTTAGTTAATTGCTTTCATTTTAGAACTGTAATAAGTGTATATGACACTTCATTTAGTTTTATTTGAAATAGCTCCTTTATTCATGAATAATTTATTTGTAGTGACATTTTGTTGATTTTATTTAGAGAAAGTTTGTTATCACTTTGAAAAAAAAAAATTATCATTTATTTCTGTATGTTATTCAATTTAAATTGCATTGCAACTGTAATGTTTCGTTTTGAGGCTTGTCGAGTTTTCATTCGACGCCGACTGTTTCAGCTTTCCACACTACGGAAAGTGGGGCATTACAAAAAATGTTTCAGTTTCTAAATTGAAAAGCTCCAGAATACTGAAAAAATGAAAGGGCTAGGCTCAAATGTGGAGATCACAAAGTGATCTTTTCATCAAATGCCAAACACGGATCACAAAGTGGAGATCCACATTTCAAGGCTCAAATGTAGAAAACTGCATTTCGTGACATCTAAAATCTCTACGATATTATGATTTCTTTTAAGTCAAATTGATTAATTAAATTAAGATTAAAAGTCCATCCATGGCAACAAATCGCCTATTCCAAACGAGTTTAACTTGTTTAACCCACCTATAATCAGGTGTTCCTCTTGGGCCAGCACCGGAAAGAAGCCAAAAGCGGTTGATGATTTGTAATAGAAGACGATCCTCTCTTCAATATCTTGAATGAAAGAGAATTAAGATCTCGAAGGCTTGATGGATTGAAAGCTTGTAGATGAAAGCTCGAGAGCTTGAAAGCTTAAAGAAGCTAGAGAAAATCAAGTTGCAAAAAACACAACTCTTGAAAAGACCTCAGATTTTATATAGAAAAATTAACGGTCGAGATTTATGACCCAAATCTCGAAGAGATTTCTCATCATTCTGAGTGCGGCAGCGCTTCAATTTTTGTGCTGTAAAGGCGGCAAAACATTAATGACGCTCGTCTACACTGCTTAAAATGCGAATTTGATCTACGTTTTGAAATTTCAAATGCAGAGTCGCAATCACAGGCAAACTTGCGAATCAAACACATAGTCACGTTCGAAAGCAAACCCGCGAATTAAATGCAACGTTGCGTTCAAAAGTAAATCCGCAAATTTAATGCAGAGTGGAGTTTAAACTATTTCGGATACTGAATCAATCATATTTTATATATCCAAAGTATTTCAAAACACTTTCAAACTTATGAGATTTTAAAAATTTTGGAGAGAGTTTGTTGATGAAATTTTTGTTAAAAAAAAAGAGAGAAGAAAGAAAAAACAAAAAGGGATTCACATTTCAAGCCAAAAATGGCTAACACGCGAATTATTAACTAGAGAGAAATCCATGTTTTGAGCCAATAAAAGGCTAAAACGCAACCCTCATAGGGTCACATTTTGCTTCTACAATATTAATAGATGATTTCTCCAAAAGTTAAGAAATACGAGTCACTGAAATCTTGAAAATGGATACGGAGTCAAAACGCGAATTCTCGTCCAAAGAAACCTGCATTCTAAGCTAAATGAAGTGAATTCTAATGAAAGCTCATGTTTTGAGCTAAATAAAAGATTAAACATGAGCCCTTCAAGATTGCATTTTCTCTTAAAAACCTTAAAAATATAAGGTTAATTTTTTTTATTCTCAAATACGAATTCTCATTCAGAGATATCCGCGTGGACCCTTAGAATTGTGTTTTAAGTAAAACGCAGATCTTACCCACTTTTCAAACGTAGAGTCGTGTTGCGACCCTAAACCTCTATAAAACTAAAATTAACCATGTTTCAATATAAATGCGGGTCTAGCTGAGAAACTAACACGTGGATCATCAACTAAAGAGATATCCACGTTCCAAACTATCTTCTAAATGCATGATTAGAACTTAAAAAAATAATTAATTAAAACGCGAATCTCAGAGGGTCGCATTTTTACTCCAAACTCTCAAAGGATAAAATATACCCTCGTTTGTACCCAACCGCAGTTCTAATCAAGCAAGATATAATGCTGGAAATAAAATACGAATCATCAATTATAAAGAGATGCATTTGACTTTCCTTCTAAGCTCATAACTTGAGCACTTGTGCTAAGAATCCAAAATTCTTCTCCAAAACCTTTTCAACAATTGTCAACTGCAGAACTTGCATTCAAATCGTCAACAAAAAATAGAATTGTCCTTCGTAACTATAACATAACCCTAACTTTAAATAAAAAAAGAAAACTAAATTTCTCATCTTTTATAGAGGGACAATAATTATTATTATTATAATTCCTCTAAAAATTCAATAAAACTCAAATTTTATAGCGAACAACAAGAAAATATTTCGGAATATCCTTAAAACACCACATAACAGGAAAAAAGAAAAAAAAAGTAAATATATTATTATGGACTTCCGGGTACCTTCTCAGCTTTCTTCAAATCCAAAAGATTTATATAATCCAAAACTAAAACTAACTGTTCTCTAGCAGTTTGTCCTTGTGCAACTGTCACTATCTACATTATAAAATAATTAACATTTCCATTTCACTGCCAGTAACGTCAAACTAACATCACATCCCACTTTCTCACAACCCAACAGCCATTATCATGCAACACGAAAAGAGGTAAGCGGTACGCTCACCGCCGCAGCCACATCCTTCTCCCAACGGCAGCAGGCTTGGTGAGCGAGGTGGTGCCGTTTCGGGGCGGTGAGAGGACCGCGGGAAGGTACCTGTCGTCCTGGCAAATAAAGCTTGATGTCCGGAAGTTGTCAAGCAGTGCCTCTTTTCCCTGTTTAGTTAAAACTCAGGGGTCAACTCAAATCCCACCCGCACCATTTTTGGCCAAACAATCAAAGGGAAGAAAAATTATATAAAAATTTAAAATTTATTACTCTCCTTTGAGTTTAGTACTCATGTGATGTTACCTGGATTCGGGCGTAGCAGATGTGAGCGGTCTTGCCGGAGCTGAAGATGGCCCACCTTCGCCCGTGCAGCGCCCGGAACAGGCGCCACCCGGCCACAGGAGTCGTCAGGTTGACGAAGGCGTAGCCCAGGTTGCCCTTGCTCCTGTTTTTATTCGCAATTAATGTAACACATAAAATCAAGGTTTTGATTTAAACGTTTTATCAAGACACAAACAAACGAATGAATGAGTTAGTTGTATTGTTTTTTCTACCCAAGAAAAATTCAGAGAATTGCATGCGTGATGAACATGGGTTACCAATTTCAAATAAACGCAGGAACCCCATTTTTAATTTGTATATTCCAACTAACAATGAGAATGGACTAGTCCTGGGTTTGTCCCTAGACAAGATGGGAATGGGAATGGACTCAACGTGCCGGACCAATTTTTTATCATTTTTATTAAAAATTTAAAACTAAAAATAAATTTTTTATTTTTCTAACCCAAAATTTTAAATAAAATATGTCAAAATTAACTAGTAAACATGCACATTTCCATCCTAGTTCTCAGCCTGTTAAACTCAAAATTTTGAATTTAAATTACAGTTTTATTTATTTTAATTTAAAATTTTAAATAAGATAAAGTCAAGCATCTACCACCAAGAGACATCATCTTTGGACCATCTATTCTCACCATTAATTCCAACGATTATTTCGGAATATATGTCTGAGATAAAATTAATTCCAATGATCAAGCACCGAAGGAAATGTTTCCTATGCTGATCTTTTTTCAGTTGAATTGATCCATAAATAAATATTAATAAATATTAATAAAAAGAAATTAAGCTAATTAATTAAGGAGCTAGCCATACTGGAAGTCCATGGGGAGGTAGATGAAGTCATATTCAGAGAGAGGTGCTCCTTCCACTGCAGCCCTGCAGTTCTCCTCAGCGCAATGCTGGTCCAGCAACGTCATCAACAAATCCCGGCTACCAACAAAAAATAGGAAAAAATTAAATATGTACATAAATCAAAATTAAATAACAAGATACTAATTAGGTACGTATATGTATATTTATATACTTGAGCTTGTTGGGTATGTTCTTGATCATTACGGTTGTCCTGATCTCCACATCCATCTTTGAATCGTCAAACTCCAAACTAGGCTTGCAGCTGGTCGTCGACGAGTTCCTCGGCCTCCCTCTCACGTTCATGCTCTGCTGCTGCTGCTGCTGACTCACCTCTGCAGCAGTAGTGAGTGAGATGCTATGAGAGAAGTGAGCAGCCAAGTGATAACCAATGTTGTTATTGAAGCAAGGTGAGAGTGGCTGAGGATGACTTTGGTAGTGACAGTAGTAGTAGCAGGCAGGGGGAGGAGGCGGAGGAGGGTTGTACTCAAACGGAGGAGCTCCAGGGTTGAGCATCATGAAAGGCGAGATTTTTTTTTTTTTGGGAAGATGGATGAGAATGGAGAACAGAAAAACGGAGAAGAAGATATTATTGCATTGCATGCATCCCGTACTGATATAGATTCAGAGGACCAATTTCCCTTTCTTGTAAGCTGCAGGTCCAACGCAGTGAACGAGTAGGTGTATGTAGAGGTGATGATTACATTTGCAGAGCTGCATTTAATGCGAGAGGACGGCATTGTAAACTTGTAATATTTGAAGAGCGTACGTGCACTGCCTGTGGAAGGAGAATGTCATTCCATTCTACTGTAGCTTAGCAGCCCTTTTCAGGGTTTTACGCCCCTGATGGCAATTGACACTGGGGGCGGCAACCGGGGCCCGGTGCAAGTACGGGCTTACAGTGCCGCAGGCACCGCATGTCCCCGCCCGGACGCAGGTCCCAACATGGCATGTCCGAGCGGCTCGTCGGGCACGTGCTATTTTTGTGCTTGCACGTGCCGACTCTGGTATTTATTTATATATTTATTTAATAATTAGAATTTTAGTTAGTAAGTTAGTGGAGTTAGTTAGTTAATTTAATTCAATAAGTTTAGTTAATTCTAATAAATAAAAATAAATTATTATATAGAATATCATTACGTTAGCATATTAATTTTATAAGTTTCTTTAAAAATCTTAAAAATCCGAAGAGAAGGGAGAGAACTCTAACGTCACTTTCAACTTATTCTTCATATTTTTTTTCAAAAGAATTATGAGTTTTCAAAAAATTACATGAAAAAAATTACAATTGTACATTCGAAATGAAAAAAATTACCATCGTAAAAAGAAAAAATTGAAATAGTGTCAAAGTCTTCAATTTTCAATTTTCCTCGGGTGAGTTTTTTTGTTCCAATTCGTTTAATCTTACTTGATCTTTTTATTCAGCGTCCAATCAGTTTTCTAAGTAAACACACATTTCCAATGTGTTTATTGTCATTAAAGTACTCTACTCCGTTAAGACTCTTCCACCTGCACTAAAACTAGACTCCGATACTAGTATGGATACCGGTGGGGTTAGTACACCACAAGGCATATTGGAAAGCGCAACAGATGTTTTCTCTTGTAATTTCCAGCATTCCAAAATATCAAAATTTTCATAATACTACAAGCCAAAGAGGGAGCTTGAGAATTGAGGGTTGAAATCGAAAATTGCTTCTTTTTTTTTAATAATATTATTGAAACCGAAATGAGAGGAGAGATTGCTTGGGAGATATCTCCTTAATACCTACTTTTGAGTTTTGAATCTTGATAAAATATCGATAAAGTTTTGTGTATGAATTTTGTATTTGGAAAGATTAAAAAAAGTTGAAAATTGAAGATAGTTTGAGAATTGTTGAGGAAAAATAAAATTGAAGGAAAGAGATGGTATTTGTAGGAGGGAGAAGAAGTTTTTTTATAAAAAAAATTACAAACAACCTCCCAATGGCCATTTGACCATTGGGGGTAAATTTTGCAATTTTTTTGCAAAAAGAACCCCAATGGCTAGTTTCATAGCCGTTAAGGACTTTCAAGAGAAAATTTTAATTTCTTGTCGTGCCGTGCCCGGTGGCATGCCAAAGGCCCGAGCACCCACGGCCTGAGCTAAGGGTCCGGCGTGTCGTGCAGGGCATGTGCTGATTTTTCACTCCTAATTCACAATCACACTCTTGCAGCTTGCTAAGGGAATTTGTAAATTAGCACACAGCTTGTCCTACTACTCATCTTTAGAGACATCTCTCAAAAAAAAACTAAAGAATATTATAGGATGAGTTAAATCTAAATTTTAGATATAATGAAAATAATTTGTGTTCTAGTTAATAAATTTATAGTGCTCTACTAATGAATATGTAATGGACAGAATGTTACGTTTAAGTTTTTCTTTATGTTTTTCCACTTGACATCGAGTGATGAACTATCATTACTAGACACCTCTCTTAAAAGATGTCGATTGATTTTCAAAGGTGTTGATAGGAAAAAAGTAACTCAGGTAATTTAATTATGTTATATTATTACTATTAAAAAAAAATGTCCCTCGTAGCCCGTCTTAGGATTCACCGTCAGAAATTTTAATCGGCTCACATGTTGAAAGTAAAGAAAAGATGAAAGGTATGTTAAACTTGAGCCTAACCCTTTATTAACCAGGATTCTCATGTAAAAGCTTTACGAATATAGTGGCTTGAAGGTGGGACACACTTGTAATTCTAAATGGGCACACAATTTGAATTGCTGAGCACCACACTCTAAGTTGTAATGAATTACAAGTTTAATTTTTTTGAACAAAGTTACCCTTCATCCTTTCCTCTTCTTCCCCTAAGCAATCACCATCTCTCTCCAAACACACATCCAAATCCATAAATTCCCAAATTTGTGTGTTTCTAAACCCCAAATCCGAACTCTATTCCCCTCAATTTTGAATCCATTCATTAAATTCATACATTAAAATATTTTATTTAAATATTTTTTTATGTAAATTAATTTAAACAATTCATCAATAAAATGTGATAAACACATAAGGGGCAATATTAGAAGAATAGGATGCTCACTGAGAAAATCTCTTTCTAAATAAGAAGATGTGCTCACTAGTTCAAGTGGTGTGCTTGTTTAGAATTTCCCATGTAGCAGGAGTTCTAAATGCAAACTTTTCATTGAGTCTTATGAAGTGCGTTCAACACATCTCTCAGATTTTATTTCCTCTTTAGTTATTTATAAATCAAAATTTCGAAAAATAAGTCCTTAAAAGTGTTGGTTGTAGAATATTAGAATATAGATTAGATACTATTATATATTAGCTAGAATTGATTGAATCCAACTAAAAACTAATCAAACTAGAAAGATTGTTCGGTGAATCTAAAAATATTGAAGTTAGAATTTTAAGATATGGAAATTCGAGCCTAATTAAATAAAATATAATTATTTTATTATTTTAGAAAAAGAAACCAAATTATATATGTATATTTATATAAATAAAAATTATTAGTTTAGAGAGAGAACCAAAATGATATATATATATATATATATATATATATATATATATATATATATATATATATATATATATATATATATATATATATATATATATATATATATATGTAAACTAAGTTAGAATATTTTACTATAAAAAGATGATTGAGACTAGCGTTGAGTGCTATCTCCTTAATACCGATTCGCCCTCTATTGGTATGTTTCTGGATCTCAGTGGACATCAGTCTTCTAAGATAGAATGATTTTTTGCAACAGGATGGAAACAACAAATCAAAGTTAAAGAACACTTGCTGTTTTTAGTGTATGAATGCAAGACATAACTTTTAAGACAGAACTTTTGTTAGAAACTGGTGACTGTAATGAAAATGAATAAGCCCTTTTATAGGCATTCAGAATAGCAGCTAATGGACTCAATTTTAAAAAGACATGACCGTCTAATAAAACTATTGGATTCTAATTACAATCGGATCTTTTCAGTTTGAAACCTAATAGCTAACAGCTATATCTAAGTTGTTTGGATTTTAATGAGTCTGAACCCAAGTCTGAATCCAATTGGCAAAGCTAACCCGAACCACACCAAAACCTAAATCTGCTTGGCTCCTTGTGAAGTGCCAAATGCACCACTAAAACACTCCATGCGCCCTAAACGCTCATACGTCCTCGCACGCACGTGTGTGCATACACGTGCGACTGTGCATGCGGTTGGTGCATAGCACCATTTATGGTGCTCAAGATTTCTTCGCTTAGTACATAAGCAATACCCTAGAATAAACAATCATATATAAATCCACAGTTTAACAACTCTTTTTTGATGTGGGACTATACTTCTTATTTATTACATTGCCCTGTGTCCTACCTTGAAGTCATTTTTCATTCACTTAATTCATGGTTTTTGCACTAGTAAAAATTTGGCTCAAAGTTTGTATTATTCAAACATGAATTCAATAATCCCACACATAAATGAAATGGCTTAAAACACTAATGTAGATGAAACAGAGAGTATAATAGAAATTTACCTCATCAGTAGTGGTAGCTTTTAGCTTTGAACCATTTCTAGTGAGATATTATTGAGTTTACTTACTAACCAATAAATATTATGTCATGAACTGTTTAGTTTTTGATGTAAACTATGACAATAAAATTCACACAACTCCTTTCAACTTAAACTGATTCTTTTAGGTTGTATCCACTTTGGCTCTAGATAACCTGGTAATTCTATGAGTGTTTTAGAGAACTTAACCTTTCTCATTCTCATAGAAGCAGCCCATTCACACTCATATAGATGATCTCTTATTAAGAGTATCCTATCATACTCCACGTGGATTTCCAAGATATAAGAATCATTAAAATCATATATTATCCTTGTACGCATTGCAGATTATTCACTATTTACCATAGGAAAGGGATATAAATGATTTCTTTATTGATTCATTTGAGGTTCCCCATAATTTGGTTGTCCCGTTGAATCTAAATCTTGGGATCTCAAGTTAACTAGCTTGGATTATCATTATAGAGTTACTCTTTAGTAGGCTGTAGTCCCATTCCCCTTGATAATTTATATACTTGATCTTTGATCGAGCCTTTTCTTAATGGATCTGCAATATTATCTTTTGATTTTACATAATCATGAGATATTATTCAATTTATAAATAGCTGTCAGACAATATCATGTCTATGATGTATATATCATGATTTTTCATTATACATATTTTCAGGGAAAAAATGGTTTGATCTTTCTATTGCCATTGATAGAGAAAAATTTACAGATTATCAAAATTTCTCTTTTTCGGATTACAATGAAAAGAAAATAAAAAATAGACTGAAAGGACTTATAGAACACGTCGTTCTCTTTTAATCAGAAGATCGTGGGATTTGAGATAGTTATGGGGATCGGTCCTTTCCCCGATGACGATCTAACGTCGATGATTGGAGGCGAGCTTGTTTTTTTTCTCTGCGGATTCTTAGAGGAAGCGCGAACGCTTGTGTGGGAGAAAGATCTGGCCAAATATCTTCTCTTTTTCGGTTGCAAGGCTTTGAGATTCTCACGCGTAGATCGATTTGCTAAAGCTCTTTTTTTTGTCACAAGGTTTCGAGACTTCAAAGCTCTTGCGCGTAGATCGATATGCCAAAAGCCCCTTTTTGAGCTCTCTTGAGGGGTATCTATAGCTCCCAAGTTGTTGAGAGAGCATTGTAGATAGAATTAAGATTTGGTTTCCTTGTAGATAGAATCGGGATCCGATTTCCTTATAGATAGAATCGAGATCCTTCTTATAATCTCGATGAAATATTCGAATCTTTTCTAGATTTGATTTGCTCCAGATTCGTTTTATCGGGTCCTGTACCCAAAAAATTAATTAGACTCTCATTAGAATTTGCAGAATTATTAAACTCAAATAAAATTAATTTAGAATTCTGCATTCAAAAATCAATTAAACTCTAATTAGAATTTGCATCTAATTAGAATTTGTAAAATTTGCAAAATAGCTCGAGGCGAGAATGAAGAAAGAGAGAGAAAGATAGAGATAGAGAGAGAGAGAGAGAGAAATTTAATTAATTAATTTTTTTTATTTTTGCTCATTGAGCACTCTATTTTATTTTTGCTCACTGAGCATACTGTGAGCCTCGCGTTCACACAAGGCTGGGAGTCTTGCGTGAGCACAAGGCTTCCTTAAATTTTTTATTAGTTTTTTTCCTTTGATTGGTCTCCTGAGCCTCGCATCCACGCGAGGCTGGTCCTCGCGTGGGTGCAAGGTAGGTGCAAGGCTCGGCCCCTAAAATATTTTTTTTTTTAGTTTTTTTACCTAAGAGCCTTGCATCCTCGCGTGGGTGCGAGGCTCTTCTTATATATAATTAATTAATTAATTAATTTATTTATTATTATTATTTGAATTTGGATCATATTTGAACACAAATTTTAGATTCGGACTCGGATTCAAACTTGGATTTTGGATTTGGACTCGGATTTGAATTCGGGTTATTTTTATCGTTCTACAAGACTCCCTCCAAAGTTTTCAAAATTTTGTCTCTCCATTTGTTTTAGCAAAATTTTAAAATACTTTGGATTTTTAGTTTTGAAATTAGTTGATGAGTTCATGGAGATGAAACCTGTTATGAGTGCGGAAATAACTTAACAAATTGAGTATTTTGTTTATTATGTAATTCGTTTGGGTTGCCAAATAAAACCGATGACTCGCCTAACTAACAGACAGAGCTGGTGATTATTTTCGAATTAAGGGGGTACTTGCCTGGCTGACAGGTAGAGTCAATGACTCGTCTGGCTGACAAACAAAGCTGATGATTATCCTCGAATTGGGATTGAAGAAGCAAAAGCACAGGTGTAGTGTTAAACGTACCCATGAGGTTTCGGCAGAGGTGTCTAATTGCACATACCTGGAGTTTGACGGAGGTGCTTAATTACACACGCCAAGATACTCTGGTCAGGATCATTAGTTTTGACAGAGGTACTTAATTCCACATTCGTGGATGAGTTGTCTAGGTGACAGACAGAACTGGTGATCGGGTTAGGATTACGAAAGAAATTATTTATTGCAGTATGTGATGATTCAAATTTAACCGTCAGAGATAAGATCTTAACATGACAGGTTTATTTGCTTTTGAAATGAGATGGTTTGAATTTCGCTGTCAAAGATAAGAGCTTAATATGATTGGTTTATTTGCATTGAGGTAAGATAGTTTGAGTCTCACTGTCAAAAGTAAGAGTTTAACGTGACAGGTTCACGGGATTTTTAGCAAATCTCCAGTTATTAACGGATTTGATATGCCTTTACCAATTGCCGTTTGCGTTGGGCTAGCTATACTATTCCTCCTAGAATGATAAGTTATCGAAAAAAAATTTTGGACTTAGATGCCAAACGTTCCTTCTTCCCTTTTCCTTTGAAGTATTAGGTGATTCCTACTTTTACCTCAGCATGAAAAGTTGTCGAGAATTTGCATTCCTCTCCCCTTTGCTTTTGAAGTATTGGGTTATGAGTATCCTTATAAGATGACGTTATGACAAACTTGTCATGGAATTTTTAGCAAACCCCCAGGTATCAAAAGATTTGGAATGTTTTTACCAATCGTTGTTTGCGTTGGGCTAGCCATGCTATTCCCCTCAGCATGATGAGTTGTCGAGATTTGTTCAGGCTTAAATGTCAAACGTTTCCTCTTTCCTTTACCTTTTTAGTATTAGGCGATCGGTTTCTTACTTTTACCCTCAGTATGATAGGGTTGCCGAGAAATGTTCGATTTCTCTTCCCGTTACTTTTGACAGCATTGAACAATTGATTCATTAGTCTTCCCTTTCCTTTTTTTTAAGGTGGCTAGATTTAGTATTTCTTTAAAAATTTGCCATTGATAGGCATCATTATCTTGTCGTCGTCTTGATTGATCAGGCGATAGGCTCCATTTGAGTAGACGGTTTCTACAACAAAAGATCCTTCCCATTTGGGTTCGAATTTTTCCTTAGTCTTGTGGGTCAGGATCATTGGTTTTTAACAACTAAAACTAAGTCTCATTTTTTTTAAAGTTCTTCATTTGACTTTCTTTTTAAACGCTCTCCAGATGTGCACTTGATACGACTTAGTTTGTTGTTGCGTGTTCAAAATGCAAACTTAGCCCCATAGCCTGCAGGCTTAGCCTCGCGTTTTAAACTGGCATAGCCTCATGTTGTATGCGGGCATAGCATTGCACTTGAGTTACTTTCATACGAGTTTAGCCTAGTGTCTTGATCTCTTATGTAGGCTTAACCGTAAGGTTTACTGGATGCGGGACTCACCCCTTGTGCGGGTCTCATTTGATTGGTCACAACTCATTGTAAGTCAATGGACCACTTTCTTCTTCATCAAATATTATGCAGGACTGCTGGTTGCCCTGGCGTCTTGAGTCTTTGATGCAAACCTTGGCCTTTTATTTCTTGAAGTTTATGCAGGGTTGAATTAGCCTGGATCTTGGCCATGAGCATAGCCTTGCATTTAGATGACTTTACACCAGCATGACATCGCATTGCACGTGGAGTTTTCTTTGCATTGCATACAATGTCGATTGGTGTCCCCCTATGTGGGCCTCATTTGAGTAGTCATTGTAATTCAATTGACCGCCTTCTTCTTCTTTGAAGTTTGCGTGAGGTTGAAAATTAGTTTTGCATTTTGGATTTCTTCATGCGTTGGATCTGCCTCATGCGTTGTGTCTGTCGCATGCTGTCTTATCTTTACGTATTGAGATTTTTATGCCCGGCTGTAATGTTGCCTTGTATTCTACATCTCTTTCAGTAATGAAATTATCAAGACCGAGGCTAGACTCGTCGCATAAGGCGAAGGCTGAACTCGCTGCGTGATGTAGAGGCTGGGCTCGTCGTGCGAGGCAGGTGCTAGGTTCGCCATGTGAGGTGGAGGCTGGACTCGCCACATGAGGCGGATGCTGGGCTCGCCGTGCGAGGCGGATGCTGGGCTCGTCGCACGTATGCATTACCTACGCGTTTCAACTGTTTTACGCGGAGTTGCAAATTAGCCTCGCAATTTGGAGCTTTTGCACTTTTGAATGAGTCCTATACGCTGGCTTGGCTTTGCATAGTCTTGCGTTGTTCACATGTATTAGCCTCGCATTCTTTATGCTGGCTTCATAAATATCTTTGTTTGGTTGGATATGGGTCTCACCCCCTGCATAGACTTATTTGGCGGTCCATAATTTTCGTCATGTGGTAATAGATTACTTTTTTTCTTTGTAGTAGATTATATAGGGCTGAACCTTGGCCTCGCATTTCTGTTCACTTTTGTACTTTGGATGAGTTTTGTGTGCTGGCTTAGCCTTGCGCACTAGTATAACCATACATGTTGGTTTAGTCTTGAGTTTACCTCATGTCTGAATGACTTTACGCTGGTTTAGTCCCGAGTTAGTATCATGCTTTGGACGATTTTAGGCTGGCTTAGCCTCACGTTGTACGCGGGTATAGCCTCGCATTCTTACTTTGAGCTGTTTGATTTCATACTCTTACCCCTTATATGATAGGGTTAGCGAGAGTTTTACTCTCTTCCCGTTGCCTTGATGGTATTGGGCAACAAAAACTCATACGCTTTTCTTCTTCTTTTTTAAATTTTTACTTTTTTTTTATTTTTTGATTCTTTTGAAATTTTTTCTCTTTATTTTTTTGACAGACATTTTGCCATCAAATTCTGTAGAATGCTTTCGCGGACACCTTCTTCTGTTTAGGTCTCAAGTGGAACATGTTTGCATCGACGAGTGCCTGAATTTTATCTTTCAGATCATAACGACCCTTGGTTGGATTCCCGATATTTTGATGGAAGAGACAATACTTGGGATCATTTGTTCTTCCAGCTTCCTTTGGCCTCTGATTTTTGAGTAACCTGAGTACCTTCTTTTTGTTGAGTAAATTAAATGGGATCACTATTTGCTCATCCTTGAATGCGTATGTCTGTTGCGATCTAGAAAAATCTTGATTATTTTGTGATTTTTTGTTGGCAGCAGATTTGGTGGTCATTGCCTCATTTCCTTTAGGATGGGATGATTGTGGCTGTAACCGATTCATGGTCATCCTTCTTTGGGCATGACATTAATTAATACGGCAGATTATGTTCTGTACCTGCTGCCCTTATTTGACTAGATCCTTCCAGATTTTTGATTATTTTGCTCCAATTTTGACCAATATCCTGTTCTGGAGATTGTATTTGCAAGTCTCCACCAATATTTCCTGCGACATGCCATGCTTGCATAGCACTGTCATTTCACGAAAAAGCTCAACAAAACTTTTAACCGTCTTGTCTTCTTTTTGTTTTGTTGCAAGAAGAGAGTGGATGGAAATTCTAGTATCGTCTTCGAAACAGCGAACTAGGAACTCCCTTTTCACGTCAGACCATTTCCTGAAGGCAACTGCATGAACAGGTAAATGCAGGCCCTTATAGAGTACTTGCAATTCTTCATTACTGGGTCATTGCCCATGAGATGACCGGTCTGTGAAAGAAAATAGTACATATGTTGGTTCGGAGATTCCTTTCCATCATATGATTCTAGCTTGAGAGGCTTATAATTGTTCGCCGCAAAAGTTTCTTTGCTTCCTTCCATTGAATACAGTTTAGATTACAATGAAAGTGAACAAGAGATAAAGAGAACAAACGAGAGGATTTTATATTTCAATCTCTCTCTTTTACAACATATCGTGGGATCTGTGGCGATGGGATCTGTCAAGCAGCTCTTTTGGACGATCGAACGTCAAGCTCTTCTCTCTTGAAGATATCGGCCGACTGTAGATGATCTTCTCTGGTCTTTCCCGAACTCAAGGCTCTGTGCGTAAATTGAATTCTCTAAGATGCCGAAAAGAAGATGATCACCAAAGACTTCAAGGCTCTCTCGCGTAACTTGAATTGCCAAAGGATAAAAAAGAAGACTTCAGACGCCAAAAAGAAGAAGAAGACCAAAAAAGAGGATTGATGATCAAAGGCTTCAAGGCTCTCTCGCGTACTTGAATTGAAGATAGATGATCATGAACTAATTGATCTATTCTTGATTGATCCTTTATTATTGATTGATCCTCCCTAAAATCTCCTCAAAGAGGGTATTTATAAACTTTAGTGGTTATAAGAGTTTCCATAGGAATAGGAATCAAGATTTCCATAGGAATAGAAATCAAGATTTCCATAGGAATAGGAATAGAAGGTTTTTGTATTCATCTAGGATTCTAATCAAATATTTAATATTGATTTAAATCTCTTGATTTGGAATTCTGATTGGACTCAATTTGGGTATTGGATAAGCCCAAATCTCAATCATAATCAATTTAGGATTCTGGTTATCTATTCATGCGGAGATAATCTCATCAAAACGAGGAGCTAAGAAACCAGAACGCGGAGCTAACGCGGAGCTATTAAACATCTCCGCGTTTTACTCAAACGCGAGGCAAAAATAGCCAAACGCGGCGCTACTGAGTTAGCTCAGCGGTCTGTTGTGGAAATCCTTTTAACTTAGAATTTTTCACTGCCAACAGAACCCCCTCCAATGTTTTCAAAATGGCTTAGAACTTAACAAATTTTGAAATACGTTGGATTTTCAATTTGGTGATCGGGTTAAGATCAATAAATTCGACAGAGGTGCTTAATTGCACATGCTTGAAACTTTGATGGAGGCGGTTCAAGGCTCTCATGCGTAACTTGAACTGGGCACACCACGATGATCGGGTTAGGATTCATCAAATTTCGGCAGAGGCGCCAAATTGCGCATGCCTAGTCCAAGTGCTCTCACGCGTAACTTGAACGGAGATAGGAATAATCCAAAGCATACTGTTAGACGTAAAAGCTTAACATGACAGGTCTACGGGATTTTTAGCAAACCTCCAGCTATCAACAGATTTGATTAACGTTTACCAATCGCCGTTTGCGTTGGGCTACCCATGCTATTTCCCTCAGCATGGAGAGTTGTCGAGGAATTGATTTCCTCTCCCATTTTCCTTTAACAGCATTTGGTAGTTAATTTCGTACTTTTACCCCCAGTATGATAGGGTTGGCGAGGAACTTGATCTCCTCTTCCCGCCGCTTTGATAGCATTGGAAAAAAAATATTTATAGCACCTAATTAGCCATTCCAATGGCTAGCATGAGTAGCGGAAGCATAATATTTATCATCGTCAATATTTTTGGCACCCCCAGCCAAATCCGGTTGCTAGCCAATGAAGATGACTTTGTCACAGCTGTGGTTTGGAGTATATCCAAGGGGCCAGTTTGCAAGTGCGGGCTGCCCGTGCTTGGTGTCAATATTGGCTTCCCTACTGGTACAGGGATTGCTTTGGCAGGGAACTCATTAGTTCCTATAACCAAAGATGCCATATTTGTAGAAACTTTCTTCTGTTCCTCTTTAAGTGTGAGAACTCCGGCTTCTATCAATGCCTGAATTTGGTTCTTAAGAGGATAGCAATCCTTAGTTGGGTGCTCAACATTCCGATGGTACAGGCAATAGTTAGGGTCGTTGCTTTTACCAACGTCTTCTGGTTTTTCATTTTTCGCAAGTTTTAGCAAGCCCTTTCTGAGGAGGAGATGGAACAAAGTACTAGTCTGCTTAGTCTTGAATGTATAAGTTTTATCTTGTCGGGGCCTATTTTGACCTGCACCTCTCGTATTCTGAGGTCTTGGTTTTGGATCTGCAACTGACGCCATCACAGCTTTCCCTTTATTTTTAGGATTTTGTGGATATGGCATGTTATTGGTAGAGTTTCTCGTGCTACGAGATTCCTCAATCCGGCGAATTATATCTTCCGCCTGCTCTCCCTGCCTCAGCAGATCTCTCCAAGTTTTGGACTCTATAGCTCCCATTCTTATCAGCACGTAAGTCCTGAAATTATGCTTGCAGGTTTCTACCAGCGTTTCCTGGGTCATACCGTGTCGACAATACACGGATTTTTCCCTGAAGCGTTCAATAAAACTTTTGACCGTTTCTTGTTCCCCTTGTTTCGTCGCAAGGAGGGAATAAACCGATATTTCGGTATCATCCTCAAAGAAACGTGCCAAGAACTGTTTCTCGACATCATACCATGTGTTTATGGTTCCCGGGGGCAACTGCATAAACCATGTAAAGGTAGGCCCTCGCAGGGTGCTCGCAAATACTTTGGTCATTACGGGATCATTTCCCATTAGATGACCTGCCTGCGATAATAAGTAATAGATGTGCTTACTTGGGGACCCCTTCCCATAATATGACTCCAATTTGAGGGTTTATATTTTTCTGGATAAGGGGCAAAATCCCACTCAAGCGGATATGGCCTTGAAACCCCCGATTCCTTCAGTTCCTTCTTGTGCATTAGGGCATCCAGTTGGCTTTGCAATTTCTCGATATTTTTTTCATGAGGATTATGGAAAGAGTATTTGTTATCATCCTCATGTATCGAATAAGTCTTTTCTTCTTTAGTTTCTTCATTTGTCTTAGGTGGCGGTTCCGAAGAAGTTTTAGCCTTATCATCTGCTATCTTCTGGGTATTTTCGATCACTTTTAGAAGCATTAATTTGAGGTCATTAATGGCCTTTTGCTGACTTAGAATTATTTGTTTTTGAGCTTCCAACCTCTGGTCGACATCATCGGATTTATCCACCATATGCGATGCTGGCCTCCTTAGTCGGGAAGAAATGTATGAATGTGAAGAGGCTACGGCTGAATTATCGGAGTCATCGTCGTAGGAACCTTTTGCAAGTCTCCTATAATCTCGAGGAGCGACAATACCTGACTTGAGTCGAGTAAGATGGCTAGGTTGTTTATCATCTGCATCTGACTCGTGTCTTTTTTCCATGGCCTTCTTATCTTTGCCGACCATATTTGAAGTCACCGCCTTTACCTCTTTTTCCCTAATTTGATATCTCAGATTATTCTTCCTCCTTTTTGGAGTATGAGACTCAGTTATTCTATTGAATAAAAAAATTCTTTTCTTACCACAGCAGCAACTATTCAGTACAGCTGATATTATTTGCTCGCAATGGCATGTCGAATGTGACTGATTTTGACTCGTTTTCTTTTTACTTGTCAAATAATCTCTGAGATCAAGTATTTTAGAAAATAGAGAATCTTTAGTTATATTTTGGACATGGGGCCCACTTGGCTGATGGAGGAGTCCAGGAGCCTGCTGTAACCTCCCATGACTGGTGGCGTTATCTGTGCTATACTTATCAACCTTTATTCTATAATGGCTGATTTGCGCAGGGTTGGGACATAGCCTTGCGTTTTACGCTAGCCTCGCATTTTACGCTGACCGGGCGTTTTTGCAGAAGTTTAACTTCTGTTTGTTTAGCCTCGCGTAAAGGAGTATCCTCACACGCTGGCATTATTTTGCGATTAGCGCAAGAATCCTTGGCTTCGCGTTTAACGCTTGGCTCAAGTTTTTGTTCAAGTTCAATAGCCTCGCATGGGGAGTTTTTACTACATGCTGGCTTATGCTCGCGTTTTACGCGAGTTTTGGCACTTTGGCCAGTTTCATATCTACATTCAGTAACCTCGCGTGGAGACAATCCATCACATGCTGGCCTGAAGTTAGCTTCGCAATTTGCTACGCTAGCCTCGCGTTTTACGCTGGCTTGGCGTTTCTTCAGAAATTTACCTTCTGGAATCTTAGCCCCGCGTGGAAGAAAATTCCTGCACGCTGGCTTACTCTTGTGATTAACACAAGTCACAACTTCGCGTCTAGTGCGATTTTTACGATTAACGACAATTTGCCAATCGTCTTCGCGATTTACGCGGAGGTGAGGCATCTTGCATTTCTCGCAAGTACTACTGGCTTTGCGTTTCTCGCTAAGCTCAGTATCAGCCTCGCGTGGAGAATTACACGCTGGCTGTAACGAATTTTTATCCTCGCGTTTCTCGCGAGTGTAAGAAATCTTGCGTTTCTCGCAAGTCGTACTGGCTTCGCATTTATTGCTAAGTCCAGTAATAGTCTCGCGTGGAGAATCACACGCTGGCTTTAAGGAATTTTTATCCTCGCGTTTATCGTGAGTGTCAAAAGTCTTGCGTTTCTCGCAAGTACTACTGGCTTCGCGTTTATCGTTAGGTCCAGCAGTAGCCTCGCGTGGAGAATCACACGCTGGCTTTAAGGAATTTTTATACTCGCGTTTCTCGCGAGTGTCAGATATTTTGCAACTAGCGCAAATCTTACTGGCTTCGCGTTTCTCGCTAAGCTCAGCAATAGCCTCGCGTGGAATATCACACGCTGGCTTTTCCTTACTTTTAAGGCAAGTTGTAACTTCGCATTTAACGCGAGAGTGACTGGTCTCGCGATTAGCGCGAGCCAGTTTGCGAGGGACCATAGCCTCGCGTCCATTAGCCTTGCGTCTAAGGCGGGCTTTGAGAGCTTTTCGCCTTGCTCTCCGATTTCTATTTCGGAGTTGAGTTCTGGTCAATCCAGTTCCCATGCCTTCTTCGGCAGTAAAGAGATCACCCCCAGCTAGGATTTCCTGCCCAAACACCGGCTCTATAGCCGCGGTCTCCGAGGATCCCCGTTCCTCGGTGGATACCTTTTTACCCGTTCCTCGGGTATTGGAGCGCACGCGATGATACTGTCGCGTTTCGTTCAGGTTACCTGATTCAGAGGAGAGATACTCCTCATACTTCTGCTGGTCGATTTCAACGACTAGCATATCTACGTCGGATCCGATCCTCTCAACGTCAGATTGCGCTACGATCTCTTTTTCGATGAAAGAGACTTCTCCCACTGTGGTCGCCAGTTTGTTCGCCGCAAAAGTTTCTTTGCTTCCTTCCATTGAATACAGCTTAGATTATAATGAAAGTGAACAAGAGATAAAGAGAACAAACGAGAGGATTTTATATTTCAATCTCTCTCTTTTACAATGTATCATGGAATCTGTGGCGACGAGATCTGTCAAGCAGCTCCTTTGGACGATCGAACGTCAAGCTCTTCTCTCTTAAAGATATCGGCCGACTGTAGACGATCTTCTCTGGTCTTTCCCGAACTTAGGCTATGTGCGTAACTTGAATTCTCTAAGATGCCGAAAAGAAGATGATCACCAAAGGCTTCAAGGCTCTCTCGCGTAACTTGAATTGCCAAAGGATAAAAAAGAAGACTTCAGACGCCAAAAAGAAGAAGAAGTCCAAAAAAGAGGATTGATGATCAAAGGCTTCAAGGCTCTCTCGCATACTTGAATTGAAGATAGATGATCATAAATTGATTGATCTATTCTTGATTGATCCTTTATTATTGATTGATCCTCCCTAAAGTCTCCTCAAAGAGGGTATTTATAAACTTTAGTGGTTATAAGAGTTTCCATAGGAATAGGAATCAAGATTTTCATAGGAATAGGAATCAAGATTTCCATAGAAATAGGAATAGAAGGTTTTTGGATTCATCAAGGATTCTAATCAAATATTTAATATTGATTTAAATCTCTTGATTTGGAATTCTGATTGGATTCAATTTGGGTATTGGATAAGCCCAAATCTCAATCACAATCAATTTATGATTCTGGTTATCTGCTCACGCGGAGATAATCTCATCAAAATGCGGAGCTAAGAAATCAGAACGCGGAGCTAACGCGGAGCTATTAAACATCTCCGCATTTTACTCAAACGCGAGGCAAAAATAGCCAAATGCGGAGCTACTGAGTTAGCTCCGCGGTCTGTTGTGGAAAATCCTTTTAACTTAGAAATTTTCACTGCCAACAATAATTTGGCAGAAATGGTGCGGAATCCCACTCTATCGGGTAGGGTCTCGTAGTCCCTATCTCTTGCAATCCTTTTCGGTGCATTAACGCTTCTATTTGAATGTTAAGCTTCTCCAATTTTTCGACGTGAGGATCAATGAAATATTCCTCCTCATTGCCTATTCCCTCGGCATCTGGGTTGGATTCGGTCTCCTCCTTCTTGGCCTTATCCGAAGAGGAAGAAACCCCTGCTCTATTTTCTGTACTCTTTTGAGTGTTCTCCAAGACCTTCGCAATCATTGCTTTGAGGTCCTTGATACTTCTTGGATGAGGCATTCTTACGCCTCAATCTTTTGACTCATCTCTGCTGATCGTTCAATCATGTGGACCGTCATCTTGCCGAACCAAGAGGAAGCATGCGATCGCGGTGTTGCAATGGCCGAATGCTCGCTAAACTCTTCGTATTTCTCATCAGAACCCCCTGCCAATCTTTCATAACCGCAAGGAGCCGTCATGTCTGAATTGATGCGGGTATGATGATAGGTTTTCTCTGTTTCTGTATCAGAGGCATAACTTTCAACGACTGGTTTCTTACCCTTATTCACCACATTCGACGTGAAAGCGGGTAAGTCTTGATTTAAGTTGGAGTTTTGTTTTTGCAGCTATCTTCTTTCTAGAATATTAGATTCTGGTGTTGACAACTGGTTAAATGTAGATGGTCTTGGGGCTTGACAGCGACAATGAGTCAAAATTGCTGCAATCAACTCTTCACAGCAGCATGCTCGATGGGGATGTGCGGCTTCCCTTTTTTTGTGAGATATCTCCGTAAGTCCAGAGTCTCTTCATGTGGTGATGCAGTCCTTATTCACCACATTCAACGTGAAAGCGGGTAAGTCTTGATTTAAGTCAGAGTTTTATTTTTGTAACCATCTTCTTTCTGGAATATTAGATTCCGGTGCTGACACCTGGTTAAATGCAGATGGTCTTGGGACTTGACAGCGGCAGCGAGTCAAAACTGGCGCAATCAATTCTTCACAGCAGCATGCCCGATGGGGTTGTGCGGCTTCCCTTTTTGTGAGATATCTCCATAAGTCCAGAGTCTCTTCACGTGGTGATGCAGTCCTTATTTGGGAACAAAGTCTAGTTTTTGAGTAACTTTTATTTGTTTGGTCATGTTTGTCAATCTTCATATTAGGTTTATGTTCCTCACTAACTTTGGTAGGTCTTGCGTGACTCTGTTGAGAAACTTGACGTATTGATTTAGCCTCGCACGCTGGCTTAGCTAGACTAGCCTCGGGCGCTGGCTTAGGCTCAGTTTGTTTCTCCTTTTTCTCCGTGCCAAGTTGGTGGGGTTGATTGACATCATCGCGACAGAGCTATTCGCGGCGGGGCTAATTAATGTCACCGCGACGGGGCTATTTGTGGTGGGGCTAATTATCATCTTCGCGGTGAGGCTGTTCAAGATCACCGTGGCGAGGCTGTTTGAGGTGGGGCGTCGCGGCGGTGCTGATTGTCATCTTTGCGGCAAGGCTGTTCACGGCAAAGCTGATCTATATCTTCGTGACGAGGCTGTTCGCGGTGGGCTGTTTGCAGCGGGGCTGATCAAGATCATCGCGGTGAGGCTGTTCGCGGCGGGGCCGATTAATGTCACCTCAGCAAAGCTGTTCGCGGCGGGGCTGATTGTCATCCTCGCGGCAAGGCTGTTCATGGCGAGACTGATCGATGTCTTCGCAGTGAGGCTGTTCGCGGCGGGGCTGATCAAGATCACCGCGGCGAGGCTGTTCGCAGCGGGGCCAATTAATGTCACCGCGGTGGGGCTGTTCGCGATGGGGCTGATTGTCATCTTCGCGGCAGGGCTGAGTGACATCACCGTGGTGAGGTTGATCGATGTCTTCGCGGCGAGGCTGTTCGCGGCGGGGCTGATCAAGATCACTACGACGAGACTATTCGCAATGGGGCCAATTAATGTTACCGCGGCGGGGCTATTTGTGGCGGGGCTGATTGTCATCTTCCCGGAGGGGTTGAGTGACATCACCGCAGGGAGGTTGATTAAGGCGGAGTCGATCTTGAGCCTCGCCTCCCTCTTACTTTATGTTAGGCTATTGAGCACCATGTTGGCGAGTTTGATCCTCGTCAAATTGGCAAGATTGAGTCTGTGTCTTGCGTGCAAAGCGAGCTCTAAGTGCTCTACAGCATGCCCTTCGGTTCCAGTTGTGGATCTGGGTTCACCTTTGCGCTGTAATAGGGTGCCCTTTGGCGTCATATGCGGCGAGTTCTCTAAACATAGGGAGTGATTTTGTTTGTTTTGGCGGGTTAGAGCTCGAAAATCCAAGTGGTTGTTGATGGATCAACACCTCCTTATCATCCAAAATTATTAGGTCATATTTTTATGATTTTGAATATTTTAGGCCAACCTCGACCTCGATCACCAATTTCTCCATCGTCTCTCCATATCTGTTGACGACGGATTAGACCGCTATCTCCTCTTCAGTATAGGAGATTTCTCCCATTATGGTCGCCAGTCTGTTTTCGAAAAAAACAGGGTTTGATCTTTCCATTACTATTGATAGAGAAAAATTTACAAATTATAAAAAATTCCTCTTTTCGGATTGCAATGAAAAGAAAAAAAAAAACAGACAGAGAGGATTTATAGAACACGTCGTTCTCTTTTAATCAGAATATCGTGGGATTTGAGGCAGCTATGGGGATCGGTCCTTTCCCCGTTGACAATCTGATGTCGATGGCTGGAGGCGAGCTCGTTCTTCTTCTCTGCTGATTCTTAGAGGAAACACGAACGCTTGTGCAGGAGAGAGATCTGGCCAAAAGTCTTCTCTTTTTCGGTTACAAGGCTTTGAGACTCTCACCCGTAGATCGATTTGCCAAAGGTTTTTTTTTTGTCACAAGGCTTCGAGACTTTAAAGCTCTCGTGCGTAGATCGATCTGCCAAAAGCCCCTTTTTGAGCTCTCTAAAGGGGTATTTATAGGCCCCAAGTTGTTGAGAGAGTTTCTTTGTAGATAGAATCAAGATCTGGTTTTCCTGTAGATAAAATCAGGATCCGGTTTCCTTGTAAATAGAATCAAGATCCTTTTTGTAATCTCGATAAAATATTCGAATCTTTTCTTAATTTGATTTGCTCCAGATTCGTTGTATCGGGTTCTGATTCTGCACCCAAAAAATTAATTAGATTCTGATTAGAATTTGCAGAATTATTAAACTCAAATAAAATTAATTTAGAATTCTGCATTCAAAAATCAATTAAACTCTAATTAGAATTTGGTTCTAATTAGAATTTGTAAAATTTGCAAAATAGCTCTAGACAGGGCCGAAGAAAGAGAGAGAAAGATAGAGAGATTTAATTAATTATTTTTTTTGATTTTTGATCATTGAGCACTCCATTTTATTTTTGCTCTCCGAGGACCTTGTGAGCCTCGCATTCACACAAGGCTGGGAGCCTTGTGTGAGCACGAGACTCCCTTAAATTTTTTTTCCTTGATCGGTCTCCTGAGCTTCGCATCCACACGAGGCTAGTCCTCGCGTGGGTGCGAGGCTCGGCCCCTAAAATATTTTTTTTCTAATTTTTTCTGCCTGAGAGCCTCTCATCCTCGTATGGTTGCGAGGCTTCCCTTATATATATATATATATATATATATATATATATATATATATATATATATATATATATATATATATATATATATATATATATATATATATATATATATATATATATATATATATATATATATATATATAATTTATTTTATTATTATTATTTGAATTTAGATTCGTATTTGGACTCAGATTTTGGATTCAGACTTGGATTCAAACTTGGATTTTGGATTCAGAATAGGATTTGAATTCGGGTTATTTTTATCGTTCTACAATACATTACATTTTTTACCCTTCCAATTTCTAATTGACTATAATAGTGGATGCAAATCATTGACATAGGTTTAGGCAGCATTGGAATATTTTCTAAAAAGTTTTGAAACCATTCTGCTTCTTCTCCAGCTTTATCTAAAGTTATAACTCATATTCTATAGTAGATTTGACTATATATATTTGTTTTGAGGATTTTCAAGAAATAGTTGCACATCCAATATTAAAGACATATCCACTTGTAGATTTTACATCTTTAGAATCAGTAATCCAGTTAGCATCAGTGTAACCTTTAATCACTGCTAGATATTTTGTATAGTACAATCCATAGTTAGCAGTATACCTTAAATAAAATTTGAATACTCTAACTATTGCTTTCTAGTGGTTCTCCTCTAGATTATTCGTAAATCTACTCAGTTTACTTACTGAGTATGCAATTTCAGGTTTTGTGCAGTTCATGAAATACATAAGACTGTCCATGATCTGAGAATATTCTAATTGTGTATACTAGCATCTATATTCTTTGTAAGATGTATACTCATATCAATATGTGTTCTAACTATATCGTTATTTTTCTTATCAAAATTTTCAAGTATCTCCTCGATGTAATGTGATTGGGATAAGGTATATCATCAGTTATTTTGGTGATTTTAACACCAAGAATAACATCTACAATACCTAAATCTTTTCACTTTCTTAATTAGAGCAACAGTACTGCCGATGATAATCATGCTATCACGTGCAGACATATAATGACATATTTATGCATATCTTCTTTAATACACATGTTTATCGCATTCATTATAATGAAATCCATTTGATAATATAACTTGGTTAAATTTCTCATACTATTGTTTAGGCGCTTGTTTAAGTTCATACAATGACTTAACAAGTTTACACACTTTCCTTTTTTGTCCTGAAACTATAAACCCTTCGGGTTGTTCCATGTAGATTTTTTTTTTATCTAATTCACCATTTAAAAATACTATTTTTACATCCATTTGATTAAGTTCTATATTATATAATGCTGCAAATGCAATTATTAATCTTATGAACGTTATTCTTGTTACAGGTGAATAAGTATCAAAATAGTCTACATCAGTTAAGAGAAATCCATTTATAACCTAATTGTTTACTTCATAGAGGAATATCCACAAGTTTCCGGTGTGATTTTGAATAATAGATTCAATTTTACTATTTATGGTTTTTTTTTCAAAATGGAGTTTCAAGTGTACGCATAACCTTTTTATAACTTTGAGGTTCCTTTTCTAATAAGTATGTCAGAAAATCCTGAACCAAAGGATTTATTAGTCCTGGCCCTTTTGCTCTATTTAGATTCATCTACATTATTTTTATTTACAGAGTCAGATTATGTTCCTCTTATTGCATTATCACAAGTCTTTTTAGAAGAACTTGGTTCATACTGTTTACTAGGAAAAATATTCTCAAAGAATACTGCATTCCTAAATTCAATAATATAATACTTATGTATCTCTGAGTTATTTACTTTGAATACAAAGAAACAATATGCACTACTATTATGTGTATATCCAATAAAATATACAATCAATTGTCTTAGGTCTAATTTTAGTCCATTTAGGAATAGGAATTGTAACCTTAATAAGACATTCACATATTCTTAAGAATTTATAATTAGGTGCTCGACCTATTCATAATTCATAAAAGGATTTATACAATTTCTTTGGACATATTTTATTGAGAACATAGTTCACAGAAAAGCTTCCCCCATATGTTCTAGGGTAAATCAGAACTATGTATCTCTGGGTTATCTGCTTTGAATACAAAGAAACGATATGCACTACTATTATGTATATATCTAATAAAATATACAATCAATTGTCTTAGGTCTAATTTTAGTCCATTTAGGAATAGGAATTGTAACCTTAATAAGACATTCCCATATTCTTAAGAACTTATAATTAGGTATTCGACCTATCTATAATTCATAAAATGATTTATCCAATTTCTTTCGAGATATTTTATTGAGAACATAGTTCACAGAAAAGTTTCCCCCACATGTTCTAGGGTAAATCAGAACTTAGTAATATAGCATTCATTATCTCTTTCAAGATTCTATTCTTACGCTCAGCAATTCCATTTTGATGCGGAGTGTAATGAGCAGTTGTCTGATATATAATGTCATGTTTTGCGTAAATTTGTGTGAGTGGTAACTCATATTCACAACTTCTATCACTTCTTAGCATTTTTATAGTTGGTTCTCAACTACATCTTTATATTGTATAAATATTTCAATTACTTCATTTTTGCTTTTTATCAAATATACATAACAATATTTAGTACAATCATCAATAAAAATAATGAAATATTTCTTCTCACCTCTAATTTGAACAGATTTTAAATCACATATATCTGTATGAATAAATTCTAGAGATTCAGTACTTCATTTTAA
Organism: Dracaena cambodiana; assembly: GCA_036321105.1. Lineage (NCBI taxonomy): Eukaryota > Viridiplantae > Streptophyta > Magnoliopsida > Asparagales > Asparagaceae > Dracaena > Dracaena cambodiana. The sequence goes on along the minus strand of JAYEPQ010000011.1, from coordinate 37,486,400 downwards.
AGAATGAAAAGAAGGTGGCTTCAACACATATTTCACATTTATCAACAAAATTAATATTAAAACTAGGCAACATGTGTAAATTAACTAATTTACGGAAAGTATGATAATTAACATAACCTAATCTACCAAGCCAGATATTAAGAGACTCAATCACATAAACAGAATTATTATTATTGGCCTTAGAGATAATGGTTATTACATTCATTCTGAACAGACCATCAGTTTTGTACCCCTTGCCTACATACACACTACTTTTTGTAATTATAAATTTATCATACTTAAATACAAGCCTAAATCCTGTCTTAATCAAAACTGAACCAGAAACCAGATTCTTGCGAACATCCAGTATATAAAGTACATCGTCAGAGTAAGTTCTTTCCCCAAGTCATTTTTAGTATAATTTTTCCTCGTCCTTCAACCATGAGATTACAGAGTTACCCATATAGAGACTATGCCGGTTCTTAATGAAGATGACCAGCAGTCTATGGAGAACATCCACTTGTAGGCACATATATGGCATGTGGCCCCATTGTCTACCCCCATTCTTTTGAATTGCCACCAATTAGATTAACTTCGGAGATAATATATGTAACATTTATATTCAATATTTGCACAAAGATTATCAATTTCGGTCAAATTTGCATTAGGATGCTTATTCTTTTTAGAAGAGTCTAGTGCCTTGCACACACGACAACTCTTTGCATGATAATCAGACTTGTCATAGTTATACCACTTGCCATTTAAGCTTTTTGAGTCACCACCCTTAGCTCCGACGTACTTACACTTCTTGTCATTAGGCCTCTTAGATTGTTCATCACATTAGCATTAGAAATAGAAAATGGATTTCCAATTTTCTTTTCAGAAGTGCGATTGTCTTCTTCAAATCTCAACTTTTAATTAGATCTTCAAGTAACATTTTTTTTACGTTTATACTTTAGGTAATACTTGAATTCTTTTTAAGATGGTGGTAATTTTTCAATAATTACAGTCACTTAGAATGGTTCACTGATAGTCATTCTTTCAGCATGAATTTCATGAATTATCACTTGAAAATCTTGTACTTGTTTGATCACATATTTAGAGTCAACCATTTTATAATCTAGAAATGTACTGACTACATATTTCTTAGAGTCGGTATCATCTGTATTACATTTCTTATTTGAGGACTCCCAAAGTTACTTAGCAGTAGGAATTGAACTATATATATTGTATAGTATATTGTCCAATCCATTGAGGGTATAATTTTTACATAAAAATTCTTCATGTTTCCATGCATCAATCCTTTCATAGACTGCTGGTCATTTTCATTAAGAACCAGCATAGTCTCTTTCAAATATTTGGTTAGATTTAGTGTAGTGAGATAGAACAATATTTTCTGTTACTATATTTTGAAATCAACACCATTGAGCTTCTCTAGTTTCTCGTACTGGCTTAATGACACAATTAGAGTAACCATGACAGGGATTACAACAGTTGATATGTCAGATATAGTAACAGTGGCCATCTATAGAACAAAATTGTCTAATTTAATTTTGTAGGAAATTTTAACCCACTAAAAGAAAATCATAAATTAAAAGAAATCTTACTTCGGGTAAGATTTTAAAATATATTCTCTCTTAAATTTTGTTTGAATCAGATTAATAATAAGATCTCATAATATCATTTAAGATTTAGAACAAATCTTTTCCTTTTAACAGCATTAAATCCAATAATAACAAAATTCTATCTTTTTAAGAAGCAAGCAAATGCAGAGATATAATAATATTTTGTGTCAACAGTATTATGACAAAGAAAATATTTCTCTTAATTCAATATTCATACAACTATAAAATAACACTATTCAAATCCATCAGATTGGTCTTAAGTATGTTGGTTGTAAAATATTAGAATATAGATTAGATACTGTTATATATTAGTTAGAATAGATTGAATCGAACCAACAACTAACCAAACCAGAAAGAATTTTTGGTGAATCTAAAAGATTGAAATACTGTTTTATCTATACGGTTAGAATTTTCAAATAAGGAAATTCGAACCGAATTAAATAAAATATAATTAGTTTATTACTTTAGAAAATGAAACATATATATATATATATATATATATATATATATATATATATATATATATATATATATATAGAGAGAGAGAGAGAGAGAGAGAGAGAGAGAGAAAACAGGAGGAGGGCTGTCAGTTTAGATTATTCCTGAGCTGTCGCCACGTGTCAGTCTCTTATTTGATGGGCCTAATTCATTTATAACTTTAATTACCTATTGTTAAGGAGAGATAGATAATTTTGTATAAAACCAACAGAAATGAGGGTTTTATTGTAAATAACCATTTCTAGTTGGCCATCTCGTTTATGAGTCGCCATCTTCCTCAATCTTTCAGCTCGCGAAGGACAGAATCCATCGAACCTCTCTCTCTCTCTCTCTCTGCCTCTCTCTGTGCCTTTCTCTCTAACCAGAGGTTGCAGAAATTTGGATCCCTAACCCTCTCTCTGCCTTTCTCTCCTTCCATTGCCCAATTCGAGAACCATGATGCGATCTCGATCTCTCTCCTTATTTCTTTGTTGCTCTCTCTCCTTCTATCCCCCATTTTGGTAAACTGCCACGCCTCTCTCTGTCTCTTTCTCTTCAACTTTGATCTCGGACTTGCCTCTATCTCTCTCCTCTGCATCGGTCTAGAGCCTGTCTCTGTGTCTCTCATGTTATGGTTCAACTGTTGTTTTTGCTGCCAGACTATTAAACCATCCGTTGATATTCATCTATGTTGAAAAGTTAATATCAATCGAAGCATGTCTCTTTTTTTTTCTTTTCTTATATTGTTTGATTGTTGGATTCAGACTTTATAGCTCATCAGGTGTGAGCTTATTGAGATTCATGCTCTCAGGTTTAGTAGCATTGCTAGTTTCTTAAGAATACTAGATTTCTATCGAATGTGCGGTAAGGGGAATTGAGAAACCTATTGAGGGTTTGAAATTAGTAACGTTTCTTTGACTAACCGTAAATGGGTCATAACTATTGTATTAGAATGTGCGATTAGGAAAATATGAGCATACTCAGAACAAATTGACAGAGCTTTGCTAAAAAAATATTTTCAATTTTTTGTGGAATTTCATTGGAGAATATGGTAAGTTATGAGAAAGATTTTGAAATAACGATGCTTGATGATGCTGTAGCTTATTATTTACGGAAAGCTTCAAACTGGATTGTGGAGGATTCGTGTCTGGATTATATGTTAAAGGCTGAGGAAAGCTTGAAGTCCGAGAAAAATAGAGTCACATTCCTGCATTCTATCAGTCAACCCAATTAATTACTCTTTGCATATGCAAGCCAACTTCTTTAGAAAGAACATTCTGGCTGTCATGCATTGCACTGGGGTAGTAAGGTTGATATTCTATCAAGAATGTATCAACTTTTCAGTAGAATAACTCGTGGCCTACAACATGTTTTCCAGACATTCATACATGTAATTGGTCAAATACGAGGAAGATTATACAAGTTATAAGACGTCAGACAAACGAGATGTCATTGGTTAGCAAAAGCAGGTTTTTGTTAGAAAAGTTATTAAGCTTCACGATAAGTATTTGGCCTATGTGAATGACTGCTTTTAGAATCACTCCTTATTTTACAAGGCAATTAAAGAAGCTTTGAAGGTTTTCTGCAACAAAGGTGTTGCAGCTAGCTCAAATGCTGAGTTGCTAGCTACTTTATGTAATAATGTACTAAGAAGGGTGGAATCGAGAAACTAGCGATGAAACCATTTAAAATGCTCTTGAAAAGGTTGTTAAATTTCTTGTATATATTAGTGATAAAGACCTACTTTTCTGAAATTACAGAAAATAGCTTGCTCATAGGCTATTGTTTGACAAAAACGCTAAAGATGATCATGAGAGGAGCATCTTAACAAAGCTGAAGCAGCAATGTAGAGGGCAATTCACCTCGAGATGGAGAGCATGATTATTGATCTAACGTTTGCAAGAGAACCAATCTAGTTTCTCAGAGTAACTGAACCAGAATCCTCAAACAAATACTGGAATTGACTTGACAGTAACTGTTCTGACTGCTGGATTCTGGCTAAGTTAAAAAATCATTTGATCTCAATCTTCCAGATGAGATGGTTAAATCCATTGGAGTTTTCAAAGAGTTCTGTCAGACGAAAACCAACTACATGAAGCTTACATGGATATATTAATTATGTACCTGTAATATAAATGGCAAGTTTGAACCTAAGACGATAGAGTTGATTGTTACTTGTCAGGCTGAAGCTTTACTGCTATTCAATACATTAGACAGGTTTGAGTTATTATGAGATTATATGTAATGGTTACACTTGTTTGATGATATTGTAATTAGGCAGCTTCACTCTCTTTCACGAGCAAAATATGAGATTCTTAATTAGTAAAGATCCAAGTAACATGTCTATTGCTCCGAATGATCATGTCTAGTTTTTTTTTTTTTGAAGTATATAACAAACCTCATAAGCAAAAAATTTTAACTGGCAATCATTCTTGAACGAACTTATTGCTTATACACTTCGTCAGAGAGTAATATATGAGAGAGAGTCTCACAATTATCATCTTCATCATCTACAACCTCTTTGTCAAGCCTATTTGCATGTACAATTTTATCATTGAAATCATTGAAAGCTTTGTTATTTCGTTTCTTTCAGAGAAAATCCATGGAGGCTCGGCTACGAACGTATTTAGTTTGGCAGCAACAATAGCTTAACCATAACAAGATTTGTAGGGTTAGCAGTTTCTCTTACTGCAGTTAGCTTGTTGGTCCCCGCCATTCCCCCCAAGTTATTGCACAGCTCCTTCGTACTCCCATCATTCCTGCGGGTCTCACTTGGCTTCCCTATGGAGAAAATAGTCTCACTAAAATTTTCTACAATGATTGGTTTCCTTTCTGGTTCCCCCTGCAATTGGGTCCCATTAGTACCCCCATTTTTCTTCTAAAGATGCCTGAGAAATCCTTTTTCTATTTGAAATTCCTTCATTCGTGTTCTTTTCCCCTGCCACCCCATGTGGGTGGGGCCCCGCAATTAATTTTCCTCCCTAAAGAGAGCTGCAAGGCTCCTTCCGGCGCACCCCCTTCCCTCTTTCTGAAGCATCGCTATCTCCTCGAGCCCCTCCCCCAGTTTCTTCAGCCTGACTTCCTTCCCATCTCTTTCCATAGGCTTAGAAGTATTATTGCGGCATTCTGCTAGAACATGTGGAGAGAACGAAATGATAGATTATTTAATGAAAAATATCATTCTATTGAGTATTGTGTGCGACTCACTGTTCACGATTTTATTATTTGGGCAGGTGTGCCATCGGATGAGGAGAGACTGCACCTATCAAGTGGCTCTTCGAGAGATGATATGGAGATCATTCAGTCAGATGAGGAGTAGGGATCTGCATCAGCGGTGCGAGGACGAATGGACTGATCATGATACACCCCTTTTGCTAGATCATTGTATTTTCATTTTATTTTTTACTTTTCTTTATTTGTTTTATAAGCTTATTATTGGGTCACTCTACTAATGGACTCTAAATACTTTTGTTCTGTTATTCTCTTTTTAATGGAACGCGGAGGGAAACACCTCGCCGTTTAAAGTAAAAAAAAAAAATAGCTTAACCATAACAGGAGAGAGAAAGGCAAGCTCTAGATCGATGCAGAGGAGAGAGGTAAAGGCAACCCTGAGATTGAAGATTAGGAGAAAGAGTGGGGGTGGGGGGCGAGGTGCGGCGGTTTCCGATTTGCGCGACCCAGAGAGAGAGAGAGATCGCGCATCACCGCTCAGATTTGTGGATTGGAATGGTTATTTGCAAAACGACCCTCCTTTTAATGGATTTTCACATATATTTTTCTCAATAAGTTTGATTAAGATTATAAGCAAATTGGGCTCAACGAATAGGAGACTGCCATGTGGCAGCTGCTCAGGAAAAATCCGAGCTGACAGCCCTCCTCCCGTTCTCTCATATATATATATATATATATATATATATATATATATATATATATATATATATATATATATATATATATATATATATATATATATATACACACACATATATATATATATATACACACACACACACACACAACACACACACACACACACACACACACACACACACATATATATATATATATATATATATATATATATATATATATATTAGTTTAGATAAAGAACTAGAATGATATATGTATATATATAAATGTAAACTAAGTTAGAATACTTTACTGTAAAAAAGAAGATCGAGACTAGTGTTCAATGCTATCTTCTTAAGACTGATTCGTCTTCCACTGGTATACTTCTGGATCTCAGTGTGCATTAGTCTCTCATGATAGAACGATCTTTTGCAACAGGATTGAAGCAACAGTCCTTTTGCCTCTGACGATCAAGGTTAAAGAACACTCTCCATTTTTGGTATATGAATACAAGACAAAACTTTTCAAGACAGAAATTTTGCCAGAACTGGTGACTGTAATGAAAATGGACAAGCCCTTTTTATAGGCATTTAGACCGATGGCTAACAAATTCAATTTTATATAGCCATGACCGTTTAATAAAACTATTGGATCCTAACAATCGGATCTTTTCAGCTTGAAACCTAATGGCTAACAGCCATATCTATATTGTTTGGATTTTAATGGGTCTGAACCCCTAGACTGAACCCAAGTGGCAAAATAGAGGCAACCCGAACCATACCAAAAATCTAAATCTCCTCAACTCCTCGCAATGATACGTACGTACAAAGTGCCAAGTATGCTATAAAAGCACCCAATGCGCCTTAAATGCCCATTCGCCCTCGCATGCACACATGCGCGTGCCGCTGGTACCTAGCATTACCTATAGTGCTCAAGGTTCTCCTCTTATTACATATGTAATACCGTGGAATAAACAATTCTATATAAACCTATAGTTTAACAACTCTTTTACTAATGTGGAACTATAATTTTTGTTTATTACCTTGCATGTATCCTATTTTGAAAACATTTTTTATTCACTTAATTCATTGTTTTGAACTAGTAAAAATTTGGCTCAAAATTTGTATTGTTCAAACATGAATTCAATAAAATGTTAGGTTCCAAACTTTCCATCAGCTAAGAAATCAATCTAACAATTTAAATTGAGCAATACTTTCCATACCTTATAGGGATAAATATTGACTGACATCAGTGGTTGCATCTGACCCAATATAAAGAGTTAGCAGGAGATTCATTCTAGGTTAGATTTTTTTTTTTTTGGGTTTTGCATATCGATCACTTAATTATCTAATAATATAATATAGATTCCTAAAAACTTTATATTTTTATATTAGTCTCCCAAAACATTTAAGTATTTCGGTTCAATCCTCTAGGTTAGTTCTATTAAAAAGGTTAAATTTTGGCTTCTCTCTTCCCATTATACCCCTAGATTAGAACTTAGAAGAGAGGAAAACGACAGTTAATTTTCCTCCTTTTTTTTTTCTCTTTCCCTGCTTACTATTTCTTCCTATCATCTTAAATGGGTTCAAACTTTCATCTTCAACTTCTCCTTCTCCCTCCATGTTCTCTCCAAATAATGGTAGGAAAACTCTAGAGTTCCAATTTATAATCTCGCCTCCCTATAACCCTAATTTCTCTTTTCTCCCTCTAACTTGACTTTCCAAAATCCTCCCCCAAAGTTTTGGTATGATGATATTGCGTGAAAGCTCAGACCACTCGACAAACAACTCTGGTAGTTCTGCATTCCCATCCAAAATCTGCTCCACTTGCCGCATGCTCGCCCCAGCTGCAGGCATCGGATGTGAGCACCACAAACCAAGCTTCAACACTAGCTCCACCTCCTCAGCACAATACCCATCTCCTCTCAGTCTTGGGTGTGCCCCCGTTGCCAGTTCTCGTACACCCAGTCCACAAGAACCAGGTCCTCTCCTATGGTGTACGGTGTAATTAGCCACCTACCACAAACTACTTCAGGTAGAAAGGTACCAAATGCAAACACATCGGTCAGCATTGTTGCCTTTCCATTCATGTAAGCTCCGGAGCAAGATAGCCCATGGTCCCGACAACACGAGTGGTCTGAGGACCAGTCCCTTGATGGTATAATCTTGCCAGGCCAAAATCTCTGAGCGTCCCATTTAGTTCACCTTCTAGCAGCACATTGCTAGCCTTGATATCTCTACGAACAACAAACTAGCTCCTAGTCCTCATGCAGGTATAAAATGCCAGATGCCACTCCTTTGATGATCCGAAACTTTTGAGCCCAGTTTAGAGTCATCGGCCTGGAACGATCATACAAGAACTTGTCGAGGCTACCGTTGGGCATGAAATTGTATAATAGGAGGAGCTGATGACAGTAGCCTAGGAGCTGAACAAGGTTTCAGTGATGGAGCTGGCCAATGCTAACAATTTCAGCCACAAACTCTCTCATTCCTTGCCTTGAATCATGAGAGACCCTCTTTACCCTCTTTACGGCAACCTCCATGTGACCCTCTTTACGGCAACCTCCATGTTTGTATTAGGCAAGACTCCTCTGTAAACTCTACAGAAGCCTCCATTTTCCAGTAGCTTTCACTTTGAACCCTTTAGTTGCTCAAAACAAATCTTTGTATGAGCACCGATGCGGCCCATATTCTTGTTCCCAACCTTCGCGTAGCTTAGCATATTTCATCCTCCTCGCAGCGAGCACAGTCGCTGCTACAAGTAATAGCAGGAATGAGCATAAAGCAATTGACAACCATATAGCCAGGGCCTTTGAGCTGCTACTGTTGTTAATAACAAGTGATTACACTTGAAAAGTATTACAATTTTAGTTTATTTTATGCATGTGTGATCTAATTTTTGTGATTAATACAAGAAATTAATGAAAAATTATTTTTATTAATCAAATTATCTACTGTGAAGTTTTCTAGTCTTTTTGCAATGTTTTGTATATAAGAAAATCGAATAATCGAATCGTATTTCAAGTATCAGCTCAGAACTATGATTTTACAGGTTTGATTGTCGACTGCTACCTGTTGGCTGTCGACAGCCATCGCCTGCAATGCAAACCGTGAGCGACTGTAAATGGAGTTTTGGAAAGCCATGTCTGCTGTTTGATTCTTTTGGAGCGTTTTGAGAGAAAATATAGTTTTTATATAAATAGAATTCTTTTTAGAGTTTTGCAAAACTAGAAATATACGATGTAATTCAAAATTACGAAATGCTTTTGAATGGTTAATGTTAGAAAACTTTTTTAGAATAATTTAGAGATTTAAAATTTAGTTTTTTATTCTTTCATAGAAATCAGTATAAAAATTTATTTTTTTAATTCATAGCTAGGATGAGTATGAGCAGCTAAATTCTTACATTAGTTCAGATGGATTAATAAACCCTGCGTAATTTACTGGTATGTAATTTTTGTGCTCAATGTTTTTAATTGATTCACGTAAAGTTGATATTTTTGATTCCCTATTATCTCCCTAAGTTTTAGATATGATTCTGAGTTTTTAATAATTTATTGCTAGATGATATATTCTTTACTTATTTTTTGATATATTTTATACTTTTTAGGCATGGTGTATGCTTAGACTTGGAACGTTTATTTTATTATTCATATTTCATACTTAGATAAACTAAAAATATATATAGGTGTAATTAGAGAAAGTTATTCAAAGTATCAAGTTTGTAATTTTATTACATTTTGTGTTTCAATGTTATATTTTCTGATTGTCGGAAGACTATCTGATCTATGCAACTGAGATAAAAAAAAGGCATAAAAAAATCCAATAAATTATTCTATAAGGGAGTTAATCCATCTGACCAATAATTTTATTTCAAGTCAATTTAAACTTTTTAGCATTAGTTTTAGTTTTAGTTAATAAAAATCTAATCTTTATTTCTAGTTTTGTAATTTATTCTTCTTTTGTGTCAACATAATAATAAAAAATAATTCTCGAGAGAACGATCTTGGATTACTACGTTTATACTACTTGTCAATCTCTTATACTTCAGAGTGTACGATTTAAATTACAGTCAAGTTTTTGGCATCATTTCCATTAATTGATATTATTGTGTTACACTTTAGTATAAATTACGGTTCCCAGTTATTAATTTTTATAATTCTGAATTTGCATGACCAGTTGGAGGAGAACTTCAAATAGTAGACTTATTTGATTGTACTCATATCTGCACACATTTCCAGGCCACCAAACACCTCATGACATGAGTACTAATAATAATAACAATATGAATAATAATAATAATGGCTTCGGAGATAACAATACAAATGATGATAATAGCTATTATGGAGGCAATGAAAGGTCGTTACGAGATTATCTATAATCTAATAGCACAGCCCAATCTTCATACGCAACATTTCCATTGACTATGAGATACTTTGAGATTAAATCTGGAGTAGTTTAATATTTGCCTAAATTCCATAGGATGGATTTAGAGAAGCTCACATTTGAACATTCGAGAATTCGAAAAAGTTTGCTATACTATTAATCTTCAAAATATCACCGCAGAGCAACTTAAAATTAAGCTCTTTCTATTTTCCCTTAAGAATAAAGTAAAGACATGACTACATTCTTTATTTTCCAATTCAATAGGATGATGGGATGGGATACAAAAAGAATTCTTAAAGAAATTCTTTCCTTCACATTAAACAAATTAAATATTAAAGCAAATTTTTAACTTTCGTCAGAAAGAAGATGAACTATTGTTTGAGTATTGGGATAAATTTAAAGACTTGGTACTTGCATGCCCGCATCACGGTTTCGAGATATGGAGGACTGTTAGTATCTTCTATCAAGGGCTAAATACCGCAATTAACCAATTTTGTAGAAACCATGTGCAATGGTAAATTTTTTAGCAAAGATGCTGAGAAAGCATTAGATTATCATGATTCACTTGCCAAATATTCACAAGCCTGAAAAACTGAGGATATCTTGAATAAAAGCCAATTAATATAAAAACCTCATAATAGAGGTGAACTTATTAAATTGGGAGAAACCGAAAATATAGCTACATGATTAATTAATATCACGAAGAAATTTGAAGATTTGCTTACAATGAAAACTGAAATAATTAAGACAATAAAAGAAGTTTTGGAAGTTTATGATATTTGCAAATTATAAGAATACGACTCGCGAATATCTAACACTTCCTGCTTTTAAGGAAGTATTAAATGAATAAACTAATTTTTTTAACACTATTTCTCAACCAGCAAACAACCCATATTCACAAATATAACTCTGGTTGGAGGAACCATCCAAATCTTTAATGGAAGTAGAATCATCAATAATAATTTAATCATTAAAATAAGCCACCCACTAATCCACACAACAATAAGTCCAACTAATTAACTTTCGGTGGACCAATCACTATCGAAAAGAAACTTTGAGGATAATTTTTTGCAAATACAACAGAGAATAGATCAAATGATCCAATCACAACAGTAGTTTATTTAGTCGTAACAAATGATCAACAGTTAGAGTACAATAGCCTTCAGTGATATCCGATCATAAATAAGGCACCTTAGTTCTACGTTGCAAACAAAAGAAAAACGTAAACTACTATCTCAACTGGAGGCCAGCGCTTCAGGTAAAGTCGAACGTATAAATACTATTATTTCTTCCATTAATAATAATATACTTGAGATAACTTTTGCAATAAGTTTGTACAGTGGTAAAGTACTTGATGAGTCCATTTCAAAAGAAAATACTGAAGAGAAATAAAGCAATGATTTAGTACAATAATATAAAGATGATAGTTCTAAAGAACCAACTTTTACAAATTTTAAACCACCTATATTATTTCCTCAACGATTGAAAGAAAAAAATATTAATGTATCTTATGCTGATAATTTAGAAAATTTTCAACAGATACAAATCAATATAACTCTACTGGAAGCGATCAAAAAGTCATTTCATGCAAAATTCTTGAATGAATTGTGTACCATCAAAAGACGTCACAATGTACAAAAGAAAATATTTTTCACAGAACAGGTAAGTGTATTATTCCATTCTAAAATGCCTCTTAAATATAAGAATTTCGAATGTTTCACTACTTCTTGTGTGATAGGTCAACATAATATAGAAAAAGTTCTACTAGATTAAGGGGCTAGTATAAATCTCTTACTATATTCGGTTTACAAACACCTACGTCTAGGAGAACTTAAACTTATACCGGTCATACTATAATTAGCCGATAGGTCAGAAAGGTATCCTAAGGGCGTTGGAAGATATTTTAGTGCAGATTGAATACTTTTATTTTCCAGTGGATTTTATAGTTATTGACACACTGTATCTGTAGAGAATTCACATTTTCATGTTCCAGTTATTTTCGAATGTCCATTCTTAGTTACAGCTAATGAGGTAATAAATTGCAGGAATAGTATGGTGAAGTTTTCATTTTGTAACATGACCCTTAAACTTAATATTTTTAATGTTTATAAACAACCGAATATTGATAATGATGAATTGCAAGACATTAATTACATTGAACAAATCCGGAAAAGAGTATCATATCATTGTGCATTTATGATCCTTTGGAGCTTGTATTAATAATGAATGATTATTTTCTTGATTATCTCAAATCCGAACATACCATTAAAATTCTAAAATATTTAACTATTGCTCAATGTTCAAATATCATGGGATGGATTCTAAAAATGAAAGTGTATGAAGAGTTATCTCAAATTACAAAGAAATTAATACTATCTAATTTCCAAACACAGATATTTGAGCTAAAACCACTACTTAAAGATCAAAAGTATGTATTTTTGGGACCTAAGAAAACTTTTTTAGTTGTTTTCTCAGTACATCTTGATGAGAATCAGGAAGAACGACTACTATCGACATAACGAAAATATAAGATAGCTCTTGGATGGAATATGACAGGTATTAAAGATATGGACCCTCTTATTTTACACATTTCATCACTTTGAAAGATGGAGCAAGCCTATTAGGCAAATGCAATGTAGGATTAATCATGTCATGAATGGTCAAAACTGAAGTATTGACACTTCTTGATTCTGGCATTTATGGATGATTTCTCCATATTTGGAAATAATTTCAAATATTGTTTGATTAATTTAGGATCAATGCTTAAAAAATATCAACAAGAAAATCTACTTCTAAATGAGGAGAAATACCACTTCATGATTACAGAAGGTATTGTGTTAGGCCATAGAGTAACTCTAAAGAGATGGAAGTAGATAAGGATAAGATTGATTCTATTTTCAAAATAAAAATACTTAAAACTGTGAAAAACATATGTTCACTCTTACGACATGCAGGTTTTTATAAAAGGCTTATAAAAGATTTTAATACTATTATTAGATCTCTTTTTCATCTTTTTGCACTTTTCATCTTTTTGCACAAGATATGTAGTTTGAATGGACGCAGGCATGCCAAAAAACTTTCGAAACTTCAAAGAGATGCTCATCACAGTACCAATAATGTAACCTCTGGATTGATCACTTCTATTTGAGATTATGTGTGATGCAAGAGAGCATGCAATTAGAGCAGTTCTGGGGCAACAAAGAGATAAAAATCCCTACATATTCTACTATGCTAATCAGACTCTCAATGACACACAGACGAATTATACGACAATAAAGAAGGAGCTTCTAGTTGTAGTTTTTACTCTTAATAAATTTCATTCCTATATTTTGGGCTCAAATGTAGTTGTTTTTACTAATCATTCGATGCTCAAATATCTTTTATCAAAGAAAGATGTAAGCCGCGATTAATCAGATGGATCCTACTGCTCCAAGAACTTGATTTTGAAATTAAAGATAAGAAGTGACTAGAGAATGAGGTTGCTGATCACCTCTCTCATCTGACATTCGATAACAATAAGCTAATAATTAGGGACTCATTCCCTGATGAGCAGCTATTTTCAATCAGAACAGCCCCTAGTGTGTTAATATTATCAATTTTCTTGCTGTAGGTGAAATGCCGAATCACTGAAGTGTATAAGACAAATGATGATTCTTACACGAGATATACTGTTTATTTTTTGACAACCCTTACCTATTTAAATATTTCTCAGATCAAAGCATTAGACTTTGTATACCTCAAAATGAGATTTAAAACATAATTGTTTTGTGTCATACAAAAGCATGTGGAGGCCACTTTTCATAAAAAAATTAGGAGCATTAATCCGAAAGTGTGATATGCCTCTAATACCCATAATTTATAATTAAGATATTCGATTATTGGGGTATTAACTTCGTGGGACTATTTCCTATTTCTAAAGGATATATTTATATCCTCATAGCGGTTGATTATGCCTCTAAATGGGTAGAAACTGCAGCATGTAGAAATAATGACCAACAAACCATTGTCAAATTTCTATAGAAATATATATTGTCCAGATTTGAAACTCCTAAAGCCATAATAAGTTATGGAGTTCTCATTTCTGTAACAAAATCTTTGAAAATTTGTCAAAGAAGTATCACATCATGTACAAGATTTCTACATCTTATCATCCACAGTCGAATGGACAAGTGGAACTGGCCAACAGGAAAATTAAACAAATTCTAGAGAAAATAATTAATCCGTCTTGCAAAGATTGATCATTTAGACTAATCTATACTTTATAGACTTATTGTATTGCAGATAAAACATCTTTAGGTATGTCCAATACAAGATAGTTTATGGAAAAACTTGTCATTTGCCTATAAAGATAGAGCACAAGACGTATTGGGAAATCAAATCAATTAATCTAGATCTAAATTTAGCTTGCCCATTACAAAAATTACAAATAAATGAATTGGAAGAATTAAGATGTGATGCATATGACAATTCACGCATTTTGAAGGAAAGAATAATAATATGGCATGATCACTATATCACACGACGTGTTATTCATCCATCTGACAAAGTGTTTCTTTATAGTTCATGCCTTTATCTATTTCTAGGTGCATTCACTATGGACCAGACTATTCATAATTAAACGATATATTTGTATGACGCAATCGATATTAAAAACTCTAAAAATAGTTATACATTTAAAGTAAACGGAACATGATTACAGTATTACTTAGAATTTCTGAAGCACACGGAGGAATCTCACGATCTAGTGGATCCTCTAACATTACATTAATACGAGCTAAATAGAGACACAATGTATATTATTATATATTATCTACTAACAATTTTGTTTTGTAGTCAATACATCATGAGTACCGTACCAAGATAATTTCTAACCACTTTCTTTTAATTCTTGATTGTTTAAACAGAAATATCAATTCATTGAGGACAATGCGCATTTTAAGTTGGGGGTTGCTTATAAAGATAACTTAGTTTTAATATCCATGATATTTTCAACTTTTTGTTTTAAAAAAAGTTCTTTCAAAATTTTCACATTTTCAATGTAAGAATCTTTCCTAACCATAGTATTGTTACTAATTTTAGAATAAGGAACTAATTTTTAGTTTTAATTATTAATTTTAGAACTAGGAATTAACAACTATATTTTCGAAATAACATTAGTTAAGAAACTAAACCCTTGCTATAATAATAATAATAATAATAATAATAATAATAATAATAATAATAATAATAAATTTGGCTTGGCGCAGTTCTCACCAGAGTGCGGCTATCGAAATCGTCGTCGAAATGACTGTGATAGCCAACCTCTGCTGGGTAGAAATTGCTTTGCCTGAGAGCAGCCGTTGAAGCCGCGGTCGAAGTGGCTGTCGACAACCGTCGATAGTAGGCCCCTATTATAAATAGTTCTTTGAATTTCTTTTCTCCACAACCAAACCCTAGCCTCATTTCGACAGCACCTAGAGAAATATTATCCCCTTTCGAAGGCTAAACCAATTCCCGCACAATTTGATTCAAAATTTTAAAGATCTCTAAACAAGTAAGTCTTCTTCTCTTTGATTTTTCATGGATTGTTCTTAAAAAGTAGATTTTTGTTTCAAAAACCTAGATCTATAATTTATATGAATAAATTTGAGTAGTTTGAAAATAGATCTTTTCTTCTTATTAGATTTGGAGTGGTTTAGCAACTTTTTTTAGATTTTTGACCAAATTCTCAGAATAATTGAATATATATGCTAATTCAAAGGTAAATCAAATAAAAACTCAACTCTTTAGCATAACAATTCATGTATTGCTTGAAAATTAACATATATCAAATTTATGTATTCAGAGTAAAATTAAAATAAAGTTTGATATATATTTGAAAGAAGAATTGGGAATATCAAATTAAAAAAACAAAAGTGAAAAGAAAAGAACTTAAATATAAACAATATAATAGAAATGTGTGTGTGTGTTAAAATTAATGAACAACTTTGAGAAACAATAATATTATGTTATGATATATATTTTGTGATTATTTTTTAGGATGAGACCAAGAAATCAAACCATTTCAAAGATGTTGAGAGCAGGCTCTTCAAACTTATCTCCTCTACAAAGCTACAGAGCTACAAATATTAATAAGAAACTCTTGAAGAAGTATAAAAAATTCAAGCTCTTGCCCGAATGAGCGGTTGATTATTCCAAGATACACGAGAATCTTACCTTTAGAGCACAAATATGGGTTGCAGGATTAAAAGAATATACAATGCATAGGCATGCACCATCATGCAAAGAAGTAATGCGCTAATTTTATGGCAATCTGCAACTGGCAATTGGAGATCAATATGCATATTCAATAGTAAGGGGTAGCGAACTGCCATTCACAAGAGAAGAGAACTTAAGAGCCATTCTTGTACTCAATGTTCCTGAAGAATATCCTTCATTTATTGATAGAGTCAATAAAATACCAAGCGGCTCTCAAGAATTTAAAAAGTTCTACACACACATCAGTGATTAGGTATCAACGAGAGTTTCTTTAAAGTGGCTACTTGAAGCAGGAGTACATTTTGGTATGCTTATTTATCAAATATAACATCATACCGTCCTACAATAATAAAATTATATTCAAGAGATGTTGTGTTATTAAGTATAATTCTGCAAAGGAGCCCATTTAATGTCGCCACCATCATGTACTTTGCAATAATTCAATGCATGGGGCAAGCCTATCAGTGTATCCAGCACCCGAGACTGACAAAGCCAATTCTAGTTCTGCCATCTCTGATAATGAGAATTTACATGAACAATGGGATAAATTTATAATCAACTGACACATTTTCACAAGCAATGTAACTATTTATGGATATGACCGTTCGAAGGAACATGAGCGCTTGATGCTCCTAGCAGGAGTAGCCAATACAGCAAAAGAGAGCAGAAGGTGCTGCTTCACTGGTCATTCAATAAGAACAAGATCAGGAACATGGAGGTAAAGCAGCTCAGGCGACCCAACCAGCAGAGATTACACTCCAAACTTTGGATGAGTCAATAATAGAAATGATTGACACATTCAATGAAAGGCTACAATTCATCAGGACTCGGCAAGCCCGAACCGAATATCATCAACAATGTCAATATCGACTTCTAACAAAAGTATATAGACAAATTGCTAGTAAGGATGCCACCATTTTTCTTGATGAAAACAAAGGGACGAGCTACGGGACCATAGGATTCCGCCGACGTCAAAGACGTAAGTGACAAAAAGGCAATCATTAGCAACATCACCGTTATCAATTACTTGAGGGAGAGGATTTTCTATAGAATCGTCGAAGTCAGGTATTTTCTATCTTTAACCTCTTACATAGTTTCTTAGTGTATTATTTGCATAATTATATTCTTAATGCACTGAGAACACTGCATAATTTAAGTTGGAGGTGGATATATACACTTAATTTTATTGTATCATATGTTTCATAACTAACTAATTAACCTATTTAAAAATTTTCAGAAATTTTTATTTCTTTGAATTAAAAAATAACATTAAAATTATTTTGCATTGTATACTTATAAGATTGATATCTTAATATTGATTCTTATATGATAGTAGTTCTTATGTAATCTTAATTGAGATTTTATAACTAACAATAAGAAATATAGATACTTAAGATTTGAATCAAGTATGCAATCTAAATACTTATGCAATGAGTCATGAAAAATTGATAACAAAAAGAAAACTTAAAGGAAGGTCCATCTTATATATATATATATATATATATATATATATATATATATATATATATATATATATATATATATATATATATATATATATATATATATATATATGTATGTATGTATGTATTTATGTATGTCAAATAAGAATTAAAAAAAAAAAAGTGAGCCTGGTACTAATGCAATAACTTCGGGTAAAAAAATAATAATATATATAATAAATAAGAGAAAATATGTATTAAGTAGTTGGGTTTGTGCGCCTCGATAAGACTGCATATTCACACAAATGGTGCTTATGGATTTTTATTATAAATATGAGCTAAGTAATTGGGCATTTGTATCTCAGTAAGCATAAATAGATTGTTAATATTAGGATGTATAATTTTGTCTAACTTTTCCTTATTTTACACTTATCTTTATTTTCATTTTATTTATTTCTTGAACCCAAACACTTCTTGATGTTTGTCGATAATATTAATGGAAACCCTCACGAGACAACACTCGTCCATTAGGGTAATCTAGGTTTAATGGCATATTGCACATGCTAAGTGCAATCATGATTCATATAAAAATGTGTTTGGATTTATTTATTTATTTTAGTTAGGTCTTTAGTTTATTATCTAAATATGATAATTTTGCTAGGGACTAGCAAAACTCCTGTTGGAGAGTGTGATTACGCTTGAAAAGTATAGTTATTTTAGTTTATTTTATGCATGCATAATTCAATTTTGGTTATTAATACAAGAAATTAATAGAAAATTATTTTTATTAATCAAATTCTCTACTGTGATGTTTGTATAGTGTTTCATAGTCTTTTTACAAGGTTTTATATGCAAGGAAATCGAAGAATTGAAGTGTATCTCAAGTATCAATTCAGAACTGTGATTTTATAGGTCTGGCTGTCGATAGCTTCTATTGGCTATCGACAGCCTAAGCAATCTACGGGAATAACAAATGGCAACTGTAATGCAAACCAAGAGCGGTGGTGGAAAGAGCTATGCAAAGCCACGTCCGCAATTTGATTCTTTTGGAGCTTTTTGAGATAACATAGAGTTTCCTCATAAATATAATTCTTGTTAGGGTTTTGCAAGGCTATAAATATATGATACAATTCAAGATTATGTAATGCTTTGAATAGTTAATATTTAGAAAAAGTTTTTAGAGTAATTTAGAGATTCAAGATTTTAGTTTTTGTACTCTTTTTCTTTAAATCAATAAAATAATACATTTTTCTTTATTCATGGCTATGATGTGAATGAATGACTAAATTATTGCATTGCTTTAGATTGGGCATCAGTAGAAAGAGAGTGTGACAGATACCTGGATGCGATAGAGATTTGGAATGACATGAAAGCTAGACTTAAAGAGAAGTATCTTTCAGTCACATTTAGGAGTCACCTTTTAGATAGATTGCACAGTCTACGACATGGGAGCATGACGGTCCAAGAGTACATGACTCAATTTGATGAATTGACACTTCGGTGTAATTTGCGAGAGGACCGACATCAGGCGATATCTAGATTTCGTTCTGGACTACGCGCAGACATACAACGAGCTATGCATATCCATTCTCGGAATATAAGTTCCCTTGCTCAAGCTTGTCAATTAGCAGAAGATATAGAACACTCTCTCAAATTTTCTGCTGACCATAGGTTTACTCCTGAAGCCAGAGAGCAGTCCAGACGCCCTTCTGAAGCTAATAAGAGACCTAACACCCAACACAACAAAGACTTTAAAGGTAAAACCGTAATGGGTGAGTCATCTAAACAAGGCACGAAAGGTGTAGAGTGTTTCAGGTGTCACGAGTATAGCCACATAGTTTCACAGTGTCCCACTAGAGCTTTACTCGTAGAAGGAGAACATAATGGTGATGATGATGATCTTGAGGAGGAAGTATATGAACCAGTAGGAAACGCTAGTGAGTTAGATGAGAAAATAGTCATTTCAAATGTGCGTTTAAGTGTCGTTAGGTGTCTTTACACCAAAACGAAAGATGAAGATTGGCATAGATCTAGCGTTTTCACTACATACATCATACACGGAGGAAAGAGCTATCGCGTAATGATTGACGGGGGTAGTTGTGTGAATATAATCTCAAGATCAGCTATTGAGAAAATGGGTCTCAAAACTGAACCCCATCCACAACTATACAATGTAACATGGGTAGATAAAACTGCTCAATCTATTACCCAACGTTGTCTAGTGTCTATCTAGATGTCGAGCTATCAGGACTAGCTTTGGTGCGATGTGTTAGATACGACCGTCGCACATATCTTGCTTGGTAGGCCATGGTTGTATGACTTAGACGTGACGAGTTTCGGCAAATCAAACACATATACATTCAAATTTAATGGAAAGAAAATTGTTTTGAAACCCACACCACCTAAGTCTAGTGATGAGAGCCCAAAGAGCGAAAAAGTCACAGGACAGGTGCATAAAAAGTCTCTTCACTTGGTAAGTCGATCACAGTTCCTCAAGGAGAGTTTAGAGGAGGGACTAGTGTATGCGGTAATTGCTTTAGGAGAGTCTTCTAATCCACCTGTCATTTACCATTCTGAGATTCATCAGATTCTCACTGATTTTCAAGATATCATGCCCGATGAGTTACTTGATGAACTCTCTCCCCTTCGGGACATTCAGCATGCCATTGATTTCGTGCCTGGGTCCAGTTTGCCCAATTTACCTCATTATAGGATGAATCCTGTTGAGCACGCTGAGTTGAGAAGACAGGTCGATGAGTTATTGCGGAAAGGGTATTAGAGAGAGTTTGAGTCTTTGTGCCGTTCCTGCTCTACTCACACCTAAAAAAGATGGTAGCTGGAGGATGTGCGTTGACAGTCGGGCCATCAACAAAATTACCGTCAAGTATAGGTTTCCCATTCCTAGACTTGATGACTTATTAGATATGATGACCGGCTCTCAAATTTTTTCGAAGATAGATCTTCGAAGCGGATATCATCAGATTCGTATCGTGAAGGTGATGAATGGAAAACTGCCTTTAAAATTAAGGACGGATTATATGAATAGCTGGTCACGCCTTTTGGTTTATCTAACGCACCCAGCACATTTATGAGAGTTATGACTCAGATATTGCGTCTTTGCTTAGGCAAGTTTGTTGTTGTCTATTTTGATGACATTCTCGTCTTTAGTCAAACCCAAGAAGAGCATCTTTCTCATTTGACACAAGTTTTAGAGACTCTCCGTAAAGAGAAACTGTTTGTCAATTTGAAGAAATGTGCGTTCTTAGCTTCCTCTGTTCAATTTCTTGGGTTTATCGTCTCTAAAGATGGAGTAGCAGCAGATCCTGACAAAGTTAAGGCCTTAAGAGAATGGTCTACTCCTCGTACGATCCATGAGGCCAGGAGCTTCCATGGTCTGGCCATATTTTATAGGAGATTTGTTAGGGGATTTAGTACCACCATGGCTCCGATCACTGATTATCTTAAGAAAGGAGAGTTTCAATGGACTAAATCTGTTGCTCATGCTTTCGAGGAAATTAAGGAGAAGTTGACTACTGCTCCGGTTCTTCATCTTCCAGATTTCTCGAAGGTTTTTGAGGTAGAATGTGACGCATCAGGCGTAGGTATAGGAGGTGTTTTGAGCCAAGAAAATCATCCTATCGCCTTTTATAGCGAAAAATTGAATGAGACGAAACAGCGCTATGATGTTTATGATAGAGAGTTTTATACAGTAGTGCAATGTTTGTGTCATTGGCATCTCTATTTGCTACCAAAATTCGTTCTATATTCAGACGATCAAGCTCTACGCTATATCAATTCCCAAAAGAGAGTAGGGCATCGACACATCAAGTGGCTTGAGTTTATTCAGGAGTACAATTTTGTACTCAAACACTGTGAAGGAACTGAAAATAATGCCGCTGATGCATTGAGTAGGAAACTTTGCACTTTACAGACGATGAGTGCAAAAGCTATCGGATTTGAGCATATCATTCAAAACTATCCTACTTGTCGGGACTTTGGTGACATCTATTCATCTCTGACACAGGATCCTCCTATTATATTGATGATTTTTTATTTTGAGGTACCCGTCTATGCATTCCCAATACTTCTTTGCGCAATTATCTGATTTGGGAAATGCATGCAGGAGGGATCGCTGGTCATTTCGGACGAGATAAAACTATCATTCTTGTAGAGGACCGATTTTATTGGCCAAGCATTAAACGTGATGTTGCGCGAGTCATGTCTCATTGTCGAGTTTGTCAGGTAGCTAAGGGTAGAAAGCAGAATACAGGACTCTACACACCATTACCCATACCCTTTGCACCGTGGAAGCATCTTAGTATAGATTTCATTTTAGGACTCCCTTGCACACTTAGGAAGCATGATGCAATATTAGCCGTGGTGGATAGAATTTCCAAAATGGCACATTTTATTCCTTGTCACAAGACTTCGGATGCCTCACATATTGCATACTTATTCTGTAAAGAGGTAGTTCGTTTGCATGGCCTTCCTAAGTCAATTATTTCTGACAGAGATGTTCGATTCACAAGTCATTTTTGGCGAACTCTCTGGAAGAAAATGGGTACCACGCTTAAGTTCTCCACTGCCTATCATCCGTAGACAGATGGACAGACAGAAGTTGTCAATCGTAACTTAGGTGACTTGCTTCGATGTCTAGTAGGCGACCATTTAACGACGTGGGATCTTGTTTTGCCTATAGCGGAGTTTCCATATAATAGTTCAGTCAATAGGTCTACTGGGATGAGTCTATTTGAGATAGTTACATGTTATAAACCTAGAAAACCTATAGATCTTCTTCCACTCCCCATAGGTGATAGGCCTAGTGCCTCAGGCGAGTCTTTTGCACAGCATTTGCATGATTTGCATGATCATATTCGTCGATAAATAGCAATTAGTAATAATAACTACAAGTCTACAGCAGATTCGCACAAAAGATTGCAGGAATTTGCAGTTGATGATAAGGTGATGGTTAGAGTGCGTCCAGAGAGGTTTCCGCCAGGAACCTTGAAGAAGTTTCATGCTCGACATATGGGTCCTGACCGAGTTCTAAAGAGGATTGGTTCTAATGCTTATAAGCTTGCAATCCCCCACAATCTCGGGATCAAAACAGTTTTCAACGTCGAGAACCTGACTCCATACCGTGCTTCATTTGACTATCCAGTGGTTATTCCAGATCTACCATCATCTACTTCGCTAGGACATCGATATTTTCCCATCCGTACACCGCCTCCTCCTGCTCCACGCATGCATCATGTAGATCAGATTGAAGACATATTGGATGATGAGATTGTTTTGACTGCTGATGGTGGATATCAGCGTTATTTGGTGCGATGGCGTGGACGTCCAGATTCAGATTGCACTTTGTTGTGCACCGAAGAAGTCCAGCAGCTTGACCCGGATTCGCTCGATAGTTATCATCTTCGTCATTCGCCAGAGGTTCATGTTTTGAAGCTGGGGAGAATTGATGGAGATCAGGATTAGATTAGATTTGATTAGATTTGATTTAATTTGATTAGGATTTGGATTGTACTAGTTATTTGATTTGATTAGGAGTTTGGATTTTATTAAGATTCTGTTTGTTAGGGTTCCCTATAAATGGGGTTGTATGAAGTATTGAAGAGAGGAATAATATTTTGAGAAATTTTCTTGAGAAATCTCTGGCATGGAATTCGCTGAGTAAAAATCTTTCCTCGTGGATTCGTGGAGAGTAGGCGTGGGCCTGGGTTGAATCCCAAATCCCAAAAGTTTTCACCAATTTATTATTTCTTCCCCAATCCCTCTAGAAAAAAATCCTAATTTCAAAACTCTAACCCTAATTTCACCTCTGTCCTGCGTCAGGATAACAAACCCTAGGTAATTTACTGATATGTGATTTTTATGCTTATTATTTTTAATTGCTTTATGTAAAGTTCATATCATTGATTCCCTATTATTTTGTTAGGTTTTAGATATAATTTTTAGTCTTTGATAATTTGTTGTTTGATGATATATTTGTTACTTAGTTTTTGATATACCATATACTTTTTAGGCATAGTGTATGCTTAGACTTTGAACGTTTATTTTTATTATTTATATTTCATTCTTAGATAAACTCAAAATACATATAGATTTATTTGTGGAAAGTTATTCAAAATATCAAGTTTCCAACTTTGTTAGATTTTGTGCTTCAATATTTTTGGGCTGTAGGAAGATCACATGATCTATACAATTGAGATAAAAAAAAATGCATAAACACATCTATAAGTAAACAAAAAACCTATATGTGAGGTTAGCCGTTGGACCGTATCAAAGAATCTCTAATGGCTGGAGATCGGATTTGGTTTAGATTTGGATATTTAAATCTTATCTAATCATACTTGATCTTGATTTTGTAAATCTAAATCATAACCAAACATATCAAATTAGAGATTCTATCAAATCTTCAAGATCAAATCACGTTCAGATTCAATGAATCAGAGATTTCTAGATCCATCTAAAAGGAAAATAAATATTTGACCCTATCATTTACAAAGAAGATAGAATTTGTATCCTTATCTATAAGGCATGTGATTCTCCCACCTCATGCCTATAAATAGGCATCAAGAGGGATTATGGAAGATACCTCTAGGGAGACCCAAGATCATGTACTCTTGAGTGCATATTTGACGTGCTTTCAAGTGTATAAGTCAGTCAATCTGGTCAATTTTTACGTACCAGACACATTCAAGAAATCCTTTAAAGAGGCTGTTGTGATACTGTTTTCAAACTCCTATTTATGTTGGATCGTCAACGGAGTCCACAGATTAGATTCCATCACAACTGCAAGAACCCACAAATTTTATAAAAGAGAGTGATAATAAATAAATCCTCTTATTTATTTTCTTTCTTTCATCGAGTTTTTTGGAAAAAGTATTGTAATTTGATCTTTCATGGCATTGATACAGAACCCAAATTTTCACCGGAAAAAACTGGCAACCATAGTGCAAGAAATATTCTTCACTTAATCGAAGATCGTGGCGCAATCTGATGCAAAGAAGGTTAGTCAAACTATTGACATGCTTATCATTGAGATTGGCCAACAAAAAATATGAGGAATATCTCTTCTCAGGGTCGGTCAATCCGACTGAAACGTAGCGCTATCACCACATAAATACTAAAACCCATGAATCGGGTTATGAGGAAATTCACATAGATCAGAGATTCCTTGGATCATCGGTTACAATTCTATCATGGCAAGAAACTTCCCTTACAGTCATAGGGGGAAGTACTACTCTTTCTGCAAAAGAGGAACAGAACTCCAGGTTCATGAGAACCCAAGTTCAGAACCGCAATCACCAAGCAAGATGAAAGGCGCTCAAACCCACATAAAACACGAGGCTGAGACAAAATGCAAAACTATATGGCTGCCTCGCACACCCACAGAAGCTAAAGGAAAACCAAAAAGTTGACTAAGTTACAGCCTAGCATAAAACACGAAGCTAACGCCAAAAATATGACTAAGCCAGCATGTGCAGAAAATTCTCTATGTAAGGATAAACCAGTTTATGAATTTGAATTTGTGTAAAAACGCGAAGCTAGCATAAAACGCAAAGCTAACGCGAAAAACATGGGTAAGTGATGTGTAAAATCTATTGCAAGTGCACAGTATCGGTGTAGTGCTGTACATGTTGTTCCTACGAGGATATAAGGTGTTTTACTATTCTCACTAATTTTTTAGTCCTAACGGATTAACTACGGATTCTAAGTTGGATTTGAGTTATTTTAATTAACTTAGGATATAGAATCCACTAGTTTCCAACATGAATTACTTCTGTTATCTTTTTCCTATCATAAAAATTTGATCTTTTAGTTTTAATTTTTACTTAAAGTGTTATAAACATGTGTTATCAAGTGGTGTGCAAGTATAATGCATCAAAACTATGACTTTTATAGAGATAAACTAAATCGTTAGATAACTCTATGACAAAAATGAAAAGTAACAACCCCAAATCTTAACTAAGTATAGCCTATCAAGAAATCTAATTCAAGTATATGTTATCAAAGCATTAATCTATGAGTTGTTACATTTTAATCTTTTCATTGAAAAATCTTATCTTTATTATTTTATTTAGGAAGAAAATACTAGAGAGAAACTACTTAGTGGATTCCTACTTTCATCTACATTGTAGAGCTAAACTAAATTAGCTGCTCATAGTTCTAGTGAGCAAGATTATATTTTTTCTAGAAAGCAATTAAAGTTTACATTAGAAATCAAAATAAATCTATCTAAAAAAAAATTAGAAGAAGATTACCTAAGAAATATTGATGAATAGTAAAGGCTACCTCTGGAGTCGGTATAGCGGCCGTCACTCCTTCAGCAAACCTTAATTTTATTCAATAAAATTCAAGTACAAAATTATATCATATATTCCTAAATTATAAGAATACGGCCAATATATAGGGTTCGGAGAATCAAACCTTAATCTGAATATAAGTGAGAAACTACAAAATTACAAGAAGCCCCATAAAAAATTCACCCAGAGTGGGCCCTGGGGAGCCACCAAATAGCGACTTAATTGGGGAATTTTGGCTCCAATTTTCTTCTGCAGAATGTTATGATCAGGGTCCTGTAGTTTTGCTCACTTTTAGCTATTCTCTAGGCTTAGTTTCCTAATCCGGCTTTGAATTTATGCCATCTCCTTATATGAATATGTTTACCGAACAACACGCTAAAAATACCCGAGTAGTATTATTTAAATATAAAAATAGATAATATGGAGGCTATAAATATGCAACATATGGCACTCATCACACCCCCACACCTATTTTTTCCTAGTTCTAGAGCAAAACCTAGACCTAAAAAGAAAAAGAAAAATTATAACTCACTTTCGCAGGAATCGCGATTGCATTTAGCAAGTGCAACAAACCATTAAACTCCTAGGTTACCCTAGTGGATGAGTTGTGTCTTATGAGGGTATGCAGTGAATATACACACAAAATTCGTGAATAAAATAGATTAAGGAATAAAAAAAAGAGAAATAAGGATAACTGAAAATCAAGAAAAATTAAAATTTTATACAAAAGAAAGAAAAAACTTTTTAATGATATTTTCTTCAATTAATCTCACTAATAAACAAACTCAAGAACCCATTTAGATTGTCAATTTTCAAGTCAAACGTCATATCAAATACACTTATCATTTTAATAAAAAATTCAAATTCTATCTTTCAATACCCACTAATAGATAATTCATTGGCTCCTATATATTTACGTGCACGTGTGATAGTCTACTTTGGTCTTGGACCGCAACTTTAACTCATGATTCATCTCATATCTCATAACAATTTTTTTATCTCTAAGACCATTGCTTTAATACCAGACTCATCCCCTTTTTTCTTCTTTCTTTTTTTCTCTAAGCCTATTGCTTAATACCAGACTCACCTCTTTTTTCTCTTTTTTTTTTCCTGTTTAGAGAGAGAAAACTACTCAATCGTTATCATCTTTGTCATTAACATAATAAACTATTATGAAGTTAAAAATAGATATATATTTACCTCAAAATTACTATTAGTAGTATTTATTTTTGGATTTTAAATTTTTTCATAAAATTCTTAGTGTATCATCCAATCTACTCTTCTATCAAATTTTAAAAATAAATTTATTCTTTTATTTGTAATTAGGTTGATTTATTGAAGGAAATATATAATATTTTTTTTTACTTTTGTTTTCTTTCAGTTAGTTAGTTACCCTAAAAAAATTTTTTATTCAGTTAGTTACCATAAAAACTACCCGAAGTGTAAAATAAAGAAATCCAAAAATCTAAAAATAAAATAAAAATTCTAAAAAAATAACAATACTAGGAAAACACGAAGAAAATATTCTAACCCACTCCCCCACACCTAAACTCGTGTATACCTTCATACACGAACAAAGGGTGGTAAAATAAATATGAAAATTATTGTACAAATATTATACAAATAATGAAAGTCGTAAAAAGTTACGATCTCAATATTGTCACCCTATTAACGCATGGAAAGTTGTTACAACCCCTCGATCGCTTTCCACTTTCATAGTATGTGTGTTTTAAACGTGAAGTAGGTACATTACTGTATCTCATCATCCTCCTACAAGTCACGAAATTACCTGTCTGTATCTTATGCCACCCTCTTTTTTTCTTTGTCCACATGTAAACATTAAGAATTTGGTTAAAGAATTTTTTTTATTATAAATTTGCCAATCATCGTTATTAACAAGCACACATGTAGAAATATCATGAGGTTAGAAGAGTGCAATATAATTCAGTGAATGTGGTCGTGGCCCTTCTAACTCATGAAGTAACGTGAGCTCCTCTACAAACAAATTCTCAAAAGTTTGCTCATAAATCAATGGTACACTTGCACAAGTATCATCATATAGAGAATCAGTATGTGCCAATTTATCTAATAATATGAGTTCATCTTCGAAAATTTGCTCAAATGAGGGTTCATCATCAGTGCAAGAGATAGAATGAGAGGGCAAACTGTGAATCATGTTTACCTCAATGAGGGAGTTTGTTGTGTGCTTATTCATATTGAATATGTTCAATACCATAGTCATATTCCCAAATGATGGTTTCATGAGGCCACTCCTACAATCAATTAATGCATTTGATGTTGCTAGGACTGGTCTACCTAAGATAATTGGAATTTGATTTCATAGACTGAAAATATTCAGTTTCTAAGATAATAAAGTCTACTGGAAAGATGAACTCGCTGAATTTAATGAGCACATATTCAACCATACCAAGTAGTCTCTTGATCGAACTATCAGCTAGTTATAATGTAACCTTAGTAGGTTGAAGTTTTTGTAACTCCAGCTGCTGATAAATAGTATAAGGAAGCAAGTTGAAACTTGTTCCTAAATCAAGCAATGCCCTGTCAAATGTAATGTTCCCAATGGTGCATGAGATTGTAGGAGAACCTGGATCTTTGTATTTGACATGCAAGGAGTTAGAGAGAATTTGCAATATATTTGTAATAAGAAAAACTTTCTCAGGAATATTTCTTACTCGTTTCTTAGTACATAAATCCTTAAGAAACTTAGCATAAGTAGGAACATATTGTATAATATCAAAGAGTAAAATATTAACCTTCACCTACTGAAATATTTCAAGAATATTCTCCACTTGCGGTGAAGACTTCCTAATCTGATTGGGATATAGTATTTTTGGCTTAGGAACAGGTTCTTCCAAATGAGCATGTGATGGTAATGAAGGTGATGGAGATAGATGTGGAGAAAGAGATGGAAAAGATGGTGTAGCCTGCGAAATAGTAGGAATAAGATCAGGGGGCATGGCTATATTATTGTCCACTTGCTTGTCAGATCTGAACATGTGAATGGCATTGCATTAGTGAACATGGGATAAAATAGACTGAGATGAGTTAGAGTTGGGCTTCATTATTGGTTGACTCGAAAAGGTACCTGACCCCCGCTCACTCAAATATATTGTTAACTGTCCAACCTGCTGCTCTATATTCTTGATCGAATGAGAACTTGCAAATAGTTGTTGGTCGGTCCGTTGTATAAAGTCAGTAGACACTCTCATTAAATTTTACATTTGTGTGTCTAAATTGGACGTCGTCTTGAAAAAGTTCTCCACATTCCTTTCAAGTGTCGTTAGCCATCTATCATAATTATTGTTAGATTCCTGCTATGAATATAATTGATTATATGTAAGTGGTCTATTCTATTTATTCCCTTGATTCATAGCATTTGGGTGTTGATAAGCACCCACATTATGCTTTGGAAACTGACCATTGGCTGAAGGCTGCATATTGGGGTTGGAGGCTCCCTGATATTGCTCTTGACCTCATAAGAGATTTGATTGGTTCCTCCAACCATGATTGTATGTAGGAGCATAAGGATTATTCATGAGTCGTTGATACTAAGGATTATTCATGAGTCGTTGATACAAGGCGTGAGCCTGCTCAAGTGTGGGACCCATGGAATTCATAATAATGGACACTCCTCCATAACCTGATTCGAAGTTCCGTAATTAAAATATGTGCGAACTTGAATTTGATTTACTTGATTCACACGTGGATTGCTAGGAGTCTCCAATATCTCAATTCTCCGCATAAGAGCTGCAATCTTAGTTTCGGCAACTATAGAGCTGTCGATGCTATGGATCCCACCCTTATGTGTAGAATTTGATGCATTGGGTTTCTCAGTGGGACTCTCCCACTACATAGTTTTCCACGATAGGTCCTCAAGAAAGTCCCACACTTCATCCTCATTCTTTCTCATGAACTCCCCTTGACACATGGACTCAAGAAGAGTTTTAGATGTGTAATCGAGTCCTTTGTACATGATTTGACACAATCGCCACTTTTCTATCTCAAGGTGGGGGTACTAAGCTAACAAATCTTTGAACCACTCTAAGTATTTCGAGAAGGATTCTCCCAGCACTAGTAATTTAATTCTGAATTTTTGCTGTCTTGTGCGTGAGATAATGCTTCTTAAGAAATACCGTGATGAATTCATCCTAAGTAATAATTGAATTAGTAGGCATACTGTACAACCACTTCTTGGCATTATCTTTTAGAGCGAATGAAATGAAGTGGAGCTTAATTGCATCCTCCGACAAGTGTTGCAGTTTAATCATCATGCACACTTTCATAAATTCACTGATAAAGAGATATGCATCATTAGAATAAGAACCAGTGAATTTAGGAAGTATGCTGATATACTGTGGCTTCAAGTCATAGTGATTACCCACTGCATGTGGAAGTTTGATGTATGATGATGTGTGCAACGGGTAACATCGATTCTGAAGGATCGGGTTGATTGGTTCATCTTGTCTCCCATGAACAAATCTAATCTCACTAATCGACCAAATTGATCACGGGTCTAATGTGGCATTAGCCAGTGACTGTGGATGTGTGAGTTTCCTAAACTAATATAAGAAGTGGGGTGTGGTGAAGATGAAACGGTGGAAGAAATATGATCAAAGAAAAATGTGATGTCTTATAAGTTATAATTTTTTTCTATTTTTTATAGAAGCAGGGACCCAAAATACAGAACTAGAGAACAACAGGGGGAGAGACTTACCAACTTTGCTGCTAAATGGCTGCAATTGCTGCTATTTAGTAGCAAAACTATGGAGTTTGGCTCCCTAGTTTATGCAGTGTAATTCCGAGACTTTTCTTGTCCCTTTTGCGATCTTGTATCTGAACTTCCAGGTCCCTGCACACTCAACACACACTGTTAACCTGTAAAATATTAGAAAAAATAAGAAAATACCGTCGATTTCCGACAACTGCGTCAAAAACTTGATGTGTAAAATCTACTGCAAGCACACAGTATCGGTGTAGCACTGTACAGGTCGTTCCCATGAGCATCTAAGGTGTTTTGCTATTCTCACTAATTCTTTAGTCCTCGTGGATTAACTACGGGTTCTAAGTTTGATTTGAGTTATTTTAATTAGTTTAGGATATAAAATCCACTAGTTTCCAACCATGAATTACTTCTATTATCTTATTCCTATCATAAAAATTTGATCTTTTAGTTTTAATATTTACTTAAAGTATTTTAAGTTTTTGTTATCAAGTGGTGTGCAAGTATAACATATCGAAAATACGACTTTTTATAGAGATAAACTAAATCGTTATATAACTCTATGATAAAAATGAAAACTAACAATCCCAAACCCTAACTAAGAATAGGCTATCAAGAAATCTAATTCAAGTATAGCCTATTAAAGTATTAATCTATGAGTTGTTATATTTTAATCTTTTCATTGAGAAATCTTATCTTTGTTATTTTATTTAGGAAGAAAATACTAGAGAGCAAATACATGGTGGATTCTTAGTTTCATCTACATTCTAGAGCTAAACTAAATTAGCTACTCATAGTTCTACTTAGCAAGATCATATTTTTCCTAGAAAGCAATTATAGTTTTCACTAGAAAGTAAGATAAATCTATGTAGAAAGCAATTAGAAGAAGATTATCTAAGAAATATTGTTGAACAGCAAAGGTTATCTCTAGAGTCGGTATGACGGTTGTCACCCCTTCAGCAAATCCTAATTTTATTCAATAAAATTCGAGTACAAATTACATCATATATCCCTAGATTACAAAAATACGGCCAATATATAGGCTTCAGAGAATCAAGTTCTAATCTGAGTATAAGTGAGA
This sequence comes from Dracaena cambodiana, assembly GCA_036321105.1. Classification (NCBI taxonomy): domain Eukaryota; kingdom Viridiplantae; phylum Streptophyta; class Magnoliopsida; order Asparagales; family Asparagaceae; genus Dracaena; species Dracaena cambodiana. The sequence goes on along the minus strand of JAYEPQ010000011.1, from coordinate 37,454,272 downwards.
AACTACAAAATTACAATGAAGCCTCCGCAGAAAATTCACCCAGAGTGGGCCCTGGGGAGCCGCCAATTGGCAGCTAATGTCGCCAAATAGCAGCTTGATTGGGAAATTTTGGCTCCAATTTTCTTCTGCAGAATATTCTGATCTTTTATTCTTTATATAGATGATTGTATTGAACTTTGACTTTCTGCAGTATCATGGTCTTATAATTTTGCTCACTTTTAACTCCTCTCTGAGTTTGATTTTCTAATCTAGCTCTAAATTTATGCCATCTCCTTGTAGAAATAGGTTTAACTGAAAACACACTAAAAATACTCGAGTAGCATTATTTAAATACAAAAATAGATAATATGGAGGCTATAAATATGTAACATATGACACTCATCAGTAAGCCAGCATGTGCAAAAAATTATCTATGCGAGCCTAAGCCAGTTCATGAATTTGAACTTGACTAGAAATACGAAATTAGCGTAAAACGCAAAGCTAGCATAAAATACGAAGCTATGCCTTAGCTATGCTTAAAAGCTCCAAAACGCGACGCTAACTGGCAGCCCCATGTAAAATAACCAAAGCAAAAGGTTAAGGCCAACAGAAAGGATGTTGAACACCAAGGCAACTAGCAACCCAACACAATCATCACCAAAGGAATGTAGAATATTCCAAAGTTTTGCCAATGTGCAAATAGGGCCCACATCGGGTATAGGGCCCATGCTCAGAATGTGATTGTGAGTGCTCCCTCAAATGAGACTCCTGATTTAAGGGAGTATTTCACAAGAAAAGGAAAGCGACACAATTATATGCAACATGCCACTGCAAGTAGTTGATTTCAACAGTACTAAACAACTTTTACTATAATCCCAAAGTCCATCCATGTTCAGCTATTTGACTGAACTGGAACAAAGCATCTCAAATAGAAGAAGACGCACTATGAGATACAGAATCAACATGGAGGATGAACCATTGGTTGTGACTTCAAACATGGCTAAGAAAGGCAAGAAACTCTTGTAAAAAGAGTAAGTTTCTCGCTAGCCTATCATGCTAGGGATAAAGCATGAATCGCCCAATGCTGCTAAAGCAACAGAAAGAGAACATGTTTCTCGCCAATCTATCTCGCAAGGAGATAAAGCATGAACTACCCAATGCTACCAGAGCAACGGAATGAGAACAAGTTTCTCGCTAACTTATCGTACTAGGGGATAAAGTATGAACTGCCCATATTGCTAAAACAACGAGAAGAGATCACCTTGCCAACCCTATCATACTAATGATAAAGGTATGAAAAAAACTGTCTGAAGCCCCAAAGGTGAAGGGAAAAGAAAATATTTGGTATATAAGCCCAAACAAAATTTTTGATAACTCGTCATACTGAGGGAAATAGTATGACAGTCCAATACAAACGACGATCGGTAAAGACATGCTAAATCCGTTGATAATTAGGATTTTGCTAAAAATCCAGAGAACCTGTCATATTAAGCTCTTAGTTCTGATAGTGAGATTTGAACCATCTCACCCTTATCTTCTTGTGGTCACTTATCACAAATCTATCATATTAAGCCCTTACCTCTAATAGTGAGATTTGAACTATCGCACCCTTATCATTTTTTGTGGTCACTCATTGCGAACCTATCATGTTAAGCCCTTACTTTTAATAGAGAGATTTAAATCATCTCACTCATATTACTTCTTTTGATTATTCACCACAAACTTGTTATTTTAGGCTCTAACCTCTAACAATAAAATTTGAACCATCTCACATTAAAACAAATACTCACTTTTGTGATTCTGACACGATTATTGATTCAGTCTGAAACACACGTATGAGTCTGAGCCACATGGGCGAATCATCCCTTGATACTAACATGATCACCGATTCAGTTCGAGATGCACGGACGTGCCCGAGCCACATGAGCAAATCACCCCTTAATCCTAACACGATCACCGATTAAGTCTAAGACACACAGATGTGCCCAAGACGCACGGGCGAATCACCCCTTGATCCTAACATAATCACGATCTAGTCCAAGATGCACGGACATGCCTGAGCTGCACAGGCAAATCACTGCTTGATCCTGACACAATCATTGGCTCTACGCATCACCCCTTTATTCCCAACACCATCATTGATTCAATCCTAGACACACGGACGAATCAACCTTTACACCAAATTGATCACTTCACTCACACCATTGTCATCATTCTTTAACCATCAAGTCACCTTTAGCTCTCACCAATTCCATCATCACAATCACATGTCACACAAAAGGTTAGAGTGATCCATTAAATTAATGGCAACTAAAATATCTTCTTATTCATATTTGAAGGACAATAAAAAAGGAGCAAGGTGCAAAATCCATCATTCATTGTAAAACAAAAAGAAAGCTAAGAAGATCAAAATAAAGAAACAGATATAGGAGATTTAACTCTCCCAAGAGCCTTCAATCTCTCCATCATATAGACATGAGAAAAAAATAAAATAAAATAAAATAGAGCATTTGGGGGGACCTCGTCCATGTGCGCACAAGGGGACCCGTGCATGTCCAGAAGTGCACAGGGAGACCCATGTGTGCGCCCAGGAACTCACAGGTTCACCCGCACGCGGGCCTAGGCGCACGTGTAGGGTGATCTTCGCGCGCCTAGACACACGCTTAGGGTCACCCGTCCACGCACCCAAGCGCGCTCGTAGGGTGACTTGCATGCCCGCGCGCAAGGGGTCTTGTGCGTGCCGAGGCCCGCATGGGTAGTTCTGAGAACGTGGGTGTTTCTGTTTCATGTGAATTTCGCCCATGATGTCAATAAACGAGGGAATTTTTCAGAGAATAGGGTCCCCAAGTAGAGAAAGCAGAGAGCGAGATCTAGAAAGAAGAAGTTCCAGAGAGCGAGCATCTTCTTCCCAGCAGAGTTTGGCATATGCAATTTTCATATTGGACCATCAACGGAGTACAGAAACGAGGCTCCACCGCTACCAGATCCTGCGAATCAAATTAAAAGGGGGAATTGAAATCAATCTTCCCTATCCTTATAATCTCAAATTTTCTTTGTAAATTTTCTTTTATTGTTGTAATTTTAAATCAAAATTGCAATGAAAGGAATATATACAAATTCTGGCATACAAGAATTGGTGACCATAGTGGGAGTCTCTCCGTTTATAGTAAAGAACTTGGTAGCGCAGTCCGACTGGAGACCCATCGGATCAGTCGTTGAGACCTTGGTTGTTGAAGTCGACCAATAAAAGTATGAGAAATCCCTCTCTTCAAGCCCCTCTGATTCGAAGCCTAGTCGTCATCTCCGAGTGACGATCAAGAAAAGTAAGGCATCATCGCTGCCTAAAACTAACAAGGGTCATCGCTTGTTAAAATAAGTGAGGCGTCATCGCCCACAAAAATTGGTAAGGCGTCATCGCCTGCCAAAAAGAATGAGGCATCATCGTTTATGAAAACTAACAAGACATCATCGTCTATCAACAAAAATAAGGCGTTATCGCCTCTTAAAAAGGATAGGGCATTAGCGCCTATCCCTAAGCCAATCTTATCGTTAACACGGTTGCAAAAAAAATCAAGACCATCAGAGAAGATGCAAGGCCCTACGGGCACGCCTCTATAGTATAAAAGAGGCGATCTGTGAAAACTTATCGTCAAAAAAGCCCCACATAAAAAACCTGCAACCCTTGTGCATGCTCGCAGCCCCTGCGGACAATGAGAACGTGTAGTGCACTCCAGGTGAGCACATAGAAAAATTGCAACGTGCACCCGATGCGTGTGCCTATCTACGTGCGCTAGCTACAAGTGTGCGCGCGCACCTGCGCATGCCAGCTAGTGCCTGCAAGCACGCGCAAGCAGGCGCACAAGCAGGTGCACGCATTCCCATAGGTACACGTGCATCTATGCGCACCACACGCGCATGGCTATGCGCACACCTGCGTGCGGTTTTAGTGCGCAGCGTGCGCTTGTGCTCCCGCCCGTGCCCTCTAGTGTGCACACAGCAAGCGCATGCTGCGCACCTGTGCTCTTGGCTCAAAGTTTGCAGTCTGGCGCTCCATCCTGTGCCTCTTTAGGTTCATACAAGGATGCAATTCTGCGCTCTCCTGCTAGTATCACATCTTCAAGATTTTCTTCGAATGATGAATATACTCATAATGTAACTCAACATCTTCCAAAGCTCAATTTAGAGGCGCTCATGGCCCGCACAACCGCACAGGTCAGCGCGAACTCTAGAAGATCTCATAAAAGAGTTTGAAACTATTCTAATACTGAAACATTTCTTAATTCTGAATTACTGCAGACTAATCAGTATTATGAACAAAATTTGCGGCGCAAAAAGCATTAAGTTGTAAATATGCATGAGAATGATTTCCAGGACTTAAGGGAATATCAAACTTAGAAGAGAAGTGCCATCCAACCCACTCCTTAGTATCAATGTGAACGACTGATTTTGGCCATACTATCAACATGTAACTGCATGTCAAAACTTTCTATTTTTGCGAATTTCGGAGCCGAAACGAAGATAGATAGTAATAAAGATATACTTCGGAACTGATTTGCCCGCTGCCTCATCCAATATGGTTAGCAAGAGCAAACAAGTTGCCAAGCATGACTCCTCAGATGTGGAATTCAATCTAGGATTAAAATGAGTGTTTGTTGAAACAGAGAGTGTGTATCAACGCATTGAGTTAGAAAAGGTTTCGCCATACCGTTGGACTACAAACGGTTGACCATAGGATTTGATGATGAGAAAGACAGACACTCTACTATTATGTCTTCATCTTCTTCAAATTCAAATAAAGAGTTAGAGGCTATGACAAACATGGCTTATATTCCTAAAGAATTCTCCAAGTGGCTTGAGAGATAAGAACAACATCTCAAACAGCAAGAGAAGACCATGGAAGAAATGAAGCAACTCTTAACCGAGTTATTGGCTAGAACAATGAAAGGTCAGTCCTCGTTGTCCTCTTCCAATTGGCGGGAAGGAAAACAACCCGCCCATGAAGATGAAGAAGATGAAGACAAATATGAAGAGCCACCTCATCAATCAAAAGAAGATGAGAAGGTGAGGGTTATTATCAACCCTCATGTTGAGAAGATGGAAAAGATGGAGAGCTAATTGCAAGCACTTCTCTATCGCAAAGAGCTACAAGAAGTGGGGATAGTGGGTCCATATCCCATAGAATGGGAAACTATGCCCTATCTTGTGAACTACAAGTCGTTGAATCTCCAGTCGTTCGACGGTAAATGCTCGCCACAGCAACACATCTTTTAATTCCTGTTACAAACATGACACCTAATGGGGAATGATCCAACTTTAATTATGATATTTGCGAGTACCCTATAAGGACCCGCATTTATTTGGTTTATGCAACTGCCTCAAGGGACAATTAAATTATGGGCTGATGTAGAACGTGAGTTCTTAGCTTGATTTTTCAAGGATGAGACCAAGTGTTTGTGCCATCCTTGCTAGCAGCAAAGTAAGGAGAAGGTGAGACAGTAAAAGCTTTCATCAAGTGATTCCAAGAGCTTTCTGTGCAATTTCCACATGGCATGACGTAGGAAACTCTTGTGGAGACATGCTGACACAATTTACTTACTGATATTTTGGTCAAAATGGGCTCAGTCAAGTCCAAGTCCTGGAGAGAGTTACTCAAACAGGGTGAGCAAGCTGAATACATACTTCGATGTCTCAAAGAGTGGAGATCCGCAAGAAGAGGTGCTACAAACAAACCTCCACCCCAGTCCTCTCGCTCCAAAGGGAAAGATATAATGGCGGTAGAAACTACACCGAAGTCGAAGGAAGCGCTGGCTAAAAGTAACCCTACAAGGCCATCCGGACCTCAAAAGCAGTATTCGTTTAAAGATGAACATGCTGCTACCATGCTTAATTTACTTATCAAGTGCAACGTGCTCAAATTTCCAGAGAGCAAGAAACCTGAAGAAGTTAGGAAGTCTAACGATCTGAACTATTGCTTATATCACCAGATCGTAGGTCACCCTACCAAAGATTGTCTTAATATGAAAGATAAGATTCAGACACTGATTGATGCTGGAGTGATTTAGCTCAAGGCTGAGTAAAAGAGGGCTCTAGCTAACGCGACTGCTTTTAATATGGGTGGTCTAGATGTACCACTTGGGCTCATGCCTATTCCAAAAGGTGAGCTTAGGATGATTAATTTAGACCTCCATAACCAACAGAAGAAAGGGTTAGCCTTTTTATAACTGAGAAGCAAGAAGTTCTTTGGGTGTATCCGAACCTTCTTAAAGATGAACAATGGACAATGTAGTGTCCAAAAATAAAACAAAGCAAAGGGGAGACAGGATACATGCAATGCTGTTTCAGCAATAATTGAGAAGGACCTAGAAGATGTGCCTCTGTTAACAGATTTTGAGGCAGAGACAACCACTCTAGCAGTAGAGTATGAAGCCACGCCTCTTTCAAGTATCAGGTCTGAAAGATAATATCTAAAGGACCATGCAAATGCAAAAGTTGGCCCCTCCAAGTCAATAAAGGAGGCTAACGAGAAAACAACCAAGCAGACTTCTGACAAAGGGAAGTAGCAGAAACTCAGGTACAACCGGGCTCTGCGGAAGGATGCTCCTGAAGAGCAAAACTCTTCTTTTCAATTTGATATTCTCGCGCAGCTGGCGAATATACTAGCGAGAATAACTCTATATGAGTTACTGCGCTTATCTAAGTCCACGAGAGATGCCCTAAAGAAAGTTTTAGTAGGCTCTGAAGCTTTCCTAGCCCATCTCCCAGAAGAGGTTGAGGAGACATGTCCGCACTAAACTCAGTGTCGAGGCATGCCCCATACATTCTTTCATGCTAGAGGACATGCATTTGAAGAACATTAAGCACAATAGGCATCTGTACTATATGGGTATATTGGCTCAATAGAATTAGGTTTGATTCATATCGATTCAGGGTCCCCCTTGAGCATTATGCCATGAAGGCTTATGCAGTTTCTCGGGATCCCTCCCTACAGATTGACTCAATTAATACTACCATCTTGGACTTCAATGCCAACGGTAGCTGGGAAAGATCTGGCTCCGATCCAAATTGGAGATCTCAGGAGCAAAGTGACTTGCTATGTGATTGAAGCAAACACTTTTTACAACGTTCTTGTAGGGCGACCATGGATTCATGCTAACATAGTTATCCTGTCTACTCTACACCAATGCATGAAGTATGTGGGTGAAGATGGAGCAGTGCATACTCTAATGCCGAGAAACAAGCATAAAACTACTTCGTAAATGTCCTCTTATATGTTGAGAGTGCTGAGATTGATCCACCACTACATGATTAGTATTCAGATTTTTAAGGCGAAGATCATTACTACAAACTCCAAGCCATGAGACTTCAGCTATCACAATATATAAGTAATCATTCGACCATGCTACATCAAAAGACAACCTAATTATCTACCAAATGCATCACTATTAATGACCATTCTACTAGATCCATCTAATACACCCAAAACTGGCACCAAGTAAGCCTTCATTTCAGCTCTTCAAAACTACAACAATTCTCTACCCATACATACTTCTCATCTTTCCTCGTTAGCTTTGTTAATGGTGCTACAGTCTTAGAGAAATCATGTATTAGTTTTCGGTAATATCCAGTTAATCTAAGGAAACTCCTCACTTCTCTTGCCAACTTTGGAATATGCTAATCTTCCACTGCTGCAACCTTGCTAGGATCTAACAAATTCTATCTCATGAGATGATGTATCCCAGAACTTGAACTCACACATGCTAAGCTTCCCATATAGCTTCTCTTTTCTCACTATCTTCAGACTATTCTCAAGTGTTTAGCATTCTCTTCTTCATTCTTCGAATACACCAGGATGGTATCAATAAAGATTAGCACAAATTATCCAAGAATAGGGCAACAACTTTATTCATCAAGTCCATAAAGATAGTTGGTGCACCATCAATCAAAATGACACTACTAGGAATTTGTAATGCCAATACCAAATTCTAAATGCCATATTAAATATATCTGATTCTTTCACTTTTACTTGAAGAAATCTCAACTTAAGATCTAACTTGGAAAATACTCTAGCACCATCAAGTTGATCAAACAAGTCATTAGTCTTTGGTAATGGATATTATTTTTTAATTGTGACTTGGTTCAATTCTCTATAATCAATACATTCTCTTTTTTTCATCCTTGTTCCTTATTGATAGTACTACTACGCGCCATGTTAAAGTACTCAGTCTAATGAAACCATGAACCGTTAATTCTTACAACTGATCCTTCACTTCATTTAGTTCTGTGGGACCAAACCAATATGGTGCCATGGAGATAAACACGGTATATGAGATGATGTTGATGGAAAAATCTATGGTTCTATCTTGTAGTAATCTAGAAAAAATCTCAAAAATATCCATAAATTTTGACACTACTAGAATCTTCGTAGAGTTGCATCCATAATTTCTAGCACACCCTCCATTGGATGAGTTTTAAACTCTACAGGCTCTACATGATTGCTACCTTCGATGAACTCAAATTTTGAATGATTCAGTATTCCAAAGACATCGCTCCTCTTACAAAAGCCTATTATTGCATAAAAGGTGCTAAGTCAATCCATCGCCAATATCAAATCAAAATTTATGAGTTTTAATAACTAGGAGATTGGCATATCTCTCTCCTGCAAACCACTATTGGATATAATTTACACATCCTACTAGGTTAATATTCTCATTCTTGGTGCTTATGTTCCAGTTAATATTTAGGTTCTCATAGGGTATGCTATGTAATGTCACAAGTGCAGGTAATATAAAATAGTGGCTTGCTCTGGAATCAAATAAGATGATGTATGTACATGATGGACTAGAAATATACATGTTACTATGCCTTGAGTTTTCTGCATGTGTGTTGTCAGATTAAATATCTATTCACATACAAGATCTGCTGCCTTGTTCTTCTGAACTCTCTCAAACACTTCCTTCTACGGAGTAAGTGGTTACTAATGTGAATAATGTACTGCAAACGCACAGTGTCAATTGTAGTATAAACATGTCGTTCCCACAAAGATTTAAGATGTTTTGCATTCTCGTTAATTCTTTAGTTATATCAAGTTAACTATGAGAGTCTAGATTGAATTGATTAGTCCTAAGTTTCTAAAGTTAGCCAAGGATTTCATTAGAATAATAGTCTACAAATGAATTATCTTTTTCTTCCTAACTTTTTAATCATGCACAATCAAGTAACACATTAAAAAGGTGATCATTTTAATTTGATTTTGATTAAGAGCCCTAAATTGAACTATTAATGTCGTGCAACCATAGATCATCAAAGATAACATATTTCATAAAAACAAATTATATTTACTAGATAATCTTATAAATAAAAGTAAAGAAATAAACTTCAAATCTTATTCTAAGCATAGATTATCAAAAGGCCAAACTTAAGTATAACCTAGCAAAGATATTAGATCTGCAAGTTTATTCTCTTCAATTTATTTATAAAAAAATCTTATTAATAATTCTATAAATAGAAATAATAATGTGAATTCTAAATCTCATTTAAGTATAAACTATTAAAATATGAATATAAAATCCTAATTTTTATTAAATCAAAATTGCATTCTAAATTACGTGAAAACTTAATTTATAAGAATATGGCCAATATATAGGCCTTGGAATATAAAATCCTAATCAGATTGCAATTGAATAGCTACAAAATTATAACAAAACTTTTAGAAAATTTTTAGTTGTAGATTCACAAGTCTTACTGCCAAACAACGGCATTGACAGCCAAATAACAGAGCTTTTAACTTTACCAGAAGAGTTCTAATCCTTAAAGATCTACACTAAAAAGCAATTAAATCTATCTAAAAAGAAAATAAAATATTTTTACTCACTAGAAAGCAATGAATAACAATGGAATCAAAATCAAAGTAGATCTTTAATATTAAAGATGTACTAAAAGGCAATTAAATCTATCTAAAAAGCAAATAAAATATTTTTACTCACTAGAAAGTAATGAACAACAATGGAATCATCTTTAGAGCTTAGTATTGCGGCTGTCACCCCTTCAGTAAAATCCTAATTTTTATTAAATCAAAATTGCATTCTAAATTATGTGAAACCCTAATTTATAAGAATATAGCCAATATATATGCCTTGGAATACAAAATCCTAATCAGATTACAATTGAATAGCTATAAAATTACAGCAAAACTTTTAGAAAATTTTTAGTTATAGATTCACAAGTCTTACTGCCAAACAGCGACATTGACAGCCAAATAACAGAGCTTTTAATTTTACCAGAAGAGTCCTAATCCTTGTATGAGTCAGAGATGAAAATTTAGTACAAGTGGGGCATAAAGTGTCACCAAATGGCGACAATTGCAGCCAGATGGCATTAAAAATTATAAATTAGCTCCCCTGCTTTACAGCACTGAGTTGTCTAGCTTTTTTCTTCTCTTTTGCATGACTGTATTCCACTTTGATGCTATGTTGCTTTGTGTTCTTATACCTTTATTCTTTTTTGCTCTTTTTGGGCTTGGTTTCATAATCTGTCTAAATTTATGTTATATCCTTATAGGAATAGGTTTAACATGAAAACATACTAAAAATACATAAGTAGTATTATTTATATACAAAAATAAATAATATAGTGGCTATAAATATGTAATATATGACACTTATCACACTGCCACACCTATCTTTTGTCAGTTCTCGAATAAAATTTAGACCTAAAAATAAAAAATAAAAATACTAACTCATTTTCACTGGAATCGCAATTGCACCTAATATATGAAATAGGCCGTTAAACTTCTAAGTTACCCTAGTTGACGAGTTGTATCTTGTAAAGGTTTCTAGCAATGTTACCCACAAACTTGTGAAGAAGGTAGATTAAGAAATAAAGAAAAGAAAAATAAGGATAACAAAAAATCAAGAAAAATAAAAAATTTATACAAAAGAATGAAAAATATTTTGATATTTTTTACAATTAATCTCATTAATATACAAACTGAAGAACACATTTAAATTATCAATTTTTAAATAAAGCGTTGTATGGAATACACTTATTATTTTAATAAAAAAATTAAATATATTTTTCAATACCCACTAATAAATAATTCATTGGCTCCTATACATTTCCATGCACGTGTGATAATCTATTTCAGTTTTAGACTCAAATTCTTACTGACAATTCATCTTTTCTCTCTAAATAAAATTTTCACTTTTTTTGAATATTTTACCTCTTATAAAAATATTTACGCTTACTTAAGTGCAAATACCCAATTACTTGGATCATACTCTATCTCTTAAAAATATCATTCGTGTGAATATTTATGCATACTTAGGTGCAAATACCTAACTATTTAGTAATTCTCAGTATATATATATATATATATATATATATATATATATATATATATATATATATATATATATATATATATATATATTATTTCTAAAAAATCATTGCATTAAGTACTACCTCTTTATTCTTTTTTTCTTTTTTTAATTTAGAGAGAAAAAACTACTCAATTGTTATCATTTTTGTTCTTAACCTAATAAACTATTATGAAGTGAAAAATAGATATATGCTTATCGTAAAATTACTATTAGTGGTATTTATTTTTTTAATTTTAATTCTTTTCATAAATTTCTAAGTGTGTGATCCAATCTATTCGCCTATCAAATTCTAGATCAAATTTTTTTTTTTTTTTTGTAATTAGGTTAATTTATTATAGAAAATAATTTAATTTTTACTTCTTCTTTTACTTTTTATTTTTAGACCTTTTTTAAATTTTTTATACCTTAAAATCTATCCAAAGTGTGAAATAAAGAAACAAAAAAAAAAAATCTAAAAATAAAATAAAATTCTAGAAAAACCTAAAAATCCTAGAAAAATAAAAAAAAAAATCTCCTAACCCACTCCCCCACACCTAAACTCATGTATGCCCTCACACATGAACTAAAGGTAGTAAAATAAAGATAAAAACTATTTAACAAATAATATACAACTAATGAGAGTTGTGAAAGATCAAGATCTCAATATGGTCACCCTATTAATGTATAGAAAATAGTTACGACCTCTCGATTACTTTCCACTTTTATAATATGCGGATTTTTATCGTAAAGTGGGTATATTATTATGTCTCATCATCGTCCAATAAGTCATGAAATTACCTGTTTATTTCTTTTGTTGTCCTCATTTTTTCTTTTTTCTCATGTAAGTATTAATAATTGGATTAAATAAATCTTCAATGTAAACATGTTAATCATCATTAGTAACAAGCATATATGTAGAAATATCGTGAAATAGGAAGAGTGCACTATGATCAATTGAGTCATGGACTGTAAAGTGTGATGGCCCTTCTAACTCACAAAGTAATAAAAACTCCTCTGCAAACAAATTCTCAAAAGTTTGCTCATTAGCAAATTGCACACTTACGAAAATATCATCATATGTAAAATTAGCATGTGCCAATTAAGCTAATCACATGAGTTTATCTATGAAAATTTGCTCAAATAAGGGTTCATCATCAGCATAAGAGGTAAAATAAGAGTGGAAATTGTGAATCATATTTACTTCAATAAGAGAGCTCATTATGTCCTCATTCATATTGAATATATTCAATGCCACAGTCATATTCTAAAATTATAGCTTCATGAGGTCACTCCTGCAATCAATTAATGTATTTCAAGTTGCAAGGAATGGTCTGTCTAAGATAACAGGAATTTGATTCTATAGATTAGAAATCAGCTTACTTTCTAAGACAATGAAGTTTACAGAAAAGATGAATTCGTCGACCATAATGAGCACATCTTTAACCACACAAGTGGTCTCTTGATCGAACAATCAGCTACCTGTAATGTAACTTTGGTAGGTTGAAGTTTTCATAATCCCACTTGCTGATAAATAGTATAAGAAAGAAAGTTGACACTTACCTTAAATCAAACAACATCCTATCAAAATGTAGTATTTCCAATGGTGCATGAGATTGTTGGGGAACCTGAATCTTTGCATTTGATAGATAACGAGTTAGAGAGGATTTGTGATATATTTGTCGCAAGAAAAACTTTCTCAGGAATGTTTCTTGATTGTTTATTAGTACACAAAATCTTGAGAAACTTGGCATAAGTCTAAACCTATTGTATAATATCAAAGAGTGGAATATTAATTTTCATCTACTGAAATGTTTCAAGAATCTTCTCTACTTGCAGTGAAGGCTTCCTAAACTGATTGGGATATGGTGCTCTTGATTTAGGAATAGGTTATTCCAAATAAGTGTGATGACAATGGAGGTGATGGAGATGGACATAGAGAAAGAGATGGAAAAGATAGTATAGCCTGCAGAATAGTTGGAGTGAGATTAGGGGGCATAGGTATATTATTGTCCACTTGCTTGCCAGATCTGAGCGTATGAATGATATTGTATTGGTGAATATGAGATGAAAAAAACTAAGATGAGCTAGAGTTTATTATTAGTTAACTTGGAATGGTTCCCGGCCCCTACTCACTCAGCTATGCGGCTAACTATCCAACCTATTTCTCTATATTCTTGAACGACTGAGAACTTGCAAGAAATTGATAATCGGTCTATTGTATAAAGTCAATAGACACTTTTATTAAATTTTGCATTTGCATGTCTAAAGTGGACGTTGTCTTGAAAGGTTCTCCACATTTCATTCAAGTGTGGTTAGCTGTCTAGCATAGTTATTGTTAAAACTCTATTATGGATATGATTGATTATGTGCATATGGTCTATGCTATTGTTCCCTTGATTCGTAGTATTTGGGTGTTGATATATACCCACATTAGATTTCGGGAACTGACCACTGGTGGAGGCTGCATGTTAGGATTAGGGGCTCTCTGATATTGCTACTAACCCCATGAGAGATTTGGGTAGTTTTTCTAGCTCGGATTATATATAAGAGCATAAGGATTGTTGATGAACCGTTGATACAAGACGATAGCCTGCTCAAGTGTTGGACCTATGAGATTTACTAATAATGGATACTCCTCCATAACATAATTTGGAGTTCCACAGATGAAGCATGTGAAAACTTGTATTTCATTGACTTGATGTACCAGTGGAGCATTAGGACTCTCCAACTCCTCAATTCTCCTTATAAGACTGTAATCTTAACTTCGGCAGGTATGGAACTATCGATGCTATGAAACCTACCCTTATGTGCAAAATTTGATGCATTGGGTTTCTCAGCAGGACTATCCCATTGCATAGTTTTCCATGATATGTCCTCAAGCCGATGCCTCATCCTCATTCTTTCTAATGAACTCCCCCTGACACATGGAATCAAGAAGAGTTTTAGATGTGTAATCAAGTTCTTCATAGAATCAGTAGGTATACTATATAACAACTTCTTGGCATTATCCTTGAGAGTGACGGGATAAAATGGAACTTAATTACATCCTTTGATAGATGCTGCAATTTAATTATTACGCATACTTTCTAAAATTCACTGATGAAAAGATAAGCATCCTCATAATCAGATTCAATAAATTTCAGAAGCGTACTAATATACTGCGGCTTTAATTTGTAGTTGTTACCCACTGCTAGTGGGAGCTTCATGCATGATGGTAGTGAAGTGTGTAGCAGATAACATCAATCATAAAGAATCAGGATCGGTTGGTCCATCTTATCTCTTATGAATAAATCTGATCTCACAAGTCGACCAAATTGATCGTGAGTCTAATCTGGTATGAACCAATGACCATGAGTGCATGCATTAGTTTTCTAAATTAATACAAGAAATGGGGTGTGGTGAGATGAAATAGTGAAAGAAATATGATCAAAGAAAAATATAATGCCTACTGTTTCTACCTTTTTTTATTTTTTACTTTAGTTTTTGATAGAACCAGAGAACAAAAAAATAAAATAGGAGGAAAAGAGGGGGAGAGATACACCAGATTTGCCAAATGGTAGCTAGTGCTATTGTTTGGTAGCAAAACTAGTGAGTTTGGCTCCCTCGTTCTTGCAATGCACTCCTGAAGCTTCTCTCATCTTCTTTTGCTTTCTGTATCTGAACTTCTAGATCCCTGCACACTCAACACATACTGTTAACATGTAAAACATTAGGAAGAAAAAAGAAAATACCGTTGATCCCCGGCAACAGCGCTAAAAATTTGATGTGATAATCTATTGCAAACGCACAGTGTTCATTGTAGCGCAAACATGTTATTCCCATGAGAATCTAACGTGTTTTGCATTCTCGCTAATTCTTTAGTTCTATTTAGTCAACTATAAGAGTTTAGAATGAATGGGTTAGTCTTAAGTTCCTAAAATTAGTCTTGGATTTCGAATCCATTAGCCTAACAACAGACTCTTTCTTCCTAACTTTTTAATCATGCACAATCAAATAAAACATTAAAAAAGTGATCTTTATAACTCAATATTAATTAAGAGCCCCTAAGTGTGACCTATTAAGTATCATGCAAGTATAAAGCATAAAAAATAGTATCTTTCTTAAAGACAAATTATATCTAATAGATAATTTTATAAATAAAAGAGAAGAAATAAACTTAAAACCCTAATCTAAGTATGGATATCAAAAGACCAAATTTAAACATAGCCTATCAAAAATATTAGATCTACAAGTCTATTCTCTTTAATTTATTTATAGAAAAATCTTGTTAATAATTCTATAAATAGAAATAAAGAATATGAATTCTAAATCTCATCTAAGTATAGAATATCAAAATATGAATTAAGTATAAACTATCAAAGATTTACAATTTACGAAGTCTTATCTTTATTTTATTATAGAAAAATCATAACTTTATTTTTTTAGTAAGAAGGTGAGATAAATCCATATTAGATCTACTAAACTAATTTTATCTACATCCTAGGGAAGTAGTTACTTATGCTATGAATTATCAAAATCATATTTTTATTATTATAAAACATTAAAAATCATATTTTTCTATGAAATCTATTAAAGACTACACTAGAAAGCAATTAAATCTATCTAAAAAGCAAATAAAAGATTTTTACTTACTAGAAAGTCATGAACAACAGTGGCATCACCTTTGGAGCTCGATATTGCGGCCGTCACCTATTCAGCAAAATCCCAATTCTTATTAAATCAAAACTGCATCCTAAATTGTATGAAACCCTAATTTATAAGAATACTGCTAATAAATAGGCTTCAGAATACCAAACCCTAATATGATTGCAACTGAATAGCTACAAAATTACAACGAAGTCCTCAGAAAAATCCTAATTACAAATTCACAAGTCTTGCTGCCATATAGTGGCATTCACTGCCAAATAGCGGAGCTTTTAATTTTACCAGAAGAGTCTTAATTCTCGTATGAGTCAGCAAAAGAAAATTCAGTGCAAGTGGGGCCTAAAATGCCACCAAATAGTGGCAAAATTTATGAATTTCCCCTCTTCTTTGTAGCACTGAGTTGTCTAGTTTCCGTCTTCTCTTTTTCTTGAATGTATTCCACATTGATACTCTGTAGTTTTGTGTTCTTATAACTTTATTCTTTTAGCTCTTTTTGGACTTACTTTTCTAATCCATCTATGAGTTTATGCCATATCTTTGTAGGGATAGGTTTAACCTAAAAAACACACTAAAAATAGCCAAGTAATATTATTTATATACAAAAATAAATAACTATAAATATGCAATATATGACACTTACTAGTTACTTTCCCCGGTTATCATTTACTTCCCTTGATAATGTTGTGGCTACTGCTACTGGGGATGCATTGCTGATTGCGTAGATTTTCCTTGAGGACAATCTCTCATCATATGCTCACTTAATGCGCAATTAATGCGTGAAAAGCTGGCAATCTATGCTCCTTTAAAGTATGCCCAGTCATGACTATATTGACACTCGAGCTTTTGCTAATGACTCCATAGCTAGATGCATCCTTATACTTTTAGTTGAAGTCCATCTTGAAATCTAATTGATTGACTTCCTAGGTGTTGAAGCTTGCACCATTTTCTTCTTATTAATAACATGTTCAATACTTCGAGCTGCTTCAATAACCTTTAGATAGGTCTCCAGCCTGGCAGTCACAATAAACTTCTGAATCAAGTCTTAACCATTATAGAAAGTGATGAGCTTGATCTGCCTCATCATTTACCACGAATGGTGCAAACTTGCTCGGTCATAAAAACTCCATCTCGTAATCATCCACAGATTTAACACCTTACTATAATGATCTGTTGTTCTATCTCTCTTCAAGCTACCCTCAAAATGATTATCACGAGAAAACTAGCTTGACCATCTCCCATGAGATCAGCTGTGGTAGTTTGTTCTCCTCTGATTGTCACCATGTCTTGGTGACTTCTATCAGCAAAATCTCGACATATCAATCTTATCTTCTCTTGGAACTCTGGAAACCTCAAGATTTTTTTTTTATTTTGAAAAGTTACTGCTCAGTCTCCATGTGCTCCTACCATCCTAGAAAGTGTAGCCATATGTAGACACCAAAATTTAAGATTCTTCTCGGTTAGTTGATACTTAGGTGCTACAATACGCTTTAGTGTTGCAATCATTGCACTCTTAAGGCTTCAGTCTACTACTGTTGAGTCTCAATCATATCATGAAGCATCCTATCATTTTGCTAATATTGATTTCGTTAAGATCTAGTCCCATTAGTATGATAAGTGGCTAGGGGTGGCAAATAGGTCGGATAGCCCGTCGGGCACACCCAGCCCGGCACGTGCCGGGCACACCCAGCCCGGCACGTTGAAGGCTCGAGCCTCCGCCCCGCAACGGTATGGCCATGTCATGCCTTGCCCGGCATGTGCTAGGCACGGGAGGCACGCCTAATTTTTCTAAAAAAATAGCCGTTGGGAGGACCATTGGAGGGGTTTTGCAATTTTTTTTGTAGAAAGCTCACCCCAATGGCTATGAAACTAACCATTGTAGGGGGTTTTTTGTAAAAAAATTATAAATCTTACCCTCAATGGTCAAAAATAGCCATTGGGGGATTTTTTGTATTTTTTTGCAAAAAAAAATTTTCTCCCTCCTATAAATACCTCTCCTTCCTCCAATTTAATTTTTCCTCACAATTCTCAAACTCTCTTCAATTTTCAACTCTCTCTAATCTTTCCAAACACAAAATTCATACACAAAACTTGAATCATCAAGATTCAAGACTCAAGAGTAAGTATCAAGAAGATCTCTCCCAAGAAATCTCTCCTCTCGCTTTGGCTTCAACATTCTTGACAAAAAAGCAATTTTAGGCTTCAAACTATCTCCTAACAAGCAAAATTCTCAAGACAACTCTCGAACTCTCAAGCTCTCCCTTTGGCTTGTGACGTTGAGTTACTTATTTTTTAAGCTTATTTTTATTCAGTTTTTCATGATTTTTTGAAAATGGATCAACACTCATCCAACGCTTTTTCCTCTTAAGCCATGGGTAGTTTTTATCATTTTTTATCAATTGAAAAATACTGATTTGTTTGTAAACATTACAATACACTCCATAAGTTCCATTTGCATCACAGTCATACGAAAATATAGAGTTCTCTAATTTGTCTGAAGAAGAGTCAACTCAAACCACAATACCCAAAATAATCATCCCCACTAGAGCTTCAAAATTCGATATGTGGAATCACTTTGAAAATTTTATAGAAGATGGTGTTATAAAAACTAGATGCAAACATTGCCAAGAACCCTACTCTTCCCTAAAGGAAGTGGAATAGGCCATCTTAAAAGACATTTAGAAAAATCACACGCACCAAATGAACCACAACAAGCACAATTAAACACATATGGATGAACTTTAGGAATCTTTAAATATAAACCTATATTTGATAGAGATCAATTAAAAACCTATATAGTGCGTGCTGAACAACTCTTCTCCATTGTCGAAGATTCAAAATTTGAAAAATTTATAAGAATGGTACATGTCTCCGAATTTAAAAAAGTCCCATGATCAACTTGAAAATTGGATATTGTAAAATATTTAAATATAAGGGACAACCGTTAATTGTCATTTTAACTACAATAATTTATAGAGTTGCAATAATCTTTGATTTTATTTATGTGTAACAGCCCACTGTATAGATTAAGATTGGATAATTCAAAAATGTATAATAGGATTTAGAAAATTTTAATTTCCACACAACACACATAATGTTTCACAATCCATACTAAGTGTTTTTGCGGCATTCAAAATATAACAATTTTTTTTTATTTTTTTCGATAATGCTTTCAAAAATACCGCTACTATAAAAATTCTAAAAATATTACTATACCAATTTTAGATAGTAAATTATTTCATATTTGGTGTCTTTACTATATAATTAATTTGTGTATGCAAGATGGATTAAGAGTAGTAAATGATTCAATAACTGAACTTAAGAACACAATAACATTTGTAAAATGTAGTAAAACCCAAGAAGACAAATATTTAAACAAATATGTAATAATTTAAAAATCTCGCTAAGAATTTTAACCCAAGATGTAAGAACAAGATGGAATTCTGCATTTAAAATGTTAGATGAGCCAATTAAATATAAAGATATAGTAAAATTACTTAATGAAATGGAATTACAATTTTGCAGTTTGGATGTTAATAAATTGAATCATTTGCATTACATTTGTAATTTTTTAAAGAAAATTTGAAGATACAAATAGAGCACTTTCGGACATCTACTACCTAACTACATACATTAAACTTTATTATTTAACCAAAATTAGTTCGATTTCGAATAAAAATAGAAATAATCCATTTCTTGATGATATTGTAAAGCCCATGAAAATTAAATTTAGTAAATATTTTAAAAAGAGAAAATAGAATATTCATTAACGGTGAGGGAGTTCCTTAACTAGTGCTGAGATGGCCCAATAAAATAATGACACGTGGCACCACTCAAGGTAGTTATAAGGGAGAGAAAAGATTTGATTTAAATTTATTGCATTGAGCGGAGCCACGTGTCATTATTTTATTAGGCCACCTTATTGCTACTAAAGAAACTCCTTTTATCGCTAGTGAATTTCCTATTTTCTCTTTTTAAAAAATAATTCCATACTTACTATATTTGCAACCGTTATAGATCCACGATGTATGTTTGATGAAATAAAAATTCTAGTAGATCGATTTTATTAAATAATGTTTAAGAATTAGTTAATGACATTAAAATATGTTTAGATATTATGTACTATATATGAAAATATGTATGATGATGAATAACTAAATACAAACCAACCCACTATTCAAGAAAATAGAAAATCAATAATGTCTTATGTATTCAACCTAAAAAAGCTAGGCAAACTAATACTTTTTTCAATGAATTTCACTACTATTTAGAAAGGGCTAACGCAAATAATTATTTACCAAACCGCTATGAAGATTTTAATATTTTGGCTTGGTACAAATCACAGGAGAAAATATATTATGTGCTTTCCAATATGGCTTGTGATATACTAATCTCTCTGGTGTCCACAATAGCATAAGAGTCTATTTTTAGTGTAGGTAGAAAAGTGTTAACGGAGTGGGGAGCTCAATAGCAGCAAATATATTAGAAATATGTATTTGCTTTACGGACAGGCTGCATGCTGAATAAAGAGATCAAGGAAGATCAAACGAATTAGATCAAGGGAACTCACCGGAGAATGATTAAAAATTAAAGACTTCTACATTATTAAGTCTTTATTTTTTTCCTCTTCACAAATGTAATTTTTTCATTCAGAATTCTACTATTATAACTTATTATGTAATTTTTCTCATAATTCTCTTGAAAAAATTACTAAAAACAAATTGAGGGTGACGACCAGGGTCCTCTCCCTTCTCTTCGGGTTTTGTATAATTTTTAAAGAGATTTATATAATTAATTTGTTAATGTAATGATATTCCATATAATAAAATTTTATTTTCATAACCTTTTTTATTTGTTAGAACTAACTAAACTAAGTTAACAACTAACATTACTAACCAAAATTCTAATTTTAAAAATAAAAAAAACCCGGGAACTTGCCCTGTAGGCCATGCCAGCGTGCCTTGCCTGAGTGGGCTTGTCATGCCTAGGCAGAGCCATGCCTGGCACAGCCCGAGCCATGCAATGCACTGCCTAATTGCCATACCTACATGGTTTCCACCCCATAATGGGCCATTATTTTGAGAAAAGATAGTATAGTGAGTTTTCCAATAATAATGATAATGAAATTATCACACTTCTTACTTATAGACGTGCATGTATCTATCTATCTATATATATATATATATATATATATATATATATATATATATATATATATATATATATATATATATATATATATATATATATATATATATATATATATATATATATATAGTTATGTCTGGCACAAAATGGTTTACTATAATTAATCGATCTTGAGTCTAGTAGAGCGACAATGGAATCCAAATCTATTATACTTATTTGAACTAACTTGAGAAGTCTAAGCTCTGATATCAACTATAATAGTAGATATCAGCTAATAGCTAAGTCTTTCGGTGACGTATAATAAGATATCTAACCTTGCAATTACTATATATATTAGCACAAAGGAATAAATATAATACATAAATCTTTAAATCATTAAATATTCAAAGATTAAAATTTAAGTCTAGGCTCTTAAAGTTGGGTGTGTTGTGCAGTTATCATTTTTGGCGATGGCCAAATCAGGTATCATCTCCATAGAGTGCAGTTATCATCTTTAGCAATGCCGAATCAGTTATTGTCTCCATCGACGCTAGAACATGTTATCATCTTTGCCGACACAGAAGCCTATTATCATCTTCACCAACACCCAACTCATTATAATCTATGCCAACATTTGGCATGTTATCACCTCCATCGATGTCCGACCTTAAATAGATCATTCTTCTTTGCCGACAAACCCCATCCCTTATTAGATGGTTCAAGTATAGTTTTAGTAAAATCCATATAACCTTTTCCATATACCTCTAATTGAGATGATCTTGGACTCATTAGAAATAGACTTCATTGATCTACAACTTTGTTATAATCTTTTGCGAATTCCTGCTATATCCTTGTTAAAACTCAGTTTGAAGTTGAACTTGTTGAATCAGCAAGACCCTTACACTAAGTTCGATATATCCATGTTATCCTTTGATCACAAATTACGATTAAGCACATAATATATTTGTTAGAAAGGAAATTCTATTATCTACACCTCTCCTAAACATTATTTCTCTAATTCTAATTGTATAAAAATCTAAAAGTTGTTCAAAATCTCTGAACTTGCATTACGACTATACAACGCTGAGACCTCTAAAATTCCTTATGCTCGTCACCTCCATTGTGTGCTTCACCTAATAGTTATTGTGATAAGCAATGCTTATCATGTATGTTATTTCTGAAATGATAAGAAAAACCTAATTACTCTATTTGATGTTGATTCATCAAGACTATCATTCCTTACAGAGGAAAGCGGAATGCTTGAAGGTAGGGAGCTGTATGAGCAGCAACATCTACATATGGCTCGTGGATAGAAATAGCCTTGTTGTACCTCATTCTAGTCTTCAATGGGATTTGCTCTTTATTTTGGAAGATGCTCATATTATGCTTATGAGGTGCAGGGCTTTGCATCTGACATTTGCAAGGCTTCTCTCTGTGGGAACCAATGTCCTGACATATTTGTTCAATAAACCCTAGGCTCCTGTAAACTCTATCCTGATTTGCTTCGTATTATTTGGATATGATTGGATTATTTAATTCATACTTAGTCACTCAAACTCCGCCTACTCATATCCGTTATCCATGCTAACACTATCCATCCTAGCCAACACTTTCTTCCCTGCCAACACCATTCACCTCCACCAATACTATCCATCCTCGCTAACATTATCCATCTTCGCCAACACAATCCATCCCCACCAATGCTACCCATCTCACCACTACCCTTTTCTGCCAACCTACTCTCTTTGCCAGCATTACTCATTTTCGTCAACTCTGTTAATGTTGCTTATGCTCACTGACCTAGTTATGTTTGCTGAGTTGATTCACCTCCACAAATTGACTGTCTTTACCAACTTGACTAACCTAACTAACAACTCTTCCTCTCTAATCTTACTCTTCTTCGTCAACTCTCTCTTTAAATTTTAATCCAAAACTCATTCAGTATCTTTATCAAGATTTGACCTAGGATCAATTTTATTACATAATTACATAGTTGATTTAATTATCTTACTTGATTAACAATTTATTTGATAATTCTTAATCCTACTTAGAATTAACATGAACAATTATACTTGAATTAACTAGTTATTGCATGATATGTTAATTCAATCCTATAGCATTATAATAATTTACTTGCATGGAAACTACCTTACTGGTTTTATGCATATGCATCTTGCTCTACATGGATATGTATTGGGACACTGACTTGCTTGAAGCATTCTGTCTTTAGATGTGACTTGACTTGCATGCTAAATAATCGTGATATCGACTTTGCATGACACAATATATGATGTAACATAACTTGATTCATGAATTATTTTGCCTGACTTAGTCTTCACTAAAGCTTGTACAGCTTGTTAAATTTGATAACGAGGGGAATGTGGGAATTGAAGGGATGAATGCACACCATATAAGGGAGTTATATAAAGGTTGATCTATAGAAATAACCCTGTCTTGCTGTAAATCCGGACTACATTAGAAATAACCCTATCTTGCTGTAAATCCGGACTACATACTTGTCTTGATATCTAACTAGGTTGCGATTGGATATCCAACTAGTGTTGTGATATAATATCCAGCTTTGACTATGCCCTGATAATTCAATTTATATTGTCACCTCTTTCTAGCCCAAAACATGACCAAGCCATAGTCCGGGGTTTATAGGATACTCTCTAGATATGTTGACCATTCATTGCTTAATTCCAATTAATAATAAGGACTTAAGACTTGGAACTAATGCCATAATCATGCATGAGGGTTAGGTGTTAATCATACTTGCATATTATGGAAACTATTCACATATTTCATTCTTGCAATTATAATTATTGCATAACATTATTGCATATTCACATATGATTCCTATTTAGGTATGGAAATACTTAGACATGATGGATATGAGATTGCTGACATATCTCTTTAATAAGATTTGAGAAACTAAGAAGATGCCAAATGAATAGAGAAAAAGTATCCTAGTACCTCTATGCATGAGCAAAAGTAATATTCAAAGTTGTTCTAACTACTATCAAATATACTCATGTGTCATATATGAAGCTCTAGGAAAGATAATTGAACATAAATTAAGACAGAGTGTTAAAATATTATAGGACCAGATTGGATTTATGATAGAGCAATCGATACAGAAGCTATTCATTTATTTTGTAAACTTATGGAGAATTTTTTTTAAGAAATAAAGATTTATAGATGGTACTTATTGATTTAGTAAAAATATATGATAAGATACCATGAGAGGTATTTTGGTGGATATTGATTAAGAAGGGAGTCCAAGCAAATATATTAACATAATTAAGGATATGTATGATAGAGTAGTGATAAATGTCAAAACTTGTGGTGGCGTAAAAGTAATTTTTCAATCACAACTTAATTGCATTAAGGATCTATATTGAGTCTATTCTTATTTTTTTATAGTAGTGGATGAACATACCAGGGTTATTCAGGTTGAGATACCTTGGTGTATATTATTTGCTAATGATATTGTGTTAGCCGATGAGACAAGAGCAGGGTGAATGCCAAACTAGAGTTATGGAGGAAACATTAATAGTCTAGAGGTTGTAGACTGAGAAGATCCAAAATGGAATATATGAAGTGTAAATTTAGTAAACAACTAACTCTAGAATATAGTGATGTGACACTGGACAGACAAGAGATTTAAATGAGTAATTGGTTTAGCTATTTGGATTTTATTATTCAAAATTTTTTGAGAGAATAATAGCGATGTTAATCATTGGTCCAAGCTGGCTAGTTGAAATGGAAGAGTGTAATGGGAGTTTTATACAATCGTAACATTCCGTTAATGCTAAAGGCCAAATTTTATAGGATAGCTATTATGTCAGCTTTATTATATGGCACAGATGCATGGCTATAAAAAAGCATCATTCGTAGAAGATAAGCACAGTAGAGATGCACATGTTTCATTTGATGTATGGCAACACTAAGAGAGATAAAGGGATAAATAAGTTTGTACTAAGTTTGGTGTAGCCTAAAAAGAAGATGCGAGAAAATCATTTACGACAGTTTGGTCATGTGTAATGTAGACCTATAAATGAAGCAATTCGACGAGCTACAAGAAAATAGGGAATTCGTAACAAGTCATCACTAAATACATGAAAGTCGTCACTAAAACTTTTTATGATGACTTTTGTGACAACTTTTAATTGTTATGTATACCTCCGTTACGAATGCCATTTACGATGACTTTATGATCTCGTTACGAAAAATCTTTCTTTAATGACGACATTTAATTGTCACCAAAAGGTTCTACTATGACGATATTTGTTGTTACTGAATGTCTGCCTTTCGTGTCAACGATAATTGTCACCGTATATAATACGTGACAAGTAAATATCGTTACTATAAAGTGCCTACTGTGACATTATTCATTATCACTAAAATGCTTCCTTTCATGACAACAGTAGTGATCACCAGATACATTATGTGACGATTTACTATTGTCACAAAAATATACATATTATTACGTGATAACCTCTTCTGTGACAAACTTTGTTGTCACGAAAGATGAATAGTGACATGCGATATATGTTGTCACTAAAAACATATGTTGTCACTAAAAACATATTTTGTGACAATCATTGTTGTCACTAACTACTCCTTTTTGTGACAATTTTTGTCGTCATGATATATTTTTTTAGTGACAATAATAGAAAATTGTCATTAAAGAAGATATTTACTCACAATAAATTTTGTTACTTAAAAACTGATTTAGTGACAAATTTTATAGTTGTCATGAATTTTTAGTCATGAATTTTATATTTTCTTGTAGTGTTATTATGTCGGAGAACTTAAAAGAGGCAAGGAAAGACTGGAAAAAATATGGATGAATGTGATACGAAAAGATATGAACGCTAGAGTTTTGAATGATGACATATTACTTAATAGAAATGCATGGAGAAGGATTATCAATATGATTGGTCTGGCATGAATCTATTTTGGTTCATGTAGCCTACCCCAAGTATTCTGGATAAAAGGCTTAGTTATTGTTGTTAAAATTGTTGTACATATTTTTAATTGTTTGTTAACATTCTCCAGTTATTTCTTTACTGAGTCTGAATTTCTCTCACTTGCTCATGTGTCAGAAACTTTGAGGACCTACTAGTTGAAGATCCTTACTTTTAGGTGTAAGTAGACCCCATCTGATCATTGAAGACTTTCTTTACTAATGATTTCTTGTTTTGTAGTTACTATATTCAGTCTCAGCTTATATTCCTGTTGTTCAGTGAGTTATGTTTTTTTAATGTAATCCATTGTATGCAATATCCCTTACAATCATCTATATTGTAATTTTCTTTAGAATTGTCTTGAATAATGCATTGTATTACTAATGGGATATATCTATGTAATTCCTTCCTATTTTTGCACTATAATTGCATAGTTCATTATTATAGAAGGCCTTACATACTCATTTTTTGGGTTCCGGTCAATTGTGCCTTACCCAGAATGGGATACATCGCTAAAATTTTTAGAGTTCAATTTAGAGTATTACAATATACAATTGGAATGTGTATGGATGATAGATAGCATGCCTTTTCTATAAATGACACCAATTATTAATGACAAATTTTGTCATTTAGGTCTCCTAAGACAATTTAAGTACCAAAAAGATTGGACTCCAGATTGACTTGCATCTGACTTTGGTAAGATGAGTGAGTTGCCGAAATGCGGAATCCTAGTCAAGTATTTACAATAAGATTATCAAATAGTAAATAAAAATTATTCAGAAATATATATACATAGATATTTTACAAGGTTCAATCAGGGTAAATCTCGGATCTATGTCCTAGGCGGAATGTTGACCGTTCAATGTGAGCTTATTTGAGAAAGATCGGTGATTACAATCTCTCGATAGCTCTCTACTCTCGTTTCTTTCGAGGGTCTACAAGTTCTCAATTATTGAGTATCTAGAGAAGATGTCCTCCTCATGAAGAGGGTGTATTATAGTTATTTGATGGTGGAGTTGTAGTTAAATTGGAATTCATACAGCTTCTTGATATATGATGGATTATGTTTCTTTTAGAGAGGTTTTCTTGTCTTAGAAGAATCTTGATTAACAAAGAATTCTAATTCGAGATCAGTTGAGTCTCTTGGACTTCATAATCTTAATGGAAGTTTGATAGGCCTTCCTCTTGCAGGCCAGGGCCAGTCAATTTTTGAATCTGTAGTGGGACTTAGGCAGTTACTTAACTAATGACAAGTCACACATGATAGTTCGGCACTAGTATCACCATTATTCAAATAAGTCAACCTTGTATTCAGGGTTTACTGTATCTGTAACACCTTGCACTACAAGGTACGGGTAGCATTCAGCGATGTATCAAAACATACACCAAGCCTAAAAGTAAAATTAATAAAGGGATTACTACTACTACTTGGTCATATACATTTATATACAGAATGAATAATATGAAGACAAACATAATTTATTCCAATAAAATAATAATGAAATCAAAGAATACCTGAGGTCCAAAAAATAATAACCCTTATTACAATTTTCGACTTAGAGTCTGGAAAATAATGAACATAGTTGAATGATATTGTTTATTTTACTGAAATGACAAAAAATAGATAAAAAAAGATCTTCTAATAGAAAGTTGTGAAGCAGAAGCACCTATTGAGTATTTGCTAACTCTTTGAGATATCATTCCACTTGTCATGGTTATTTTTCTCAGTAACTTGCAAACACCATTATCTGAGCATGACCAACCAGGATCGTTATAACGACCTAATATGTGCTACAAAAAGAATTATAATAACACAGAGGTACACTATGTGTGATGTGTATGTGTGTATAATGCATAAAATAAATGACATAGAAAATGTATGAGAGCATTACAAAAACTGTATCTTGTCAAGTGAATTTTGGATTTAATTATACTTATATGATAGTAATAATCAACATGTAGTTTATGCATGTTATGAATGATATTATAGCAAATGTAGAAAATGGAATTAAAAATGCATATAAAACATAATATGTTGTATTGATGTCTATGGGACTATTATGTGGAAATACCACATATTTTAATAGGGTCCCGCACATGCCTAGGACCACGACCCTATGACTCCTATTACTGTCCCAGGAAATACCATTAGGTACTCACAAATGATGGACGAGTATATATTTGGGGCCCAAGCCCTATAATTTGATGTTAGCGAATGATTATTTTGTTTGAAATTTATTTATTTAATGTTATTATAATGACAACCTTGGATTACAAAAGAACTAGAACTCAAACTAAAACTAATGAATATCTATTTAGTTTTTTATATAATATTCATTTATAACATGTAGGCATTACCTTACGATATGAAAAGAAACATGATATTTCTTTATATCAAATATAAAAAAGATAAATTAAATATATATAATATAAATATTTGGAAATAAGTATAGAAAATGTAAAATAAAAATTGTAATATTTGGATACCATATGAATATATTTTTTTATCAATAACAACATAATGTAATATTGCTATTATTCTATTCACATAGAAATATATGAATGTACTGAATGTTTAGACATGAAGTTTACAGATATGAGATATAAAATATGTATAAATATCCAAGGTGTTTATTTTTATCTTTTGTTGTTTTATTTAAACTATTATCTTCTTTTTCATTCACCGTTTCTCTACTCCAAAAAGGAAAGATTTTATGGTTTTTCTTCTTTTTATTTTCCTTCTTTCTCTCTCTTCTATAACTGAACAGAAAAGAAGAAGCAGTTTTTTCATTTTCTTTTCTTTTTAATTTATTATTTAAAATCCATAAAAGAATTTACTATGACATTCCTAACTAAAGATGATATATCAGAGGATATTTTATGTGGATAAAAATTTTATAAACTAGTCATTAAAATCAGTAATCTATCCTATAAATTAAATTAAAGAAGAAAATTTTGAAATCTTCAATTAACATTTCTTCCTAATTAAATTGTATTATACAAAAAAAATAAATCAAGAGAGAAAAAGAAAATAGTGCTACATGACTACAACACAAAGATTTTGAAAAGATTAATGTTAAGTTCCTAGAAAAAATAATATAGATGATTTCTAAAGTAAGAACAAATTACTTATCTTTTCACAGAAAACTCTAAAAAGCTTGGAAGACCATCACTCTGAAAAGTGATGGCTAACAATTCAGATCTCATTCTTCTTCCTTTCTCTTCTTCTCTTTTCTTTCTTTTCTTTTTTCCCCTCTTTTTTTTCTCTTTTTTTCTCTCCTTTTTTCTTTCTCCTTCACCGATTTTTTCTTTTTTTGTTTAGCCTTGCAGCTGAATGATTAGTATCATATTTTTCATTATTTTCTCCCATATTTTATCTATTTTTGTATATAAATAATTGCTGCTTAAGTATATTTAGTATGTTTTTATAGATAATAAAGGATTTATAAGAAAGAGAAGAAGAATAAGTAAATTTGTCAAGAATATGAGCTAAGAAAGTCAATTAAGGTGAAGATAGAAACTCAATTATAACAGTAATAACTTTAAGAATATTTTCGGCCAGCATAATGCTTGAACTGGAAATATTAGTGGAGGAGAAATTTGTATATCTCAGAATTATCTTGGAAACAAGCTCAAGAACTTCTCAATCCAAGTTCATATGCAAAACTTATGGTCATTTTACTGAAGTGTTGCAGAATAAAATATCGGGTCCAGCAAGCTACGAGTGTGCTGAAACTAATTTCAGGTTCTGGTCTTGAAAAATAGAATTTTGAGCCATCTAACCTCAATCATTGGTTCCTAATAAGTATGGATTGGATTATAATTATATATATTGAGATTAGTTTGTATTAGATTAGGATTATATATTTTGTACTGAGTTTGATAGGAGTACAATTGTATTTAGATTATAAATACCCCTTGAATCCTTGAAAATTGGGATGGCTTTTTAGATGCAATTTTGAGATACAATTTGGTTAAATAAAAATTAGGGTTCTACCGAATGGCTGACGGCTATTATACCGAGCTCCAGAGGTAATTCCATTGTTGTTCAATGCTTTCTAGAGAGTAGAAATATTTTAGTTACTTTTTATATATATTTAATTGCTTTCTAATTTGGATCTTAAATTGATTTTATAGATAAACAAAAAGTATTTTTTAAGTAGTAACATGAATATCTAAATTAATTTAGCTGTAGGATGTAAATAAAACTAAGAATCAACCATATAATTGCTTTTTATTGTTTTCTTTCTGAATTAAAATAATAAAGATATGATTTTTCTATGAAATGATTAAAATACAACAACTTGTAGATTACTCATTTGATAAGTTATACTCATTTGATAGGTTTGGGATTATTAGTTTTCATCTTCTTTACAGAATTATCTAATGATTTAGTTTATTTTATGAAAAGTAGTATTTTTGATGAGTTATACTTGTACGTCACTTGATAGCTCATACTTAGAGCACTTTAAATAAATATTAAAAACTAAAAGATCAATTTTTATGATAGGAAGAAGATAATAGAATTAATACATAGTTGTGAACTTGTGAACTAGTGGATTCCATATCCTAGGCTAATTAGAATAACTAAAAATATCAACTTAGAACCCATAATTAGCTGGCTAGAATAATAGGAGAAGGTAGAACACAAAACACCTTAAATTCTTGTGAGAACAAACTTTTTACGCTACAACTGACAATGTGCGCTTGCAGTAAATTATTCACATCAAGTTTTTAGTGTCGTTGTCGAGAATCAATGGTGTTTTCTTATTTTTCTGATATTTTACGGGGTTAACAGTATGTATTTAGTATATAGGGACCTTAAACAACAAATACAAGAAGTTAAAAGGGACCAAAAGAATATTTGAGGAGCACTGCAAAAACCAGGGTGCCAAATTCTCTGAATTTACCACTAAACACTAGCAACTGCTGCCATTTAGTGACAAAAATTTAAAATCTTTGCCCCACTTTTTTCCTGTTTTGTATTTTTGGTCTCTGGTTCAATAAAAAATATAAAAAAATAAAAAAAGTTTTTGATTTTTTCTTTCTCTTTTCCATCTCTTTCCCTCTCCACATTTTCAAAAAAATCATAAAAAAATATTTCAAAATCATTTTTTGTATCTGAATGTAATTATTGTTATGAACCATATCATAATTATCATTAGTGTTCATAGATAGAAAGTTCATTAGGAGTACATCATGATCAAATTCACACCACATATCTTAAACCTACGAGTGTTTCCAATGTAGAAAATTACAATTGTAAATGGATGAATAATTCTAATCAAGAGAGTCCTCCATCTGATCCTTTCTTGATAGATTATTCATCTACATATTCTAAATTCAATAATAAACAAGATATTCAATTAAACATGTTAAATGAAATATTAAAATGATTAGAAGTGAGGTATGCATATCATGAGAATTACTTATAACTACTTCAGAAATGTCATCGAATATATACTCAGATCCATCATATCAAATATCAAATTTTACTCATGATTGTGAGATGCAATCATTCGAGGAAAACAAGGAAGCTTACAATTATGAGACTGAGAAGTAAGCACGTAAAATAGAGCAAGGTATGAAAGTTTTGCTAAAATCATCCTCTCAAACTGTATTTTATATGGAAGATTTCCTCAAAATAATTTCTCATTCTAAGATTTTTGAAAATCAACCATCTAATTTTTTGAACATATCTAACTCTAACAATCAACCAGTTTAGTTATCTTTTAAACTTGATATGATTTAAAATGAGTTAAATAATTTTGTGCATAATAAGTCTATTCTTTAATATTGTAATCAACCTATTTAGACTATTATGAAAATAATTATGAAGAAACAAGTGATAAAGGAAAAAAAATTCTTGGTGATTTGCCTTATGATGAGCTTGCTAGTGAAATATTATCTTTCGATTCTTTTGATGAAAATTACGAAAAAATTTGTAAAGAAGAATTTTTATTCCTTCATAATAACTTAACTAATGATAAGCCCACTACTATGGCATTTTCTTTTGAGAATTTTGATGATAGTTTTGAAAAAAAATTGCATAACGAGTCCAGAATACTAGAAGAATGGAAGGAATCTCAAAAGGAAGACCTCATGGTACTTAATAACTTAAAAGAGCGATCCAAAATCGAGCTCATGATTCCACCACACCAAGGTGAGTATGTTATTTTACATATTATTAAGACCGAAATACTTATTGACATGAAAGATGGTAATGGGTTCCAAGTTCAAAATTTTACTATTGAATAAAAGAAAGAAGGGCATGTATAAATTGAGAAAAACCAAATATAAGATGGAGAGATTAAATGCAAAATTTATATAAAGGCTAAGTTCATCTATATCAAAATATATAAATACACACTGTGAAAGTGGAAAGTGATCAAGAGATCGTAACCACTCTAAATTTTCTAGTACATGTATAGTATTTGTATAATAGTTTTCATATTTATTTTACCACCCATGGTTCATGTATGAGGGCATACATCAGTTTAGGTATAGGGAAGTGGGTTAGGAGATTTTTTATGTTTTTCTAGGATTTTAAGTTTTTTTATGATTTTATTTTATTTTTAGATTTTTTTGGATTTCTTTATTTTACACTTTGGCTCGTTTTTAGGATATAAAACAATTTTAAAAAAAATAAAAAACTAAAAAAAATAGTTTTTTGCAATAAATCAATCTTATTACAGATAAAAGAATAAATTTAGATTTGAAATTTGATAAGAGAGTGATTGGATAATACACTTAGAATTTTATAAAAAATAAAAAATCAAAAATAAATACCGCTAATATAGTAGTTTTGAGATAAGTATACATCTATTTTCACTTCATAATAGTTTATTAGGTTAAAGATAAAAATAATAACAATTGAGTAGTCTTTTCTCTCTAAAAAAATAGAAAAAAAAAAAGAATAAAGAGGTGAGCCTGGTATTTAAGGCAATAGTCTTTTAGAAATAAAAAATAAATTTCTTAAGAATTACTAAGTAGTTGGGTTTTTGCGCCTAAGAAAGTGTGAATATTCACATGAACGGTGTTTTTAAGAGATAGAGTATGATCCGAGTAATCAGATATTTGTACCTAGGTAAGCGTGAGTCTTTGCATGAGGGGTAAAATATTTAGAGTATAATTTGAGTAATTGTGTATTTGCACCTAAGCAAGTATGAATCTTCAAATGAAAGGTGAAATATTCACAAAAAAAGATGAAAAAGAACAAAAAAAGTAAAAAAGAAAAAAATTATTTAGAGAGAAGAAATGAATCATGAGTTAGAATTTCAGTTTAAAACCGAAGTAGACTATTACACATGCACGTAAATATATAGCAGCAAATGAATTATTTATTAGTGGATATTGAAAGATAATATTTGAATTTTTAATTAAAATGATAAGTGTATTTGATATAATACTTGACTTGAAAATTTATAATCTAAATGTATTCTTGAGTTTATATAGTAGTAAGATTAATTGTAAAAAATACCAAAAAGATTCTTCTTTTGTATAAGACTTTTATTTTTCTTGATTTCTGATTATCTTTATTTTTGTTTTTATTATTCCTTAATCTATTTTCTTCACGATATTTGTGGGTAACATCGCAGTAAATTCTTACGAGACACAATTCGTCTACTAGGGTAATATAGGGGTTTAACGACTTATTGCACATGCTAAGTGCAACCGTGATTTATGTGAAAGTAAGTTAGAATTTTTCTTTTTTTAGATTTAGGTTTAGCTTGAGAACTAGCAAAATATAGGTGTGCAGGTGCTTATTGTATTATTTTGCATTTTTTCTATCTTTTTTTGTATATAAATAATTGCTATTTATTTATATTTAGTATTTTTTTTATAGCTAACAAAGGATTTGTAAGAAAGAGAAGAAGAACCAAAATTGTCAAGAATATGAACAAAAAAATTCAATTACGGTGAAGATAGAAACACAAATGCAGCAGCAACAAATTCAAGAATATTTTCAGCCAACATAAAACTTGAACTGGAAAAATTTGTATAGAAGAAATTTATATATTTCAGAATTATCTTTGAAACGAGTCTAATAACAACTCAATATGAGTTCGTACGCAAAAATTATGGCCATTTTACTAAAGTGTTTCATAATGAAATATCCGATCCAGCAGGCTATAGGTATGCTGAAACTATTTCAAGTTTTGACCTTGAAAAATAGTATTTTAAGCTATCTAATCTCAACCATTATTTCCTAATAACTATGGATATGATTAGGATTATATATATCTTGATATTAGTTTGTATTGGATTAGGATTATATATTTTGTACTGAGTTTGATAGGAGTAGGATTGTATTTAGATTATAAATATTCCTTGAATCCTTCTAAATTGGGATGACTTTTTAGATGTAATTTTGAGATATACTTTGATTAAATAAAGTTTAGGGTTTTTCCGAAGGGTTGACAACTGCCATATCGAGCTTCAGAGATAATTCTATTGTTGCTCAAGTTGTTCAGTACTTTCTAGTGAGTAGAAATATTTTATTTGCTTTTGAGATAAATTTAATTGCTAGAAATATTTTATTTGAATTTTAGATAAATTTAATTGCTTTCTATTTTAGATCATTAATCACTTTCATAGAAAAAAAAGTAGGATTTTTAAGTAGTAACATAAGTAGCTAACTTAATTTAGCTCTAGAATGTAGATAAAATTAGGAATCAACCATGTAATTGCTTCGTATTGTTTTCTTTCTAAAATAAATAATAAAGATATAATTTTTCTATGAAAAGATTAAAATACAACAATTCATAGATTAATACTTTGATAGTTTATACTTGAATTAAGTTTCTTGATAGCCTATGTTTAGTTAGAGTTTAGAGTTATTGGTTTTCATCTTTTTCATAGAATTATCTAATGATTTAGTTTATTTTTATGGAAAGTAGCATTTTTGATGAGTTATACTTGCACGTTATTTGATAGTTCATACTTAGAACACTTTAAATAAAGATTAAAACTAAAAGATCAGATTTTATGATAGAAAGAAGATAATTGAAATAATAATTCATTGTGAACTAGTGGATTTCATATCCTAGACTAATTAGAATAACTAAAAATATCAACTTAGAATCAGTAATTAGGTTGTGAGAATAATACGAGAAGCTAGAATGCAAAACAACTTAGATTCTCATGGGAATGACCTGTCTGTACTACAATTGACAATATGTGCTTGCAGTAAATTATTCATATCACTGACCCTAGAAGAGATTTATTTTTATACTTCTTTTGTTTTTGGTTTTGCTGTTAACCGGTGAAGGAGAGGAAGAGTGATTTGAGTTTGTTTATTTTTTTAATTTTGATATTTACATATTTTTATTAATATTAAGATAAGTTTAAGTAGAGTTAAATTTTCGTAATCCAATCCAAACTCTATTAAATTTGTTATCATCCAACATAATAATATTTGAGATAAGCTCAAATGATAAGTTAGATAAAAATAAGATCGGTTAAAATAATAATAATATTATTAACATTGTTACTCTTGCATTATTTTTTTATTTAGATAATATATTTAAAATTAAATAAACACAACAATATTGTATAGATAAAAAGAAAATATTAAATAGGGAAATTGGGATGTTACATTATTTACAGTCTAGTCCAACTTCCCAATGCTTTATTGCATATCAGTCCAAGACATTCACAGTTTCACTGTTGTTTTTTTATATTTTTTTTATCCAAATATTCTTTATAGAGTTACCATCAATTTAGATTCCTATTTAGGAACCTTCACACAATTATTATTAGGACTCATAATTGCAGCTTTGTTTCTCTAGTAGGAACCTAACTAACTATTCGCCATAAAATCTTAAATGATTCTTTTTATTGGATTTTCTCAATAAAATATTACAATTTCAGTTGTTTCCCATTTACAGAAAATGAGAAAAATCTAATTCCCTCTTTGTTTAAAACTGGATTCTAGAGTAATTATGAAGGACGATCTTTTCCTCCGTTGACACTCTGTATAAAATTTTACTTGGTAAGAGTTTCAAGTTTTTGATAGCACCGACACATGGATGGCATAGGCTCTCTCTATAATGTTGATCTCCCGATCCCCTTTTCCTCCTAAACTTCTGCTATGTATAGAGCTTTGGAGACTCTTGAGGTTATGTAACTGTCCAACTATTGTCCTCCACGATCTGAATATTAATTTCCTGCCTTTTGATCTGGTGGATTTGTATTAAATCTCCAGAACTTGTAACTGAAGTCTTTAATCCTCTGGATCGTAATTGAAATGCAGATCTCAAGATTTAGATTCTTGTTTCTTCTGAATGAAAATCGAAACGCAAGTCTCAGACTTTAGATTCGCGTTTTAATCTGAATGACAATTGGAACGCGAGTCTCAGACTTTAGATTCGTATTTCAATTTGAATGACAATTGAAACACAAATCTCAAACTTTTAGATTCACATTTCAATCTGATGGCATGTTCGCTGCTCGCATAATATACTTAGACACGATGATGAGACCCTACGGAGTCTGTTCTCATTATTAAGTCTGTTAATCTAGAGAAAGAGATTCGTACATCAATTTCATTCGTGAGTCAAAGATCGCGTCTCAGTTTCTATGGAAAATAAAACACAATTCTGTGAAGACCATGACTTATTTCCTCTGTAGTTTTTATTCGCGGATCTCTCTTTATGAAAAATGATCTCAACAAAAGAAAAATTCGCCAACAAAATCCCCTCCAAAGTTTTCACAACTCCATAGTTTTGGAGGTGTTTTGAAATACTTTGGATAATTTGGCAAGAATGCAATCTTCGCAGATTTTGCACTTTGAAAGGAAATACGACTCTGTATTAGAATCGCAAATTACATGCTTTTAGGAAAAATACAACTCCATATTAGAGCAGTGGATCTTGCACTTTATGCGGTATATCTGAAATTTTATCACTTTTCTGGCGTAGGGATCGAGATGTTCTCTGAGCTTCACTAATGAGGAGATCCTCATAAGATTTGGGCTAGAGATCTCGTCCATCAAATCATCTGCTATAAAATTTTATACTCATATTTTAGGGTACTTTAACACTTTCTGTAAAAAAAAAAAATTGAACTCCAAATTTCCCTTCAACTTTCAAGACCCTTCATCTTCAAGCTCCTTTTATCCTCAATTTTCTTCAAACTTCTTTTATGCCAAATTTTTCTTAAGAATTTTAAGAGGATGACGAAGAAAGCTTCATCTCCTAGTCCATCTGGCAGTGGTTCTCAAAATCCTCAGGCTACTTCTAGCTCCATAGTAGTTTGGCAGGAGCCTTTGGTTGGAAGTGATTATCTTACTTCATATCATATTTTCAATTTATACTCTGACCCTAAGAGAGCATCTTCTTTTTCACAATTTTGTTTTAATTCTTTCTTCTATTCATGCAGTGAATTATTCCTTAGCAGAAAGATCATTATTTTGGCCATACAGAAGGATACGATGGTGAAAAACAGTTTAGGTTTAGTTGAGTCTTTCCAGCTTTTGCCTTACCTGATGGCCGTGAGAGAAAGAGTAAAATCTTAAACCCTACTCACCTTACATTGTGAGAATTCATGACTACTGCTCGTTTTGAGGGAAAGCATAGAACTTTATTGAACAAACCTCCTTTTCTGTCAGGTGATCATATCCCAATCCCTGATGACTGTTTAGATGATGGAATCTATAAGTGGCTCCATCAAGTTAACGATCGTGACTTGTTTCTTCCTAACATGAGAGGTCTTATCCATTTTTGTATCATCAACCCATTTCTATTCCAAAAACCATGGATTGGCATTTAAACAAGCTGCAAGAGAGTGTTTTGCTAGGTGGATTCAATGCACAAGGTGCATTTACTCTTTCTACTGGAAAATATTTCTGTGAATTATTTTCCGGATCATTTAAGCAAGACCTACCTTTGGGTGAAACTCTAGTGATTGCCGAAACTTTCTTACACCGTTTTGTTGATGTACAAGGAGAATTTCCGGTCCAAAATTTCTGTTATGTTGGATGGATCCATTGTTCTTCTAAGGGAGAATGGGCTATCTTAATCAAATATTTCTTAAGAGTTTTTGTGGACCAACTGAAGCACATAAATCTTTATGTGCTATAAGGGCAACTTAATATGGAATTCCTCCTAATTGATTACATTTCTTTTATTTACTGGAAATGTATAATCCTGATACTTGTACTTTCTTTATGCCTCGTGGTGAACTAGGGTTTGCCCTTTATGAGATGCATGAGACTTGAGGATTACTTATGGGAAATATTTCTTATGAAGAATATGTCCCCATAGGAGAAGAGCTTATTTATTGAAAGTTCTGAATCCCATGATTTACGATACTTACTAGGAATTATTTTGCCACTATCACATTTGTGCTCACATGTCTAATGCTTGCAACGTGAAGCAAAAGAAGTGGCTACAGGATCTTCTTTCCAATTTAACGAGGAACAATTCTGATTTAACTCGTCTTTCTCCAATTTCTGAAAAAGAGGTCGAAGAAAGGATTGTTCACTGTGGAATAGATGTATACATTACTAAATCAGATGAGGATATCTTCAAGGCCAGAACATTCTTTGAAAGTTTTCATTATCAGACTTTACAACCTTTATAAAATCCTATATTGTTGGCAGGTTTCTTGATGTTATGGTTGAAGAAATGTGTGTTCCCATCATAAGAAATTCTATCAATCAGAGTGGTATATCCGACAATATTATTAGCATTTGGCCATCTGCTCAGTTTGCGGCCAGCGATGGTTTGTGTAATTCAAAATGGATTGAGAAAATTGGTTGATAGATTCTGCAATGTCAAGAAAGAGCATCATAATGAGGGAAAATTGATTGTCAAGACTCCAAATCTGCGGGTTGAACTTTCATACACTTATTTAATGGCTTGGATAGTTCTGCACTGCCCTTCACTGATGAGTCTAATTGATACTCAAATAGACTTGAGTTCTCCCAAAGTTTAGTATTATGAGAAATTACACTGGAAAGGAGGTTTTATGGCTGCGATCTGCAGAACAATTTGATATCATGCTAACTATGAGTTATACATATATTTCCCTTACTTTTCAAATGCTGGTTTTGGGGATGAATTCGCAGATATAGCCGGTGTTAATAATTTCACACTCTATCTCCTAAGTGTTTTTGGTGCCTAATAAGCATCCATCCAGGCACTTGGTTCTCTGCTTAGAGAACCATTGTTATATTGAACCCTATTATCCAAGTCGTTTTTTGTAACAATTTGGGTATGATCAATTGTATGTGGGAAATTCAAATACAAACATGAGCTTTACTGGGAATCTATTCGAGAGAGCCACAGCTTGTTTCATTTCATCTCAGGTGGTACAAAGGCGAAGTTCAATCTTCCACTAAAGACTCCAAATTCATCTATGAGTTTTGGCTTTTGC
Organism: Dracaena cambodiana; assembly: GCA_036321105.1. Classification (NCBI taxonomy): domain Eukaryota; kingdom Viridiplantae; phylum Streptophyta; class Magnoliopsida; order Asparagales; family Asparagaceae; genus Dracaena; species Dracaena cambodiana. The sequence continues at coordinate 37,414,815 of JAYEPQ010000011.1, read as the reverse complement.
AAATGGTATTCTGTTGTTCATTCCATACCTCATAACTTTAACTTAAGCCTCACTTGTTTGAGAGACATCAGAGCATGGCATGCTCAAAAGAGAGAGGCTGGTAGCACTAAAGTAGTTGGAATAGAGGATTTTAGAATAGAGTATAACTTCGAAGGATTCGAATCATGAGATGAAAGGAGTACTGCAATAGCCCCATAGATCAACCTACATCTCTTACCATTCCAACTTCTCATTCAAAATCTTCTTTTAAGAAGATCTCTTACAAATGAAAGAAATTAAAGCATCTTAGTGACTTGCCGATCATTCCCCAAGTTGTATTGGTTGAAACTGGTACAACAATACTTAGTTCAGTTTTTGAAACTTCTGAAGAGAAATAAGAAGATGATAATGACACGAACTTGATTCCTCGCTCATCTAAAAAACATTAGTGTCAATGACCTATTTTTCCCAGCGATCCCATTACAGAGGTTCCTTTTACTACACCAGCAGTCGAGCTTTTACCTATTGCTGTTTCTTCTTCAAAAAGACCAGTTTAATTGGTGTAGGAGGAATCCGCTGCCCTACTCTTCTAGTAGTTCAGATTATGAGTGATGATGATGATGATGTTGATAGTAATGTCATTCGCTCCTCTACTCCCCCATCAGACCATGATAAATATACATTTTTAAAGACAGAAGAGAGGGCTGAGGTGTATGGACCTGGAGAGTCCAGTTTCCAACCTCAAGGTCTATTCTGAACTTTACCCATTTATATCATCTTTCATTTCTTTTATCATCATTTAATCATTTCTCTCTCTTTTTTTAGAAATGTTTCCCTCTACTCCAACTTCGAAGTATGTACCTGAAGGTGGTACTTCATTTATTGATACTAAAATTCAACCAGAAATTGCACCAGAAGCTGCTGTGGCTACTAACGCTATTGAAGTCATTGAGGTCACTGAGGTTGAACCTGTTGACCTTGCAGCATCTGTTGAGGATAATGAGGTTACTGCCTCTATTGAAGTTAGAGCCGTTGAAGTTGCTTCTCCTGTTGAAGTTAGAATTGCTGAGCCTACTGCACTCATTGAAACTATTATTTCTTCACCTCGGAGTGCGGTACTATCCACATCTACTCCTGTTGCTACTTTCGCTACAGCTACTTCTTCATCAACAAGTTGTGCAGAAGTGGATGCTCTAGAAGCAGATTTGCTTAATCATACTATTAAAGTTTTTCTTGACTTTCTGGACTGATGTATTAACAAAATTCTGAAAGGGAGTTTTTTTTCTTCAATTGCCAATGTTCTTAATATTTATGCAACCGGCATATCAAGCATTGGTGGAGAAGAAAAAGCAGCTTTGTATAAACTAATAGTAACTCAACTTCATACTCATGTTGAATCTTTATTGAAGATCCATAATACAAATAAGTCAGAAATGGTTGAGACCACTTTCCAAAAACTAATGGAGGAACAATGCAAGCTCTAGAAAAAAGTTAAATAAAAGACTGATGCTTGTCAAGCCCATTTTGATAGAAATCAATTAACCAGCCAGTTTTTATCTGCTCAGATAGAAAATGTTGCTACAACTGTTAAAGGCCATGATGCAGCCATTGCCAGAACTCAGGAGACTATTGGCAAGACTCAAGCTTTTCTTGAACAACTCTTTAAAGAGCATAAGGAGACAATGAAAAATCTTATGGATTTATCAAGACAGCGGGATAGCGTAATCAAAACTCTTTTGGCTGATAAAGCAAAATTGGAAGCTCTGAAATCTGCTTCAGAAGACAACATAACTGTCAGTGAGGAGGAACTGCATAGGAAGGTTGCTATTCAGGCTTATGAGACCATTCAGTTGGAGATCATTGATGTAATAGAAAAGATCAAGGTTCTCTTGAACCATTAAATTGTAAAAAAATTTAATATTGTCCAAGGAGCTCTTGTGATCTTTTCATTTTGATAATGCAAACTCAAGTTAGTTTCGTGGATGTAATGTTTCCTTCTGATTTTGTCCAAAGAACAATTTCTAGTTGTCATCTCATTGAAACTTTGAGCTTAATTAACCTTTGCATATCTTTAAACATAATTTTGACAAATTTGCATATCATACTTGACTTTGATCAAAAATGCAATCTATATCTGGATCTGCAATTTTTTATAAGAACGCGACCCTATATTTAGATTCATGTGTTTATAGCTTCTGATTTCAAATCCGCAAGTTTTTGGTCCAACTCTATGAGCTCGTGTATGAATAAGATTCTAAACTCTAATTTGCGATGAGTGCAACCCTGCATTAGGATCCGCGAGTTTATATATAAGTGCAACCCTATGTTAAAATTTACGAGTTTACATATAAGTACCGCCATTTGTTAAAATCCGTAGGTTACATATAAGTGTAACCCTGCATTAAAATCCATGGGCTTACATATATAGAATGACCTTCCGTCAACTTAATTGACTTTTTGGTGCAAAGATTTAAGCAATGCATGCATCCATTAATGATAGGATTTTAATCAAAGATATCATCCGAAGATCTCTTTTCTTTTAGCACAGATATCTAAGCGTCCCATGCAATAATAATAAATTTTATTGAGATTCGAGTCAAATATCTCAACTGAAAATTTCGCCTATAAAATCTCTTGGCCGGAGATTTTGATCATGGAATCCTCTATATAAAGCGCCAGTCTTTCTTCCGAAAAGCCATCTGACTTGAGAATTCGTCTGAACTCTCTACTTTTCTAAAATTCTTCTCCAAAGACAATTCTATCATAGAGTTCTGTTCTTCTTCCTTTACCTTGATCGAGGCAATGAACTGGGGTTGGCATGTTACAAGACCTCTAATAATGTTGTCCTATTTGTGCCTGGTTTTCTACTAGGTTTGTTAAAGAAGGAATACCCCAATGAAAAGATCCTTATGACTATAATCATTTTTTTAAGTACGATAAGTTTTCTTGTTATGAACATAAATCAAGTATTTTTCTTATACTTCTTAACAAGATTCTGGATCTGTTGCAGGATATAAGCATAGTCATTTTCCTTAACAATGACCCGCACCCGTCTGGTTCTCAAATTTTTCTAATATCTTTGGAGAACCAGAAGATTTCATGTACTTTTCATGAGATAAAAAATTTTAGGTGTGTGACATTATTTATTTCCTACCTAGCATCCTTAAAGTAAGGTTTGTAAATGGTTGTCGGTAATCCCCAATTTCAGCAGTTTTGCAAGTTGTATACTTGGGAACATGCATTTGGTACACCCAGGTTTGAACTAATCAAGTCACTGGTGACATTGATCATAGCCAAGTGAACAAACTTGGAAGTTCTCAACCATTAGCAGTAGGAGGCTACAGAAGCAAAATTTTTGTCTTTACTTATGAAGCCATTCTATTAGGGATAATAGATGTTGACGAAAAATTTTAATGTTCTCTTGACTCAATGATTTATACTTATTTCCACTCATTGTATAATATCAAGGAACTCTTTGTAATATTGATTTGGTAATGAATAATTTTTTTTTTAATTTCAGAAACTATGTTATCATTTATTCAGAGTTAACATTAACTTGATGAATGATTTTGATTTGATCATCAGAGATAATTATTAAATTGATAAATATTTGATTTTGATAATCATAGATAACTGTTAACTTGATTATTTTGATTCTCTAGAATATTGTTTAGAGGTAATTATTAACTTGATAGTATAAAGTCATTATTCAAACGTCCAAAATGGATTTTGTTGCGAATGAATAAGTTTCTTGAATCAGGATAGAAGTAACTATTAATTTTTCTGAATAAGTTAAAATCCATACTATTCAGTGATTTATAGTATAACAGGTTCTGAATTACCAGATGTAATTTTTAACTTAGCAAATTTGAAGGAAATGAAGTTTTGTTTATTAGAGATAATTTTTAACTTAGCAAATGTGGAGGAAAAGAAATTTTGTTCGCTAGAGGTAATTTTTAACTTAGCAAATTTGAAGGAAAATAAGTTTTGTTTGCTAGAGGTAATTTTTAACTTAGCAAATTTGAAGGAAAATTTTTTTTGTTTGCCAGAGGTAATTTTTAACTTAGCAAATTTGGAGGTAAAGAAGTAAAGCGTGACTTTACAAAAATTTGCGCTTTTAAAATTCTAAACTATGCTTCTAAACTTGTTTTAGTATTAAAACAAGACCTTATGAAATTCATGTTTTAGCATCCTTTGATTACAGATTCCCGAATCTTAAATTTGTAAAAGACAAGAACTTATCATGATAAGTCCATAGGTTTTTTAGTAAATCTCCAGTTATAAACGGTTTTGATAGCCTTTACCAACCAACATTTGCGTTGGGCTAGCCATGCTATTCTCCTCAACATGATGAGTTGTCGAGGATTTTATTTGAACTTTAAATGCTAAACTTTCCTCTATCCTTAGTCATAGAGACATAAGATTTATTTGACATTTCATACTAAAACTCATTGAGAATGAGCTTTTCCTTGTAGATGAGCTCTGTTTGATTGGTAGGCAAATTGGTTTAATTAGTTAGGAATAATATTTCTTCAGAAATTTTTCATTAATTGGCATCATTATTTTGTCGCCATTCTATTTTACCAATCGATATGCGCCATTAGAATAGACTGCATCAATGACAAATGGTCCCTCCCATTTTGGATGGATCTTTCCTTTGGATTTTTGATTAATTATGATCGGTCTTCTTACTGAAAAGACCAGATCACTTTTCTTGAAAGTTCTTTACTTAACTGTTTTATTAAAGGCTTTGAAAATCTGTGCTTGGTAGAGTTCAATACTTTGTTGGGCTTCAAGACGTTTATCATCCAAACCTTCCAATTCTAGAAGTCTTTGCCGATGTCTTTCTTCTTGCATCATTTTAGTTGCTAATGCGACTCGTAATGATGAAATTTGGATTTCAGAGGGTAACACTGCTTCAGACCCATACGCCAAAGAAAATGGCGTAGTATTTGTGGGAGTTCTGAGAGTAGTTCGATATACCCAAAGACATTCTCCAAACTTTTCGTCCCGGTCTCATTGATTGGATGAAACGAACTTTTTAAGAAACTTCACAATGGTTTTATTGAAAACTTCTGCTAAACCATTGGCTACAGGATAGTATGGATATGAAGCCACACTTTCAATCCTATATTAATTACTATACTTGGAGAATGACTGACTCACAAACTGGGGTCAATATTGTGAGGAATTCTCCCAGGCACTCCAAAGCAGTATATAACATGATATTTGATGAATTTTATAACATCTGGCGATTAACTTTAGTTAAGAAAACAGCTTCTGTCCAATTTGAGAAGTAATGTGTTATGGCTATTATGAATCAATGTCCCCTTGTTGATGGTGGGGAAATTGATTTATTAATGTCCATGCCCCATTGTTCGAATAGCCATGATGTAGCCATTGGGTGAAGATATTATAGAGCTTGATGTATGAAGTCTGCATGTATTTGGCTGGTTCTACATTTTTTAGCATAAGTAACTGCATCTGTCATCATTTTGTGTCAGTAATAACCCATTCTTTGCAGTCTATCCCAGAGTTTTGGTCCTGCTTGATGTGCTCCATAGATGCCGCTATGAGCTTTTTCAAGTGCTTCTTGAGCTTCTATGTTAGAAAGACAACGAAGTAAAATCCCATCAGAAAATTTTTTATATAATGTTTGAAGTTCTGTATTATAATAAAATCGAAAAGTTTTTCTTTGAATTGTTGTTACTTCTTTAGGATCTTCTGGCAATATTCCATAAACAACATAATCTATATAAGAAAATCGCCAATCTCTTTGTTCAAAATTAAACTCAAGTGCATATACTTCATTTACTTCTTGTTTCTTTTCTAAATTTAATTCCTATTCAAGCTCATTTCTTGGGCAAAACAATTCCTTATTTCCCACTGTTACTTGCTTACTAGCTTTTTTGGGTAATGCTAAAGTAGCATCTAAGAAAACTAGCGAATTTGCATAACTATTCTGATAGCGCGTCACATGACTGATATTAAAACTATCAGTCATTTTTATGATCGCTTGGTAATATGGTAAAAGGTCCTCATATTTGATTTCATAGTCCCCTCTAACTTGATTTATGACAAGGTGGAAATTCCCATATGCTTCTAAATACTTCACTCCAACTGTTTGGTTATTTTCAGACCAATCATTGGGACATTGTATTCAGCAACATTATTAGAACATGAGTTTACCAATGAGTATGCTCGAGAAATGATGTTGTTGTAAGGAGAAATAAAAACAACTCCCACTCATGCTATTATCTTTCCTTTGAGTCCCATTCTAGAGGCATCATCAAAAAAAGTTGCCACACATCTTTTGTAACAATATTTGCTTCAACAGTTTCTTGTAGAATATTTTACATTGAAATTGTATTTCCTTCGATTATCTCGCCAGGGATATCTTCATATAATTTTGAAGATATTGGGATCCGGTGTTCAGCCAGGAAATCAGCTATAGCTTGTCCTTTAATTAATTTTTATGGAATAAAATGCATGTCATATTGCCATAGCAAAATAGCCCAATTGGATAACCTTGAATTTAATGATCCTATCTTAGTCATTAGTATTCTTAAGCAATTAACTCTTGATATAATATGAATTGTTTGTCCAACTAAATAGTGTTGCATTTTCTATATTGTGAACACCAATTCTAGGCCTTCTTTTTTCACTGGGTTATATCGATATTCAGGTCCAATCATCATTCTGTTGAGATAAAAATAGCTTGATCATGCCCCCAATTTATTCTTTTGCACTAGTAAAGCTCCCAAGGAATGATCCATAGCTCTCACATATAACAGAAAAGGTATTCCTGAGACTGGATATACGAGAACGGTGGTTTAGTGAGATACTCTTTGATTTCTTCGAAAGCTTTCTAACATGCGTCATCTCAAATAAATAATACCCCTTTCTTCATCAATCTTGTAAAAAGTTGACACTTTCTAAATAAATTTGATATGAATCTGCGGATATACACCAACCTACCATGTAGTCCTCTCATTTCATTGAGGTTCTTAGGAGGTTGTTCGTAGCAATAGCCTTACTTCCTTCCATTGAATATAGCTTAGATTACAATGAAAGTGAATAAGATAGATAAAGAGAACAAACGAGAGGATTTTATATTTCAATCGCTCTCTTTTACAATATAGTATGGGATATGTGGCGATGGAATCTGTCAAGCAGCTCCTTTGGACGATCGAACGTCGAACTCTTCTATTTTGAAGATAACGGCCGACTGTAGACGATCTTCTCTGGTCTTTCACGAACTCAAGGCTCTATGCGTAACTTGCATTCTCCAAGAGGAAAAGATCTCAATTGTCGAAAAGAAGAAGACCCTTGGGGTTTCACCAAGAAGGTATTTATAGCCCCAGATCAATGCAAGAGTTTCTATCTAAATAGAATTTGCATTCATCAAGGATTCCAATCAAATATCTTAGTTTTGATTTAAATCTCTTGATTTAGAGTTCTGATTGGACTTAATTTGGGTATTTGGATAAGCCCAAATCATAATCTCAATCAATTTGAGATTCTGGTTATCCGCTCACGCGGCTTAATCGCATCAAGACGCGGCGCTAAATAACCTAAATGCGGAGCTAACGAAGAGCTATCGATAGCTTCGCATTTTACTCAATGCAAGGCTAAAACTAGCCAGACGCGGAGCTACTGAGTTAGCTCCGCATTTTGTTGTGGAAAACTCTATTAACTTAGAAATTTTCACTGCCAACAGAACCCCCTCCAAAGTTTTCAAAATGGCTTAGAATTTAGCAAATTTTGAAATACTTTGGATCCTTAAATGCGGAGTTAAAATACCAAGTTTACCTCGTGTTATGCTTGCCTACGCGGAGCTAATTAGCTTCACTTTTTCAGTGAAATGAGTAATTACTTCATTAATTACTCTTGAATTTCTGCGCCGAATACCAAGAGGCGGAAATCTTGTTTAAATAGAGTCTTTGATTCATCTCCTTCTTCATTTGAAGAGTTTGAAGAATCCGGAGCTCCGGCGATTGAGTGACTCATGTCGATGAACAATCTTCGACTGATCTTCCCTCAATTCTCCATTTAGAATATTGCACCAGAAGAGTACGGCTTCATGCATGTTGGTCGTGGAAGTAGACACTGCGGCGAACCAGTCTCTGCAGCGATTATTTGAAGGTAAAAAACCTTAATTTTGGTCTTTTTAGAACCATTTTGGGGGTTTTGGCTCAGTTTCAACCGGCCAATTGCTTAATTCACCGGCGAGATCACCGTTCTTCGGCCGTAAGGCTTGAAGGGTAAGAATCTCTCTATTTAAAACATTTTTAGAGTGATTTGGCTTGGTTCTAACCTATTGATCACCGGCGAGATCGCCGTACTCCGGCCGTATGGCTTGGAGAAGAAGAAAAGCCTCTGGTTTTCTTCTTACGCGAAACTATCGCGTCATCCTCGCGTTTTGAAGCGCGGGGCTATTTGATTAGCAGCCGCGTTGAAATGCGAGGCTATTTTATTAGCAGTTGCGTTGAAACGCGAGGCTATTTTGAGTAGCAGTCGCATTGAAACACGAAGCTATTTTGAGTAGCAGTCGCGTTGAAACGCGAGGCTATTTTGAGTAGCATTCGCGTTGAAACGCGAGGCTATCTTTTTGACTTCTGCGCGGTCTAATTTTTAGCTTCGCGTGGAGTTACTTTTAGCTTCGCGCGGTCTAATTTTTAGCTTCGTGTTTCCATACTTAGAAAAATTTTCTGTTTTGTAGAAACTTTTCTAACTTTGATTTTCCTTTTTGCAGTAGGGTATTCGGTGGAAAATCTTCCCTATAAGCACTACTTTGGTTTTGCTGGGGGTTCTGATCCATCAGCTCAATTTCGCTTCACCACCATCCTGGCCGCATACAAACTAGATTTGAGAGAGCACAGGGAGAAGTTGATCAAATATCATCCCACTACTGCACGGAAGATTATAACTGATGCGGCCTTTGAAGCCATGAACAGAGAAGTGCTAGATAAGCCCGCATTTCTCTTTGGGGACCAGATAGAGCAATCAGACCAGATCCTTTTTGAAGAGGAGTGCATGTGGCTCTATAACTCCAGCGAAGCTTTAATGTTTCTGCCTAGAATTGAGCGTGGCTATCCCCTGATCTATCTTCAGAGGCTGACGATGCATCGTGAGTTAGAGTGGGGGTTAACTCAAGAACAAGATGGCATCCCAACGGGCAAGTTGGGCGCACATGGGGCTTATCAGGATGGCCCCACCAGATGTATTACTGGTTTGCTTCAGGGCAGATTTAGCAAGGAACACCCGGTAGGAGAGGTTCCGATCTGCGCACGAAGTTTCCTAAGTGAGTTCCTGGCGAAAGAAGGCAATACCCGGCTAGTGCCTTCAGGATGCCTGGCTGGGTTTACTCATCTTGCAACATGTGGTGGGCCCGCCTTGTTCAATATATGTTGGACTCTTATGAACCCATTCTGAAGGAGATTGGTTTATATAAGGCCATCAGAAACATTCAATTTAGGTTCCCTCAGAGTGCTTATCATTTCTTCTGCTTTCTGGAGATGTACAACCCCGAGACCTGTACTCTTTTTACGCCAGTGGGTGAGCTAGGGTTTGCTCTCCACGAGATGTTTGAGGTATTTGGGCTTTCAATGGGCGAAGTCCTATACGAAGAGTATATCCCCACTACCGAAGAGTTGAACATGCTGATGGCGAAGGACGAGCGCATCTACGCTACATACTGGGAGATGATGTGCCATTATCGCATCTGTGCTGACTTAGCAGGTGTGCGTAATCAGGGTATCGGTCACAAAAAATGGGCCGATTACCTTTTTGCTAATTTGAATTCTAAGGATAGTTCAGCAACTATCCATGGCTATGCTCCTGTCTACGTCACGGAGATCGATCGCCGCATCGCCAAGACCCGCCTAATGTATTATACTACTGAATCCAACGAAGGTGGATTCGGTCCTGGCATCTCTTTCAAGAGTTACCACTATCAAGCTCAGTTCCCAGTATCCAATAGAGGCCTTATTGCTGGGTTCTTGATACTATAGTTGAAAAGATGTGTTGTGCCATCATTGCCAAAAGAGGCAATTGCAATGACTGTGGTATATCCAGCAGTTCTCCTCGCATACGGCCGACCTTTCGAACTTCTTGCCGCCATGGTGTGCAATCTACAGCATGGATTGCGAACACTCTGCAATGACTTCATCCCTACTGATAAGGGCAAAGGGAAACGGAAAGGCAAGTCGAAAGAGATTGCCCAGGTGAGGACTCCGAACCCTAGGGTGGAGATGCCTTAAACCTATCTGATGGCGTGGCTTGTCATGCACTGCCCATCTCTGATGAGTGCTGCTTCACACCGCTCTGGTGACAGTCCTATTTTGTGGAGTTATACGAGCGCTCTTCATGGAAGTATCACTATATGTCTCAAATCCGGAAGACTCTCGGGCATCACCAAAATTATGAGATCTTCCGGTGCTTCCCCGACTTCCCTGGTGGTGGATACGGGTTGAAGTTGAAGGATATTGCGGGAGTAGATAACTTCACTGCCTTATCCTCGGGAGCGTTCTGGTGGCTCCTTAACATCCGACCTAGGCACCTGGTGTATCATCAAGATGGTAAATGTCTTAACGAACCGTACATCCCGAGCCGCTTTGCTCGCCAGTTCGGATATTTCCAACTTTATGTGGGTAATCCGAACAAGAATTTTGCCTATGAGGGGAATCTGTACGAGGGTGCCCGTGGCTGGTTTCATTTTGCTGCTGGTGGAACCGGAGCTGAATTCATCCTGCCACAGAAGTCGCCAGAACTGGCCATGACTCTTAGCTTTTGCACATGGTACAGCGTTGCAAATGCTGACGCGCCCCACTTCTCCATCAACCGAAGCTGTTGCAAGGAGATTGAGGCTTTCTACATTAGCCACCAAGGTGCTTCAAGAGTAAGAGTAAAAGGAATGGATGAATTCCTTGGTGCAGCGGCTGAACCCTCAGACGTCAGCGAGTCTGACGATGATGATGATAATAATGATGATGATAATACTGATGTTGGAGGTGCTCCCCAACCTGTCGTCATTCGCCCCCGGAGCTCGACCCTCAAATGCCGCGGTGCCCCAAAGAAGGAGCTTGCTAGAAACAGGAAGAAGTTGGCTCCAGGAACTCTAGTAGCCCCTCAAGAAGCAGCTATCAAGTTTGCTTCGGATTTGCTGGCTTCAACTCTACCTCCAGCGCCGGCAGGGGAGAGTGGACCTGCTGGAGCTCCAAGTGTTTCCGAGGTTCCGGCTCCTCCGACCGTAGAACTTGTTGAACACCCTGCGGCGCAACCATTGGGTAGTGAGACGGGTATGCTCCTGGAAACAACGGCGGCTCCCCCTTCAAGTCCAACAACTGGACTTGTATCTCCAGGTATGGTTCTTTCAGCTTTTATGCTCTGTCTTATATTCATTTTTCTATATTTGTATGCAACACTCTTTGCTTTTCTGAGGTATAGGTGACCACCCCCTCTCACCGATGCATTCGGCTACCAAGGGGGAGTCTGAGAAGAGAGTAGACTATTCGGGCACTACTGGCTCAGCAGGTGGTTTGGGTAGCTCTGCAAGCAAATTTGATGCTGACTATTTCACGCCGGCCACATGCCCAGTTCCCTCATCAATTCCTCCCATTGACGAACTAGGGAGTGATGAGAAACGGAAGTTATCATTGCAGCCGCCGCAAAAGAGGCTACACCGTCTCCAAGTATGGCGTCACCAACACCACCGGTCTGCTCCACAGAGACCTTTCCAGTGGTTTCTGGTGCACCTTCTGCTCCTCAGCCAGCAATTTTAACATCATCTGTCATTGTTTCTGAGACTCCTGTAACTCCTCCAGCTCCAAGTCTTCCAGCAATGGATGAGGAAAATTTGAAGTTCTCATTCGAAGCTACTTCTGCCACCGGAGGAGTTTCTGGTGGAAACACTCCCTCATCTTCTCCTGTTGGCGGTGCTGCCCGAGTGATTTGTACTAGCGACACTTCTCCTCGGGTTCCCAGTTCAGCCAGATCTGCATTGGCTTTACTGGCCCCGCATATTATGAGCCTGGTACAGGGACGGGCTTCTTCCTCTTCAATTCCCGTAGATACCGCTCCTTCTCTAGTGACATCTTCTTTAGCACTGCCTGCCTTAAATACAGACACTGTAGACCCTCTTGAAAAACTCTTCAACTACAGTGTTAATGATTTTATGCGGTTGCTAAGAAGATGCATCGAGATGACCCTTGACGGAAGAGATTTCCTTGGTCTCGGACGTCCGATGTTATCCAGCTATTTGGATAGCATTGAAAGAATCGGGGGACAGGACCTGGCAGCTCCCTACCGGGCCCGCTTTAATGCTTTAGAAGAGCAGGTGAACATGTTAAACACAGTTCGTTAAGCGGACGTGGAAGCGATCACCGCAATAGAGTTAGCGCGGCTTCGGGTGAAGTTAGCGGCGCGTCGAGAGGAATTAATACAACGGGAAGAAGGATGGTCTCGGGAATTGGCAGAGCTCCAGGCTAGTCGGGAGTCCATTCTTAGGGGTTTGAAGGCGGTGGACTCCGAGATTGAGGGGAGTCAGGCCGCCATCCTTAAAGCCCAGGAGACCATTGCTAGAGCTCGGGCGGTCTTAGTAGCCAACGAGCTTCAATTAGGGGAATCCGTTAAGAAACGGGAAGCGTTGATCCTCCAATGGGAGCAGGTCGAGCAGGAGGAGACAATACGAAGCCGTGCTATGGAAGAGTCTCGTCAGCATCTAACCCAGCAACTTGCAATGAATAATGATGACTTACTCCGGCAGGCTCAACACTCTGTGGAAGCGACTCGTCGTCAAGTGATTGACGAGGCGATGAATAAGTTAAAGCATCTAGGAGATCCATAGTTTTCTTTTATTATTTTATTCTTCATTCTTTTTGTAATAAGAACTTGTAATAAAAGAGAGAATTTTTGTAACTTCATTCTTTTGTCGATGAAATAAAAATAATCATTTGATTCTTTTACCTGCTGGCTACAAAATTTGTTTGCACAACAAATAACTTGTCATCAAAATGATTTAGTTGTTTAGGTAAAGCAGTCCAAGGCTCATCTGCGTAACTCAGACTGATAATACCGAGGTAATCGTGTCAGGATTACCAAATTTTGGCAGAGGCGCCTAATTGCGCATGCCTAGAATTTGATTGGAGGCGGTTCAAGGCTCTCATGCGTAACTTGAACTGAACACACCAAAGATGATCGTGTTAGGATCATTAGATTTAGGTCAGAGGCGCTCAATTGCACATGCCTAATATTTGATTGGAGGCGGTTCAAGGCTCTCGTGCGTAACTTGAACTGGGCACACCAAAGATGATCGTGTTAGGATCATTAGATTTAGGTCAGAGGCGCTCAATTGCACATGCCTAATTTTTTATTGCAGGCGGTTCAAGGCTCAACTGCGTAACTTGAACTGGGCACACCAAAGATGATCGGGTTAGGATTCATCAAATTTAGGTCAGAGGAGCTCAATCGCGCATGCCTAATTTTTGATTGGAGGCGGTTCAAGGCTCAACTGCGTAACTTGAACTGGGCACACCAAAGATGATTTCGGCAGAGGTGCCTAATTGCACACGCCAAATTTTTTGATTGGAGGCGGTTCAAGGCTCTCGTGCATAACTTGAACTGGGCACGCCAAAGATGATCAAGTTAGGATTTATCAGATTTAGATCAGAGATGCTCAATAGCGCATGCCTAATTTTTGATTGGAGGCGGTTCAAGGCTCAACTGCATAACTTGAACTGGGCACACCAAAGATGATTTCGGCAGAGGCGCCTAATTGCGCATGCCAAGAATTTTATGAATGAGTCCAAGTGCTCATCTGCGTAACTTGGACAAGTGGAGGCGCATACTTTCGGGGATATTAAGCATAGTATTTTTCAGAAATTTGCCATTGATTGACATCATCATCCTGTCGCAATTCTGATTCATTAAGCGATAGGCTCCACTGGAGTATACAGTCTCCACGATGAACGGTCCTTCCAACTTGGGTTCAAATTTACCCTTAGTCTTGTTGGTTAGAACCATTGGCCTTTTAATAGCCAGAACCAAGTCTCCTTCTTTAAAGGTCCTTGTTTTAACGTTCTTATTGAACGTTTGCGAGATCCGGGCTTGATACAACTCAATTTGTTGTTGAGCCCTGAGACGCTTTTCATTTAACGCTTCTAATTCTCGCAGTCTTTGTTGATGGTGTTCATCTGTCGTCATCTTTGTGGCTAAGGCCACTCTTAATGAAGGAATCTGGATTTCGAGAGGCAAGATGGCCTCACTTCCATAAACCAAGGAGAACGGGGTAGCTTTTGTCGGGGTGTGAACGGTGGTGCGATAGGTCCACAAGCACTCTCCTAGCTTTTCATCCCAGTCTCGTTTGTTGGAAGAGACGAACTTCCGAAGGAGTTTAATAATCGTTTTGTTGAAGGCTTCGGCCAACCCATTTGTTGCGGGGTTATATGGTGTTGAAGCGATGCCCTTGATTCTGAATTTATCACAGAATCTTGAAAACCTCTCGCTGACGAATGCGGCCCATTATCATGGATGATCCTTCAAGGGATGCCAAAACGGTAAATGACATGATGCTTGATGAATTTGATTACATCTGTCGTTTTCACTTCTTTCATGGGCACGGCTTTGGCCCATTTTGAAAAATAATCGGTTATTGCAAGAATAAACCGATGTCCTCTGGATGATGGGGGAGTTATAGGCCCCACAATATCCATTCCCCATGCCTCAAATGGCCAACTAGCAACGGTATTGTGCAAAGAGGTTGATGAATAAAATTGGCATGCACTTGGCATTCATGGCACCGTTTAGCGTATTCCATTGCTTCTGTAATCATTTTCGGCCAGTAGTATCCTAGCCTTCTTATGCGGTCTCCGAGTTTTGGATCGGGCTGATGAGCTCCACATACTCCATCGTGTATTTCTCTCAGCACTTCATCTGCTTCTGTTTTTTATAAGCAGCATAGTAGAAGACCATCTCTTGACTTTCTATACAAAGTTTGAAGTTTATGGTCATAATAAAATCTCTGGGCCTTCCTTTTTATCGAGGTAGCTTCCTTTGGATCTTCTGGCAATATGCCATGTAAAACATAATCTACAAATGGAAATCGCCGAATCCCGAATTAAGCCTGTCTGGTACGCCTCCTTGGTTTGGAATACCGTATCTGGGTGGAGGAGTTCTCGGCTACCAAGGGTGATGCTTTTAGCTTCACCTGGCGGGATCGCCAATGTTGCAGCTAACGCAGCAAGAGCATCTGCATAAACATTCTCATTCCGAGATATATGGTATATGTAAAATTGCTCAAAATATTCTGCTAGTTCAATGGCTAGCTGATGGTAAGGGATGAGAGCTTCATGTCTGACCTCATACTCGCCCGTCATCTGATTGACGATGAGTTTAGAGTCTCCATATACCTTTAAATAATTCACCCCCAGTTGTAGAGCCATTTTTAAGCCGATAATGAGTGCGTTGTATTCCGCCACATTATTCGTGTACGGTTCTGTTAATGAGTAACCGTTAGGTAATATATGTTTATGTGGGGATATAAGCACAACCCCCACTCTAGCAGCAGATCATCTGGCAGCACCGTCAAAGAATATTTGTCATGGTTGTTCTTTTCTAACTGTGTTGACTTCTGATATCTGTTTGGAATTGGACCATATTGGATGGTCTGCTAGGAAATCGGCGATCGCCTGTCCTTTCATGGCTTTTGGAGAGACGAAGTGTATATCATATGGCGATAGCAGTAGTGCCCATTTCGCCAATCGGCCGTTTAAGGATCCCAGTTTTGTCATCAGAATTTTCAGGGATTTACCCGTGATATGACATGGATCGTTTGCCCTGAAAGATCATTTTCTGAACAACAAACACTAGGGCTAAACATTCCTTTTCAATCGGGATATACCGCTGTTCGGCCGCGATCATTGTCTTGCTTAAATAATAGAGGGCATGTTCATGGTCGTGCTCATTATATTGAGCAAGTAATGCTCCTAAAGCATTATCCATGGCCCTTATATATATAAGGAAGGGCTGCCCACGGACTGGTGCCATAAGTACAGGAGGTTTAGTAAGGTACTCTTTGAGGTCATCAAACGCATGTTGACATGTCTCATCCCATACGAAAGACACTCCCTTTTTCATAAGTTTGGAGAATGGCTGGCATCGTCCAGATACGTTAGAAATGAAGCGTCGAATATAGGCGAGCTTCCCTTGTAACCCCCTTAATTCCTTAATATTGTGGGGAGGTGGCATCTTGCTAGTCGCTTTTACCTTTTCAGGGTCGAGGAAAATTCCTTTTGAAGTTATTATGAACCCATGGAATTTCCCACTTGACACTCCTAAGAAAGACTTAGTGGGATTCATCTTTAAATGATGTTTCCTCATGAGATCGAAGACCGTTTTTAAGTCCTGAAGGTGGTCCTCTTTATTTTTACTTTTGACTACCAAGTCATCCACATAGCACTCTACTATTTTGCGTAGGTGTTCTTTGAATATAGTGCTCATCGCACGTTGGTAGGTAGCACTAGCGTTCTTCAATCCGAACGGCATCACCGTGTAACAGTATACCCCCAGCGGCTTCTGAAAGCTGTATGTTTTTCATCATCTGGGTGCATCTTGATCTGGTTAAAACCTGAGAAGCCATCCATGAAGGATATCCTCTCGTAACCACAAGTATTGTCAATCATCACATCGGTGATGGGAAGTGGAAATTCATCCTTAGGACATGCAGCGTTCAGATCTCGAAAATCGATGCATATCCGGATTTTGCCGTTCTTCTTTTAAACTGGCACTATGTTAGCCACCCAATCAGGATGTTGTTCTTCACGGATAAATCCGGATGTTATAAGTTTATTGACCTTAGCAACTATTGCCTCCATCAATTCCGGTCGAAAACGCCTTTGCTGTTGTTTAACAGGTTTGGCGTCTTCTTTAATATTTAACCGGTGTGTGGCAATTTGAGGGTGAAGCCCGTTAAGAAATTAACATCAATTGGTTCCTCGTTGCTTTCTGGTGCGGCTGAAACCATATTGGATGCCATGGATTGAAACCAGGCGCCGGTACTTAGATCCGAGTCATGATCCAGTGGAGGTGATTCATCATCGGCCGAAGAACTTTCTTCTTGTCTGGATGGTGATGAGGGAGGAGTAGATACATAGCCCAACCCCCTACGAGTCTTTTAATAATAATCTGGGCTCTTTCCTCTCGGTCTGAACGAGGGTATAAGATTCCGTCGCCCTTTTTCAAAGTTTAATCCCTGTTTCTGGGTAAAATTATAACCCATTTTCTCCATCATTTGCCAGAATTTTGGTTCATACAAGTGAAATTGAGGTAATGTTTGTTCATCACTTTCACTGCTTTGTCTTCGTCGAGGTGACGTAATTATTCTGCCGAACATGATCGGCTTTTGGGACCCCTGTCGAGGAGGCACTTCAAAGAAGTAACCTTTTCCCTTAACTATTTTAGACCGAGAGAGGAGGGATGACCTAAATGGCAAATGGTATGCCGCCAGAACTTCAAGTTCGGATAGGCCATCCACTTCAGTGGAAGTACAAGAGGGTTCAGACTCAGTAGCTATAGCATGCTCGTAGACTAACTTTATGTTTTCATTTATAACCCATTCACTCTCTATTACATCAGCCACATTATTATCAAGACTCAAATTAAAATCTAAGTGAGGGTTGATTTCATAATCACCCCCATCGTCTTCTTCAGGAAGCTCATACTCAGTATCTGCTTCATTGCCACTGTCATCGAGCTTTTGAAGCTTGCTGCGATCATCATTGGAGACTTCATGGAATGGTTTATAAAGTGCAGCATCTGTGAAGTAATTCTCCAACCCTTTGAATGGTTGCTTGTCCGCATTCAATGTCCGGACTTCTCCTTCTTCATCTCAATACTTCATGCATTGGTGGAGAGTCGATGCGACTATCATGTAAGCGTGAATCCAAGGTCGTCCTAATAAAATATTGTAGGAGGTATCTGCATCAATAACGTAGCATGTAGCCTTCGTCCTCAAATCCCCGATTTGACATCGGAGTCGGATTTTTCCGAGATGACGGCTATTATTGGCATTAAACCCATATATTGTTGTATTGGTTGGTGTCAGACGATGGAGGGAAATCCCTAACAGCTGCATCAACCTTCTGGGCACGACACTTAGCGCAGAACCCGGATCAATCTGAATTCGGTCCACCTTTGTGGATCCGATATATCCAGTGAAATATAAAGGCCTGTTATGCTTTATATTCCTCACCTGCATGTCTTCTGGAGAGAAGACAATTTGTGGGACCTACCTCCTTATTTTGTGACAGCGGGGGCAAGAGTCCTATTCTTCATCGGCCGGCTCAACTATCTGTGCTAAGAATGATTCAGAGTCTGCCAAGGCCTCTCTTAAAGCCTCACGAGTTGATTTTGATAATTGTAGCAACTCGTATAACATGACTCGAGCTGGAATATTTGCCAGCTGAGCTATAATATCGAATTTGAAGGAAATATCCTTGACTCCTTCATCTTTTCCAGGGTTTTTCTGGAAGCGAAGACCTTTCTACTTTGCCAGTTTTGCAAGTTCCGCATATATGTCTTTTGGATCTACTCTGGTGTAGTCCTTGAGATATGTCTTCCCAGATTGAGTACCGTAAGGGCCTGCCCCATCTTGATGAGTGGCCATAGTTTCGGGCTCTTCTTCAGAATCTGTGAAGGCTCTCGAAACTATATATTCTTCCTTTATCTCTGCGAAAATGGTATTAACAGTCCGCTTTTTCCCTTGACCCCCTGTGGTAATCCACTGCTCATCCTCTAGTAAATCAGGGTGAACCCACATAACTCTCCCCTTTTGGATTGTTACGGGGACAAGTCCTTCTTGAGCTTTTATGAGGGTCGAGGTTCTTTGTAACCAACTTACCCTTTGGAATTGGGGTCACCCCAGCGGGGAACTCGTATGTTCCAACCACTATGGTTGCTATATTGGCAGTGACCTTCTTTTGCTCTTCCTTAAGCGTCAGAACTCCAGCTTCTATTAGTGTTTAGATTTTGTTCTTAAGAGGGTAACAATCCCTAGTCGGGTGCCCAACATTCCGGTGATAAAGACAGTAATTGGGGTCGTTGGTCTTACCAGCGTCCTCTAGCTTCTTATTCTCAGGAAGTTGCAACATTCCCTTCCTCAGGAGGAGGTGGAAGAGTGTGGGCGTCTGTTCTGCCTTGAAAGTATAAGTTTTCTCCTTCTGAGGTCTATTTTGCCTTATGCCCTTTTGATTTTGGGGCTTTGGGCTTGGTGGAGGATTGGTCTTCTGCGGAGCAGCTTCTGATGCCATCACCGCTTTCCTTCTATTCTTATTGTTATTTTGAGCATATGACCTACTACTTCCAGTACTTCTTGATTCACGAGACTCTTCAACTCAACGAATCAAGTCCTCGGCCTGCTCTCCTTATTTGAGCAAATCCCTCCATGTCTTAGACTCTACGGCCCCCATTTTTAGGAGCACATTAGTCTTAAGATTATGTCGACATGTTTCGACTAGAGTTTCCTGGACCATTCCGTGCTTACAATGTACGGACTTCTCCCGCAACCTTTCTATGAAAACTTTTACTATTTCTTGTTCCCCTTGTTTAGTTGCAAGGAGGGAATGAACCGTAATCTCGGTATCATCCTCAAAGAAATGTGAGAGAAATAATTTCTCCACATCAAGCCAGGCATTAATAATACCTGGGGGCAGCTGCATAAACTAAGTAAAGGCAGGCCCTCGCAAAGTACTTGCGAATATTTGGTCATAATCGGGTCATTGCCCATCAATTATCCTGCTTGGGACAAGAAGTAATAAATGTGCTGACTGGGAGATCCCTTCCCGTTATATGGCTCTAATTTGAGTGGCTTATACTTCTGAGGGTATGGTACCATATCCCATTCAGGTAAATATGGTCTTGAGACCCCTGACTCTTTCAACTTTTTTTTACACATCAGTGCTTCGAGTTGACTTTGTAATTTTTCTATTTTCTCTCCATGTGGATCATGAAAAGAGAATCTATCCTCGTCCTCGTGCATCGAATGGGCTTTCTCCTCTTGTTCTTCTTCATTCAGAGTTTCTTTGCTCCTTTTGGTATTATCTTCAACAAATTTCGAGAGCATTACTTTAAGATCTTCAATCGTTTTTTGTTGCTCTCGAATCATTCTTTCTTGAGCTTCAAATCTCTGATTGATGTCGTCAGATTTATCCGCCATGTGCGATGCTGACTTTTGTAGCCGAGATGACGTAGAGGATGAAGGTGAAGCTATAGCTGAATTATCGCTGTCATCGTCGTAAGAACCCCTTGCAAACCTCTTATAATTTCGAGGCAGGACGGCTCCTGATTTAAGTCGAGTGATATGAGGAGGTTCTTCATCACTCGATTCCGAATCATCATCCGTCTCTATAATCTTCTTCCTTTTTCCCACCATATTGGAGGTCACAGCTCTCCATTCTTTCAGGGAAGCGGTTTTTGTTTTCTTAGTAGGGTTTTTGTCCAACTCGGTTAATCGATCAAACACCGATATCTTGGTCTTGCTGCAGCCACAGTTGTCCATTACAGCAGATACCGCTGTCATAAGCTGCTGGCAGTGACAGATGGGTTCAACTTGAACTTGTTTTCTTTTTGGACAGGTACTCCCTGAGATCAGTACCTTTTGCCATGGAGTCCTGGGACCCATTCAACTTTTGAGACGGTCTAGGAACCCACTGAAACTTCTTCGGATCACTAAAGTTCAGTTTTGGTCCACTAATGCGACGATCAGCCTTGACTCTGTAGTCGGGTTGATCTACGCGGAGCTTAGAAATAGCTTCGCGCCTTATCACGCGGGGCTGAAGAATAGCTCTGCATTTTGCCACGTTAGCCTCGCGTTTCTCGCTGGCCTGGCGTGTGTTCAGAAGTTTAGCTTCTGGAATAATAGCCCCGCGTGAAAGGAAATTCTTGCACGCTGGCTTACCCTTGCGATTAATGCAAGTCATAGCTTCGCGCCTAGCATGGTTTTTATGACTGACAACTATTTGCCAATCATCCTCGTGTTCCTCGCGAGTGTCAGAAATCTTGCATTTCTCGCAAGTATTACTGGCCTCGCGTTTCTCGCTTGGCTCGGTATTAACCTCGCATGGAGAATCGCACACTGGTTGTAAAGAATTTTTATCCTCGCGTTCCTCGCGAGTGTAAGAAGTCTTGCGTTTCTCGCAAGTATTACTAGCCCAGCATTTCTCGCTTGGCTCAGTATTAGCCTCGCGTGGAAAATCACACGCTGGCTTTAAAGAATTTTTATACTCGCGTTTCTCGCGAGTGTCAGATATTTTGCGACTAGCGCAAATCTTACTGGCTTCGTGTTTCTCTCTAAGCTCAGCAATAGACTCGCGTGGAAAATCACACGCTGGCTTTTCCTTACTTTTAAGGCAAGTTGTAACTTCGCGTTTAATGTGATAATGACCGGTCTCACGATCAGAGCGAGCCAGTTTGCGAGGGACCATAGCCTCGCGTCTAAGGTGGGCTTTGAGGGCTTTACGCCTCGCTCTCCGATTCCTATTTCTGAGTTGGGTACTGGTCAATCCAGTTCCCAGGTCTTCTTTGGCAGTAGGAAGCTCATCCTCTACTAGGATTTCCTGTCCGAGCATCGACCCTATAACCGCAGTGTCCAAGGATCCCCGTCTCTCGGTGGATACCTTTTTACTCGTTGCTCGGGTATTGGAGCGCATGCGACGATAGTGTCGTGTCTCTCCAAGTCACCTGATTCAGAGGAGAGGAACTCCTCGTACTTCTGCTGGTCGATTTCAACGACCAGCGTGTCTACTTTGGATCCGATCATGTCAATGTCTGATTGCACTACAATCTCTTTATAAGTGAAAGAGATGGCTCCCACTGTGGTCGCCAGTTTGTTCGCAGCAATAGCCTTGCTTCCTTCCATTGAATACAGTTTAGATTACAATGAAAGTGAACAAGATAGATAAAGAGAACAAACGAGAGGATTTTATATTTCAATCGCTCTCTTTTATAATATAGTGTGGGATCTGTGGCGATGGGATCTGTCAAGCAGCTCCTTTGGACGATCGAACGTCGAACTCTTCTCTTTTGAAGATAACGACCGACTGTAGACGATCTTCTCTAGTCTTTCACGAACTCAAGGCTCTATGCGTAACTTGAATTCTCTAAGAGGAAAAGATCTCAATTGCCGAAAAGAAGAAGACCCCTAGGGTTTCACTAAGAAGGTATTTACAGCCCCAGGTCAATGCAAGAGTTTCTATCTAAATAGAATTTGCATTCATCAAGGATTCCAATCAAATATCTTAGTTTTGATCTAAATCTCTTGATTTAGAGTTCTGATTGGACTTGATTTGGGTATTTGGATAAGCCCAAATCATAATCTCAATCAATTTGAGATTCTGGTTATCCGCTCACGCGAAGCTTAATCGCATCAAGACGCGGCGCTAAATAACCAGAATGCGGAGCTAATGCGGAGCTATCGATAGCTTCGCGTTTTACTCAACGCAAGGCTAAAACTAGCTAGACGTGGAGCTACTGAGTTAGCTCCGCATTCTGTTGTGGAAAACTCTATTTACTTAGAATTTTTCACTACCAACAGAGGTGACATATCTTGGATTACTTGAATTTTGTCTGGATCAAAACGAATTCCTCGAGAAATGACTACAAAGCAAAGAAATTTTTCACTGGAAACTCCCAGAAAAGATTTAGTAGGATTCATCTTAAACTGGTGAAGCGATAATTTACTGCAAGCGTACAGTATCGGTTGTAGCACTATACAGGTCGTCCCATAGAGATCTCAGGTGTTTTGCGATTCTTACTAATTCTATAGTCTATCGAATTAACAAAGGATTCTAAGTCGGAGTTGAGAGTTATTCTAATTAGCCTAGGATCTAGAGTCCACTAGTTTCTAACCATATATTTATTTCTATTATCTTCTTCTATCATAAAAATTTGATCTTTTAGTTTATTTTTATTTAAAGTGCCCTAAGCATGAGCTATCAAGTGGTGTGCAAGCATAACTCATCAAAAATACTACTTTTCGTAAAAATAAACTTAATCATTAGATAATTCTTTAAATAAGATAAAAACCAACAACTCAAAACCCTAAGCATAGGCTATTAAGAAACTTAATTTAAGTATAACATATCAAAGTATTAATCTACGAATTCTTGTATTTTAATCTTTTAATGGAAAAATTACATCTTTATTTATTTTAATTGAGAAGAAAATACTAGAGAGCAATTACATGGTGGATTCTAGTTTCATCTACATCCTAGAGCTAAGCTAAACTAGCTATTCATATTTCTAACAAGTAAAATCAAATTTTTATTCATATAAAGCAATTAAATATAATCTAGAAAGCAAATAAATCTAATTTAGAAAGCAATTAAAATAAATTAACTAAGAAAAAATTGAAGAGCAAAGAGAATTCCCTCTAGAGTCTGGTATTGTGGCCGTCACCCCTTCAGTAAAACCCTAATTTTATTAATAAAAAGTACATTTAAAATTACACCTAAAAAGCTCTCTCTAATTTACAAGGATTCATGGGGGTATTTATAACCCAAATACAATCCTACTCCTACTCAAACTCAATACAAAAGATATAATTCTAATCCAAAACAAACTAATCTCAAGATATATAATTTTAATCCAATCCATTGGTATTAGAAACCAATGGTTGAGATTAAATGGCATAAAATACTAAGTTTTGGGTCCAAAATCCGAAATTAAGTTCAACAAATCCGTAGCCCGTTGGATCGGATTTCACTCTGTAGTACTTCAGTAAAATGGCTATAACTTTTTCATACGAACTCGTATTAAATTGTTCTTGAATTTTTTTCGAAGATAATTCTAAGCTCTACAAATTTTGCCTACATGAAATTTTCCAGTTCAAGCTTTATCTTTGTCTAAAATGCCCTTGAATTTGCTATTGCTGTACTTGAGTGTCGCTTTCTGCCTTAGTTAACTTTCTTTGCTCATATTCTTAATAAATTTGCATATTCTTCTTCTTTTCCTTGCAAAATTTTTGTTACCTATAAAAACGCACTAAACATACCCGAGTAGCAATTATTTATATACAAAAAAATATAAAAATATGGAAGAAAAAATACAAAATATGATACTAATCAACTGGTGTTTTCGTATAAGATCAAATCTTATTCTCAGATCATGAAGATGATCATCCTTATTTTTACTTTTAATTACTAGATCATCTACATAGCATTCTACTATTTTTCGTAGATATTCTTAAAATATTATGTTCATAGCACATTGATACGTGGCACCAGTATTCTTTAAACCCAATGGCATGACTGTATAACAATATAGTCCTAGTGGCATTCTGAAAGATATATACTTTTCATCACTAGGGTACATCTTGATTTGATTATATCATTAGAATCTATCAATAAATGACATTCTTTCATAACCACAAGTGTTGTCTATCATGACATCTGTAATAGGTAAAGGAAATTTGTCTTTTGGGCATGCTTCATTTAAATCTCTGAAATCAATGTAGGCCATAATTTTTCCGTTCATTTTAGTTACAGGGACTATATTCGGGACCCAATCTGGATATTGTTCTTCGCAAATGAAACCAGACTCAATTAACTTTTTGATTTCAGCTTCGATCGCCTCCATAATTTCAGGACAAAATCTTCGTTGTTATTAATTTATTGGCTTTATATCTAGTAGAATATTTAATTTATGAACCGCGACTTTTGGGTTGAGTCTTGGCATATCTTCATAATTCCAAGTGAAAACATCAATGTATTCTCCAATGAGAGATATCATTTTTTTTCTTTTTCCTCTGAAGATAAATTTTCACTCATAAATATGGGCTTAGGATTAAATTCGTCACCTATATTTATTTGGATCACTTTATCTTCAGTTGGAGGTTCTCGTTGTTCAAACTGAATTTCCCACTTAATATTGACCCAAAGATCACCCTTGATTAGTGACTTTTCGCCGTTAGTGTCTTCTTTTTCTTGGTTTGCGGAAACCATATTAACATAAACCTCTCAAACAATGGCACCAACACTTATATCTGAATCCCAACAAAATGATTTTGACGAATGAGTTTGCTGCCTTTCTTCAGATTCCATATCCAAAAGATCTTCAGAAGTGGTAACATATCCCAACCGGTTGCCAGTTTTATCATAGTAATTTGGCATCTTTCCTTTGGAAACAAAAAGTTGAATGATTGTTTTTCTCCCTTTTTCAAAATTTAACCATTTGCCTTTGGCTAGGTTATACCCCATTTTTCTTATTAACTTATAAAAAATTTTATCATAATGGAAGAATTTGGGATTTTCCTATTCTTCCTCAGTATTTAAATATTTTCCTTTATTCTTATTATTTGCATTTCCAAATATTATAGGTTTTTTATCTTTATTTTTTTGAAGGAACTTCAAAAACAGCTTCTTTTGTATCTCCATCGCCATCACTTTGTATGTAAAAGGATGATCGAATGGGTGCTTGAAATGAAGCTAAACAATATATTTTATCTACGTAATCACTGACTGCATCAGTACTAGTACTTGAGGGTTTAGAATCAACACAAGAAAAATAAGCAAACTCTATATCTTCATTGATTATCTACTCGCCATTAGAATTGGCAATGTCATTTACATCAATGCCATCAAGACTTATTACAATGGGTTCACCATCCCAATTTACATCATCGGATTTCGAATTTTCGGATCATGATTCAGTGTCACCTTCATTGCCACTATCAGATGCCTCTGGAGCAGGCTGTTCAGCTATTTTAAATGTGTCTTAATACAACAATGCAATCAAGGTCTTCATATTTCCATTTTTATCCACATATTTCATGCATTGATGAAGTGTAGATGGAGGCCTTCCAAGTAAAAGATTATAAGACGTGTCAACATCTATTACATAGCATGTGACCTCCGTCCTTACATTACCGATCTGGTATTTCAACTTTATTTTACCTAGTGGTCTACTACTATTAGCATTGAATCCAAAAATGGTAGTGTTTGTTGTTGTTAATCTATTCATAGGGACCCCAAGATATCGTAATACCCATCTTGGCATTATACTTAGAGCAGATTCAGGATCAACTTGGATTTGGTCGATCTCTGATGACCCTATGTATCCTTTGTAATACAAAGGACGATAATACTTATTATTCTTGATTTGCATATCTTCTGGAGAAAAAGGTTATGAAAGGATTTTTTTTTTTTAGATGTCTTATAATATACTGCACAGACTTCTTGTTCTTTCTCTTCGACTGTTTCTAACATTTATGCCAGAAAGACTTTAGAATCTTACAGAGCTTCTCTTAAAACTTCTCTTGTTTGTTTAGAGAGCTTTAGGAGCTCATATAAAGTAATTCTTGCTAGAATAGTAGCCAATTGCCCAATATATCAAATTGAAATGGCTTCGTTAAACTGTCTGCAGGTTCTTTAATTTTGTTTTTAAGAGTTTTGTCAAATTTAAGTCTTTTTTTCTTATTCTTCTCTGGAGGTGACTGAGTTTCTACTACTTGATTATAATTCTTCAATCTTTTCCTGAATGAGTCCCAGAAGGTTTTGGCTAATCCGCATTAACTGCCAAAGAATTTTTAATTTCTTCTTCTAAATCCGAGAGAAGAGGACCTTCTCTATCATCTTCAGAAATTGCAGTAATAGTATTAGAAGTAAAAACCTTTCATTTTAGCTTCTTCTTAGATGTACTTGAAGTCCATTGCTCATGTTTAAGGAGATCTGGATATGCCCACATTATTTCTCCTTTAGAAGTTTCGAAAGAACATATCACTTTATTTTATTGTTGATGAAGATCATAGTTCACAATCCTCATTGTACCTTTAGGAATGGGTTGAGCACCGTCTTGAGCAGTTGATTCTATCAATCGGAAGCTTTTCCAAATCTAAAAGTCACTATGTTTGCGATTACTTTCTTCTGATCTTCCCGCAACTTGATAACTTTGGCATCCAGCAGAGCTTGAATCTTATCTTTGAGTATATAACAATTTTTGGTAGGATGATTAATAAACGTATGATACACACAGTAATTAGTTTTATTAATCTTTCCTGCTTCTTCAGGTCATTTTGATTCTAGCAATTTAAGCATATTCTTTGTCATGAGCAAATAAAAAATAGTAATTGTATGCTCATCTTTGAAAGAATATTGTTCCTGAGGAATTCGCAGTTGAGGAGGAGTCTTTGGAGAAGATTTCATAGGATTCGGAGTATCAGTCGCTATTGTTTCATTCCCCTTGGGTTGAGAAGAATTATTAACCTTACCTACTTCTTCAGGTCGTTTTG
Organism: Dracaena cambodiana; assembly: GCA_036321105.1. Lineage (NCBI taxonomy): Eukaryota > Viridiplantae > Streptophyta > Magnoliopsida > Asparagales > Asparagaceae > Dracaena > Dracaena cambodiana. Next base: position 37,387,559 of record JAYEPQ010000011.1, on the reverse strand, counting down.
ATTCAGCAATTTAAACATATTCTTTGTCATGAGCAAATAAAAAATAGTAATTGTATGCTCATCTTTGAAAGAACATTGTTTCTGAGGAATCCGCAATTGAGGAGGAGTCTTTGGAGAAGATTTCATACGATTCGGAGTATCAGTCGCTATTGTTTCCTTCCCCTTGGGTCGAGAAGACTGATGCTGTGTAGAATTATTTTGTCTTTGTTTCCCTCTTTCAGTTTCAAGCCTCTGTGTAATTTCTTCGGTTTTCTCAGCTTGTAATTAAAGATCTTTCCAAGTAGAAGACTTTACAGCCCCCATCATAGCAAGAACTTTAGTGGAGAGATTATATCTGCAAGTTCCTACCAATATTTTCTCTAGCATTCCATACGGACATCTTAAAAAATCATTTCTAAATCTCTTAATGAAATCTCAAGCAGATTATTGAGATTTTCATGTCATCTTCATAAAACCTCATCAACAAGGCTTTTTTCAGATTTTTCCATGAATTAACGGTTCCCAGTTCTAATCTCCGAAACTATTCAAATGTTAGACATGTTAAGGTATTAACAGAAACTCGCGTAATAATTGGATCATTCTCAACCAAATGTCCCGTCTGAGATTTGAAATAGTAAAAGTGCTGATTTGGTGATTCTTCACCATCAAATGATTTGAGCTTTAGTGGTTTGTAATTTTTCAGGAATGGTATATTTTTCCATTCTACCGGATATGGCCTCGCAACCCCCAGCTCTTACAAATCATTCTTGTGCATGAGAACATTCTGTTGATTTTGAAAACTCTCCATCCAAACAATGTTTATATTTCCTTCCTAATTCGGATTTCCTTCTTGGTGATGCGAATGCACGGAACGATTATCTTCTTCTTCGTGATGGTCTTCATTATTTTCAATATCATTTTTAGGAGAAATGTGAGATTCAATTTATGTATTCTTCGCTCTATCGTTCCTCGAATCATGAGGAGTTTTAGAAGAAGATTCGCCTTTCTCTTTCCTTCTTTCTTTTCCTAACTCCAGCAAGACATACATCATATTTTTGATTTCATTAATAGCATTTTGCTATTGTTGGATAGTTTTGTCTTATTCATCCATTCTTTTCATGAACTCTTCTGGAGTTCCTTGTACCATATGTGAAATGCAGAATCTTCGACGAATGAGTCTGATGTTTGTGATTCGGCCACAGCTGAATTTAATGTTTCTACTTCATCATCAGAAGAGACTCCAGCCACGTCTGTAATCCACAGGTATTGTTACTCCTTTCTTAAGTCAGGTATTCTGAAAAATATCCCACATCTCGCTGAATACACTCTTTAAATTTGAAGAGCGTTCAGAGTTAGAAGAAGTTGTTCTATGGGAACTCTTTTCTCTTCTTCTTCTTCTTTCCCTTGAAGTTTATCATATTGGATGATACTTCGGGATATTCAGATTCAGAAAATTGTTATTTGTTGTGTCTCCTCTTTTTATATAGTTGAAGTGAAGATGTTGTAAGTCGATTAAAAATCGACTGTTTAGTAGGAGTCGCTACACAACAACAATGCGATAACACTGCATTGATCAATCGTTCACAATAATATTGAGACACTCGGATTCTTCTTTCTTTTTGTTGAGAAGTTCCTTGAGCTCTCTTGTATTGAAACTCGTTGTCTTATTAATGGAAACAGTATCGCCTCCAAATGATATCTTTGGAATAGGATTTTCTACTCCCTTAATGATTCCAGGAGCGAATCTTACTTTAGCTTTGGTGGCAGATGTATGAGCTTCTGTCAAAGTTGGAACATGGACCTTAGAGGTTGACTCTTCTTTAGAAACACGATTTTGAAAACCACGTTTTTCTGTTGATATACGAATTTAAGATCCGCATCTAACTACGGAAATGCGACTTGAAAAGCACGTCTGATTCCTTCAACATAAGAGTGGGACCCTCGTCTTATTTGCGAAACGCAGATAGAAACTCTGCGTTTGGAATCATATATGAACTTAGTAGGTGTTCGACGTTTCTTGTAAGAAACACGAACAAATCCATCTACATCTTGATCTTTCTTTTTATCTAGAACCACTACCTCGCTTTTTGGCCTCCATATTTGAACTGGAGTTCTTCGCACTTGTGGTTCGACAGATTCTCTTTGTTTCATGGCTCAGCAGAGAGCGTGAATCTTACTTCTTCTCAAATTCCTTCTCATTGTGTAAGTGAGAGGAACCTTGTTTTCTTAATCATCTTTTTGGCAATCAGAGAATTATCATTTTCCCTTGTTATCATGGAGATCCTAATCCATCCTCTAAAGGAGATTAACATGAGTTGAATGTAGCAGACCCTGAGTCTTGTGCTGGTGAAGAAGATGATTCTCCTTTGAGACCAGATTGGTCTGAAGAGTCCTTTGATAGGACTGTCGTCTTTGGAGCCTCCTCAGAGACTGAGCTCTTAAAGATCTTACGGCATTTCCGTAAGGAGTTAGGGTATCTGAAGGCAGAGGAGAGGAATTTTTCATACTTCTCCGTGTCGAACTCGATGACAAATGCCTCGACCATGCTGCCAACTGGTATCTTATTGGATTAAGCTACAACCATATTATCAGAGATGATAGGTTTTCCAGCCGGAGTCGCCAATATTTTGTTTGCCGTAAAATCGTAAAAGATTTTTTTTATTGGATTTTCTCAATAAAATATTACAATTTCAATGGCTTTTTGTTTATAGAAAATGAGAAAAATCTAATTCCCTCTTTGTTTAAAGTTGGATTCTAGAGTAGCTATAGAGGACGATCTTACTCTCTGTTGACACAACATATAGAATTTTAGTTAGCAAGAGTTTTGAGCTTTTGATAGCACCAGTACTTTGATGGCAGAGGACTCTCTCTATAATATTGATCTCTCAATCTCTTTTTCTACCTAAACTTCTGCTATTTATAGAGTTTTGGAGAATTTTGAGTTGATGTAACTGCCCAACTATTGGCTTTCACAATCTGAGTATTAATTTCTCGCTTTTTGATATGGTAAATTTGTATTAAATCTCTCGAACTTGTAACCGACGTTTTTAATCATCTGGATAGTAACTGAAATGCAGATCTCAAGTTTTAGATTCGTGTTTCTTCTGAATGAAAATCGAAACGTGAATCTTAGACTTCAGATTCGCGTTTTAATTTGAATGACAATTGAAACGCGAGTGTCAGACTTTAGATTTGCATTTCAATCTGAATGACAATCGAAACACGAATCTCAAACTTTTAGATTCACATTTCAATCTGATGACATGTTCGCTGCTTGCATGATATGCTTAGACCTGATGATGAGACCCTGTGAAGTCTGTTCTCATTATTAAGTCTGTGAATTTAGAGAAAGAGATTCATACTTTAGCTTCATTCGTGAGTCAAATATCGAGTCTCAGTTTCAATAAAAATAAAGCACAACTTTATGAAGACCATGTATTATTTCCTCTGTAGTTTATATTCGTAAATCTCTCTTTATGAAAGATTAACCCAATAAAACAAAATTCCGCCAACACTAACCAAGTCTTAATAAGACTCCTTTCCCTAATTTTCAATAATATCTAATTTAGGAATCGACTTCTATTGCAATTTCTTGTTGAATATGGTTGCTCATAGATATGATTCCAACCCATTTTATTCTTTGCAAAAGGATTTTAATTTTCCTCAAGTGTCTCAAATCACATAAATGGCTTCCTCCTCAAATGTAACATGATATTTCTTTATGTAAAATATATAACATAACCTTAGCGATATGAAAAGTAACATGATATTTATTTATATAAAACATGTAACATATAAAATATTTATATAAAATATAAATATCTGAAAATAAGTATATAAAATATAAAAAAAAACTGTAATATTTGGATACTATATGGATACATTTCTTTTATCGATAACTTTATACAGTAGTATTTCTATTATTCTGTTCTCATATAAATACATGAATCTACTTAATACTAAGACATGAAGCTAATAGATATGAGAATAAAATGCATTTAAATATCCAAAGTATTTGTTTTTTTAATTTCTCCGTACGGTAACGACACATAGAGGAAAGATTTTCTGTTTTCTGTTTTCTTTTTTTTTTCCTTCTTCCTCTCTCTTCAGCTACTGAACAGAGAAGAAAAAAAAATTTTTTTTTTGCCTTTTTTTATTATTTTATTATTATTTAAAATTCATAAAAAGAATTTCTTGTGACATTCTTAATAACTAAAGATGATATGTTAGAGAATGTTTTATGTGAATAACTAATTTAAATTAGTCACTCAAATCAATGAAATTAAAGAAGAAAATTTTGAAATGTTTCAATTAACTTTTCTTCCTAATTAAATTGTATTATACAAAAAACTAAATCAAGAGAGAAAAGGAAAAGAGCATTTACATCACTACAACACAAATATTTTGAAATAAGAACAAAATAATATAGAAGATTTATAAAATAAGAACAAAATACTTGCCTTTACATAAAACGAAATAATGTAGAAGATTTATAAAATAGGAACAAAATACTTACCTTCACATAAAAGAATCTAAACAATTGGAAGAGCTTTATTTATTTATTTATTTATTTATTTTATTTTTTTTTTGTAGTTGAACGGTGGAGGAGAGGGGAGAGATGTGAGTTTTTTATTTTATTTTTGATATTTACATTTTTATTAATATTAGGATAAGCTTAGGTAGAGTTAAAATTTTCTAATCCAATCCAAATTCTATTAAATTTGTTATTATCCTACACAATAATAATTGAGATAGCCATAAACAAAAAGTTGGATAAAAATAAGATTGGTTTAAATATTTTTAAAAATAAATAAGCACAAGCATATTGTATAGATAAAGATAAGCACCTGCATTACTATGACACAAATATTTTAAAAAGAATATTATTGAGTTCCTAGAAGGAAATAGTATGAAAGATTTATAAATTAAGAACAAAGCACTTACCTTTTCATAAAAGAATCTAAAAAATGGAAGAGATTTATTTATTTATTTATTGTTTTGCTTTTGCTGTTGAACGGTGGAAGAGAAGAGAAAAGATTTGAGTTTTTTTTTTTTTTTTTTTTTGATATTTTCGTTTTTTTATTAATATTAGGACAAGTTTAGATAGAGTTTAATTTTTTTTTTCTCATCCAATCTAAATTCTGTTAAATTTGTTATTATCCAACACAATAATATTTGAGATAAGCTTAAATAATAAATTAGATAAAGATAAGATTTTTTTTTAAAAAAAAAAAAGGTGATATAGCTACTATAAGATTTGTTTTTTATTTAGATAATATATTTAAAAATTAATAAACACAACAATATTGTATAGATAAATAAAAAATATTATATAGGAAAATTGGGTTTATACAGTATTTACAATCTAGTCCAACTTCACAATGCTTTATTGTATATTAGTCCAAAACTTTTACAGATTCATTGGTGTTTCTTTCTCCTAGTTTTTTGAACCAATATTCTTTATAGAGTTACAGTCAGTTTAAATTCCTTATTAGGAACGTCATAGTTTCCGTTTTGTTTCCCTAGTAGGAACCTAGCTAGCCAAGTCTTAGTATAACTCCTTTCCCTAATTCTCATTAATATCCAATTTAGTAACCTACTTCTGTTTAGAACTTCTTGATGATTGCTAATACATAAGATTCCAACCCTTTTTCTTCTATGCCAATTTTAAATTTCCCTCAACTCTCTCACATCACAACTTATATCACATCAATGGCTTCCTCCTCTACTCGCTCGTCAGCAATCCTGCGAACGAGGAAAAGAATCAAGAAGAGAAGGACGCCAGCAACTCGCATCCCTGACGAAATAATCCTCTATGATATCCTTCCCCGGCTTCCTTTCAAATTGCTGTGCCGCCTTAAGTCCTTGCAGAGGACTTGGAATCAAGATATCTCTCGCAACTCTTTCTTCGCCAGTCGCCAAAGCAGTCACAGTAATCTCAGTTGCCCGGCTATTGTTTCCCTGAAAAAGAACCACCTCGCGTTTCTTCCGATGCTCACGGGAAGCCCTGTCGGTGTCCCAGATCCGTCATTGGGGTTCATTGGTGATGAATTCACAATACGCGAAATCTTGGCCTCAACCAACGGGCTACTCCTCCTGCACTGCTCAGAGAATTTGAGAGGCTTCTTGTATCTATGCAACCCGGCAACGAAGGAGGGTACTCGTATCCCAAAATCGGTCAGTTCATACAATTTGCGTGCAGAATCCATAGGACTGGCGTTTTGCCCCTCGACTGGTCCAGATAGCTACATGCTAGTCCATCCTATTCGAAGTTACGTGGGCAGCACCAACGACATAGAATACCGATTTGAGGTGTTCTCATCTCACTTGGGAGAGTGGAGGGAATCCGATCAGGTCGTGCCTGTAGATAGCCACAGACGGAGGGGCATAAAACCTATATATGCAAGAGGTGTCCTGTATTGGTACTGTGTGGATTACCTTCTCTGGTTCGATTGCGATTGCAAGAAATCGGGACACATAATCATGCCCAGAAAAATGTCGGAAAGATTCACGAGGCAAGAAATTGGAGTTCATCGGGATGGGGTAACGTGCATTCAGGTCTCTGATGAGAGTTTGGTGGTGTGGATGCTTAGCAATGAGAGAAGTAGCGGTAGCAGCGACTGGGAGAAGATACACGAGACGAGCATAGAAAGGATGATAGAGTGCAACCTAGATGTGTTCTCTTCGTTCTGGCAAACCATGATCCTGCGGAGTAGGAAGAAGATTTCGGATGGGTTCACAGTAAGATATCAGATCTGTCCTCTGCCATTTGAATGTGAAGAGAGGATATTCATCAGACTTATTCCAAACATGCTACTCGATAAAAATGAGAAGGTCCTGTCTTACGACATGAAGACTGGCAAGGTTGATCTAGTTTTTACGGGTCAATTGTTCCAGGATGACCTGATGGCTTTTGGGTACAACAATAGCATGGTTCGTTTGCCAGTTATTCATTGAAATGCGTTGAATTTTAAGAGGACGATGAAATCGGTTTGTGTTGAATCTCTTGCGATTTGGTTCTGAAGTTTTGTAACTCATCTGTGTCAAATTATTAGTATATAATGATTCTAAGCCAGCCAGCTTAAGCTCTTCATGTACTTTGGATGTGATTTGCATATTAGTTTACTTTTGGGAACTCCTTATATTAGTAAAGTTTTGTGCTGGATCTCTACAGTTTTGTTTATGAAGTCAAACTTAGTATTGATGTGCACTTCTCTATTGTATTGAATTAATATAATTAGTGTAAATACTTGTGCCTATTCAATTGCAATGGACTCAAAGTTGAAAAGCTTAATTACTGGATTTATTTTTCCATGTATCCAGTATGAAACATGGCCCTTTATATAGCGGGAATGTCTTTATTACACGCGAGTAGAGATTATTATTCAATCAAAAACGTTTTAGAAACTCTTAGAAATATTTTGATCTCTTTAGGAATTATTAGTGTCTATCCAAAAACACCAAAATCACAAATTCTCTTGTTGAAAAACACTAAATTCTTTTCTCTTGTACATTTCTTCCAGTGAACTTAATTTAAAGATTCAAATTAGAACTACCAATAACCGTTCCTGCCCTATGGGACGAATTATATTCAAAACAATTGGAAGTACCAATAACTGTTCCTTCCCTATGGAAGAAATTATTGGGCTTAGGCTTGCATTTACAATTTACAGTAGGAAGGTTCTCAATCAAAGGACCAAGCGAATTGCTTAATATTTAGCCTATGTGTCTTGTTAAAAAGGTTTCCAGCCCACGGGAGGCCACATGGGCCGGGCTTATGGTTTGAATTTCCTAAGACAAATCAAATTATGATCCTATATTTTGAGTTTTCTAATGAGTTTTCTAAAACAAATCAAAGTAAGGTAACAATATTTATATAATTACTAGAAAGAGGGACTGCTGTCGTTCAACCTCTTTCTTTGAACTGCAAGCCAAGAGAAGACTAACTGTAGAGAAAGAAGAAGAAAAGAAGAAGAAAAGAAGAAGAAAAAACATGTTTTTTTTACTTGATTTTCTTCGGGTGTTGTTTTCACATAGGAGCAAATTGAGTTTTCTTTGAGAAGGTTTTGAAGTGCTTCATCAACTGAAAGTTAGAGTATTTAGATTGGAGATCTCGCGGCGATGTGGATTTCATCAAATTCTAGAGTTTATGGTGAGATTGTATTTTTTTTTCTCAGAGAATTAATATTGTGGACCTCAATTTGCTTGAACTCAAGTTTTTGGGCATAAACTTAAGTATTATAAACTCTATTTTATTACAGTGGATTTATCTCGAAATTGTTCCATGGTTTTTTCCTTCACATTGAAAAGTTTTCCACGTAAATTTGATGTGTTCTCTTGTTTACACTCTTTGGTGTTTGATTTATTTTTCCACTTGGTTTACTTGGAGTTAATATTTAATTTGCAAATAGACAGTACTTTGACCTAACAAAGTGGTATGAGAGCGCAGCCTGTATGAAGTTGATTGTCTTGTGCAAATTAAATGGAGAGTGGTTCAGGCATTATGATTAAACTCACAACGTCTAATTACTCAATTTTGAAACTGATGATGGAGGACATCCTTTATCTTAAGAATTTGCATGACCCCATTGAGGGTAATAATGCTAAACCAAAAGATGAATCCAGCGAGCAGTTGGAAAAGAAAAATCGAAAAGCTATTGGATATATCAGACAATGGATTGACCTCAGTGTGTTCTATCATATATCTTAAGAGACAAATACTCAAAGTCTATGGAAGAAATTGGAGTGTCTCTATGAGAGGAAGACAGCTCAAAATAAACTTTTTTGCAATCAGAAAGCTTGTGAATTTGTAGCTGAAAGAGGGAAAGTCTGTTGCCGAGCATTTAAGTGATTTCTAAGACCTTGTGAATCAGTTGATTATGATGAAAATAGTAATAAACGATGATTTGCAAGCGCTATTACTTCTGAGTTCTTTGCTTGATAGTTGGGAGACTCAGATGGTATCACTTAGTAATTCTGCTATAGATGGTATGTTACAGCTCAGTATGATTAAAATAAGCTTGTTCAATGAAGACACAAGAAGAAAGAACATGGGCAGGGATAATGCACAGGCTCTTGTTTAGAGAACTGAGGAAGAAATAAGAGTAATGATTCTAAAGGGCACGGGAGATTCAAATGTCAGTCGAAAAGAAAAGAACATATAAAATGTTACTTTTGTAAAAAAAATGGTCATATAAGAAAACACTGCAAGACTTGATAAAAAAAAATAGAAAGAGAAGAAGAATAAGAAAACTGATCAGAATACCATAGTTAATATTACAAATAAGGATGTAGCAGTGGTAATATTTTCTGCTGAAGAAGAGCAGTGTTGTTAGGTTACGGATCCGTTTGTTTAGTGGAGAGTTGACTCAGTGGTTTCCTAGCATGCCACTCCAAAAAGGGAGTTCTTTACTTCGTACAAAGCGAGTAATTTTGGCAAAGTGAAGATGGGTAATGATAGTCATGCCGACATAGTAGGAATTTGTAATATTTATCTACGAACAGACGTTGGATGCATCTTGACATTGAAGAATGTGTGACATGTGCCGAATGTGTGACATGTGCCTGAATCTAGTATCTACACATGCTTTTGATGTAGCTGGATATGAAAGTTATTTTGGCAATGGAAGATGGAAACTTTGAAAGGGTCAATGGTGTTTGCTAGAGGAAAGATTTATCACACATTTTACAAGACATGTAAAGATGTGTAATGAAGCAGTAAATACAGTAGAAGATGATTTTGCACCAGACTTATGGCACAAGCGGTTGGCTCACACGAGTGAGAAGGGATTGTAGAGTTTGACAAGAAAATCTCTAATTCCTCTCGCCAAAGGTTCGTCACTCAATCCCTGTGATTTTTATTTACTTGGTAAACAACATAGAGTTTCATTTCAAAAGTCCTCTAATAGAAGACCTAATGTGTTGCATTTGGTTTACTCTGATATATGTGGTCCCATTGAGGTGGATTTTTTAGGTGGCAATTAGTGCTTTCTTACTTTTGTTGATGATGCTTCAAGAAACTTGTGAGTATTTTATTTGAGATAAAAAACTAGGTTTTTCAGCACTTCAAGAAGTTTCATACTATAGTGGTGTTTGTCATTAAATTGAAATTTTTTGAAATTCAAAGAAAGAATTACAATAATAACAGTTTTCTGTTTACAGAAGATGATGAAATAATTCCTTTTTGTTTAAGCTAGGGTTCTTGTAGCCATAGAGGATGATCGTGCTCTCCATTGATGATCCGTGCAAGAACTCTTCAGTTGGCAGATTTTGGAAACCTCTTGAAGGGGAAGAATTTTGGTTCTTAGCCCAAATGCTCAAAGTGGTGATAATCTAATCCCTTTCTCAACCCAGAATATGATATTTATAAAAGTTTTAGAGGTTTTTGAATTGATGTAATTGCCCAATAATTATCCTCTTTAATTGAGGATTATTTCCTGCTTATAATTATATTAGATTTATAACTGAAATATGGATCTCAATTTTAGATCCGCATTTTAACTCTATACAACTTGTATGACATGCTCAGACCTACATTTGAGTGAATGAAAATAATTTTTGTCTCTTGAAGTTTTAGAGTGAAAATGCGACCTTTGGAATTCCCATTTTAGTTATATCTAGCTCTAAACATGAGCTCAAAACCCAACTCTGCATTTCAAAATATTTGAAAGGCGAGTAAACTTTGCGTTTAGGTAAAAAAAGTAAACCCGACTTTAAGAAGTTCGCATGTGGGGTTAAATAGAAGTAACCTTAACTTCCTAAAGTTTTGAAATCAAAATGCGGCCTTGTGAGGCCTACATTTAATAAACTCTTTTTTTTAGCTTTCTTGGCTCTAAAACGAGGATCTCTCTCAAAACGATGATATGCGTTTTAACTTCTTAACTATTTTCAACACTCCTAAGGGTTGTATTTTTTTGTATTTGGATAGATTTCTTGTCTCCTGAGGTTATTAGAGTAAAATGTGATATTCAGAAATTCACATTTTCTTATATCTAAAGAGATATTTTATCTCTTGATGTTATTAAAGTCAAATGCGACTCCTAGAGGTCCATGTTTTGACTTTATAAGGGTATTCTCTTCTTAAAAATTTTGTCAACGAAACTCCCTTCAAAGTTTTCAAAATCCCGCAATTTTGAAAGTGTTTTGAAACACTTTGGACATAAAATATAATTGATTTTTGGATTTAAAATATAACTATCTAAAAATGCGAGTCTGCATTCGAAAAGAAAAATGCAATCCTGCATCTAAAAATGCGAGTCTGCGAAAAACACGACTCTTCATTTCAACACGCGAATTTTGATTTGTGTTCTCAGCAATGTATCTGAAGCATCACCACTCCGCCTTTCTAGCACAGAGATCAAAATGCTACTGTGCTTACAATGATGAGATCTCTTTGAGATTTGGGCCAAAAATCTTGGCCGTCAAATTTTCTATATAAGACACTCAGTCTTTTCAAAAGTCATTATGACTTTACAAATTTTCTGAGCTCTAGAGCTTCTTCTTCAAGCTTTTGAAATCTCATAGCTTTCGAGCTTTCCAAAGTTTTTTAGCTTTCGTGCTTCTTAGAACTTTTCTAAAAAATGTCGAAAAGTTTTTCTTCCTCCAGCCACACTGTTGGCAGCTCTCAAAACCCTCCAACCACTTCTAGCTCTTCTCCGACAAGGATTCATGAAGAACCCATGATCTATGGTAAGTTTAACTAGTTTCGATTCGTTTAATTTTGGTCATTCGTCGCCATGGACCTTCATTGTAAGTCGATGTTTTAATTAATTTGTGGAGCTCCTTTTTCTTTGAAAATGTGGATCTTCAAATATCTGTGATCCGTGTTTTGATTTATAAGATCAATCTTGAAAAAGTTTATCTTTCTAACTTGAAATGCATGTCTGTGATCGGCATTTTGGTTTTATAAGATAAATCTTGGAAAGTTTATCTTTTTAAATTTGAAGTGCGGGTCAATGATCCACATTTTGGTTTCATAGGATAAATCATGAAAAAGTTTATCTTTTAAACTTGAAACGCTTTATGATCCGCATTTCGGTTTTATAAGATAAATATTTATCTTTTAAATCTGAAACGCGGGTATCTAAATATTTGTGATCCGTGTTTTGGTTTTATAAGATAAATCTCAAAAAAATTGTCTTTTAAAAGTTAAATGAAGGTCTCCAAATATTTGGGATCTGCATTTTGGTTTTATAAAATATATCATGAAAAAATTTATCTTTTAAACTTGAAACGCAGGTCTCCAAATATTTGTGATCTGCATATTGGTTTTATAAGATAAATCTTGAATATTTTATATTTTAAACTTGAAATGTGGGTCTGTGATCTGCATTTTGATTTTGAAAGATAAAACTTGAAAAGTTTTATCATTTAAGTTTGAAATATGGGTCTATGATCCGCATTTTGGATCAAACAAAAATCTTCATTTTGTCATAGATTCGCTTAATTTTATTTTTCCCATGATCCGTGTAATGAACTACGCTGTAAATCCAATGGCCAAGAAGCATTACTTTGGCCATGTTGGTGGATATGATTGCGAAGTTCAGTTTAGGCTTTGAACGGAGTTTTTAGTTTGTGTTTCATCTAGCAGTCGGGAGAGGAGAGACAAGATTTCAGCTTCAAATTCTGCAACGTTAAGAGAAATCATGACAAATGCGCCATTTGAGGGGAAGAACATGAAACCATTGAATAAACCACGCTATCTGTTTGGAGATTCCATTCAAACTTCCGATGACAATTTGTATGACGAGGAATACAAGTGGCTGCGTTTGATTAGGGGATGCTATATGTTTCTTCCCAACATGGAGAAATCATATCCATTCATCTATCTCCAATCCATTTCAGTTTCCAGGCACATGAATTGGAAATTTACAAAGGCATAGGAGGGAGTACTATTAAGCGGATTTAGTTCACATGGTGCATACCCTATCGCTATCGGAAAACACGTCTTGAGGTTGTTACCAGGATTGTGGAAGAAGGGATTTCCATTGGTAGAAACTTTTCTAGCTGCTAAAATATTTCTCCATCAGTTTATGACTACGAATGAAGAATTTCCTTGTCAAGATTTTCAACCATTAGGATGGGTTCACTCTACTTCAAAAGGCTGGTGGGGATTGTTAACTAATTATTTCTTAACAATATTTGGGGAATATTTGAAAGATATAGGACTATATCGTGCCATCAGGGCTGTTCAATATAGAATTCCAACTAGTCATTTTCATTTCTTTTACATTCTTTAACTTTATAACTTGGATACCAGTATGTACTTCACTCCTTGTGGTGAGTTGGGGCTCGCACTTCTTGAAATATATGAAGTTTCATGGCTATCCACAGAGAAATCCCTCATAAAAAGTATGTCTCCATTGGAGAAGAATTGCATTTATTAAAATCTCATAACAATTTGATTTATGAAACCTATTGGGAACTTCTCTGCCACTGTCACATTTGTGGCTAGATCACAGGATTGAGAAATAATGGGGTGAAGTTGATGGCTTGGGTAGATTATCTGTTTTCCAATTTCAATAGTGATAACCCTAACTTTTCTCGTCTTTCTGTTATCTCTGACAAGGAGATTGAAGAGAGAATTGCTCATTTTAGGACGAATGCTTATATCATTGAATCTGACGAAGATGTCTTCAAGGTTGGTATTTCTTTTGGTAGTTTTCATTACCAAGCCAAGTATCAACTATCAGATTCAACTTTATTAGCATGGTTTGTAATGTTATGGCTCAAGCATTGTGTGGTTCCAACTGCTCCAAAGGAAACTTTGTCAGTTGGTGTTAGTTATCCAGCAGTGCTGCTTGCATATGGACGTCCTCTATGTTTACTTCCAGTTATGGTCTGAGATAGTCAGAATGGATTAAGGATCTTGACTGAGTGATTTTGTAAAATCAAAACTATTCGGGCCAAGGATGGATCCGTGAGATGCAAGACTCCTCACCCTCGAATAGAACTTCCATATATATATATATATATATATATATATATATATATATATATATATATATATATATATATATATATATATATATATATATATATATATATACTGGTTTATCCTGCATTGCATGACACTGATGACTCCAATTCATCTTCAGACTGATTTCAGTTCACCCATAGTTCAGCACTATGAAAGATCGCAATGGCAAGGTTGTTAAATGGTTTTCATCCGTAAACACCTTCAACATTATAGCAATTATTATATTTACAAGTGTTTTTCCTATTTTCCAAATGTTGATTACAACAAAAAGTTTACTAACTTACCTGGCATAGATTACTCTATCACTTGATCTTCTGAATATTTTTGGCGGTTGATGAGTATCAGGCCTAGTCATATGGTGCTTCGTTTGGAGAACGTCTATTATATAGAGCCATATTATCCAAATTGTTTCTCTTGTCAGTTTGGACATGACCAATTGTATGTAGGGAATCCAAACATATCTATCAGATTTGAAGGCAACTTATTTGATGAGGCTTGGGCTTGGTATCACTTCATAGCAGGCAGTACTAAGGCTCAATTCAGTTTGCCCCAGAAGACTCCAAGTTTGTATACTTCTTTTAGTTTTTGCAGTTGATACTCGATTGCCTATTCGGTTTCCCCTCATTTTAATGTGAACAACACCTGTCTAAAAAGAAAGAGGTAGGTAGTACAAAATTTCCAGGATTGGATGAGTTTGATCATAGTGCAGACAGTGACGATGATGAACCAAGGAATGATATAGATGTGACAGTGCACCACCAGAACAACCGGAGGCACTACTTACTACAGATCTTGCTCCTCCTTCTACAGGTAGGCTAGTGACAGAAGGATCATTTTCAGTATTCAAATCTCCTTCTCAGAAGATTGTCATCAAGAGGAAAGGAAAGAACAGGCCACGTGATCTGCCTATCATCCCAGAGTCTGTTTTTGCTAGAGCCGACGCTACAGTTTTAAGTACCACTTTTGAAACTATAGATAAAGAGCAAGAAAAGAAGATGAGCCGTGATTGCATTCTCGCTCATCTAAAAAGAATCGTAACAAAGGTCCTGTGATCATGATTGAGAAGGTTACTTAGGCAGCATCTGAGCTTCCCAATGAATCGACTATAGAGGCTCCTTCTACTATTCCTATTGCCAAATCTTCATCTATTACTAAACCTCCTTCTACAGACGTGCATATGTGTTTAGAGGAGTTGACCAGGACTACAACTGCTGAAGGAACTGCAACCCCTACTTCCTCAACAATTCAAATTATTGATGATGATGACGTCCAATTTGTTGGGGAGACTCATAAATTAGATTCTTCTCCAGTGATGGTCCCTAATTACTTGACTCCACAAACTAGTCCTACTACCGATCCCCTTCAGAATAGTAATTTTTGCTTGATTTTGTCTAAATTTAATTTTCTCTTATCAAATCCATGACTTTATTTCAATCAACTTGTAGAGGGGGTTTGGACACTTCTTCTGATTCATCCAAGAAATTTGATTATTCAAGTGGAGATGATGATGATTATAGTGATGATTTTCATTCTTTGACACCCCCGCTAGATTACAACAAATATACTCATTTAACGGTCGAAGAAATTGCTGAAATCCATGGTTCTAGGGAAACGAGTGTCCAGCCTTCAAGTTCTTCACCAGGTAATGTGTAATATTAAATGCTTTATTTTATTCTAATCTCCTTTATTTTTTTTTCTAACATCTTTTATATCTTGATGTAGAATTGTTGTCTCCTACTCTAGCTTTTGAACTTGCACCTGCAACTTTTCTGGCAATTGCGGCACTTCCCATGATAACAATTAAAGTTCCTTCTATTGAAACTGCTTCTTCTTCATTTTGGGATGCGATACAAATTTCTACAATCTTATCGAGTCTGCTCCCTCATCTACCTTAGTTACTGAAGCTACTAGAATAGCGTCTACTTCCGTCGTTCCTCCACCAGAACTAGCAACTTCTTCAATGTTGTTGGTAGAGGACACAAAGTTTGACACTTTTGTCGATGATCCACTTCAGTATGACATCAAGGACTTCGTTTCTTTTCTGGAACTACTTTTAAAAGGAAGATCCTTTAATTCTATCGCCAATCTATTGAAACATTATACTGTTGGCATAGCAAGCATCGGTGGGGAGGAGAAAGCAGCTCCTTATAGAGGTATAATGGCCCAACTGCAAAGTGATGCCGAAGCTTTATTGGATACTCATAGCACTAACAAGTCTGAGATAATTGAAGTCACTTTCAAAAAACTATTAGTGGAGCATTTCAAACTCCGGGAAGAAGCTAAGAGAAAGATGGATTCTCATCAAGCCCAACTTAATGAGATCTAATCTGCTAGCAACTCTCCATATGCTGAGATAGAGAGTGTTATTGCTTCAGCCGAGGGTCAAGATCAAGCTATTATCATGACTCAAAAGAATATTGGTAAGACCCAAGCTTATCTTGAAAGGACCCTAAAAGTTTGTGAAGAAACTGTGAAAACTATTGCTGACTTATCCAGACAGCGTGCTGATCTCAGTAAGGCTTTTCTGGCTAAATAAGCAGAACTGAAGGCTCTCAGCATGACTGTCAGTGAAGAATAGTTGCGGAGACAGACTACTGTCCAAGCTTATGAAGTTATCCAATTAGAAATAAGATACATTGAGGAAAGATTAAATTTTTTTTGTCTCAATAGTTTGTATCTCTTTTATATTGTATGAACTTGAATATTTTGTCAAAACTTTTTTGTAATGCTGAATTGATAATCAATTCTTATGATGTATTTTGGTAAATCAAAATTTTTGTTGTCATTAATTCAGTGGTGACCATTAATTTGATGAATGCACTTGGTATTGATGATCAGAGAGATCTGTTAATTTGATACATCATTGACTCTTTTGTATATTGTTTAGATATAATCATTAACTTAACAATATATAGTCTGTATTCAAAGATCCAAATATACCAGCAATGAATGAATAATTTTCTTGTACAAGATAGAAGTAATTGCAAACTTTTCCGAACATGTGGTTTCAGCTATTCAGTGACTTATAATATAACAATTTTTGAATTGCCAGAGATAAATTTTAACCTAGCAAATCTTGGAGAAATAAATTTTGGTTTTTCAAAACTAATGTTTAACTTGACAAATTTGGAAGGAATGGATTTTGATTTTGTTTGAGATAATTTTTAATTTGACAAATTTGGAGATAATGAATTTTGGTTTTGTCAGAGATAATTTTTAATTTGATAAGTTTGGAGGAAATGAATTTCGATTTTGTTAGATGCGATTTTTAACTTGATAAATTTGGAGGAAATAAATTTTTATTTTATCAGAGGTAATTTTTAACTTGACAAATTTTGGTAGAAATGAATCTTGAGAGAGTTGAGTTCTCTCTTTATTTGCTCTGCTGGGAAAATTATTGTTGTAAAACAACGGGCGACAATATATTGACTGCACCTCTAATTAATGTCAGAAAGATTATAAGTGTGGAGTTTGTTTTGTAACGGAATCTCCAAAAAAGAACCTAATTTTATAAGATTCCTATAGAACCGGTCATAAATGTGCATCATAAATGGACTTTTTCACTATAGATGAATTGCATATGATTGGTGGACAAATTGGTCCTATTTTGGAGATAAATAGTATCAAGAACTAGACACATTTGTTAATCACATTAGGAGTAACATAAGAATCATTGTATTTCTTCTTTATGTTTTCTCCTCATGATTTATCCGAGATCTTTTCATTTAAAGTGTTGATATTACAAACTTCGAAATAAGAATATATAGTTCACCAAGGTCATCATACACTCCGACGTCTAGACAGACCGATGATCAAGATATAGTGTTGAATTCTTTTATTGAGGAAAGAATTCAAGTATGTATATCAAATAATTTGATAAATGTATATCAAATAATTTGATAATCATATTATTACCTTTTTGAGGTATTAAGCGGGAATACACCAGGTGATCTGTAGATGACTTAGAAAAACGTGTTATTCTTTGTCGTGTTCTTTGAAAAGAGTACTATAAGAAGTTTCTCTATAAAATCTTCTTATTACTATATTTCTGGACAGTGGTGGATCATTCAAGAAAGTGCGTTATTCTTTGCCGTGTTCTTTGAAAAGAGTACTATAAGAAGTTTCTCTATGAAGTCTTTTTTTTACCACATTTCTGGATAGCGATGGATCATTCAGAAAAATACGTCATTATTTGCTGTGTTCTTCAGAAAGAGTACTATAAGAACTTTCTCTATGAAATTTTCTTATTTCCATATTTCCGAATAGAGATGGATCATTCGAGAAAATGCATCATTGTTCTTCAAAGAGAATACTACAAGAAATTTCTCTATGAAATTTTCTTATTTCAACATTTCCGGATAGTGGTTAAGGATTTACCAATTTGGTCAAAGATGCAACAAAGG
Organism: Dracaena cambodiana; assembly: GCA_036321105.1. Taxonomy (NCBI): domain Eukaryota; kingdom Viridiplantae; phylum Streptophyta; class Magnoliopsida; order Asparagales; family Asparagaceae; genus Dracaena; species Dracaena cambodiana. The sequence continues at coordinate 37,369,199 of JAYEPQ010000011.1, read as the reverse complement.
ATTATAGAAGAGGATAGGTATATCAAACCACTCAATACTTAGTTTGATTGCTTCATACTATTATATAAACTATTTGTACACAATTTGCTTTGTATTGAATCATCATTTTAGCGACTCGAGATTCTTTTGATACCCTTTGGAGCCTCTTTTCGCAACTGTTGAAAATCAGATAATTGGCTTGGCCATGATCACTTTGAATTAAGTTGATTTTTCCATTGGAGAGATTAGCAGTTGGATTTTCAAGTATTACTATTGGTATGTTCTATGCCGATAAGAGAACTCAGACATACGGGGACAAAGAGAAGACCAAGAGATTCAAGTAGATGTGCTTCAAGACAAACTACAAAAATAGAAGAATGATGGTAATTGATTAAGATCTGAAACATTGTTGTGCTTTTTAGCTTCTATTATTATTACCACCATTGGACGCTTCTCTGATGGACTTCTTGACTATAACATTAAGAGTAATATTTCTTTAGAAATTTTCTATTGATCGGCATCATAATCTTGTCATCGCTCAGTTTCACCAACTGATATGCACCATTCAAATAGACTGTGTCGATGACAAAGGGCTTTCCATTTTGGCTGGAACCTTTCTTTGGCTTTCTGAGTAGCTATGATTAGTGTTCTTACTGAAAGGATGAAATCACATTTCTTGAAAGTTCTCCATTTGATCTTTTTATTAAAAGTTCTGGAAATTCGAGCTTAATAAAAGTTCAATGCTCTGTTGTGCTTTAAGACACTTGTGATCGAAAGCTTCCAACTCTAGAAGTCTTTGTCGATGTTTCTCTTTTTGTATCATTTTAGTTGCTAATGCAACTCGTAATGATGGAATTTGGATCGCCAAAGGAAGTACTGTTTTGGATCTATACACAAAGGTGAAACGTGTCGCATTTGTAGGTGTTTTAAGTGTCGTTCGGTATGTCCAGAGACATTCCCAAAGTTTTTCATCCCAATCATGTTAGTTGGATGAAACGAAATTTTTAAGGAGCTTCACAACGGTCTTATTGAAGATTTATGCTAAACTATTGGGTATAGAATAGTATGGAGATGAAACTATACTTTTAATCTGGTATTTGTTGCAAAAACTGGAGAATAACTGACTCCTGAATTCAGACCGTTATCATGAACAATTCTCTTAGGTTCCCAAAGCGTTATATGATATAATGTTTGATGAATTTGATCACATCTGATGTCGTTAATTCGGTTAAACAAATGGCTTTACTCCATTTTGAAAAGTAGCCTATTATAACCAATATGAACTTGTGACATCTTGTTGACGGTGGCAAAATTGACCCTACAGTGTCCATTCCCCATATTCAAAGAGCCATGATGTAACTGTTAGGTGAAGATATTCCAATGGCTGATGTATGAAGTTGGCGTGTATTTAATAGACCTTGTATTTTTTTAGCATAAATAATCACATCTACCATTATTTTGGGCCAATAATATCCTATTCTTTGGAGTCGATCCCAAAGTCTAGGTCCTGATTGATGTGCTTTACAGACACTGCTATGAGCTTCTTCAAGTGGTTCTTGGACTTCTTTCTTAGAAAGGTAGCGAAGCAAGATTTCATCATAAATTTTTTTGTATAATGTCCAAATTTCGACATTATAATATAATCAAACAGTCTTTCTTTAAATCATTACTGCTTCTTTAGGATCTTATGGTAATATTCCATAAAGAACATAATTGATATAAAGAAATTGCCAATTCCTTTGTTCGAAATCAGATTCAATAGCATGTATTTCATATGCTTTTTATTTATCACCTGAGTTTAACTCAAGTTCGAGTTCATATTTCGGATAGAATAATTCTTTACTACCAGCTGTTATGCATTTGCTAGAATTTTTAGGCAAATCGAAGATAGCGGCCAAAGAAGCTAATGAATCTGTACAGCTATTCTTGTTGTGTGGCACATGACTGATGTAGAAGCCACTAGATTTTTTAGCCATTTTTGTGGCTGCTTGGTAATAAGGCAAGAGGTCTTCATTTTTGACTTCATATTTTCCCTTGACTTAGTTGACGATAAGTTGAGAATCTCTATATGCCTCTAAATAATTCATCTCTAGCTGCTTAGCTATGTTTAAGAAAATTATTAAGGCGTTGTATTTGGTGATATTGTTAGAGTATGATTCTATTAACAAATAAGCTCGAGGGATAATATGGTTTGGAGAGAAGACAAATATTACCCCCACTCCTACTACCATCATTCTTTTGGCACCCATTCTGGAGGCACCATCAAAAAGTTACCAGATTTCTTTTGTAGTGACATTTGCTTCAGCAGTCTCATGTGGAGTGCCATCTTCTAGAACTGCACTTCCTTCAACTGTTTCATCAGGGATACCTTTATACAGTTTCGAAGATACTGAAATTGGGTGCTCAGCTAAAAGATCAGTTATAGTTTGACCCTTAATTGATTTCTATTGGTTGAAGTGCATGCCATATTATCATAGCAAGATAGCCAATTAGATAATATTGAATTTAACGATCCTGATTTAGTCATTAATATTCTTAATAGTTTAACTCTCAATATAACATGAATGGTTTATCCTACCAGATAATGTTGCATTTTTTGTGTCGCGAACACCAAAGCTAAATATTCCTTTTCCACTAGGTTATATTGATGTTCAGTTTCGACCATAATTCTACTCAAATAGTAGATGACTTATTTATATCCTAGTTCATTCTTTTAGGCTAATGAGGCTCCTAAAAAATGATCTATGGCTCTCATATGTAACAAGAAGGTTATTCCTAAAATTGGAGCTATAAGAACTGGTGATTTTGTAAGATATTTTTTTATTTCTTCAAAAACCTGCTAGCAAGCATCATTCTAGACGAACGATACTCCTTTCTTCTTTAGCTGTGTGAACGGTTGACATCTTCTAGATAAGTTTGATATGAATCTGCATATATATGCTAACTTTCCCTTAGTTCTCTCAATTCCTTGAGATTTCTAAGTGGTTACATATCTTGAATTGCTTTAATTTTATCTAAATTAAGATGAATTCCTTGAGATGTAACCCCAAATTTAAGGAATTTTCCACTGGGAACCCCCAAAAAGGATTTAGATGGATTCATTTTAAGTTTGTGTTTCCATGTGAGATCGAGCACCATTCTCAAATCCTGAAGATGGCTATCTTTGCTTTTTCTTTTAATAGTCAAATCATCCACATGGCAATCTACTATTTTTCGGAGATGTTCATAGAGCATTATTATGTAGTGCCAGCATTCTTCATGCCGAAGTGCATGACTGTATAACAGTCTACACAGTGATATTTGAAAAGACATATGCTTCTCATTATTGGGATACATTTTAATTTGATTATGTCTTGAAAATCCATTCATGAATGACATCCTTTTGAACCTACAAGTGTTGTCAATCTATAATAGGTAATACAAATTCATGTTTTAGGCATGCTTCGTTCAGGACTCTGAAATCGATGGGGACTCTGATTTTCTCGTTCTTTTTAGTCACAAGGACTATATTTGCAATCCAATCAAGGTGTTGCTCTCCTGAATGAAGTTTGATTCAATTAACTTTTTAATTTTAACTTCAATGACTTTCATTATTTCAGGACGGAACCTTTGATGTTGTTATTTAATGGGTTTTGCATCTGGTCGAATGTTCAACCTATGCATCACCACTTTTAGATCTAATCCTAGCATATCTTCATAATTCTAGGCAAAAATATCGATATATTCTCGGATAAGTAATCAACTCTTCTTTTTCTTTAGAAGATAAATTTTCACATATAAATATGAGTTTAGAATTGGTTTCATCGCCCATATTTATTTGGATCACTATATCTTTTATTGAAGGTTCACGTTGTTCAAATTGATTATCTGTCCTTCCAACTTCTTCTGACCTCTGATTTTCGGGTAACTTTTGCATCCTCTTCTTAATGAGTAAATTAAATTGGGTCACTGTTTGCTCATCCTTGAAAGCGTATGTCCCTTGCGATCTAGATGAATCTCAATTATTTTGTGATTTTTGTTGGCAGCAGATTTGGTGATCATTGCCTCATTTCCCTTAGGATGGATGATTGTGGCTGCGGCCGATTCATGGTCATCCTTCTCTGAGTATGGTATTCATTAATACGGCGGATTATATCCTCTGCCTGATGCCCTTGTTTGATTAGATCTTTCGAAGTTTTTGACTCTACTGCTCCCATTTTGACTAATATCCTAATCTGGAGATTGTGTTTGTAAGTCTCCACCAATGTTTCCTGCGGCATGCCATGCTTGCATCGCACTGACATTTCACGGAAACACTCAATGAAACTTTTAACCATCTCATCTTCTTTTTATTTGTTTGCCAGAAGAGAGTGAACAGATACTTCGATATCGTCTTTGACGAAGCGAGCTAGGAACTCTCTCTCTACGTCAGACCAAGCACTAATGGTTCCTAGGGGCAACTGTATAAGCCAAGTGAATGCAAGCCCTCACAGAGTACTTGCAAAAATTTTTGTCATTACTGGGTGATTGTCCATGAGTGGCCGGTCTGCGAAAAGAAGTAGTACATATCTTGGTTCGGGGATCCCTTTCCATCATATGACTCTAACTCGAGAGGCTTGTATTTTGCCAAAAACGGTAATGACTCCCACTCTATTAGGTAGGTCTCGTAATCCCAGCCTCCTGCAATCCTTTTCGGCGCATTAAGGCTTCTATCTAGCTTTGAAGCTTCTCCAATTTTTTGGCGTAAAGATCAACAAAACATTCCTCCTCATTGCCTTTCCCTCGGCATCTGGGTTGGATTTGGTCTCCTCCTTCTTAGCCTAATCAAAAGAGGAAGAACCCCCTGCTCCATTTTCTGTGCTCTTTTGAGTGTTCTCCAAGACTTTTGCAATCATTGCTTTGAGATCCTCAATGCTCCGTTGCTGCTCTTGGATGAGCCGTTCTTGCGCCTCAATCTTTTGACTCATCTCGGCCAACCGTTCAACTATGTGGACCGTCGTTCTGCCAAACCAAGAGGAAGTGTGCGATCATGGTGTTGCTATGGCCGAATGCTCGCTAAACTCTTCATATTCTTCATAAGAGCCCCCTGCCAATCTTTCGTAACCGCGGGGAGCTATCACGTCTGACCTGATGCGGGTATAATGATAGGTTTCCTCTGTTTCAGTATCAGAGGCATACCTTTTGACGACAGGTTTCTTACCTTTATTCACCACATTCGACATGAAAGGAGGTGATTCTTGATCTGAGTCAGAGTTTTATTTTTGCAGCCATCTTCTTTTTTGAATATTACATTCCGGTACTGACAACTGGTTAAATGCAGATGGTCTTGGGGTTTGACAACGACAGTGAGTCAAAACTACTTCAATTAACTCCTCACAACAGCAGAATTGATGGGATAGTATCACCCTTCTTTTATTTATGAGATATCTCTGCAAATCCGAAATTTCTTCATGCGGTGCTGATATAACCATCTTTTGCAGACAAGACCAGCTTCTTGTACGAGGTCTGTTTGTTCAGATAGGTGTCGCTGAGAAGTTATGAAAGTTACATTTATCAACCCCCAGTTTGGTTCGATGTTTATCATTAGTTTTGATATATCTTGTACAAATTTGCTGGGTAGCTTGGCGTGTTGATCTAGCCTCGCACGAACTAGTCTCACGTGCTGGATTAGACTCAATTTGGTGTTTAAGTTTATTCATGACAGGCTGGCGTCTGGTTTTACTCATGCCAGACTGATATGTGCTACGCTGAGCTTTGTTAGGTTGAGAGGTACAAGACTGCCCTTTGCCATGATGAGAGGTTCAAGGCTGACCTTTACCAAGATGAGAGGTGTAAGGCTGCCCTTTGCTAAGATGAGAGGTGCAAGGCTGCCCTTTGCCAAGCTGATGGGTGTAAGGCTGGCCTTCGCTAAGTTGATGGGTGCAAGGCTGCCCTTTACCAAGTTGATGGGTGCAAGGCTGGCATTCGCTAAGTTGATGGGTGCAAGACTGACCTCTGCCAGGATAAGAGGTGCTAGGCTGATTCTTACCAGTATGAGAGGTGCTAGGCTGGCCTTTGCCAAACTGATGGGTGCAAGGCTAGCCTTCGCTAAGCTGATGGATGCAAGGCTGATATTCGCCAAGCTAATGGGTGCAAGGCTGGCCTTCAACAAGCTGATGGATGCAAGGCTGGTTTCTACCAGGATGAGAGGTGCTAGGTTGATCATTGCCAGTATGAGAGGTGCTAGGCTGCTTTTGAAGCTGGCATCCTTCTTGAATTATGCCACGCTGATTTTGAGCTTGGCATACAAAACGAGATTTGAGTGCTCTGTGGCGCACCCTTCGATTCTGGTTGTGGATTTGAGTCAATTTTTGTACCGCGATAGGTTTTCCTTTGGCGTCGTATGCAGCTAGTTCTGATGGACAAAAGTTTGAAAATTCAAGAGGATCTAAAAATTTACTTACTTTAATTTATTTATAGAAAATTTTCTATGAGTAGAAACAAAGAATATGAATTCCACATCATATCTAAATATAAACTATCAAAATATGAAGTAAGTATAATCTATCAAACATTTACGATTTATGAAATCCTATTTTTATTTTACTTATAAAAAAATCATAACTTTATTTCTTTTAAGAAGAAAGTGAGATAAATCCATATTAGATCTGTTTTCGGTAGGAACAGGGTTGGATTTTTCCATTGCTATTGATCGAGAAAAATTATAGATTATCAAAAATTCCTCTTTTCTGAATTACAATGAAAAGAAAATAAAAATAGACAGAGAGGACTTATAGATTGTCGCTCTCTTTTTACAGAAGATGTGGGATTCAAGGCAGCTATGGGGATTGGTACCTTCCCCGTTGATGATCTGACGTCGATAGTTGGAGGGAGCTCGTTCTTCTTCTCTGTTGATTCTTAGAGGAAGCACGAATGCTTGCACGAGTGAGAGATCTGGCCAACAATCTTCTCTTTTTTTGTTGCAAGACTTTAAGACTCTCGCGCGTAGATCAATTTGCCTAAGGTCCTTTCTGAGTTCTCTTGGAGGGTATTTCTAGGCCTCTGGTTGTTGAAGATGTTTCCTTATAGATAAGAACAAGATCTGGTTTTCATTTAGATAGAATCAAAATCTCTTTGTAATCTCGATGAGATATTTAAATTTTTTTTTGACTTGATTTTCTCTAGATTCATTGAATCGGGTCCTGTTTCTGCACCCAAAATCAATTAAACTAAAATTAGAATTTAATTAGAATTTGTATGATAATCAAACTCTAATGAGATTAATTTAGAATTTTTCATCCAAAATTAATTTAATTCTAATTAAAATTTGGATAATATTAGAAATTGTAAAATAATTGGAGACGGGACAAAAATATCTTGCGTGCATAAAATCGGGAGTTTATTGTGCAAAATCGGGCGACCGAACGGTTCAAGTGAGCGACCGAATGGGGTCGATGAAAGAGAGAGATTTAATTTATATTTTTTATTTTTTGCTCATTGAGCACTCCTTTTACTTTTTGCTCACTGTGCACACGAGGAGCCTCGCGTTCATGCAAGGCTGGGAGCCTTGAGTGAGTGCGAGACTCCCTCTTCTTCCTTTTTTTTGATTAATTAAATTTTCTATATTTGGGCATTTCTCCTTCTGAGCCTTGCATCCACGCGAGGCTGTCTCGCGTGGGTGCGAGGCTCGTTGCCTGAGTTTCTTTTTTTTCTTTTTGTTTAAATTTTATGCATGGGAGCTTCTCGCTAGCACGAGGCTGCCTTTTTTTTATAATTGATAAATTTTGTTTTCGTTTCAGCCTCGAATCAGCCTCGCGTCGGTGCGAAGCTGCCCTCTTTTTTTAATTTAATTTTTATTTATTTATTTATTTATTTATTTATTTATTTATTATTATTATTGTAACTATTATTATTATTATTATTTGAATTCGTATTTAGACTCGAATTTTAGATTTGGATTCGGATTCAAACTCGAGTTTTGGATTTGGACTCGGATTTTGGATCCAGACTCGGACTTGGATTTCAGATCTGGAGTCAGATTCGGACTCGAATTTTTGATCCGGACTTAGATTCGGACTCGGATTTTGGATTCGGATTATTTTTTTATCGTTCTAGAAGATCTATTAAGCTAATTTCATCAACATTATAGGGTTAATGCAAATTAGTTACCTATACTACTAATTATTATGATCCTATTTTATTTATGAAAACAATGAGAATTTTTTTTTCTAAAAAACAATTAAAGATCTAATCTAGAAAGAAAATAAATTCTAATTATAAAAGCAAATAAATTCTAACTATGAAAGCAATTAAATCTAAACTATAAAACCAATTAAAATATTACATACACAAAACTTACCAAAAAGAGAGACTTGAGCTCTATCGAGTTTTGGTATAGTGCCCGTCCCTCTTCATATCTGAAATCCCTATTTTATTAAGCAAATAAAAAGTACAAAAAGCCATCTAAAAATGTCCTCTGAATTTACAAGGATTTATGGGGTATTTACAATCCAAACACAATCCTACTTCTACTCAAACTCTATTACAGAAGATATAATACTAGTCCAACACAAGTTAATCTCAAAATATATAATCCTAATCCAATCTATAGTTATTAGAAACAAATAATTGAGATTATATAGTTCAAAATACTATTATTCAAGGCCAAAACCCGAAATTAGTTTTAGCACACTCGTAGCCCGCTGGACCAAATCTTCCATTTTGCAGTACTTCAGTAAAATGACCATAACTTTTGCATATGAACTAAGATTAAGCTGTTCTTGGTGGCGTTTCGAAGATTTGACTAGCTTAAGTATAACATATCAAAAAAATTGGATCTAAAATTTATTTACTACAATTTATTTATAGAAAAATCTTGTTAATAATTCTATGAAGAGAAATAAAGAATATGAATTCCAAATTTTATCTAAGTAATAGATTGTCAAAATATGAATTAAGCATAATGTATCAAAGATTTATGATTTACGAAGTCCTGGCTTTATTTTATTTATAGAAAAATCACAACTTTATTTCTTTTATGAAGAAGGTAAGATAAATGCATGTTAGATCTATTAAACTAATTTTATCTATATCCTAGGGCTAATGTAAATTAGTTACCCATACTACTAATTATCAAGATCCTATTTTTATTTATGAAAGTAATAAAAGTTCTACTTCTCCTAGAAAGTAATTAAAGATCTAATTTAGAAAGCAAATAAATCCTAATTATGAAAGCAAATAAAATCTAATTATGAAAGCAATTAAATCTAAACTATGAAAATAATTAAAATATTAGCTACACGAAACTTACCAAAAAGAGAGACTTGAGCTCTGTCGAGTTTCGATATAGTGGTTGACTCTCTCCATATCTGAATTCTCTATTTTATTAAGCTAATAAAAAGTGCAAAAAGTCATCTAACAAGTCCTATGAATTTACAAAGATTTATGGAGTATTTACAACCCAAACGCAATTTTTACTCCTACTCAAACTCCAATACAAAAAATATAATCCTAGACCAACACATGGTAATCTCAAAGTTTATAATTCTAATCCTATCTACGGTTATTAGAAACTAATGGTTGAGATTAGATAGCTCAAAATACTTTTATTCAAGGCCAAAACCCGAAATTAGTTTCAGCACACTTGTAGTCCACTAGACTAGTATTCTACAGTGCTTCAGTAAAATGACCATAATTTTGCATACGAACTCGAATTGAGTTGTTCTTAGTGGCGTTTCGAAGATAATTCTGAGTTTTATAAATTTTTCCTATATAAATATTTCCGGTTCAAACTTTATCCTTTCCAAAAATACTCATGAATTTACTGTTGTTGCACTTAAATTTCTTTCTTTAACATGCTTGACTTTCTTTTGCTCATATATCAACCAAATTTGCTTCTTTGTCTTTTCTTCCTTATAAATCATTTATTACCTATAAAAACACACTTAAAACATACCCGAGTAACAATTATTTATATAAAAAAATAGATAAAATATATGAGAAAATATGCAAAATATAGAACTCATTAGGAACAATGAGATTGAGGTGGATCCACAGTCTTCCAAGCAGCAAGTTGTAAGATGTGTCAGCATCTATTACATAGCATATGACTTCCGCCTTTAGATCGCCGATTTGGATTTTCAACTTTACCTTGCCCAATGGTTTACAACAATTTGCGTTGAAACCAAAGCTGGTTGTGTTTGTTGATGCCAACCTGCTTATGGGAACCCCAAAATACTGCAATACGCTTCTTGGCATTATGCCTAAAGCGGATCCCGATTTGACTTGAATTCAGTCAATCTCTGTTGACCCTATGTAACCTTTATAATATAAAGGCCAGTGATACTTGTTGTTCTTTACTTGCATATCTTCTATGGAGAAGGTTATGCAAGGTATCCTTTTATAAGCTTGATGATATACTGTACAAACTTCCTCTTCTTTGGTTACTTCTGCGATTTGAGCTAGGAACACTTTAGAATCTTACAGAGCTTCCCTTGACACTTTTCTGGTTTGCATAGACAGTCTTAGGAGCTCATAAAAAGTGATTCTTGCAAGGATGTTGGTCAATTGTGCCAACATATCAAATTGGAAAGGATTTTTGGAGCCTTCCATTACTTCTTTTTCTTTACGTCTAAGGGTTTCGTCAAACTTAAACTCTTTCTATTTGTTCTTCTTCGAAAGTTGAGATTCAACCACTTGATTATAATCTTTCAAGTAGTTTCTTCCTGAACGAGTTTTGGTAGGTTGTTGTTGTTGGTTCTCATTGCTGCTATTAATTCTTTTACTTCCTTTTCTCAATCTGTAAAAGGATAAACTATTGCTTCATCTTTAGGAATTGTAGGAATAGCATTGGAGATGCATGCCTTCCCTTTAGACTTCTTTTTGGATGAACTTGAGATCCATTGTTCAACCTTGAGAAAATCTGGATATACCCATATTATCTCGTCTTTTGGTGTTTCAAAGAGAGATAATCATTTCTTTCACTATTGATAAGGATCACTATTTACAGTCCTCATAGTACCTTTGGGCATTGGCATCACCCCATTTTGAATGGTGGACTCTATCACATCTAGAGCTTTTCCAAATTTGGAGGAGACTATATTCGTTGTCACTTTTTATTTACTCTGGTAGTAGCTTGATAACATTTGTGTCCACCAAGACTTGTATTTTGTCTTTCAAGATGTAATAGTTCTTAGTAGATTGGTTAATGATCCTGTGATATAAGCAGTAATTGGGATCATCAATATTTTCTACTTCTTTAGAGCATTTTTCCTCAGGTAACTTCAGCATATTCTTATTCATGAGCAAATAGAAAATAGTGATAGTATGCTCATCTTTGAAGGAATACTGCTTTTGAGGGACTCTCGATGGAATAGGAGTCCTTGTAGGAGGAGATTTTGCTGGATCTAGAGCATTCACTGCCATTGTCTCTTTCCCTTTAGGTCAAGATGACTAAGATATTCCAGAATTATTTCTTGGTTTTTCTCCTTCGGCCTCAAGCTGTTGTGTGATTTGCTCAGCTTCTTCAGCTTGTATTGATAATTCTTTCCGAGTAGTGGATTTTACAGCCCCCTTCCTAGTAAGAACTTTAGTGGAAAGATTATATCTGTAAGTTTCTACTAAGGACTTCTGCGGCATCCTACGAGGACATCTCAGAGAAATATTGTGAAATCTTTTGATGAAGTCACAAGTCGACTCTCTCTTCTTTTGTTTTTTAGCAAGAAGTGCTGACATCGATATCTCCATGTCATCATCATAGAATCTAGTTAGGAAAGCCTTTTTCATGTCATTCCAAGAGTTAACGGTTCCCAGCTCCAACCTTTGGAACCATTCAAATACTAGACCCATAAGGGTGCTAACAAAAACTTTTGTGATGATAGGGTCGTTTTCAGCCAAATGCCCTATCTGCAACTTGAATTAGTAAAGGTGCTAATTCGGCAATCCGTTACCATAAAAAGAATTAAGCTTCAAAGATTTGTAATTATCCAGGAATGATATATTTTTCCATTCCATTGGATATGGCCTTATGACCCCCAGCTCTTACAAATCATTTTTATGGATAAGAGCATTGAGCTGATTCTGGAAGCTCTCCATAAGAGCAACATGTGGGTTATCTTTTTGTTTTGAATTCTGAGATTAAAAATATGAGTGTTTAAAACGGTTGTCTTTTTCTTCATGCTCTTCGTTGTCGTGCTCCCAAGAGGAATATGAGGTTCATTTTCTTTTCTTTCCCCTTTATTCTTCCTCAGAATGAGGGAACTCCTTGAAGAACATTCTCCTTTCTTCTTAGTGGTTTCTTTGACCTGGAATTGAAGCATCTCCATGATCTCATTTATGGATTCTTGTTGCTTATGGATGATCTTTGTATACTCGTCCATCCTTTTCATGAATTCTTTCAGATTTCTCTACATTGCGTATGCAGAGGTAGAGTCTTCCAGGAATGAATCAGAAGTTTAAGATTCTATTATAGCATAATTTATTCCTTCCTCTTTGTCGGAGAGATTTTGGTTATTTTTCGATAATCTGGAGACATTGCAACTCTTTTTTAAAGTCAGGTGTTTCAAAAAAACACCACGAATATTGATGAGTGCCATATGTTGTATATTTATAGCCTCCATATTATCTATTTTTGTATTTAAATAATGCTACCCGAGTATTTTTAGTGTGTTTTTCAGGTAAACCTATTCCTACAAGAAAATGCATAAACTCGGAGCCGAATTAGGAAACCAAGCCGAGAGAGGAGTTAAAAATGAGCAAAACTAAAAGATCATGATGCTGCAGAGAGTCAAAGTTCAATATAGTCATTCAGATCAAAGGCAAAGGACTAGAGACTAATGCAGAAGAAAAGTGAAGCTATAATTGCACTCTTTTGCCACTATTTGGCGGCATTTGCAGCCAACTGGCGGCTCCATGGGGCCCGATCTGGGTGAACTTTCTACGAGGGTTTTGATGCAATTTTGTTGTTTCTTACTTGTACTCAGATTAGGGTTTAATTCTCCGAATCTTATATATTGGTCGTATCATTATAATCTAGGGTTTTTAAGATGTAATTTTGTACTCGGAAATTATTGAATAAAATTCGGATTTGCTGAAGGGGTGACGGCTGCCATACCGACTCCAGAGGTACTCTTTTCTACTCATCATTGTTTCTTAGGTAATCTTCTTCAAATTATTTTTTAGATAGATTTATCTTGCTTTCTAATGTAGATCTTTAATTGGCTTTTAGGAAAAATATGATCTTTTTAATTAGGAGTATAAGTAGCTAATTAGTTTAGTCCTTAGATGTAGATGAAACTAGAGATCAAGCTCATATTAATCTATTTATGTTCTTTCTAAAATATAAAAAATAGGATTTTTCTATGAAAGAATAAAAATACAAGAACTTGTAGATTAAAACTTTGATAGGTTATGCTTAATTTAAGTATTTTAATAACTTATGCTTAGTTACGGTTTGGAGTTGTTGGCTTTTATTTATTTTGTTGAATTTATCTAATCATTTAATTTATCTTTATAAAAAGTAATTTTTTTGATGGATTATACTTGGACGCCACTTGATAGTCCATACTTAGGATATTTTAAGTAGAAATTAAACTAAAAGATCAGATTTTTATTAAAGAAGGAAACAAATAGATAATATTTGGTAATGAACTAATGGATTCCATATCGTAGGCTAATTAGAATTGCAAATCATCAATCCAGACTCATAGTTAGCTCGTCAAGATAATAGAGTTAACAAGATTGCAAAACACTCTACATCCCTGTGGGAATGACCCGTTAGCGCTATAATTGATATTGTGCACTTGCAGTAGATATTTCACATCAAGTTTTTGGCACCGTTGCCAGGGATCGACGGTATTTTCTTAATTTTTCTAGTGTTTTATGGATTAACAGTGAATGTTGAGTGTGCAGGGACCAGAAAGTACAGATACAGTAAGATAAAAGGGATCAAAGAAGCTTTAGAGTTGTGTAGCAGAAACTAGAGAAACAATCTCTCTGGTTTTGCTGCTAATTGGTGGCAAGAACCACCAAATAGCAGCAGCCTAGGTGAATTCTGACCCCATATTTTCTCCAGTTCTGTGTTTTGGTTCTCTGGTTTTGTAAAAAAAATTAAAAAAAACACAATATGAACAGTAAGAATCACATCTTTTCTTTGATCATATCTCTTCAACCGTTTTATTTTCACCACACCTCACTTCTAGCATTAGTTTAGGAAACTCATGCATCCACTCACGGTCGCTGGTTCATGCCACATTGGACCCGTGATCAATTTGGTCGACTAGTGAGATCAGATTTGTTTATGAGAGACAAGATGGACTAACTGATCCCGGTCCTTTAGGATCGATATTACCCCGTTGGGCACATCACTATCGTTATGGATCAAACTTCCACCGCAGTAGGTAATCACTATGAACTGAAACTGCAGTACATCAGTATGCTTTCTAAATTTACTGGTTCTGATTCTGAGGATACATATCTTTTTATCAGTGAATTTCAGGAAGTGTGCGTGATGATTAAACCACACCATTTGTCTGAGAATGCAATTAAACTCTGTTTCATTCCATTCACTCTCAAATATAATACCAAGAAGTTGTTGTACAGTATGTCTACTGATTCAATCACTACTTGGGATAAATTCGTTACAGTGTTTCTCAAGAAGTATTATCCTACGCACATGATGGCAAAAATTTGAAATCAAATTAATCAATTCCATCAAGTGTCGAGAGAACTCTTTTGAAAATACTTAGAGCGGTTCAAATATTTGTTAGCTCAGTGCCCCACCACGCGATAGAAAAGTGACGGTTGTATCATATTATGTACAAAGGACTCAATTACACATCCAAAACTCTTCTTAAGTTCATGTGTCAGAGGGAATTCATGAAAAAAAATGAGGATGAAGCGTGGGACTTCCTTGAAGACCTATTGTGGAAAACTATGCAATGGAAAAGTTCCGCTGAGAAACCTAATGCATTAACATCTACAAATAAGCGTGGGATCCATAGTGTCGACAGTTCGATAGCTGCTGAAACTAAGATTGCAGCCCTTATGCGGAGAAGTGAGGCATTGGAGACTCCTAGTGCTCCACCAGTGGGTCAAGTAAATCAAATATAAGGTCCCACATGGTTTAATTGTGGAACTCCAAATCACTGGAGGAGTGTCCAGTGTGAGTGAATTCCATGGGTTCGACACTTGAATAGGCAAACGCAGTATATCCAAGTCCCATGAATAATCCAAATGCTCCTTCATACAATCCTGGTTAGAGAAACCATCCAAATCTCTCTTGGAGTCAAGAGCAATATCAGGGAGCCTCCAACCATAACTTGCAGCCTCCAGCCAATAATCAGTTTTCAAGATCAAATGTGGGTGCTTATCAACACCCAAACGTTTCAAATCATGGGAATAAGCAGAACAGACCACCTGCACACAACCAATCACATCCACAACAGGGGTCTAACAATGATCAAGAAAAATAACTCCAGTCACTTGAGAAGTGTGTTGAAAATCTCCTCAAGTCCTCATCCAACCATCACAGACATATACAAAATCTCATGAAAGTGTCAACTGATTTTATTCGAAGAACAGATCAGTACCTGCTCATGAACTCTCAAGCAATTAAGAACTTAGATCTGCAGGTTGGACAATTAAAGAGTCAAATGAGTGAACGTGGTAGGGATACTTTCCCAAGTCAACTTTTAACAAACTCTAATTCTAGTTCTTTAACTCCAATGAGTCACATGTCAACCAAGTTAATGACATTCACACGCTTCGCTCTGGTAAGCTGGTTGACAATCATGTAGCCATGCCTCCTGATTCTATTCCTAATGTACGGCAGGCTACACTACCTGATTTCACGATTCCATCATCACCTCATGATTCATCATTATCGTCCTAGCATCCACCCACTAGTACGACAAAGGAGTCTAACCCCTCTAAATCTGATCCTCCTATCGACCATACTTATAAGCCGAAGGCTTACTATCCAAATCGATTGAAGAAAAATTCTCCCCAGGTTGAGTACATCCTTGAGTTATTCAAGCAAGTTGAGCTTAATGTTCCTCTTCTTGATGCAATCCAACAAGTACCTGCTTATGCAAAATTCTTAAACATTTATGCACAAAGAAGAGAATAACAAATATTCCAAAAAAAAGTCTTCCTAGCTGCTAACATCTCTAGCATCCTCTCTCAGTCTGTACCTGTGAAGTACAAAGGGCTCTACTACATAGGAACTATAGTGATTTAAAGGGCTCTACTACATTTAGAAGCGAGTGTCAACTTGCTTCCTTATTCAGTATACCAGTAGTTAGGACAGAGAGAGTTGAGACCTACAAGGATTACGTTATAGCTAGCCGATAGATCTATGAAGAAGCCTATGGGAGAGATTGAGGACGTCTTGATTAACATTGGGGAGTTTATTTTTTCAGTCAATTTCATAGTTCTCGAGACTCAACTTGTGGTGGATCTACAACATTGTATCCCAGTAATTTTGGGACGTCAATCCTGGCCACTTCTAATGCTATTATTAATTGCCGGAGTGGATCGATGAGACTTTCCTTTAAAAACATGACACTTGACTTGAATATATTCAATCTAGGGCGCCAACCGAGTGATCCACATGACAAGCCCCTAGAAGTGAATATGATTCAAGGGTTGTCCAGTGAGCACCAAGAGGAGGAATTCTTTGATGAGTTAGATGGTTTAGTTGATGAGAGTTTATTCTTTAATATGCTCAATGAGTCATCTAATTATGTTTCTTCCACTCGATGGGAACTTCCACCTGAGCCATTGATGACTGAACCACGAGTTCAGTTACAACCATCTATTGAGTGTACACTTGAGTTTGAGATGAAGACCCTTCCGAATCATCTCAAGTACGTTTTCTTGGATGAACATGACACACTACTAGTCATTATCTCTGCAAATTTGACTGAAACTCTGGAGGAAGCACTCATATCAGTGTTGAAAGCACATAGGAAAGTTATAGGCTGGAGTATGGCTGATATAAAGGTGATAAGCCCATCTATAGTGCAGCATAGAATTCATTTACTAAATAATGCACGACCTACAAGAGATCTTTAGCGTACGTTGAATCCGGTAATGAAATAAGCTATTAGGAAGGATATTCTTAAGTGTCTTGACAATGGAATCATCTATTCTATCTCTGATAGTGCATGGGTGAGCCCAGTTGAAGTAGTGCCTAAGAAGTCCGGAATTACTGTAGTCAAGAACAATGCAAATGAGCTTATCTCGATGCGTTTGCAGATGGAAGGGCGAGTCTATATTGACTATAGAAAGCTAAATGCTACAACTAGGAAGGACCACTTTCCCTTACTTTTTATTGATCAGATACTGGAACGGTTCGCCAGACATGAGTTCTATTGTTTCTTAGATGGATACTCTGGCTACAACCAAATTTCCATCGCCCATCAAGAAAAGACCACGTTCACATGTCCACTTGACACCTTTGCATACAGACGCATGCACTTTGGGTTATGCAATGCACCTGCCACATTCCAAAGGGACATAGTGAGTATTTTCTCTGATATGGTTGAACGATTTCTTGAAATCTATATGGATGATTTTTTTATCTTCGGAGATTCATTCCAAGAGTGTCTGCATCATTTAGAATTAGTTCTCATGCGTTGTCATGAGAAACATTTGACACTCAATTGGGAAAAATGTCATTTCATGGTCAAAAATGGCATAGTGCTAGGGCATGTCATCTCGAAGGATGGTATCAAAGTTGACAAAGCCAAGGTGGATCTCATCATGAATCTTCCACCTCCTCGATCAGTGAAAGATATACACTCCTTCCTTGGTCATGCTAGGTTTTATAGAAGATTTATCAAAAACTTTAGCAAAATTGTTAGGCCTTTGACACATCTACTGGCCAAGGACGTACCGTTTGATTTCACACCTAATTATCTTAGAGCCTTTGAGCAACCATGAAGGCGCTCACCACCACTCCTATCATTCATGCACCAGACTAAAATCTGCTGTTTGAGCATATGTGTGACACATCTAATCATGCTATCAGTGATGTCCTTGGACAACGTATTAATAAGCAGCCACATGTGATTTAATATGTAAGTAGGACACTCAATGATGCTCAGTTGAACTACTCCATCACGGAGAAAGAGTTTCTGCCAGTCGTCTTTATACTTGAAAAGTTTCGTTCCTACTTAATTAGATGGATTATAGAGTACACTGATCATGCTGCTTTGAAATATCTGTTGACTAAGAAAGATGTAAAAGTAAGACTCGTTCGATATATCCTCTTGTTACAAGAGTTTGATCTTGAGATATTAGACAAGAAATGTACTGATAATTTAGTAGTTGATCACTTGTCTTGCCTACCTAATGCTCCAATTAATTCTTGCCCCATAAATGAATCATTTCATGATAAGCAATTACTTGCATTAACGCGTGAACCATAGTTTGCTAACATTGTGAACTATCTTGTGACCAAGGAGATTCCATTCCATTGGTCCAAGCAAAATCGATATAGATTCTTGTCTCAAGTAAAAATTTTTATTGGGATGAACCATATCTATTCAAATATTGTCTAGACCGGAACATATGTCGATGCATACCTGACAATGAGATGCAAAGTGTCATCTCCTTTTGTCATGATCTCTCTTGTGAAGAACACTTTAGTCCCAGAAAAACGGCTGAAAAGGTATTGCAGAGTAGCTTTCATTGGCCAACTACTTTTAAAAATGCTGTGGAATAATGCAAAACATGCACACGATGTCAATTCGTAGGCAAAATTTCACGGTGCAATATGATGCCTCTGCAACCCATCCTTGAGGTCGAAATATTCGATGTATGGAGTATAGATTTTATGGGACCGTTATCCAACTCATTTGGAAACCAATATATATTGGTCGCTATCGATTATGTTTCCAAATGGGTAGAGGCAATTGTCGCAAAATCGAACAACAAAGTTGTTGTAAAGTTCTTGAAAAAGAATATCTTTTCTCGATTTGACATTCCTCGAGCTATTATTAGTGATAACGGTATCCATTTTACTAACCGGTCATTTGAGATGCTTATGCAGGAATATTCCATTACCGACAAGTTAATTACACCGTATCATCCACAAACTAGTGGGCAAGTGGAAGTTTCTAATCGCCAAATCAAATTGATTTTGGAGAAGACAGTGCAACACAACAAAAAAGATTAGTCATTTAAACTAGAGAATGTATTATAGGCTTACCGTACCGCTTACAAGACCAATCTAGGGATGTCTTCCTATCGGTTGATATTTGGAAAAGCGTGTCATTTATCGGTAGAGTTTGAGCATAAGGCTTTAAGTTCAACTTTAAACTTGAAAAAGCTGGCGAGCAGCGAAGGCTTCAACTTAATGAGCTTGATGAGATTAGAAGGGATGCATATGAGAATGCTAAGATTTATAAAGAGAAGACTAAATTTCATGACAATGCAATTATTCGTAAGTCATTTACACCAGGGCAAAAAATTATCTTATATAATTCGAGGCTACATTTATCCCCTTAAAAATTGAGGTCAAAATAGAATGGACCATACATAGTATGGGCGGTACACCATCATGGTGCAATCGATATCGAGAACCCTAAAAACGGTGATTTATTTTAAAGTGAATAGTCAGAGATTAAAACCGTTTTAGAGACTTGAGTGAGCAATAATGTAGAGGTCATGATACTTCACGACCCAATTTATGCGTAGAGGCATGTATTCATTTATATATTAGAATGTATATTTTATATATTGTGTATTACTTATGCGTAGAGGCATGTATTCATTTATATATTAGAATGTATATTTTATATATTGTGTATTACTAACATAATACAGGATACAATAGAAGTTGAGCGCTGCCGAGTAATATATGAGGGAAGAAAGGGGCTAGTTGAAATTTGCATCTCTATAAATGTTCAACCAGCCCCAAACCCAAACCCTAGATGACCTCTTCCTTCCTCATTGCTCTCTTTGTGCTCCCTTCAGATTCGCAAGGATTTCTCCATTTTTACTCAAACTAGAGGTGACCAGAGAGTAGATCTCACCTTTAGCTTCCTCCTCCAAGTAGCCAAGCCCCAGTTCCTCCCATTTTGCTGCCAATCAGTGGCCAGAGCCGCCAAATAGCGGCATTTTTGTGGATTTTTCTCCTAAAACTTCAGGGGAGGTGAGATTTTGGAATCCTCTATTTACTGTTAAATTAAAATAATTTTGTGTGGTCTCTGTTAGAATACAATGGTACGGTTTGCTTGTGAAAAATATTTTGGTGAGATTTTTGCTGCATTTTCGGAACAATTTTTATCCATCATAGAAACTTTGGGATGGAATTACTTAGTATACACGCCGAATTCATTCTACATTCAGAGTTAGTAGAGGAGTGTTATGCAAGTTTTGCAAAATTTGATATTTTAGATAATTGCAAAACCATTAAACTCCACTAACATGGCGAAATCCACGAAGTGCACGCAGCGGCCATCTCTGCATCCACTGGTATTCTCCTTTACCCTTGGAATCAAACCCCAGACGCAATTGAGGAATATCTTACATGAATGGGTGCAAATTGCAGAGTGACACGTGATAGAGGGATCAGCAGTAAGACACTTTATCGCAATGTACACGCGACTTGTCGCTGGATCAATACTAATGTAATGGGGATTACACACAAGTCATCATTTTACACACCCACATTACACATTGTTGATTGCATCATGCATCAGGACACTCATTTTGTATATGCACACAATTAGTCGACACTATTATAGATGCTAAGATGCGGTCGAGAACTAGTTTGCCTCTACCGTATCTGATTACACAATTGTATTGTGGATTTATGTCTGGTGCAGGTTTGATGCATATGCACCCTCACGTGTGTTCATAGCCGTAGAGCACATATCAGTGATATATCATGTTGTTGTTCCAGAGGATTAGAACAGAAATACAGTTGATGAAAACATATATACCACTGAGTTAGCACAAGAGGAGGAGGATGACATCTTCTTTGATCAAGACTTGCCAGCGGATCCCACTGAGCAAATCAATATTGTCTGGTGTACTCTTGGAAAAATTTGGTGTCGATTGAAACAAGTTGACGTGGAGAGACTTCTACTGCACGTGCACATCGTGCACCTGGAGAATTGAGTAGGAGGCAAAGAGGACGACACCAATGATTTGTGCATAAATGCATACACATGTTTAGGTGTCAAGGAGTAGATTAGGAGATTTTATTTTATTTTATTTTTATTTTTTGTGTTTTTCAAGGATTTTTAGTTTTTATTCTAGGATTTTTATTTTAATTTTAGATTTTTTTTTTTTGGTTTCTTTATTATACACTTCGGGTAATTTTTAGGGTAACTAACTAAAAGAAACTTAAAAAACAAAAGTAAAAAAATAATTATATATTTTCTTCAATAAATCAATCTAATTAAATAAAAGAATAAATTTAGATTTGAAATTCGATAGGAGAGTAGATTGGATGATACACTAAGAATTTTATGAAAAAGATTAAAATCTGAAAATAAATACTGCTAATAGTAATTTTGAGGTAAGTGTACATCTATTTTTCACTTCACAATAGTTTATTAGGTTAAGAAAAAATATGATAACGATTGAGTAATCTTCTCTCTCTAAATAAGAAAAAAAAAGGGGTGAGCCTGGTATTTAAGGTAATAGCCTCAAAAATGAAAAAAAAAAGAGTATGATCCGAGTAATCGGATACTTTGCGCCTAAATAAGCATGAATATTCGCATGAAAGGTGAAATATTCGCAAAAAAAATTATTTAGAAAGAGAAAATGAATCATGAGTTAGTTGAGTCCAAGGCCGAAGTAGACTATCACACGTGCACGTAGATGTATAGGAGCCAATGAATTATCTATTAGTGGGTATTGAAAGATATGATTAAAATTTTTGATTAAAATGATATGTGTATTTGATATGATACTTGACTTGAAAACTGATAATCTAAATACATTTTTGAGTTTGTATATTAGTGAGATTAATTGAAGAAAATATCAATAAAAATTTCTTTCTTTCGTATAAAATTTTTATTTTTCTTGATTTTTGCTTATCCTTTTTTTTCTTTTATTATTTCCATAATCTAACTTCTTCAAGAATTTTATGGGTATATTCACTGCAAACCCTCACGAGACACCACTCGTCCACTAGGGTAACTTAGGAATTTAATGGTTTGTTGCACGTGCTAAGTGCAAGTGCAATTTTTGTAAAAGTGAGTTAGGATTTTATTTTCTTTTTTTAGGTCTAGGTTTCACTCGAAAACTAGCAAAAGATAGGTGTAGGGGTGTGATGAGTTCCATATGTTGCATATTTATAGCTTCCATATTATCTATTTTTATATTTAAATAATGTTACTCGGGTATTTAGTGTGCTTTTTAGATAAAACTATTCCTACAAGGAGATGACATAAACTCATAATCAGACTAGGAAACCAAGCCTAAAGAGGAGTTAAAAGTGAGTAAAGCTACAAGACCATGATGCTTCAAAGAGTCAAAGTTCAATATAGTCATTCAGATCAAAGGTAAACGACTAGAGACTAATGCAAGAGAAAAGTGAAGCCATGATTGCACACTTTTGCAGCTATTCTTCCAATTGGCTGCTCTATGGGGGCCATTCTGGATGAATTTTTTATGGCAACTTCGATATAATTTTGTAGTTTCTCACGTGTACTCAGATTAGAGTTTGATTCTTTGAAGCCTATATATTGGTCGTATCTTTATAATTTAGGGTTTTTAAGATGTAATTTTGTACTTAGAAATTATTGAATAAAATTAGGGTTTGCTAAAGGAGCGACAAACGCCATACCGACTCCAGAGGTACTTTTTTTTTGCACATCATTGTTTTTAGATAATCTTCTTCTAATTGCTTTTTAAGTGGATTTATCTTGCTTTCTAGTGTAGATCTTTAATTTTTTTCTAGGAAAAATAGGATCTTTTCAATTAGGAGTACGAGTGGCTAATTAGTTTAGTCTTATAATGTAGATGAAACTAGGGATCAAC
The DNA here is from genome assembly GCA_036321105.1 of Dracaena cambodiana. Lineage (NCBI taxonomy): Eukaryota > Viridiplantae > Streptophyta > Magnoliopsida > Asparagales > Asparagaceae > Dracaena > Dracaena cambodiana. The sequence goes on along the minus strand of JAYEPQ010000011.1, from coordinate 37,346,261 downwards.
CTCATATTAATCTATTTATGTTCATTCTAAAATAAAATTAAAAAAGATAGGATATTTCTATGAAATAATAAAAGTACAAGAACTCGTAAATTAAAACTTTGATAGGTGATACTTAATTTAAGTATTTTGATAGCCTATACTTAGTTACGGTTTGGAGTTGTTGGTTTTAATTCGTTTTGTTGAGTTTATTTAACGATTTAGTTTATCTCCATAAAAAATAATTTTTTTTATGGATTATACTTTCATACCACTGGATAGTCCATACTTAGGATAATTTAAGTAGGAATTAAACTAAAAGATCAGATTTTTTTATTAAAGAAGGAAGACGAATAGATAATATTTGGTTGTGAACTAGTGGATTCCTTATCCTAAACTAATTAGAATTGCAAATTATCAATCTAAACTCATAATTAGCTCGTCAAGATAATAGAGTTAAGAAAATTGCAAAACACTCTAGATCTCTGTGGAAATTACCTGTTTGCGCTACAATTGATACTGTTCACTTGTAGTAGATATTTCACATCAAATATCACTGAACACACTTTTCAAATCAGAAAAGTATTCAGAATTTGAAGATTCTGACCAAGAAAATTTCTCTGTTTTCTTCTTTTTTCCAAAATTATTATGTTAGATGATACTCTAGGGTATTCCGGCTCTGAAAATTCTTGTTTTATGTTGTGTCATCGTTGCTTTAGAATTTAGGCTGGAGACGACGCAAGTCTGTTAAAAACAGATGACCTTGTTGGAGTTACATGACAATAAGACAACACTATATTGATCAACTATTTGCAATGATAGTGGAAAACTTGGGATTTTTTTTTCTGTGATTGAGAAATTTCCTAAAATCCACTGTATTGGAACTCATAGGATTGCTAGTAGAAGTAACATCCCTTCCAAATAATATGTTTGGGATAGGAGTATCTACCCCCTTGAAGATTGTTGGAGCAAACTTCACCTTAACCATTGCAGCTGGATAACGAGCTTCTGATGAAGCTGGAATGATTGGGACTGAAAGTCCATGAGTCTTATATGGTAAGTTTCATTCAGAAATGTGAGTCTGAGGGTCATGTTTTTGAAACCAAACACAGAGTCGCCAATCTTCTATTTGCCATGAAATTGAAATTTTATTAAAATTTAAAGAAAGAATTACAATAATAATGGTTTCCCGTTTATGAAAGATAAGAAAATGATTCCTTTTTGTTTAAGCTAGATTTCTTGTAGCCGTGAAGGATGATCCTATTTTTGGTTGACAATCAAAGTGAGAACTTTTCAGTTGGTAGCTTTTACGAAGTTTTTAAACGGAAAGAAATCTAGCTCTTAGTACAAATGCTCAAAGTGGAGATAATCCAACCCATTTCTCAACCCAAAATATGACTATTTATAGGAGTTTTAGAGGATTTTTAATTGGTGTAACTATCTAATCAATACTCTCTTTAATTGAGGATTAATTTCTTGCATTTAATCCATTGGATTTATAATTGAAATCTTAAATCCTCTGGATTTATAATTGAAACGCAGATCTCAGTTTTAGATCTGTATTTTACCTCTTTGCAGCTAGCATGTCATGCTCAGACCCTTGTTTGGGTGTCAATAGAGATAATTTTTGTCTCATAAAGTTTTGGAGTGAAAACGTTGTTTTTCCGAAAAATAGGTGATCTTTCCATTGCCATTAAATTAGAGAAAAATTATAGATTATCAAAATTTCTCTTTTTTGATTAAATTACAATGAAAAGAAATAAAAAAACAAATAGAGAGGACTTATAGATCGTTGCTCTTTTTTACAGAAAATCATGGGATTCGAGGCAACTATGGGGATCAGTCCTTTTCTCGTTCTGACATCGATGGTTGGAGGCAAGCTTATTTTTCTTCTCTTTTGATCTTGGAGGAAGCTCAAGCTCTTACGCGGGAGAGAGATCTAGCCAAAATATCCTTTTTGAGTTCTCTTAGGGGGTATTTATAGACCCCCAGTTGTTGAAGAGCTTTCCTTATAAATAGGAATAAGATCTGGTTTTCTTGTAGATAAAATCGAAATCTCTTTATAATCTTGATGAGATATTTGAATCTTCTCTTAATTTGATTTGCTCCAAATTCATCGAATCGGAACTTGTTTATGCACCCAAAATCAATTAAACTCAAACTAGAATTTAGTTAGAATTTATAAAATTATCAAACTCTAGTAGAATTAATTTAAAATCCTTCATCTAAAATTTAATTTGGGTTTGATTAGAATTTGGATGAGAGTTAGAGATTGTAAAATAACTTGAAATAAGGCTGAAATATATTATGCACGAGGTTGGGGGTTCACCACACAAAACGGGGGCCGAGCGGGAACCCGAGGCTGGGCAGGCCAGCCTCGCGGATGTGAGGCTGGCCAAAGGCCAGTCAATTTTTTTTTGTTTATTTTATGGCCTCTTGAGCCTCGCATCCATGCGAGGCTGGGTGCAAGGCTCGGCCTCTTTTATTTTATTTATTTTATTTTTTGTTTATTTTGTGGCCTCCTGAGCCTCGCATCCAAGTAAGGCAGTGGTGCGAGGCTCAGCCTCTTTTATTTTTTATTTATTTTATTAATTAATTAATTATTATTATTATTATTTAGATTCGGATTTGGATTTTGGATTCGGATTTTAATTCTAGATTCGGATTCGGATTTTGATTTTGGATTCGATCTTGGATTATTTTTATCATTCTACAAGACCCCCTCCAAAGTTTTTAAAATTTTGTCTCTCCATTTATTTTAGCAAAATTTTGAAATACATTGAATTTTTCTTTAAAAATTGGTGGATGAGTTCATAGAGATGGAACTTCCTAAGAGTGCAGAAGTATTTTAACAAGTTGATTATTTTGACTGTGATGAGACTCGTTTAGGTTGCCAAACAGAGCCGATGACTTGTTTGACTGACAGACAGAGCCGGTAATTATTTTCGAATTGAGATTAACGAACCATGAGCAGAGGTGCTCAGAAAACGTGCTCATGGAACTTTAGCAGTGGTATACTGTTGAGCATATCAAGACTGGTTGGTATTTTTAACAGGATACCTCTATCCTTTGCGTTTTCGGTATCAGGTTGTTCCTACCCCCAGTATAATAAGACTGGTCGAGAATTTTAGCTTCCTCTTGCCCTTTGCCTCAAGGGCACTGGGCTGTCCGCATATTCTTTCTTATGATAATAGGTATCTATTCAATAGATTGTTGGATTGTGAACGGGTGAGGGTCGAAAAACTATGGGCAGAGATATTCAGAAAATGTACCCACGGGGTCTCAGCAGAGGTATTCAGAAAACGTACCGAGGTGACCGGATTAGGGTCAGAAAACCATGAGCAGATGTGTTTAGAAAACGTACTCATGGGGTCTTTGCAGGGGTGTTCAGAAAACATACCTAAGGGTTTCAGCAGAGGTATAGTGTTGAACATACCGATTGGGTCTCAGCAAAGGTGTTCAAAACGTATTGAGGTGACCATGTTAGGGTCAGAAATCAAGGGCAGAGGTGTTCAGAAAACATACCCACGGGGTCTCGGTAAAGGTGTTCATAAAACGTATCGAGGTGACTGGGTTAGGGTCGAAAACCATGGGCAGAGATGTTTAGAAAACGTACCCACGGGTCTCGGCAGAGGAGTTCAGAAAACATACCGAGGTGACCGGATTAAGGTCAGAAAACCATGAGCAGGGGTGTTTAGAAAATGTACACATTGGGTCTTGGCAGAGGTGCTCAGAAAATGTACCAATATTCTTTTGTTTAATACTATGAATGGCTCATCTGGCTGACAAACAGAGCTGGTGACTCGCGTGACTAACAGACAGAGCCGGTGATCGTGTTGGGATCATATGGCATATTATTTTGTGTGATTATTCAAATCTCGCTATCAGAGGTAAGATCTTAACATGACAGATTGGTTATTCTTTTGAGATGAGATGGTTTGAATCTCACTGTCAGAGGTAAGAGCTTAACGTGACAAGTTTGTTTGCATTGAGGTGAGATGATTTAAATCTTACTGTCAGAGATAAGAGCTTAACGTGACAAGTTTACGAGATTTTTAGCAAACCTCCAGTTATCAACGGATTTGACATGCCTTTACCAATCGTTATTTATGTTAGACTAGCCATACTATTTCTCTCAGCATGATGAGTTGTTGAATATTTTGTTTGGGTTTAGATGCCAAACATTCCTTCTCCCCTTTGCTTTTGAAGCATTGGGTGGTTCATATTTTTACCTTAGCATGAGGAGTTGTCGAGAATTTGAATTCCTCTCCTCGTTACTTTTGAATCATTGGTTGGTTCATGCTTTTATCCCAATATGAGTTGTGGAGGATCTTGTTTGGGCTTAGATACCAAATGTCCCTTCTCCCCTTTACTTTTAAAGCACTGGGTCATAAGTATCCTTATAGGATGACGTTATAACAAATTTGTCATGGAATTTTTAGCAAACCCCAGTTATGAACGGATTTGATGTGCCTTTACCAATCGCCGTTTGCATTGGGCTAGTCATGCTATTCCCCTTAGCATGATAAGTTGTCGAGTATTTTGTTTGGGCTTAGATGTCAAATATACCCTTTCTCCTCTTTACCTTAGTGGCTATGGGGCAATCGGTTTCATACTCTTACATCCAGTATGATAGGGTTGGCGAGAAATTTTCGATTTCTCTTCTCATTACTTTTTGACAGAATTGGGCAATCGATTCATTAGCCTTCCTTTCCTCCTTCCTATTTTTAAAAGGTGGCTAGATATAGTATTTTTCAAAATTTTGCCATTGATAGGCATCATCATTCTATCGCCGTCTTGATTGATCAGACGATAGACGTCATTTGAGTAGACAGTTTCTACTACAGAAGATCCTTCCCACTTGGGTTTGAATTTTCTCTTAGTCTTGTGGGTCATGATCATTGGCCTTCTGACAGCTAAGACCAAGTCTCCTTCTTTGAAAGTCCTTCGTTTAATTTTCTTATTAAACGCCCTCGAGATACGTGCTTGGTACAATTCAATTTGCTGCTTTGAATTTAGGCATTTTTCGTCCACGACTTCTAATTCTTGGAGCCATTTTTGATGATTTTCTTCAGTCATCATCTTTATAGCCAGCGCTACCTGTTGGGATGGGATTCGGATCTCCATCGGTAATACAGTTTTGCAACTATACACCAAAGAGAATGGTTGGGGTTCACACCATTGTATGGTAAGTCCATAAACACTCGCCCAACTTTTCATCCCAATAACGACAATTCGAAGAAACAAACTTTTGTAGAAGTTTGACAATAGTCTTGTTGAAAATTTCGGCTAATATGTTGGCTGTCGGATTATAAGGCGTTGAAGGCACATCTTGAATTATGAACTTACCACAGAATTTTACAAAGTCTTGACTAATGAATTGAGGCCCATTATCATAGATGATCCATCGAGGCACACCGAAGCGGTAAATTATGTGGTGTTTGGTGAATTTGACTACATCTGTTATCTTTACTTCCCTCATGGGGACAGCTTCTGCCCATTTGGCGAAGTAGTCGGTTATTGCCAATATGATCCGATGTCCTTTGGAGGATGGTGGAGTAATTGGCCCGACATCCATTCCCCACGTCTCGAACAGCCAACTAAAAATTGACGTATGCAAGTACTCTGGAGGTTGGTGTATGAAATTAGCATGGACCTGACAGGCATGACAATGCTTTGCATATGTTACTGTGTCTGTGATCATCTTGGGCTAGAAATATTCCAATTTTCTAATATGGTCCCAGAGTTTTGGTCCAGGCTGGTGGGCCCTACAGGTCCCGTCATGGATTTTTTTAACCACTTCCTAAGCTTCATTTTTTGATAAGCAACAAAATAGGATGTCATCGTGAGATCTTCGATACAGAGTCTGGAGTATGGAATTGTAATAACATTTTGTGGCCTTATTTTTTATGGAAGCAGATTCTTTAGGGTCCTCATGGAGCATGCCATGCAACGCATAGTCTACAAGTGAAAACTGCCAGTCTCGTGGCTCAAAATTTATTCCAACTTGGTTCGCTTTATCTATTTCCATGATGGCTTCTAGGTGTAGAAGTTTGCAACTTCTAATGGTAACATGCTTAGTTGACCCACTACAAGGGAATCGGCGTATATGTTCTCATATCTTGGCACATGGTCGATATAAAATTCTTCGAACTTGTTTGCTAGTCGCATTGTTGTTTGATGATACGGTATGAGGATTTCATGTCTATTTTCGGTAGAAACAGGGTTGGATCTTTCCATTGCCATTGAGAGAAAAATTTACAGATTATGAAAAATTTCTCCTTTTTTCAAACTACAATGAAAAGAAAAATAAAAAAAAACAGACAGAGAGGACTTATAGATCGTCGCTCTCTTTTTACAAAAGATGTGGGATTCGAGGCAGCTATGGGGATTGGTCCTTTCCCCGTTGACGATCTGACGTCGATGGTTGGAGGCGAACTCGTTCTTCTTCTCTGTCGATTCTTAGAGGAAGCACGAACGCTTGGACGGAAGAGAGATCTGCCAAAGTTCTTCTCTTCGTTGGTTGCAAGACTTTGAGACTCTCGCGCGTAGATCGATCTGCCAAAGGATCCTTTCTGAGTTCTCTTGGAGGGTATTTATAGGCCTCCGGTTGTTGAAGAGGTTTCCTTACAGATAAGAACGAGATCCGATTTCCTTGTAGATAAGAACGAGATCCGATTTCCTTGTAGATAAGACCGAGATCCGGTTTCCTTGTAGATAAGAACGAAATCCGATTTGTGATCTCAATGAGATATTCAAACCTCTTCTTGACTTAATTTTCTCCAGATTATTGAATCAGGTCCTGTTTCTGCATCCTAAATCAATTAAACTCAAATTAGAATTTAATTAGAATTTGTATGATTATCAAACTCTAATAAAATTAATTTAGAATTTTTCATCCAAAAATTAATTTGAATTTGATTAAAATTATAGAATTATCCAAACTCCAATGAAATTAATTTTAGAATTTCTTATCCAAAAATCAATTTGATTCTAATTAAAATTTGGATAGAATTGCAAAATAATTGGAGATTGGACCAAAATACGTTGCGTGCATGAAATCGGGAGCTTGTTGTGCGAAATCGGGCGACCGAACGGGACGGGCGAGCAACCGAACATGGATGATGAAACATAGAGAGATTTAATTTATTTTTTTTATTTTTGCAAATTGAGCCCCCTCTTCATTTTTGCTCATTGCGCACGCGAGGAGCCTCTCCTTCTTCGCCTCAGTGATCTCAAAATTTATTTTATTTTATTTTATTTTTTTATTTTTTTTAATTGCTTTTTGGTTTTCTTTTTTTTTTGCATGATCTGAGGATGGGAGGCTGCGGTCGCAGCCTCGAATATTTTTTTTCATAATTTAATTAATTTTTTTTCTTTTCTTTCTCTTTTTCTTTTTTTCTCTTTTTCTTGGCTTCAGCCTCGCGTGGATGTGAGGCTGAGCTCTCTTAAATTTTTTTTTTTTTTTGTATGAAGCCTGAGGATGCGAGCCTGGCATCCACGCGAGGAGCCTCGCGTGGGTGCGAGGCTCGCTTCGCTATTTTTTTTTTTTTTTTTTTTTTGCATGGGTTTGCCTCGCATCCACGCGAGGCTCAGCCTGCGTGGGTGCGAGGCTGGCTTTAATTAATTTTTTTTTTTTTTTTTGCATGGGTTTGCCTCGCATCCACGCGAGGCTCAGCCTGCGTGGGTGCGAGGCTGGCTTTAATTTTTTTTTTTTGGTGTTTAATTACTTTGGGAAACCTCTTCAGCCTCGCATCCACGCGAGGCTGCCTCGCGCGGGTGCGAGGCTGATTTTTTTTTATATTATTTATTTAATTATTTAATTATTTTATTTAATTAATTTATTATTATTATTATTATTATTTGAATTAGGACTCATATTTGGACTCGGATTTTGGATCTGGATTCGGATTTAGACTCAGATTTTGGATTTGGGCTCGAATTTAGACTCAGATTTTGGATCCGTACTCAAACTCGAATTTTGGATTTAGACTCAGATTTTGGATCCGGACTCAAACTCGAATTTTGGATTTAGATTATTTTTATCGTTCTACAAGACCCCCTCCAAAGTTTTCAAAATTTTGTCTCTTCTGGAAATTTTACAATACTTTGGATTTTTTTTTAATGGGTGGATGGCAGATATATTCGTAGAGATGGAACTTGCTAAAGGTGTGGAGATACTTTAACAAGTTGAATATTTTGATTAGAATGGGACTCGTTTGGGTTGTCAAACAGAGCCGATGACTTATCTGACTGACAGATAGAGCCGATGATCACTTTCGAATCTAGATTGAAGAACCATGAGCAGAGGTGTTCAGAAAACGTACTCATGGAGTTTTGACAGAGGTATCATGTTAAGCATATCAAGACTGCTTGGTATGTTTAATGGTTTACCTTCTCTCTTTGCCTTTCGACATTTGATTGTTTCTACCCCCAGTATGATAAGACCGATCGAGGATTTTAACTATCTCTTGCCCCTTGCCTCAAGGGCGTTGGGCTGTCAGCTCATTCTTTCTTATCATAATAGGTAATCATTCAATAGACTGTTGGATTGTGACCGGGTGAGGGTTGAAAACCATAGGCAGAGGTGTTCAGAAAACGTACCCATGGGGTCTCGGCAGAGGTGTTCAGAAAACGTACCGAGATGACCGGATTAGGGTCAGAAAACCGTGAGCAGAGGTGTTCAGAAAACGTGCTCATGGTGCCTTGGCAGAGGTGTTCAGAAAACTTACCAAGGGGTTTCGGCAGAGGTGTACTGTTAAATATACCGGAAGAGTCTCAGCAGAGGTGTTTAGAAAACGTACTGAGATGACCATATTAGGGTCGGAAACCATGGGCAGAGGTGTTCAATAAACGTACCCATGGGGTCTTGGCAGAGGTGTACTATTAAACATACCGAGATGATTAGATTCAAGTTATAAGGTAGCTCGTCCTGCCGACAGACAGAGCTGATGACTCGCCTGGCTGACAGACAGAGCCGGTGATCATGTTGGGATTATAGATTGTATTATTTGTGGTTGCTCAAATCTTGCTGTCAGAGGTAAGATCTTAACATGACAGGTTCACGGGATTTTTAGCAAACCCCCAGCTATCAACGGATTTGACATGCCTTTACCAATTGCCGTTCGCGTTGGGCTAGCCATGCTATTCCCCTCAGCATGATGAGTTATCGAAGGTCATGTTTGGCCTTAGATGCCAAATGTTCCTTCTCCCCTTTGCTTTTAGAGCATTATGTGGTTCATACTTTTACCTCAGCATGAGGAGTTATCGAGGATTTGAATTCCTCTCCATTTTGCTTTTGGAGCATCAGGTCATAACTTATCATTATAAGATAGTATTGCGACAGATCTGTCACGGAATTTTTAGCAAACTCCCAGCTATGAACGGATTTGATGTGCCTTTACCAATCGCCGTTTGTGTTGGGCTAGCCATACTTTTTCCCTCAGCATAATGAGTAGTCGAGAGTTTTGTTTAGGCTTAAATGCCAATTGTTCCCTCTTCCCTTTACCTTTTTGGTATTGGGCGATTGATTTCATACTCTTACCCCCAGTATGATAGGGTTGGCGAGAAATTTTTGATTTTTCTTCCTGTTACTTTTGACAGCATGGGGCGGTAGATTGACTAGCCTTCCCTTTTTTTTAAAGGTGGTTAGATGTAGTATTTCTTCAAGAATTTGCCGTTGATAGGCATCATCATTCTGTCACTGTCTTGATTGATCAGACGATAGGCTCTATTTGAGTAGACAGTTTCTACTACAAAAGGTCCTTCCCACTTGGGGTCGAATTTTCCCTTAGTCTTGTGGGTCAGGATCATTTGTCTTTTGATAGCTAAGACCAAGTCTCCTTCTTTGAAAGTTCTTTATTTAACTTTCTTATTAAATGCCCTCGAGATGCGTGCTTGGTACAACTCGATTTGTTGCTTTGCGTTCAGGCGTTTTTCATCCAAGGCCTCTAATTCTTGGAGTCGCTTTAGATGTTTTTCTTCAGTCGTCATTTTTGTAGCCAGCGCTACTCGCAGGGATGGGATTTGGATTTCCAAGGGCAATACTGCTTCGCAACCATACACCAAAGAGAAGGGCGTAGCTTTTGTTGGAGTTCGCACCGTCGTACGGTAAGCCCACAAACACTCACCTAACTTTTCGTCCCAATCGCGGCGACTCGAAGAAACAAACTTTTGTAAAAACTTTACAATAGTCTTGTTGAAAGTTGCGGCTAATCCGTTGGCTGCCGGATTATAAGGCGTTGAAGCCACATCTTGAATTCTGAACTTGCCGCAGAATTTCACGAAGCCTTGACTAATGAATTGAGGCCCATTGTCGTGGATGATCCGTCGAGGCACACTGAAGCGGTAAATTACGTGGTGTTTGATGAATTTGACCACATCCGTTGTCTTCACTTCTCTCAAGGGGACAGATTCTGCCCATTTAGAAAAGTAGTCGGTTATCGCCAATATAAATCGGTGTCCTTTGGAGGATGGCGGAGTGATCGGTCCGACAATATCCATTCCACAAGTTTCGAACGGCCAACTGGCAGTCGATGTATGCAAGTACTCTGGAGGTTGGTGTATAAAATTAGCATGGACCTGACATGCATGACAACGCTTTGCATATACCACTGCATCTGTGATCATCTTGGGCCAGAAATATCCCAATCTTCTAATGCGATCCCAGAGTTTTGGCCCAGACTGGTGGGCCCCGCAGGTCCCATCATGGATTTCTTTAATCACTTCCTGAGCTTCGCTTTTTGACAAGCAACGAAGTAGGACGCCATCATGAGATCTTCGATACAAAGTCTGGAGCATGGCATTATAATAAAATTTTGCGGCCTTGTTTCTTATGGAAGCGGCTTGTTTAGGATTCTCAGGGAGGATGCCGGGCAATGCATAGTCCACAAGTGGAAAACGCCAGTCTCGTGGCTCAAACTTTATTCCAACTTGGTTCGCTTCGTCTACTTCCATGATTACTTTTGGGTGTATGAGTTCGCAACTTCCAATAGTAACATGCTTAGTTGACCCGCTCGGTACTGCCAGGGTCGCAGCCAGCGATGCAAGGGCATCGGCATATGTATTCTCGTATCTTGGTACATGGTCGATTTAAAATTCTTCGAACTTGTTTGCTAGTCGCATCGCTGTTTGATGATACGGTATGAGGGCTTCATGCTTTACCTCATATTCTCCTGTCATCTGGTTAACGACAAGTTTTGAATCGCCATATGCTTCGAGATGCCTCACCCCTAGTTGCCAAGCTATCTGGAGGCCAGTGATAAGAGCATTGTACTCTGCCACATTATTTGTGCAGGGCTTGGTTAACGAGTATCCTTGAGGCACTATGTGTTTGTGGGGAGAAACCAGTACGACCCCCACGCCGGCAGTATCTCTTCTTGCTGCCCCATCAAAGAACAGTTGCCACATCTGTTCTTCTGAGACCGCATTAACTTCCGCAGCTTCATCTGGGATGTCAGTTTGGAGTTTGGAGTTCTCTGGAACTGGGTGCTCGGCGAGAAAGTCTGTTATGGCTTGGCCTTTCGTCGCTTTCTGCGGCACGAAATGCATGTCGTAGGGAGACAATAATAACGTCCAATTGGCGAGCCGACCGTTTAATGATCCCGGCTTTGTCATGAGCAATTTCAGTGGGTTTACCCGAGAAATGACATGTATCGTCTGGCCGACTAGGTAGTGTCACATTTTTTGGACCGCGAACACTAGTGCTAGGCATTCTTTTTCGATTGGGCTGTACCGATGCTCAGCACCAATCATTGTCCGGCTCAAGTAGTAGATTGCCTGCTCCTGGTCTTGATCATTATGTTAAGCCAATAGAGCCCCTAGGGCGTGGTCCATCGCTCGCACATAAATCAGAAAAGGCTCCCTGAAACGGGTGCCATTAACACAGGCGGCTTTGTGAGGTAATTTTTAATGTCATCAAAAGCTCGTTGACAATCTTCATCCCAGATGAAAGAGACTCCCTTCTTCATTAACTTTGAGAATGGCTGGCACCTTCCTGACAGATTTGCTATGAAACGCCGGATATATGCCAGCTTCCCTTGCAACCCCCTGAGTTCTCTCAAGTTCCGTGGTGGCTGCATTTCTTTTATCGCTTTGACCTTATCAGGGTCCAGGTAGATTCCCTTCGAGGTAACAACAAATCCTAAGAACTTTTCGCTCGATACTCCAAGAAATGACTTGGTAGGATTCATCTTCAGTTGATGCTTCCTCATGATATCAAACATCACCCTCAAGTCTTGCAGGTAATCTTCTTTCTTCTTACTTTTAACGGCGAGGTCATCCACATAGTACTCAACGGTTTTACGTAAGTGTTCTTGAAAAATGACGCTCATAGCCCGTTGGTAAGTAGCGCCGGCATTCTTCAATCCGAAGGGCATCACTGTGTAGCAGTATATTCCGAGCGGTGTTTTGAATGCCGTGTGTTTCTCATCTTCCGAATACATTTTAATTTGGTTGTATCCTGAGAAACCATCCATAAAGGACATCCGTTCAAACCCACACGTGTTATCAATCATGACATCCGTGATGGGGAGTGGGAATTCATCTTTTGGGCATGCAGCGTTGAGATCTCTGAAGTCTATGCATATCCGTATCTTGCCATTTTTCTTAAGCACTGGTACGATATTTGCTACCCAGTCGGGGTGTTGTTCTTCGCGAATGAATCCTGAGTCTATCAGCTTCTTGACTTCAGACTCTATAGCTTCCATCAACTCGGGCTTGAAACGCCTTTGCTGCTGTTTTACGGGTTTAGCATCTGGCTTAATATTAAGTCGGTGCATGGCAACCTGTGGTTCCAAGCTAGGCATGTCTTCGTAGCTCCACGCGAAGACGTCAATGTACTCTCTTATGAGGGACACGAGATTCTCTTTCTCTTGAGAAGTGAGACTCTCGCTTATAAAGATGGGTTTCGGGTCTTCTTCAGTTCCCATATTGACTTGAACCACTTGGTCTTCAGTTAGTGGTTCTCTCTGCTCAAATCTGATATCCCATTGGATATCCATGTGCTGTGCTCAGGCATCATCTGGTTCTTCATGGCTTACTGAAACCATATTCGCAGCAAGGGCCTTGAATATTACACTTTTACCAACATCGGAATCCCATTCTATTATTTCTTTATGATTTTGTGATTCGGCTGAGTCCATGTACTCTCTTCTTGAGGATTCGGAAGTAGTAACATATCCCAACCCCCTGCGGGTTTTATGATAGTAATGGGGATTCTTTCCTCGTGGGACAAACGAACGCAAAAGGTTTCGTCGTCCTCTTCCGAAATTTAATCCCTGTTTTCGGTTGAAATCGTAGCCCATGCTTTTCATCATTTGATGGGAGATTGATTCGTAATGGCCAAATTGAGGTGCCGTTTGGTCATCGCTTTCACTACTTATGGTATACTCGGGCCGCGACTCAACTCGCCCAAATATTATCGGCTGTTGGTCTGGCCATCGAGCGGGCACCTCAAAAGTAGTCCCGTCTACATTATGAATTTTGGTTTGCCCGGTAAACGACGACCGTATTGGCAGATGGAATGCTGCTAAAGACTCCCACTCGGATATGCTATCCGCTTCTGTACTAGTACAAGACGGAGTAGAATCCGAAGCAACAGCAGGAACATAAGCAAAACCTATGTTTTCATTAATAATCCACTCGTCCGCCTCATCGGCAGCGTTGGTTACATCAAAATCATTAATATTGATTACAAAAGGATTTATCTCGAATTCGCAGTCTTCTTCATCTGCCAGCTCGGGTTCAGTGTCTGCTTCATTGCCATTGTCATAGTCCCATTTGACATTCTTTGTTGATTCTGCGGATGCCTCTGCTGTATCTCTGTACAACATGGCATCCGTGAAGTAGTTTTCCACCCCCTTGAAGGGCTGCTTGTCGGCGATCAACGTGTGGACTACCCCCTGATCATTGCAATATTTCACACATTGGTGGAGAGTAGAGGGCACCACCATGTTGGAGTGAATCCAAGGACGTCCTAAAAGTATGTTGTAAGAAGTGTCGGCGTCGATGACATAACACGTCGCCTCTGACTTTAGACTTCCAATTTGGCAGCGAAGTCGAATCTTCCCCAAGGGATGGCTCCCATTGGAGTTAAAACCAAAGATGGAAGTGTTGGTGGGCGTCAATCGGCTGACTGAGATCCCAAGTAGTTGCATCAATCTCCTTGGGATGATACTTAAGGCAGACCCTGGGTCTATGAGAATTCGGTCAACTTTAAGAGAGCCGATTTATCCTCGTCACTTGGTTGCAGTGCGGGCAAGATTCTTCAGCGTTCACAGGCGGCTCTTCGATTTGGGCCAAAAAGGCTTCGGAGTCATCCAGAGCTTCCCTCAACGCGTCTCTGGTTGTCTTGGATAATCGCAACAACTCGTAGAGAGTTATGCGAGCCGGGATGTTGGCTAACTGGGCAAGCACATCAAACTTAAATGGCGCACCAGCTGCCTCACTATCCTTCTTTGTCCCCTTCTGAAAGCGGAGCTCCTTCTGTGTAGAGGGTGGCTCTTCATTCGTTGGGCCGCACTTTGGAGAAATCTTTGACATAGCTCCTCCCCGAGCGAGTTCCTGATGGGCCTGCCTCATCTTGATGAGTGGCCAAAGCCGATGCTTCCGTTTCGGAGTCGGTTAACATAGTTGCCTCATCATGGTCATCACCGATGATTGCAGAAATGACATTGCAAGTTTTCCCTTTGCTCAGCTTCTTCTTATTGGATGAAGACCATTGCTCATCTTTCAAAAGATCCGGATGTACCCACATAATCTCACCTTTCTTCGTGGTGACTGGATTGAGACCTTTTTCCTTCATATTATGTGGGTCCTGATTAACCAGCACCATTTTTCCAGCAGGCACTGGGGACACTCCTGCGGGAAACTCATTAGTTCCAACAGTTAGACTGACCGCGTTAGCCGTCACCCTTTTCTGTTCCGACTTTAGTGTGATTACTTTGGCTTCAATTAGTGCCTGGATCTTTCTCTTTAATGTATAGCAATCCTTCGTAGCATGCCCCACGTTCTGATGATAGAGACAGTACTTGGGGTCGTTGGTCTTCCCTGCTTCCTCCGGCCTCGGATTGGAGGGAAACTGGAGCATCCCTTTTCTATTGAGAAAATTGAAGAGCGTTACAGTTTGCTCATCTTTGAAGTCATAGACAGGTGCGGGGTACTGCTTGGGCTGATCTTTGGCTTTCTGTTGCGGAGGCGTTCCTGCTGCCATAGCCTCTTTTCCTTTCGATCGAAAGTTTTGAGGATATTGTTGTCCCTCCGGGGCGTTTCTTGTGGGGCGTTGTTCTCCCAGGCGGCGGATGAGATTTTCAGCTAGTTCGCCTTACTTAACTAGCTCTTTCCAGCTTTTAGATTCTACCACTCCCATTTTGACCAATATCTCGGTTTGCAGGTTGTGTTTGCATGTCTCCACCAATGTCTCCTGTGACATGCCATGCGGGCATCGCATTGACATCTCGCGAAAACGCTCGATGAAACTTTTAACTGTCTCATCCTCTTTTTGCTTATTTGCTAGAAGAGAGTGAATGGATACTTCGGTGTCATCTTCGAAAAAGCGAGTTAGGAACTCCCTCACATCAGACCAAGCATTAATGGTTCCCGAGGGCAACTGCATAAACCAAATAAATGCAGGCCCTCGCAGGGTACTTGCAAAAATTTTTGTCATCACTGGGTCATTGCCCATGAGATGGCCGGTCTGTGAAAGGAAGTAGTACATATGTTGGTTCGGAGATCCCTTCCCATCATATGACTCTAACTTGAGAGGCTTATACTTTGCTGGAAAGGGGCAGACTCCCACTCTATCGGGTAGGGTCTCGTGATCCCTGTTTCTTTCAATCCTTTGAAGTGCATCAAGGCCTCTATATGGTTTTGAAGCTTCTCCATTTTTTCGGCATGAGGATCAACGTAATATTCGTCCTCACTGCCTTTTCCTCCGGTGTCTCGGTTAGATTCAGCTTCGTCCTTCTTGGTTTTATCACGGTTGGATTCACTTTCATCCTTCTCTTTATTAGTTTTATCAAAAGAGGAAGAACCCCCTGCACCGTCTTCTGTGTTCTTTTGATTGTTTTCCAGGACCTTCGCAAGCATCGCTTTGAGGTCTTCGATGCTTTTTTGTTGCTCCTGAATGAGGCGTTCTTGTGCCTCAATCCTCTGTCTCATCTCGACCGATGGTTCGGCCATATGAACTGTCCCCCTGTCGGACCGAGAGGAAGCATACGATCGTGGCGTTGCTATGGCCGAGTGATCGCTAAATTCTTCATATTCTTCATCAAGACCCCTTGCCAGTTTTCTGTAATTGCGGGGAGCTGCCACACCTATTCTAAGGCGTGTGTGATGATAAGTCTTTTCTGCCTCGATATCAGAGACATACCCTCCTGCGACTGGCTTCTTGCTTTTACTCACCATATTTGATGTGAAAATGGGCAATTCTTGGTCCGAGTCTGAGTCTCGTCTCTGCAGTCGTCTTTTCTTTGGAATGTAAGATTCTGGTGCTGACAGTCGGCTGAACACCGACGTTCTCGGGGATTCACAGCAACAGTGAGTCAAAACTGTGGCAATTAATTTTTCGCAACAGCATGACTGATGCGACTGTGCGGCTTCCCTTTTGTTCGTTAGATAACTCCGTAAATCCGGAGTTTCTTCTCGTGATGTAGATATGACTATCTTTTGGGAACGGGACTTGCCTCTTGGGTTATGTCTACTCGTCCAGACGGATGGCTCCGCGAAATCATAGAAGTTATGTTTCTTAACTCCAAGTCCAGTTCGATGTTCACAATTAATTTTGGCATATCTTGCATGACCCTGCTGGGTAGCTTTGCATCTGTCTGTTCTTGTGTGAAGCTGAGGCTTGACTCTTGCCTCGCGCGCTGGTTTAGACTTAGTTTGGTTTTGAAATTTATTTATACCATGCTGGCATCTGGTCTTATTCATGCCAAGCTGATGAGTGCAAGGCTGAGTTTTGCTTGGCTGAGAGGTGCTAGGCTGACCTTTGCCAGGATGAGAGGTGCAACGCTGCCCTTTGCCATGATGAGAGGTGCAAGGCTGCCCTTTGCCACGATGAGAGGTGCAAGGCTGCCCTTTGCCACGATGAGCGGTGCAAGGCTGACCTCCGTCAAGTTGATTGGTGCAAGGCTGACCTTTGCTAGGATGAGAGGTGCAAGGCTGCCTTTGGCCAAGCTGATGGGCGCAACGCTGACGTCTGCCAGAATGAGAGGCGCAATGCTGACCTCTATCAGGATGAGAGGTGCAAGGCTCCCCTTCACCAAGCTGGTGGGTGCAAGGCTCCCCTTCGCCAAGCTGATGGGTGTAAGGCTCCCCTCCGCCAAGCTGATGGGTGCAAGGCTGACTTTGGCCAAGCTGATGGGTGTAAGGCTCCCCTTCGCCAAGCTGATGGGTGCAAGTCTCCCCTTCGCTAAGCTGATGGATGCAATGCTGACCTCTGCCAAGATGAGAGGTGCAAGGCTGCCCTTTGCTAAGCTTATGGGTGCAAGGCTTCCATTCGCCAAGCTGATGGGTGCAAGGTTGTTTTCGAGCCTGACATCCTCCTTGCTTCATGCTAGACTGATTTTGCGTCTGACATGCAAAACGAGCTTTGAGTGTTCTGCGGCGTGCCCTTCGATTCCGGTTGCGGATTTGGGTCCGCTTTTGTGCCGCGATAGGTTCTCCTTTGGCATCATATGCAGCGAGCTCGCTGAACATTGGAAGAAGCACAGTTGGTTTTGACGAATCATAGTTCGGAGATCCAAGGGGCTGTTGACGAATCAACGCCTCCTTGTCATCCAAGACCATGAAGTCCTCCTTTTGTTCAGAGTTAGTCTTTTCGTGCTTTCGCCGTGCAGATCTCTTATGGCGTGGACTCGATGAGTCCGAAAATACGTAATCTTCATATTTCTGCTAGTCGACTTCAATTACCAGCATCTCGACCGTCTCTCCAATCTTGTGGACATCAGATTGGACCACCATCTCCTCTTCAGTATAGGAGATCTCTCCCCTTGTGGTCGCCAGTCTGTTTTCGGTAGAAACAGGGTTGGATTTTTCCATTGCCATTGAGAGAAAAATTTACAGATTATGAAAAATTTCTCCTTTTTTCGAACTACAATGAAAAGAAAAATAAAAAAAAACAAACAGAGAGGACTTATAGATCGTCGCTCTCTTTTTACAAAAGATGTGGGATTCGAGGCAGCTATGGGGATTGGTCCTTTCCTCATTGACGATCTGACGTCGATGGTTGGAGGCGAACTCGTTCTTCTTCTCTGTCGATTCTTAGAGGAAGCACGAATGCTTGGACGGGAGAGAGATCTGCCAAAGTTCTTCTCTTCGTTGGTTGCAAGACTTTGAGACTCTCGCGCGTAAATCGATCTGCCAAAGGATCCTTTCTGAGTTCTCTTGGAGGGTATTTATAGGCCTCCGGTTGTTGAAGAGGTTTCCTTGCAGATAAGAACGAGATCCGGTTTCCTTGTAGATAAGAACGAGATCCGATTTCCTTGTAGATAAGAACGAGATCCGGTTTCCTTGTAGATAAGAACGAAATCCGATTTGTGATCTCAATAAGATATTCAAACCTCTTCTTGACTTAATTTTCTCCAGATTATTGAATCAGGTCCTGTTTCTGCATCCAAAATCAATTAAACTCAAATTAGAATTTAATTAGAATTTGTATGATTATCAAACTCTAATAAAATTAATTTAGAATTTTTCATCCAAAAATTAATTTGAATTTGATTAAAATTATAGAATTATCCAAACTCCAATGAAATTAATTTTAAAATTTCTTATCCAAAAATTAATTTGATTCTAATTAAAATTTGGATAGAATTGCAAAATAATTGGAGATTGGACCAAAATACGTTGCGTGCATGAAATCGGGAGCTTGTTGTGCTAAATCGGGCGACCGAACGGGACGGGCGAGCAACCGAACATGGATGATGAAACATAGAGAGATTTAATTTATTTTTTTTATTTTTGCTAATTGAGCCCCCTTCATTTTTGCTCATTGCGCACGCGAGGGCCTCTCCTTCTTCGCCTTAGCGATCTCAAAATTTTTTTTATTTTATTTTATTTTTTTATTTTTTTTTAATTGCTTTTTGGTTTTCTTTTTTTTTTTGCATGATCTGAGGATGCGAGGCTGAGGTCGTGGCCTCGAATATTTTTTTTCGTAATTTAATTGATTTTTTTTTTCTTTTCTTTCTCTTTTTCTTTTTTTCTCTTTTTCTTGGCTTCAGCCTCGCGTGGATGCGAGGCTGAGCTCTCTTAAATTTTTTTTTCTTTTGTGTTTAATTACTTTGGGAAACCTCTTCAGCCACGCATCCACGTGAGGCTGCCTCGCACGGGTGCGAGGCTGATTTTTTTTTAGATTATTAATTTAATTATTTAATTATTTTATTTAATTAATTTATTATTATTATTATTATTATTTGAATTAGGACTTATATTTGGACTCAGATTTTGGATCTGGATTCGGATTTAGACTCAGATTTTGGATTTGGGCTCGGATTTAGACTCAGATTTTGGATCCGGACTCAAACTCGAATTTTGGATTTAGACTCAGATTTTGGATCCGGACTCAAACTCGAATTTTGGATTTAGATTATTTTTATCGTTCTACAATGCCTTACCTCATATTCCCCAATCATCAGGTTAACGACTAGTTTTGAATCGCCATATACTTCGAGATGTCTCACTCCTAGTTGCCAAGCTATTTGGAGGCCAGTGATAAGGGCATTGTACTCTTCTATATTATTTGTGCAGGGTCTGGTTAACGAGTACCCTTGAGGCACCACATGCTTGTGGAGAGATACTAGTATGACCCTTACACCAGCAACATCTCTCCTTGCTGCCCCATCAAAGAATAGTTGACATATATGTTCTTCAAAGGTTGCTTTAACCTCTTCGACTTCATCTGGGATGTCAGCCTGGAGTTTAAAGTTTTCTAGAACTGGGTGCTCGGCGAGAAAGTCTGCTATGGCTTGGCCTTTTGTTGCTTTCTGAGGCATGAATTGCAGGTCGTAGGGAGACAATAATAGCGTCCAATTGGCAAGTCGGCCGTTTAATGATCCTGGCTTAGTCATGAACAATTTTAACGGGTTTATCCAAGAAATGATATGTATCGACTGCCCGACTAGATAGTGTCGCATATTTTGGACCGTGAATACTAACGCTAGACATTCTTTTTCGATTGGGCTGTACCGATGCTCCACACCAATCATTGTCCGACTCAAATAGTAGATTGCCTGCTCCTGGTCTTGATCATTATGTTGAGCTAATAGAGTACCTAGGGTGTGGTCCATTGCTCGCACATAGATCAGAAAAGGCTTCCCTGAAATATGTGTCATTAATACAGGCGACTTTGTGAGGTAATTTTTAATTCAAAATCTCGTTGACAATCTTCATCCCAGAAAAATTAGACTCCCTTCTTCATTAACTTCGAGAATGGCTGGCACCTCCCTGACAGATTTGCTATGAACCGTTGGATATACGCTTGTTTGCCTTGCAACCCCCTGAGTTCTCTTAGGTTCCGCAGTGACTGCATTTGTTTTATTACTTTGACCTTATCAGGGTCAAGGTGGATTCCTTTTGAAGTCACCACAAATTCCAAGAACTTTTCACTTGATACTCCGAGAAAGGACTTGGTAGGATTCATCTTCAGTTGATTCATTCTCATGATATCGAACATCACCCCCAAGTCTTACAGGTTATCTTTCTTTTTACTGTTAATAGCGAGGTCATCCACATAATACTCGACAGTTTTACGTAAGTGTTCTTGAAAGATGACGTTCATAGTCCATTGGTAAGTAGCGCTAGCATTCTTCAATCCAAAGGAAATTACTATGTAGCAGTATATTCTGATCGTTGTTCTGAACGTTGTGTGTTTCTCATCTTCTGGATATATTTTAATTTGGCTGTATCCCGAAAAACCATCCATGAAGGATATCCACTCAAACCCACATGTGTTATCAATTATGATGTATGTGATGGGGAGTGGGAATTCATCTTTTGGGCATGCAGCGTTGAGATCTCGCAAGTCTATGCATATCCTTATCTTACTGTCCTTCTTAGGCATTGGCACGATGTTTGCTACTCAGTCAGGGTCTTGCTCTTTATGTATGAATCCTAAATCTATCAGCTTCTTTACTTCAGACTCTATGGCTTCTATTAATTCGGGCTTGAAACATCTTTGTTGCTACTTTACAAATTTAGCATCAGGCTTAATGTTGAGTCAGTGCATGGCAACTTGTGGGTCCAAGTTAGGCATGTCTTCGTTACTCCATGCGAAGATGTCGATATATTCTCTTATAAGGGACACGAGATTCTCTTTCTCTTAAGGAGTGAGACTCGCTTATAAAGATGGATTTCGGGTCTTCTTCAGTCCCCATATTGACTTGAAACATTTGGTCTTCCATGGGCTGCTCAAATCTGATATCCCATTGGATATCCATATGTTGTGCCCAGGCATCCTCTGCTTCTTCATGGCTTACTAAAACCATATTCGCAGCAAAGGTTTTGAATATTACACTCGTATCGACATCAGAATACCAATCTACTATTTCTTTAAGATTTTCTGATTCAACTGAGTCTATGTACTCTCTTCCCGAGGATTCGAAAGTAGTAACATATCTCAACCCCTACGGGTTTTATGATAATAATCGGAATTCTTTCCTCATGGGACAAATGAACGCAAAAGATTTCGTCGTCCTCTTCCTAAATTTAATCCCTGTTTGCGATTGAAATTGTAACCCATCCTTTTCATCATTCGATGGGAAACTGATTCGTAATGGTCAAATTGAGGCGCCATTTGATCATCGCTTTCACTATTTATTGTAGGCTTGGGCCGCGACTCAACTAGCCCCAATATTATTGACTATTGGTCTAGCCATCGAGCGGGCACCTCAAAAGTAGTCCCATCCGCATTGTGAATTTTGGTCTGTGCAGCAAACGACAACCGTATTGGCAGATGGAATGCCGCTAGAGCCTCCCACTCGGATATGCTATCTACTTCTGTGCTTATACAAGACGGAGTAGAATCTGAAGTAATAGTAGGAACATAAGAAAAACCTATATTTTCATTAATAATCTACTCGTCCACCTCATCAGTGGCGTTGGTTACATCAAAATCATTAATATTGATTATAAGAGGATTTATTTCGAACTCGCAGTCCTCTTCATCTAATAGCTTAGGCTTAGTGTCTGCTTCGTTGCTACTGTCGAAATCCCCTTCGGCATTCTTTGTTTATTCTGTGAACGCCTCTGCTATATCTCTATACAGCATGGCATCGTGAAGTAGTTCTCCACTCCCTTAATGGGCTGCTTGTCAGCGATCAACGTGTGGACCGTTCCTTGATTATCGCAATACTTCATGCATTGGTAGAGTAGAGGGCACCACCAAGTTGGAGTGAATCCAGGGATGCCCTAGAAGCATACTGTAGGAAGCGTCGGCGTCAATGACATAACATGTTGTCTCGGACTTCAGACTTTCAATTTAACAGCAAAGTCAGATCTTCCCCAAGAGATGGCTTCCATTAGAGTTAAAGCTAAAGATGGAGGTGTTAATGGGCATCAGTCGGCTAACTGAGATCCCAAGCATCTACATCAATCTAGTTGGGGTAATGCTTAAGGCGGATCTCGGGTCTATGAGAATTCGTTCTACTTTAAGAGAGCCCATGTATTCAATATAATACAAGGGTTTGTTATGCTTAAAGTTTTTGACCTATATGTCATCCGACAAGAAGGTAATGCATAGAACCTGTCTCGTCACTTGGTTGCAGTGAGGGTAAGATTCCTCCGCTTTCACAGACGGCTCTACAATTTGAGCCAAGAAGGTTTTGGAGTCAGCCAAAGTTTCCCTCAATGCGTCTCTGATTGTCTTAGATAATCACAATAGCTCGTAAAGAGTTATACGGGCTGGGATGTTCGCTAACTGGGAAAGCACAGATTTAAATAGCGCACCAGTTGTCTTACTATCCTTCCTTGTCCCCTTCTGGAAGTGGAGCTCCTTCTGCTTGGAGGGTGGCTCTTCCTTTGTAGCAGTGGGTTCTTCATGTCGCACTTTGGAGTAATCTTTGAGATAGCTCCTCCTTGGGCGAGTTCCTGAAGGGCCTACCTCATCATGATGAGTGGCCAAAGCCGATGCCTCTGTTTCAGAGTCGATTAACATACTTGCCTCATCTTGGTCTTCCTCGATGATTGCTGAAACCACATGACAAGTTTTGCCTTTACTCAGCTTCTATTTATTTGATGAAGACCATTACTCATCATTCAACATATCTGAATGTACCCACATAATTTCAACTTTCTTCGTGGTGACTGGTGAGAGTCCTTTTTCCTTTATATTATGTGGGTCGTGATTAACAAACACTATCTTTCCAGTAGGCACCAGGGACACTCTTGTAGGGAATTTATTAGTTCTAACTGTTAGAGTAACTGCGTTAGCCATCACCCTTTTCTGTTTTGACTTTAGTGTGATTACTTTGGCTTTAATTAGTGCTTGAATCTTTCTTTTTAGTGTGTAGCAGTCCTTCATAGCATGCCCCAAGTTCTAATGATAGAGGCAGTATTTGGAGTCGTTGGTCTTCTCTGCTACCTTCGGCCTCGGATTGGAGAGAAACTGGAGCATCCCCTTCATGTTGAGCAAATTGAACGTCTTTGTTTGCTCGTCTTTGAAGTTGTAGATAGGTGCATTGCACTGCTTGGATGTGCCTTTCTCTTTTTGATCTTTGGGTTTTTATTGCGGTGGTGTTCCTGCGGTCATAGCATTTTTTCCTTTCGATCAGAATTTTTGAGGATATTGTCATCCTGCTGGGATGTTTTTTGTGGGGCGTTGTTCTCCCAAGCGAAGGATGAGGTTTTTAGCTAGTTCGCCTTACTTAACTAGCTCTTTCTAGCTCTTAGATCCAACCACTCCCATTTTGACCAATATCTCGACCTGTAAATTGTGCTTGCAAGTCTCCACCAATGTCTCCTACGACATGCCATGCGGGCACCACATTGTTATCTCGCAAAAATGGTCGATGAAGCTTTTAACCATCTCATTCTCTTTTTACTTATTTGCCAAAAGAGAGTGAATGGATACTTCGGCATCATCTTTGAATAAGTGAGCTAGGAACTCTCTCTTCACGTCAGACTAGGTATTGATGGTTCCCGAAGGCAACTGCTTAAACCAAGTGAATGTAGGGCCTCGCAGGGTACTCGCAAAATATTTTGCTATCACTGGGTCCTTTCTCATGAGATGGACGGTCTTTAAAGAAAGTATAGTACATATGCTGGTTCGGAGATCCCTTCTCATTATATGACTCTAGCTTGAGAGGCATATATTTTTTCGAAAACAGGTGGACTCCAACTCTATCGAAGAGGGTCTTGTAATCCATGTTTCTTACAATCCTTTGTAGTGCATCAAGGCTTCTGTCTGACTTTGAAGCTTCTCTATTCTTTCAGCGTGAGGATCAACATAATATTCGTCCTCACTGCCCTTTCTCCCGGTGTCTTGGTTAGGTTCAGTTTCATCCTTCTTGGTCTTATCATGATTGGATTCCATTTCATCCTTCTCTTTGTTAGTTTTAGCAGAAGAGGAAGAACCCCCTGCTCTGTCTTCTGTGTTCTTTAAATTGTTTTCCAAGGTCTTTGCAAGCATCGCCTTGAGGTCTTCAATGCTTTTTTATTGCTCCTGGATGAGGCATTCTTGTGCCTCAATCCTCTGTCTCATCTCGGCCGACAGCTCGGCCATATGAACTGTACTCCTGCCAGACTGAGAGGAAGCATATGATCTCGAAGTTCCTATGGCCGAGTGATCGTTAAGCTCATCATATTTTTCACCTAAACCCCCAACTAGTTTTTTGTAATTGCGGGGAGTTATCACACCTGTCTTGAGACATGTGTGATGATAGATCTTCTCTGCCTCGGTATTAGAGACATACCCTTTGGCAACTAGCTTCTTACCTTTATTCACCATATTTGATGTGAAAGTGGGAAATTCTTCATCTAAGTTGGAGTCTCGCCTCTGTAGTCGTCTTCTCTTCGGAATGCAAAATTTCGGTGCTGATAACCGGTTGAACACTGATGTTCTTAAGGCCTTACAACAACAGTGAGTTAGAAACATGGCGATCAATTTTTCACAACAGCATGATTGATGGGGCTATGTATCTTCTCTTTTGTTAGTAAGATAACCATGTAAATTTGGAGTTTCTTCTCGTGGTGCATATATAACCATCTTTTGGGAACGGGACCTACTTCTTGAGTGATGTCTATTCGTCCAGACAAATGGCTCTGAGTAATCATGTCAGTTCTGTGTCTCAATTCCAAGTCAGGTTCGATGTTCACCATTAAGTTTGGTATGTCTTGCATGACTCTGTTGGGTAGCCTTGCATTCTTCTATTCTTGTGCGAGGCAGAAACTTGACTCTAGCCTTGCGCATTGAATGATCCTCGCATGCTGGACAAGCCTGGCATACTGATCTAGCCTCGCACGCTGGCTTAATTGAACTAGCCTCGCATGTTGGTTTAGACTTAGTTTGGCTTTCAAGTTTACTTGTGCCACGCTGGTATCTGGCCTTATTCATGCCAGACTGATGAGTGCTAAGCTGCTAGGCCGAGGAGTGTTGGGCTGGCCAGACTGATGGATGCTAAGCTGTCTTTTGCCAAGCTGATGAGTGTTTAGCTGGCTAGACTAATGGGTGCTAGGCTATCTTTTGCCAAACTGAGGAGTGCTAGGCTGGCCAGGCTGATGGGTGCTGGGCTGGCCAGGCTGATGGGTCTGGACTGTCTCTTGCCAAGCTGATGAGTGCTAGACTGGCCAGACTGATAGATGCTAGACAGTCTTTTGCTAAGCTAATGAGTGCTGGCTGGCCAGGCTGATGAGTGTTGGGCTGTCTTTTGCCAAGCTGAGGAGTGTTAGGCTGGCTAGACTGATGGGTGCTGAGCCGTCTTTTGCTAAATTGAGGAGTGTTAGGCTGGCAAGGTTGATGGGTGCTAAGCTGTATTTTGCCAAACTGATGAGTACTAAACTGGCCAGACTGATGAGTGCTGGGCTGGCCTTGGACCTTGCATGCAAAACAAGTTTTGAGTGCTCCACGTTACGTCCTTCGATTCTAGTTGCGGATTTGGGTCCATTTTTTCACCACAATAGATTCTCCTTTTGCATCATATGTAGCGAGCTCTCTGAATATTGGAAGGGACATAGTTGGCTTTGACAGACCATAGTTCGTAAATCCAAGGGGCTGTTGATGGATCAACGCCTCCGTGTCATCCAGGACCATGAAATCCTCCATTTTTTCAAATTTAGTCTTTTCGTACTCTCGTCATGCAGATCTCTTGTGGCATGGACTCAATGAGTCTGAAGATACATAATCTTCATAATTTTGCTGGTCGATTTCGATGACCAACATCTCGACCGTCTCTCCAATCTTGTTGACGTTAGATTGGACTAATATTTTCTTTTCAGTATAAAAGATCTCTCCCACTGTAGTCGCTAGTCTGTTTTCGAGAAAAACAGGTGACCTTTCCATTGCCATTGAATTAGAGAAAAAGTACAGATTATCAAAATTTTTTTTTTCGATTTGATTATAATAAAAGAAATAAAGAAAAATAGATAGAGAGGACTTATATATCGTCGCTCTCTTTTTACAGAAAATCATGAGATTTGAGGTAGCTATGGCGATCGGTCCTTTCCTCGTTGACGATCTAACGTCGATGGCTAGAGGCGAGCTCGTTCTTCTTCTCTTCTGATCTTGGAGGAAGCTCTAGCTCTTGCGCGTGAGAGAGATCTGGCCAAAAGGTCCTTTTTGAGTTCTCCTAAGGGGTATTTATAGGCCCTTTGTTGTTGAAAATGTTTTCTTGTAGATAGGAATAAGTTCTGGTTTGCTTGTAGATAAAATCGAAATCTCTTTGTAATCTTGATGAGATATTCAAATTTTCTCTTGATTTGATTTGCTCTAGATTCATCGAATCGAATCCCGTTTCTGCACCCAAAATCAATTAAACTCAAATTAGAATTTAGTTAGAATTTGTAAAATTATCAAACTCTAATAGAATTAATTTAAAATCCTTCATCCAAAATTTAATTTGGATTTGATTAGAATTTGGATGAGTTAGATATTGCAAAATAACTCGATGCAAGGCCAAAATATATTATGCATAAGGTCGGGTGTTCACCGCTCGAAACGGGGGGCCCAGCGGGGCGAGCGGGCGCCCGAGGCTGGCCTGGCCAGCCTCGCAGGTGCGAGGTTGGCCAAAGGCCAGTCTACTTTTTTCTTGTTTATTTTGTGGCCTCCTAAGCCTTGCATCCACGCGAGGCTAGGAGCCTCGCATGGGTGCGAGGCTCAGCCTCTTTTATTTTATTTTATTTTATTTTATTTTTTGTTTATTTTGTGGCCTCCTAAGCCTCACGTGAATCACATTCACGTGAGGCTGTGGTGCGAGGTTCGGCCTCTTTTATTTTATTTATTTATTTATTATTATTATTATTATTATTTGGATTCAGATTTGGATTCGGCTTTAGATTTGAATTTGGATTTTGGATTCGTATTTGGATTTTAGATTCGGATTCATGTTTTGATTTTGGATTCGAATTAGATTATTTTTATCACTGTACAAATGCGACTCTCTGGAGTTTGCATTTTAGTTATATCTACATCTAAACATGAGCTCAAAATATGACCCTACGTTTCAAAATATTTCAAACATGGGTAAGCTTTGCATTTAGATAAAGATAGTAAATGTGACTTTAAGAAGTTCGCTTTTGGAGTTAAATAGAAGCAAACTTAACTTCCTAAAGTTTTAAAATCAAAAAGCAACCTTTTGGGCCCACATTTAATAAACTGTTTTCTTTAGCTTTCTTGACTCTAAATTGCAGGTCTCTCTTCAT
Source organism: Dracaena cambodiana (assembly GCA_036321105.1). Taxonomy (NCBI): domain Eukaryota; kingdom Viridiplantae; phylum Streptophyta; class Magnoliopsida; order Asparagales; family Asparagaceae; genus Dracaena; species Dracaena cambodiana. The sequence goes on along the minus strand of JAYEPQ010000011.1, from coordinate 37,318,436 downwards.
ATGATGATATGCATTTTAGCGTCTTAGCTATTTTCAACAATCCTGAGGGTCGCGTTTTTCTGTATTTGGAGAGATTTCATATCTCTTGAGGTTATTAAATTAAAATGTGATATTCAACAATCAGCGTTTTCTTGTATCTAAAGAGATATTTTTTTTTCTTGATGTTATTAAAGCCAAACGTGACCCCTCAGAGGTCTATGTTTTGACTTTATAAGGGTATTACCTTTTAATTTCTTAAAAAGATTTCCAATAGGTGGAATGGCAAACCGGTAAGGTTTTGGCGTGTCTCTAGAATGACAATAGAGGGGAATACACATCTAATGCATTTGAAGACTACTGCTCAGATCATGGTATTAGATTTGAGAAAATAGTTTCTGGTAACTCACAGCATAATGGTGTGGCAAATAGGATAAATTGCACCATTGTTGAAAAGTTAGAAGTATGTTAAGGATGGTTAGTCTGTCCAAGTCATTCTGGGGTAAAACTGTTTGTACTGTTACCTAATCAACCGGTTTCCATCAGTTCCCTTAGGATTTGAGATTTCAGAAAAGGTTCGGACAGGGAGAGATGTTTCATATTTTCACTTGAAGGTATTTGAGTGCAAAGCATTTGCACATGTGCCTAAGGAATAATGGTTGAAACTTGATGATAAAACCAGTCCTTACATTTTATTGATTGTGGGAATGCAAAATTTGGTTACAGGCTATGGGATCCGGAAAAGAAAAAGATCATTAGAAGTAGAGATATAGTTTTTCATGAAAACCATAACATAACATATTTCGAGAAATCTTAGAGTTCAAGACGTACTGTTAAAAGTGTTCCTAACCTTACATCTATCTCATTATTTCAAGATGGTGCCACTCACACTGGCACTTACACTGACAGACAAGCTGATGAGCCAGTAGTGGTTGAGGAAGACAATACAGAGGATGTTGAGCAGGGGAGCAGCCTAATGCATCTGTACCTCAGGTTAGAAGGTCTACCAGAGAGCATCGCCCATCAACCAGGTATCCTAAATCATATTATATTTTGTTAACTGATGTGGGAAAGCCAAAAAACTTTCAGGTAGTGCAGTGTCATAAGAACAAATAGAGCTAAGTGAAGGCTATATGAAATGAGATGAATTCGTTATAGGAGTATGAAGCTTATGACCTAGTGGAGCTTCCTAAAGGCAAAACGGTATTGAAAAAAATGGGTGTTCAACCTAAAGAAAGGTGGTGAAAAGATAGTGAAGTGAAAAGATAGTGAAGTATAATCCTCGATTGGTTGTGAAAGGCTTTGGTAAAAAAAAAAGGCAATTATTTCGATAAAATATTTTCTCCAGTTGTCAAGATGACTTCCATTCGAGTGGTTTTGAGTTTAGTAACCAGTTTGAATCTTAAGCTTGAGAAATTAGATGCAAATATTGCCTTTCTCCATGGTGATTTAGAGGAAAAAATCTACATGATTTTGCCAGAAGATTTTGAAGTCAAAGGAAAGGAACACATGATTTACAAGTTGAAAAAGAGTTATGGATTGAAGCAGGCTCCGAGGCAATGGTATAAGAAGTTTAACTCTTTCATGGTGGGTCATGATTATACACAAACAAAAGCAGATCATTATGTGTATGTCAGAAAATTTCATGGTGGTAACTTCATTATCCTTCTGCTATATATAGATGACATGTTGATAGTAGGGCAAGATATTCACCTAATTCACAATTTGAAGGCAGATTTGTCCAATTTCTTTAACATGAAAAATTTTAGTCCAACATAGCAGATTTTGGTGATGCATTATCATCGTGATAGAAAAACTATGAAGTTATGGTTATCACAAGAGAAGTATGTAAAGCGAGTACTGGAGAGATTTAATATGAAGAGTGCTAAATCTGTTGGGACACCATTTGATGATCACTTCAAACTCAGTAACAAGACTTGTCCATCAACAAAGGAAGAAAAAGAAAGCATGTTAGTTATTCCTTATTCCACTACAGTTGAGAGTTTGATGTATGTTATGGTTCGTACACGGCCATACATAGTTTATGCAGTCGGGATAGTCAGTAGGTTTCTTGTTAATCTAGTAAGGATCACTAGGAGACAGTAAAATGGATCTTCAAATACTTAAGAGGTAGATCCAAAATGTATTTGACTTTTGGAGGTTCCGAACCAATTTTGGAGGGTTATGCAGATGCAAATATGGCGAGTGACCTAGATAGTAGAAAATCTACTTTGGCATTCTTATTTACTTTTGCAGGGGACTGTATCTTGGCAGGCCACATTGCAAAAGAGTTTTGCCTTATCTACAATAGAGGCTGAGTATATTGCAGCAATTAAAGCAGGGAAAAAAATATTTTGGATGAAACGGCTTTCCCAAGATTTGGGTTTGAAGCAAGATAAGTTTGTAGTTCATTGTGACAGTCAAAACATGATAGACTTGAGCAAGAATGCTACTTACTATTCATGAACAAAACATATTGATGTGTGATACCATTAGTTACGACAAATAGTAGCAGAATATTGATATTGTTGAAAAATACTCATATTGAGAAGAATCTAGTTGATATAATAACAAAGGCTGTGATCAGAGAAAAGCTTAAGATTTATGCCAGTATGGCCGGCATGGTTTCTAACTAATTTGTTAGAGGTTAGTCTCCGTTCTCGGTAGGCTGGAGGGTGAGATTTTTTGTGGATGTCCAACCCACAAGAGGCCACATGGATCAGGCTTATGGTTTGAGTTTACTAAAACAAATCAAACTAGGATCCTATAATTTGAATTTCCTAAAACAAATCAAAGTAGGATAACAAGATTAATATAGATACAGGAAAGAGGGATGGTTTTCTTTCAACCTCTTTCTTTTAGCCGCAAATTAAGAAAAGAGCAGCCGTAGAGAAAAAAAGAGAAAAAGAAGAAGAAAAAAGGTGGATTGTTTTTCTGATTTTCTTCAGTTGTGGTTTTCATATATGAGCAAATTGAGTTTTCTCTGAGAAGGTTTTAGGATGCTTCATCAACTGGATGTTGGAGTACTCGGATTGGGAATCTAGTTGCGATGTGGATTTCGTCAAATCCTGCAGTTTGTAATGAGATTGTATTTTTCTCAAGGAATTGATATTGTGGATTTCAATTTGCTTAAACTCAAGTTTTTGGGCATAAATTTGAATATTGTAAACTCTATTTTATTATAGTGGATTTATCTTAGAGTTGCTCTGTGGTTTTTTTTTACCATATTGAAGGGTTTTCCATTTAAATTTTTGATGTTCTCTTATTTGCTCTCTTGGTGTTTGATTTATTTTTCCACATGGTTTGTTTGGAGTTATTATTTAATTTGCATACAGATAGTACTATGGCCCAACAAGTCTTGTCTCAAGTTGGATCATCCTTCTCTAATTTGTGAGGATATGTGTGTGTAAGTTTGACTAGCAAAAAAAATTGCTTAATATTTCTGTCGGCATTATAATGGATAAATGCAGGACCAAAAATTTTGCCAGAAAGCTCAACAACAAAACAATATGAAGTGGCAAATACTGAAAATGTATTCATAATCACGGGCTATTTCATTTAATTACATAGCATAAAGAAATCAAATAATTATATTTATGTGAAGTTTTTATTAACTATGTGATTTTTGCCCCCCTGATGGGCGAGTATTGTTTTTACTTCTCAATGTTAAAAATGACTCAGTTTATCAACTAATAATGTGTTGTTTAAAAAATAATAGTTTTTTTCTTTATTACATATTTCTGAAGGACTAGTTTTGTTTTTATTTCTCAATGTTAAAAAAGATTTTTACAGTTATAATCTTATCAATTAATTAGGATAACTAAAAATATTTATTTTATTGAATTGCAAAAATATATCATCAGTATCAATGGCGTTGGGCTGATATGGCTGAGACCAATATATAGGTCGACTTACATGCTCAAATTCGAATATAATACGGCTTATATGTGCATTAAAATTAGTCTTATCAATAAATTTTTTAAACCTTTGAACATAGTTTTATACTCTGCTAGAAATTGATACTAATTTCTTATTTGCCATAATTATAGATGAGCTTACTAGAGTTATTCAAGATTAGATGTCATAATATAAACTATTTGTTAATGATATTTTCTTAATCGATGAGACGAGAGTAAGGATAAATACCAAGTTAAAACTATGGAGGCAAGCATTATAATATCAAAATTTTAAATTGAGTATGTCCAAAATATAGTACATATGGAATGCAAATTTAGTAAAAGAAGGACCAAGTAGTATGACAATGGATGATCGAGAGATACAAGTGAGCAATCTATTTAGTTATTTGGGTTCTATTATTGAAAATAAAGGAGAGATTGATAGTAATGTCAATCATAAAATCTAAGTTGGCTGGTTGAAATGGAGGAGCGCTGCTATCGTAACATTTCATTAAGGCTAAAAGAAATCAGGACAGCTTTGTTATATTGTATGAAATGCTTTTTACAACTAGTTATCATCACAAATGATAAGAGTAATATATATGTGCATACTTCGTTGGATATACAGTAATATTAAAAGAGATAAAGCGATAAAAGAGGGTATTTTTGTTAAGATAAGCATGATTCCCATAGAAGGAAAGATACAAAAAATCAACTATAATTATTTGGGCATGTGTGAGATAGATCTATAGATGCATCAGCTCAACGAGTGAAACGTATCAACATTGAAAAAGTTAAAAGAACAAATGGACGATCGAAAAAAGTATGGATGAAAGTGATACAAGAAGATATGCATGCTAAAGGCTTAAATGAAGACATATTACTTGATAGGAATGAATGGAGAAGATCATTCATGTGATTGATCTAACGTGATTCTTTTTTACTTCATATAGCCTACCCCAAATACTTGGAATAAACGGCTTAGCTATTATTTGTTGTTGTTGTTTAGAAATTGAGACTAGTACAACAATAACAACAACAACAAGCTGATATAATGCCAATATAATTTAGGAAGAAGACATTTGTCAACGTAATACATAGCATAACAACCATTTACCTCTGCTAGACGGAAGGCTAATTATCTTGCATTAATTCTTATTGAAGAAGCTCATATTTGAATCCTCTCCAACAATGTTCATGAGCGATTCTCTAATATGGGACAAAGATTTCTTGTTGTCCACCTCAGAGTTAGATCAGGAATGTAATAACCCTGTTGTTTAAGAATCCAAAGTTGCATCTGCCTCTAATTTTGATTTTGTCTCGTGACAAAATTCATATGACTTAGGTCAATTCTGTTAACAGCACAATGGCTATTTGGCATGAGAGAGTGCTTGAGCGAGTGAAACCTTGCATCATGTTATATTAAATGCATCTCATGTACACCATTCTTCTCTCCGCTCACCCTTGCATGAGTAATTAAGTCTTTTTCCATCTTCTCATAACTTTCAAATTATTGATGAATTGGTATTTCTCATGACTTCTAAAAATAAATAATTAAAATTTGAAATTTTTTTAACTCTAATTACGATTTGTAACTGTTAATTCAAACGCACTAATAGAAATTACAGTAAAATAAATTATTGTAAATTTATTTGTATTAATACAAACTGCAAATTGCATCACTAACCCGATAAAAAATTATATGAGGGTCATGTTGTAGATCCCTACGCACTTCAAATCGCGTAAGGGCCTGTTCGTACGGAAATAAAATGAAAATATTAGAAGTAAACTTAATTCTATTATTTCATATGTTTATTTAATTAAGAAGTAAATTAGAAATTAAGTTTTAAACAGTGACGTGGAGGAGGTCGCACTATTATTTCTCCAATTTACTTCATATAATTTTTGTGTTGAAGAAGTATTATGAGTAAATAATTTTATTATTTTATTCTCTTATAACTTTACTGTTTCGTCTTCGCACTTCCATAAAAAATAAAATTTTATTTTCTTTTCACTTTTTCCTCCTTCCAAAAATAATGAAAAGCACTAGAAATATTGGAAGTAAATACTTTCATGTCTTCGCTTTTGAAAGTTACTTCATATTTTTTATTTCCATACCTCCATTACTTCTAAACATACAAGCATTACTATAATTTTTAATTACTTTTTTATTTAGATGAATTTGCTATAGGAGAAAACTATCCACTCAGCTATATATTTTAGTTCTGAAATAAATTCTTTACATAACTGAACTTTTCAATGAAAATAATTAGAAAAATTTACGTGAGTTAGCGACAAAAATATAGTAATATAATAATCTTTCTTCATTTTTTTTTATAGAATTAGGATCTCTATCTCCTTAACTATAATAAAATTAAATTTCATGAATTTTGGAATTCATTTACACTTTCATCAAGAGATACAAAATTTTTATTCATTAGAAAACGTTTAAATGTGTATAAACTTGATGGAGAACCAAATCAAAACTAAAACCCAAAAAATTAGGCATGAGTGAACCCTAAAGAGTCGAGATTATAATCTAAAAGCAATTTTTTAAAAAGGAATTATTAGAGATAAGGGAAATAAACTATAGCTCAAGTAACTTACATGAGCTATCAGTTCATTTCCATCTCTCTCTCTCTCCATACATACATACATACATATATACATACATACATATAAACTTCTTCAACATGTAACTTAGAACTTCAGTAGATTTTCAAGCAATCACTAGAAATGAATATATAACAGGAAGATTTTCAAACAACATGCCAAGTTTGTGATGCAGTGGAAGACATATGGAATTGGATTAACAAACGTTAATTCCAATAAAACTGGAATCCACTAAAAAAAAGAGAAAAATTCTCTCTAATAATCTTTTAATTAATGAGGGCTAAAAACTTCAAAGGTTTTAAAAGGCCTTTAAATAGGCTACACCATAATCCTAACAAGAAAATATTATAAATAATAACCACATAACAGAAAATAAAAGTAAATATAAACTTAGTCTACTATTATGGTCTTCGTGGTTCCTTCTTAGCTTTCTTCAAATCCAAATGATCTGTATAATCCAAAGCTAACTATTCTACATCAGTCCCCTCCACTTGAAAAGAACTTGCCCTTGAGTTAATATCAGGATAAAGAGGTTCTTCTTGACAATGATAATCATATAAATCAGCCACGTTTTGAAAGTCTACAAAATTCCTATATCTTCAAGCAAATTAATAACATAGGCATTGCTATATATTAATCTTCCTTAAAATTTTATAGGGCCCATACTTTTTTGACTTGAGCTTGTTATAAGTGCCAACTAGAAGAACACCATCACCATATATCCTTCCTGAAACTCCTTATGTCGACGATGTTTATCTGCTGTTGCTTTATATTTAGCATTAGTTCCTTCTAATTTCTGCTTAACCTCTACTTGTATGGCATGAACTTGCTCTGTCATATTCTCTGCTAGAATACTCTTACCCAGAACTCAAGGTAGTCGTGCTAGATCCAATGCATGTCGTGGTTGTTGAAGATACGCCAATGAAAAAGGTGATTTACAGTAGCACTATGAACTGCGTTGTTATAAGCAAACTTGGCTTGTGGTAAGGCATGATCCCACTGTCTTGGCTTGTCCCCACATGTACATTGAATCAAATTCCTTAAGTATTCTGTTTACACCTCTATCTATCCATCTGTATGGGGATGTGCAGTACTACTGAACTTCAAGGAGGTATCAAATGTCTTCCACAAAGTAACCCAAAAGTGACTCAGAAATTTAGAATCCCTATCAGAAGTAATGGATTGTGGAACTCCATGTAACCGAACAATCTTCCAAAAGAACAGCCTCGCTTTGTGAGAGGCATTAGATGTCTTCTTGTAAGGAATAAAACGCAACATCTTGGAAAACCTGTCAACTACAACGAACACAGAGTCTACTCCTCGCTGTGTACGAGGGAAACCTAACACAAAATCCATAGATAAATCTTTCCAAATACCTTAGGAATATGTAAAGGAGTATAAGGGCCTGTATTTTGCATTTGCACCTTCACTGTCTGGCGCACATAACAATTTCTCACAAATTTTCCCACATCTCTCTTCAACTGCCGCGAATAATATCTCTTCTAGGAGATATAGAATTTTTGAGAGGTTCAATAGGTGGCGAAGGCGATTTTTGGCCAGGTGAGTTGATTTCCGGTGAGGGTCCTGAAAACAAAAGACATCAACAACACCAGGAGAAGAAGCCAAGGACCTCAGATTATAATATTATCACCGTCACTTGTCACCGGGGGCAAGGAAGGAGGCTATCTCATCGACCTACAACCACTCACCAACGCCGATGATGGATTCTGGGTGGAACTGGTTGGGAAGAGGAAAATCCAAAGACGAAAATAGTAGTGATGAGGATAAGAACACATAACACAGAAGAAGAAGTTGGTTGGAAGTAGTTAAGAGAATTCTGGAGGAGGGACCCTCTGACCCAGTGTTGCGAAGATCGCAGTGAGGTCTGGAACCACATACACTGGAGAAGAGGTCTTGGCATTGCTAACTGCGGCCAAGAAAGCGGCAGGAGGGGCAGCAAGCAAGGATCCCAAAAAGGAACTGTGGAGGACAGTGAAATCCAAGGCGACTATTAAGAGGGAGAAGATGATGTCTGCGGCCCCGGCAGTGACCGGGGGTGGGGGGGGGAACAGGAAGAGGAAATTCTCTCTGGTGAGGAGGCCACTCCAAGGAAGTCTAGAGACCTGCTGGATTTGCGGAAAAAATGGCCATTTTAAAGATGAATGACCATTTATCCATTGTAGGTTCTGTAAAGGATTTTCTCACAAGATCGGTAAGTGCCCCATTGCTCCGGAGAGAAAGCGAAAACCAAAGATCACATTCAAGCCCGGTCTTCATTCGACCTCAAATGGCCGACTAAAGCAGGTCAATTTGGGACTAGGAGCGTTTTCAAACGTTTCAACAACAAATAAGGCAACTGAGGAGGTTAGTAAATTGGAGACTGGACTGCGAACTTCCCCACCCAAGACAAAACTAGCAGCATTTATTCTGGTATCTGACCATTCAAGGGAGGAGCAGAAGCAATTGTCCAGGACTCTAGGGGTGTTGTATCCCGGGCACGGCAATCCTTTGATGGAAGACATGAAGGAAGGATTGAAAGCTATGTCAAAGGAATTTGGTAGTTTCAGCTAGTTAATTCATGACGGAGGAAATAAATTCTTTGCATATTTTCCCACGGAGGCTGGATTGTCGCTCGCAGCAAGTAGAATCTCAATTCCATGTAGGGAGAACAAGGCGGGGTTTCAAGTGCGTAGATGGAATGGGGATGAAGATGGCCAGTGTTACTCATTTCCCGTGGTGGCATGGGCGGAGATTAGAGGTTTTCCGTTCCACCAATCGAATAGAGTAGATATCAACAAGATGATGATCAAATACGCACACATCATTGATATCGATGAAGATACCCACCTAAAACGGAAATTAGATTGTGCTAGAATCAGGGTGGGTTGTGATAGTTTAATGGCAATCCCGTCGCAGATCACCGCGGTCTTGGGAGGACAACTCTGTACATTAAGATTGAGAGTTACCCATGATCTGAGCAGCTATCCATCGGTGGGTCTTGATGGCGTCGTGGCCTCTGGCAAGATCGGTGGCTCTGATCAGCCGTCGACCATGATTGTTACCCTCCCTGCCAGCAAAAGGAGGAGTTTCACTTGGAAGAGAATAGGGACCACCTCGAAAATAGAGAAAGGGACCACGGTAACAGCGGTGCTAGTCAACGCAACACTAAATGACCAAAAACAAGTCCAGGGAAAAGATTTTGAGGAAGGAACTCAAAGGACTTTCGGAGGAGAGGGGGAGGAGACTCTGGACAAAAGGAAAAATAAGGTCTAGGACCGCTTGCCTCCACCAATAGGCATGCAAGAACCCTTCTCCCGAAACTGTCTATCTAAAAAAACGCAAAACAATGACTTTCCGACGGGGGGAAAAAGTACACTACAGGAAGGGGAGGTGGTTTGGGTGGCAGATGACCCACTGGTCATTGATGAGAAGGGATCCAACTTTGGGATCTTAAGGAGAGATAAGGAAGAAAGACTTTCTCTTGATGCTAAAGAGATCAGAACCCATACCTGCGAGAGAAAGGCGACAACCTTACCTGTCGAAGGATCAGATCTGAAACAGAAGGGTAAGGTGGAAGATGGCAAGTGAAGTCAGAGAGGCAAAACTGGAAAAGAAAGGTTAGGCGATGAAGAGAATGGAAGGGAGTTCCGATGGGACTTTGATGGAGACAAGGAAGCAGGTGGAAAGAGAGTGGGTGGGAGAAGGCTCTCTCTCCCACTTTTATCTAGGGAGTGGAGCTCGGGTGGAACCCACCCGAGTGGAAATTTTGGGGAGAGAGTGGTTAGAGGAGAAGTCTCAGGTGGGACCTGTTGTTACAAAAATGACCAATTAGATGCAAGAGGAAAAGAGAGAAGAGGGGCTCTCCCACTTTTATCTAGGGAGTGGAGTTCGGGTGGGACCCACCCGAGTAGAAATTTTGAGGAGAGAGTGGTTAGAGGGGAAGTCTCAAGTGGGACCCGTAGTTACAAAAATGACCAACTAGATGCGGGAGAAAAAGAGAGAGGGGCCTGCATGGTGGAGGGGTTTTCTCCTGTGGACTATAGTAGTTTAGAAAATGGAGAGGGGGCCCGCAACTTGGGAGAGGTGAATAAGGATCCTAGCACTCTCAATGAAACATGTTTGGATGGTCATCAGGGGCCATACAAGAGTATGGATAGGGATATGACCAATAGTAATGGAGCAACTAGGTTCCAGGAAATTATAAGACCAAATAAGGAAGGGAGCTCTAAAAAAAAATTGGATTTCGGCCAAGAGTCCTTTAACAAAAATATGGAATACACGGATTTGCTAGCTACACTAAATAACTTTGACAAAGTTTTTTCCATGAATACTATTGCCAAGTTACTCAAAAATGTTATGTGTAGAGAAAGAATGAGGCAAAATAGACGGGTCAGGAAAAAATAACCTTCTAGATTGCCCAAGCGTGTTAGGAAAATAAGAAAGACACTCTGTAGGGAAGAACAAGAGACAATGGTGATAGAGAAAGATACCAATGTTGAAAATAACGCGTTATGAAACCTGTTATATTGCATTATATAACCTAACGAAACTCCACTGCTACGTAACAATTGGAAGTAACTCAGTGCACCATAACAATACGTTTTTTATGTTATTTTACACTATATTACGTAACGCTACGTTAAATTATGTTATCTTACGTTATTTACAATTATTTTTTTAGTTATTTCTATATTGTTGTTGATTATTATTTTGATTATCAGCGAATTGCTGTAATTTTCTTATTTAATTAGTTGTTAGTTTGCATAATTGCTTGTAGAGTTGCTAAGATATTAATTTATAATTGTTTCCTTATTCGCTTGTTGTAATTCCTCTCTAATTGCTGAAATATCTTAATTATTGATTCTATTAAATTTTTAACTGAACTGAAATCAATAATTATAAATAAGATAAATTGAATATTACAAAATATAAATTACAACAATGATAATAACTGGAATTGAAATAAAAAATTAGAAACTTGTTTTCTTGTTTAAATGATGAGTGGAATTACAATTGCAGACTTAATATAATTTATGAAGATAAATATGAAAATTATTGTAAAAGTTAATAAAAAAATTATAATAGATTATATATTACAAAATGGTTTTATATTCTTTTTTTAGACATTTTAAATTTATTTTTTTAATTTATAAAAAATATTATTTAGCTTTACATTTATTTTTATTAAATAAATAGGAAATTGTATAACCTACGTTATGCGTTACGCTATATTAGACATAACCTAATAAAGGCAAAACGTTACATTACCATTATCGTTATTTTAAACATTGAAAGATAGTACAGAGACAATACAAGTTGAGATGGGGGAATTGACATGAGATCAAACAGAGGCGCCAGTGACTCCGGAGCAGGACAGAGGGAATTTTTAGGAGAAAGAAAAGCTGATGAACCATAAGAGAGTGGATGAACTATCAAATTAGGGTGGACATACTACATCTTTGATCATGCCATCCAGGAGAACCAAGAGACTAGAGGAAAAGAGAGGTAGACAGCACTATCAGCTGGGTCAGGTTACAACAGCAGCTACTAAGCACAAGGCAGAACAAACAAAACACCCTCCAGGTACATCTAAACTTGATTTTAGTATTCTTAACTGTGTGCCTAATGACATATTAATTGCTTTAGCCCATACATGTGATATTGATTTGGGGGAGGGAAGCAACAATCATTTACATAATCTAACACTATCGAAAAACCTAGAGGTCAGGTCATTAGAAGACCAAAACGGGGTCATTGCGCCTCAGAAAGTATGGTAGGGGTGGCGGTGGAGAAGACTTTGATATATTTTGATGGACTGCATTTTTTGGAATGTTAGAGGATTGAAAAATTCAGCCAAGTGACGAATGGTCGCTGAAATAATACGTAGTAATTAGATTGACATCATATGTATGGAGGAGACGAAGCTCACTGACCCAGACCCCCGGGTCTTGGGTTCAATTGTTTCGAGGAAATTCTATGACTTCATTATCTTGAATGCAAAGGGTGCTTCAGGAGGGATTATAATTGGGGTCAGCAAGAACTATCAGATTTTGAATTCTTGGCCAGGGAAATTTTCTTTATCTGTTAGGGTAAGGAGAATCACTGATGGATGGACCCAGATAGTGACGGCAGTGTATGGACCAAATGAGAGAGGGTTGCATACATAGTTCTGGAAGGAACTTTCCGCAATTAGAAACAAGTATGATGATCCGTGGATTTTGGTAGGGGATTTTAACATTACTAGATTTGCAAGCGAAAAAAGGGGGAGGACAGATCACTCAGTGATAGACATGAGCTTAATGAATTCATTAGTCAATTGGACCTCATAGATTTACCTTTGTCGGGTCGACTATTCACATGGTCAAATATGAGGCTCAATCCGTCAATGGCTAAATTGGATAAGGTGTTGGTTTCTGAAAATTGGGATGTCAAATTCTCTCTTGCCAAAATTTGCTCCCTTCAACGACCAATCTCATCTCATATTCAAATTTTACTCACTTCTAGAGAAATGAAGCAAAAAATGCACAAACGTTTCCATTTTGAGAAATAGTGACTGGAATATGGAGAGGTGCACGATCTCGTTAGAGAGCTGGTCACAACACACGGGAGCTATTGACACGACAGCAAATATTTGTATCAAGTTACGTGACCAAAGGAAGGTTTTAGGCAAATGGGACAAACATTTCAGAAATGAAGGAAGAAACGAGAAGGATGACATATTGAAGGAGATGGAGACATTATAAAAATTAGAAGAAACATGTAACTTGTCATTAGATGAGAACAGTAGATTACTGCAGCTAAGAAGAAAAATTGAAGAAAGATATTAGAGGGAGGAGATAAGATGGAGATAGAGAGCACCTGCTAACTGGTTAAAGGAGAGAGATGCAAATACTGCATTTTTTCATAGATGGGCAAGTATGTGGTATAAAATGAACAAGATTCATCATCTTAGGGTGAACGAAAGAAACTTAGTGGAGACTTGATGAAGGAACATGTATACCGTCACTTTAAACAATTGTTTGGCAGAAAGAACACCTTCTGTATTCGCCTGAAAGAGGAGGCTTGAGAGAATGAAGTGAAACTTTCGAACCTTGACGAGGATTTTTGGGAGGAGGAGATCAAAAGAGCAATATGGGAGTTGGGCCAGGACAAGGCGCCAGGCCCTGATAGATTTTCAATATGTTTCTTTAAATTCTTTTGAGAAGATGTCAAGAGGGATTTAGTTTGGCTGATGGATGACGTATTCAAAGGGGTGAGTAGATTGGATAGAATCAACTACTCAGTTATCACCCTAATACCGAAGAAGTGCTCACCTGGACAGATTGGTGATTGTAGGCCGATTGCATTATTGAACAGTGCCATCAAGATAGTCTCAAAAATACTGGCCAATAGATTAGCACCAAAACTCAAACTATTGGTAAAGGATTATCTAACAGGTTTCATTGCTGGTAGAAATATACTGGAAGGGGTAGCCACAACTTATGAGGCTATCCACCAGTGCAAGAAATCAAAGATAGACGGATTCATGCTGAAACTAGATTTCGAAAATGCATATGATATGGTTGATTGGGATTGCCTATTGGAGACTCTCAAACTCAGGGGTTTTGGAGAGAAATGGAGGGCATGGATTGAGACCTGGTTATACTCAGGTAAAACACAGGTAATGATCAATGATACACTGAGAAAGGAAATACTTCTGAAGAGAGGATTAAGGCAAGGAGACCCACTCTCCCTATTGTTATTTGTCTTAGTAGCAGATGACTTAAACTTCATGCTACAGAAGTTATAGTCTAAAGAAGAGATAGAAGGGCTTCCTGGGGCCCCCAATCTGTCATTTGTTAATCTACAATATGAAGATGATACGCTCATTTTTGGGCAAGGCAACCTAAGAGAAGCTGTAATTATCAAATAGGCACTCTTATGTTATGAGGCCTGGTCGGGTCTGAAAATAAATTTTGCTAAGAGTTCCTTGATTTGTTTGGGAGTAAGTTACATGTCCATGCAGATAATTAGAGAAGTGTTTCGATGCAAGGAGGAGTAATTCCCAATCACTTAGTTAGGAATACCAGTAACACCGGGGAAGTTGTCGAAAAAGGATTGGTTTCCACTGCTGGATAGCTTTGAGAAGAAGCTAGAGCGATGGAAAAGAAAGTATCTGTCCTTGGGAGGAAAAGTGGTCATGCTTAACACAGTACTCTCCTCACTACCACTATACTTTATGTCCTGTTTCATTATGCCAAAATGGGTGATAGATAGAATCGATCGGATCAGGAAGAGGTTTGTTTGGAATGGAGTAGACATGACATCCAATAAATACCATCTGGTCTCATGGGGACAAGTGTGTAGGTCAAAAGAAGCTGGAGGTCTAGGAGTCATGGAACTCAGGACTTTCAACTTGTCCCTCATGTCCAAATGGTAGTGGCATCTAATTACGCATAATCAGGGCTCATTTCAAAAATTACTGTTGAATAAATATGGCCCGAAAGGTGATATGTGGTTCGGGAAACAAAGAAAAACCATAGGGCATCAATTTTCTGAAAAGGGATGACAGTGACGAGACAATTAGTTTGTCACAGTCTGAAATATAAATTGGGAAAGGGAGACAACATAGGTTTTTGGCATGACAGGTGGTACTCGCAATTTCCTCTCAAGACATTATTTCCAGAAATCTTCCAGAAAATTAATGACAAAAATGCCAAGGTTAGTGATTGTTGGGGACGTTTGAGATAGAGATGGAACTCAATGGTATTATCTAGGTAGGATTTCATTAGAGTAAGAGTATTAAAGCAACTTCTCAGTGACTCAACACCTTCTCTAATAGAAGAGAATAGACCGTATTGGAGATGGAAGACGGATGGTAACTTCACAGTTAAGTCCACGTATCGTCATTTCATAAATGGAGTCATTTTTGTGGACACTAAATGGATCTAGAAAGCTAGCTATCCTCATAAAATAAGGCTATTTTTATAGCTAGTTTGTAAATAACCTCTCCTTACCCGACCAAAGTTACAAAAAAGGGGATGAATTGACCCTAACATCTGTGTGTTCTGCAAGAGGGAGGAAGAATCTGTTGAACATATTATATTTAACTGCTCTTTTTCTAGAGGTACATGGGACGTGTATGCTAGGGCTTTAGGTTTGAACATCAATTTTACTTTAATACAAATATATGGAGAAGACTTGATAGGGGGATAATGATAGACACAAACTGAGAACGGTGATTGCTGCATATTGCTGGAATATATGGAGAGAGAAAAACAATAGATTATTTAATGACAAATATCACTCCATTCATTATTGCATGAGACTTACCATTCATGACTTCATGATTTGGACAGGTGTTCTCTCAGATGAGGAGAGACTTCACTTGTGGGATGGCTCTTTGGGCGTTGACATTGATGGTACCACACCAGGCAAGGAATAAGGGAATACTTCGGCGGTGCAAGAGAAGATGGAGTGGTGACAAACCCAGCTGTTACATCTAGGATATTTGTACTCTTATTTGTTGTTTTTACTTTGTTACTTTTTATGTAATGTTATTTGAACTTTTCGCCGTGTATCTCTATTAATGGTCCACATTCTAGTGGTCCTAAATTATGATTGTTCTGTTATTATCTCTTTAATGGAACGCGGAGAGTTATATCCCGCCGTTTATCGTCAAAAAAATTATCTCTTCTAGAAGAGCCACAATTTTATCTCGACCCAACTGGCCACTAAGACCACCTCCATTTAAATCCCGAATAAGCTTCTCATACAAAGCAACTCTAAAAATGCATAAACGATTACCACTGGACAAATACACATCATGCACATAAAAATCACCACTGGTTGTTTTGCCAAACATTTTTGTAACACCCCAAATTTCCTATAGAAAATTTTTGTATTTATCTAAACAATATTATTTTTAAATACGTAATCTAAACAAAATAGTATTACAATTATTTTCAAATTCTTGCATTTATTTATTTTATATACATAATTTAAACAAAGAAAAAATAATATTATTTTTAAATCAATCTTATCTTTATCTAACTTATTATTTTAGTTTATCTCAAATATTATTTTGTTGAATAATAACAAATTTATTAGAGTTTGGATAGGATCAGAAATATTTAACTATATCTAATCTTATCCCAATATTAATAAAAGTATATTATATATATATATATATATATATATATATATATATATATATATATATATAAACAAAATCAAACCTACCTCATCTCATTCAATAGCAAAAAAAAAACACTTCTATGTTCAGCTTTGCGGCTGAACAGAACAGAAAAGGAAAAGAAAAGAAAAACTGTGAAGAAGGTGAGAGAGAAGAGAGAGAGAGAGAGAGAGAGAGAAGAGAAGAAAAGAATAGAGAGAAAAGAAAAATGAACTGATCCAAATCATCATCATTCAATTTTCAAAATGAAAAAGTTTTTTAGGCAAGTACTTTACTATTTTATGAATCTTCTATATTCTTTTTGATCAACAACTTAACATTATTTTTTTTCTGAATATATGTATTGATGCAAGTACTAATCCCTACTTATTATTGCCTTTTAACTTTATATCATAAATTATAGTATTTTGACATATAAATGCAAGTGCTTTTCTCCAACTTTCAATTTTCTATAATTATGTTAATTTTAGCCTCAATTCTTTAAATCTATTTCAATGATATAAGAATTTAATGAGATTAATATTTACTTAGCTTTGGAATGGTTAATATATCTAGAGTATGTTTAGTTATTTTAATCACTATTATTTACTAAATTTTTTTATCATTTCTTATTCTTGTTAAATATTTCTCATGAATGACATAAACAATATTATATATATATATATATATATATATATATATATATATATATATATATATATTAAATTGGAAATTTATGAAATTCTACTGTCGAAACATTAGCTAGATTTTTCCT
Source organism: Dracaena cambodiana (assembly GCA_036321105.1). NCBI lineage: Eukaryota > Viridiplantae > Streptophyta > Magnoliopsida > Asparagales > Asparagaceae > Dracaena > Dracaena cambodiana. The sequence goes on along the minus strand of JAYEPQ010000011.1, from coordinate 37,301,023 downwards.
TCTTTCTTATTTGAATCTCATCTAATCTTACAAGAATAACTTAGATTCAAGTTTAAGTTTCAACTATGCGATCATTTATTATTTATTGGTTTCCTTTAAAAAAATAACAAAATAAAATTATGTCATGTTAAATGATGTTCTATTCTTATGAACAGGACATAGACACCAAAAAAAAAAAGAAAAAAATGAAATATGAAAAAAAAAACATATGTTCCTATGTTCTGTTCAATGAACAGAAGATGTTATGTTCATTTGAACATAACATAAAAAGCAAGGAAAAAAAAAAGAAAACTGTGTTCTGTCCAATGAACAGAACATGTTCTGTTCATTTGAACGGAATATAAAAACAAAAAAATTAGAAAAAATATTAATTAATTTATTTATCTATGTATTGAGAAAAAAATATTAATTTATTTATTTAGCTATGTATTTGTTTTAATATTTCTACTCATAGTGTCAAGATAATGGAATCCATGTGTACAAATTTTATTATCTGTTAATAGCTTTGCCATTCATTATTTTGATGGCTCTATGTAATTTGTTTTATTCTTGAGGAGCCACCGACGTGCTTATTAGTAGATTTTGTGATAGGCTATTACCTTTTGTAATTGTAAAAAAAATATTTAATAATTTTATTTTGTATAATTTCCGGATATATATTGCTTGTGAATCATCTTAACTATTTAGGTGTTCTATTACTGGTCATTATTTGTATTCAAACTAATTCAACAATATTTTCTCTATGGCATCATGATGATAATTCTATTATTTCCAAATATGCAAACACTTTTTTTTAATCTAATTTTTTTTGTATACTTTCCTTGACTTATTAAGCATAAGCTTTTCTTATATGTATATATATATTTGGATATTTGTTCAATCATCCCTTTTATTTACAAAAAAAAAATTCTAAAAAAAATGAATATATTTCCTCAAAATAGACATGTATTTTTCTTCCTAAGAAAAGATACAAATACACACAACATACATGTGTGCACTTGCACACATGAACAAAATTTATAAATGCTATATGTCCATTGTACATGATTTGAAGTTTCAAATTTTGATGAATTAAATTGATCTTTTGCATCTTTATAATAAGTTCATCGCGTGATATTTTTTCCCATAAGTGAAATCAATATATTTATGTGTACGTGTTTATTTTACATGGTCATTTACATGGTTGTTTAGAGAATTGTTATTCTTAGAATATGAAAAAAAATTATGGGGTTATGGGGAACTCGAAAAAGGAACTGTACACATATTTTAGGAGTTTTACATTCTTGAGGTTGTACAGCCGAACTTAGGGATCTAACCATGGGGGTTCTGCGTGATTACTGAATCACCATCAGTATATAGAGCTGCACGTCTGGAGGTTAGGCTTATCAGAATTTATGTTCATTAGTACTTAGCAGTACGTCTTGGGGCAGTACCAGGAATCATCACCGCAGTCTCGAGTATGCACGTGATATTCATAAAACATGTGGCATATTACTTCTGAAAGTTCCAAATAAATTAACTAAAAAATAACATATTATGTCATAGTTCGCATGCATTTTAATTTTGTTATATATATCTCTGATACAATGTTATCCATGACATATGTATACAAATGTACCCCTGACCATTATTATCCTCAAGACAACTACAAATTAACTCATGTTTACTTCTTCCTATAGATTTATATTTTGTATTCATTCATAATTTTACGGTTTCATATAAATTTTACCATCATATTAAATTCCAACACCACTCAAAATATATTTTCATTATTACTGGTTGATTTATTATTAATTTTAGACAAATATAATTTTAAATCTATGTTCACATTCTTTTTAATAGTTAGTTTAAAATTTTGATACTATCATGATTTTATGATTTTATTCAGTTTTAATTTTTATTTATATATACACATAGCGTGTTTGTGTATTATTTTTTTTCTTCTTGTACTACTTGCTAGGTCATTCTAACGACCGTAGTTTGGTATGCTCAAATACTGATTTACAAATAAATGAGAAGGAAGACCCACCACAGCTAGAATCATATTTCAAGGGGTTAGCATATTCTCATCTAAGAGCATTTTCTGCTTAAGAGACACGATAAAAACTCATCTAGTTTGTTTTCTGTTTCTTTTAGAAACTTCATTATTCATCTTTATTTTGTTCACTTAAACTTTTTGATGATGTAATAAAGATCGTTTGGCTTTCCTATAAACTTATTGATTCTTATTTATGGAAGAAACTTATTGTTTTAAATCCATATTTTTATCCTATGGTATATGTGTATGTACTTGTGATAGTTGTACATATGTATTCATGTGTTTTAGACTTGACATATTCATTTATAATACGTCGGCAAACGCTACCCGTATCTTGGATTGCGGGGCATTACAGTTGGTATCCGAGTATAGGTTCGGCTTTGGCCTCTATCTAAAATCTCTATTTGGAGTTACTGCCACATATACGCATATGCATATACCTACTCATTTGATCCCTATCCTATCCATTGATTCCAACAAATTTATTCAATTCATCACTATGATTCTTTGCAATATCTAATATTACTTGTGATTCAGTTCTTTAAAAGTTGACCTTTCATTTCTATCCTATCATTTGATATCAGAATGCACAATGAAAAGTGTGGACCCTTATCCAGAGAATATCTTACGTAATTAATATCTATAATGTCGTTTCACTTTAAATTAAATTTCTAGGATGAAATTTTCTTTTAAGGTGGGTATATTGTAACACCCCAAATTTCTTATAGAAATTTTTTGTATTTATCTAAACAATATTATTTTTAAGTACATAATCTAAACAAAATAGTATTACAATTATTTTCAAATTCTTGTATTTATTTATTTTAGATACATAATCTAAACAAAGAAAAATTAATATTATTTTTAAATCAATCTTATTTTTAACTAACTTATATTTTAGTTTATGTCAAATATTATTTTGTTTAATAATAACAAACTAACAGAGTTTGGATAGGATCAGAAATATTTAACAATATCTAATCTTATCCCAATATTAATTAAAGTATATATAAAAGTTATATATAAAAAAAGTCAAACCTCCCTCATCTCATTCATTAGCAAAAAAAACACCTCTCTGTTCAGCCTTGTGGCTGAACACAACATAAAAGGAAAAGAAAAAATAACTTTGAAGAAGGTGAGAGAGAAGAGAGAGAGAAAATGATCTGATCCAAATCGTCATCGGTCAATTTTCAAAGTGGAAAATTTTTTTAGACAAGTACTTTATTAGTTTATGAATCTTCTATATTCTTTTTTATCAACAACTTAACATTATTTTATTTTATTTTTTTAATATATGTATTGATGCAAGTACTAATCCCTAATTATTATTGCCTTTTAACTTTATATCATAAATTATAGTATTTTGACATACAAATGCAAGTGTTTTTCTCCAACTTTCACTTTTTTATAATTATTTAAATTTTAGCCTCAAATATTTTTCATCTATTTCATTGATATAAGAATTTAATGAGATTAATATTTACTTAGCTTTGGAATGGTTAATATATCTAGAGTATGTTTAATTATTTTAATCATGATTATTTACTAATTTTTTTTATCATTTCTTAGTCTTATTAGATATTTCTCATGAATCACATATATATATATATATATATACATATATATATATATATATATATATATATATATATATATATATATATATATATATATATATATATATATATATATATATATTAAATTGGAAATTTATGAAATTCCACTGTCGAAACATTTGGTAGATTTTTTCTTCTTTCTTATTTGAATCTCATCTAATCTTACCAGAATTACTTAGATTCAAGTTTAACTTTCAACTACGCAATCATTTATTATTTGTTGGTTTTCTTTTAAAAAAATAACAAAAGAAAATTATGTCATGTTCAATGATGTGAGTAGAACATAGAAACCAAAAAAAAAAACTAAATAAGAAAAAAAAAAACCTATGTTCCTATGTTCTGTTCAATGAAACAGAACATAAAAACCAAGAAAAAAACGAAATTAAAGGAAAAAAAAAAAAAAAAAAACTATGTTCAATGTTGAACAGAACACTTTCTGTTCATTTGAGCATAATATAGAAACAAAATGAGAAAAATATTAATTTATTTATTTATCTATGTATTGAGAAAAAAATATTAATTTATTTATTTATCTATGTATTTGTTTTAATATTTCTACTCATAGTGTCAAGATAATGGAATTCATGTGTACAAATTTTATTATATGTTAATAGCTTTGCCATTCATTATTTTGATGGCTCTATATAATTTTTTTTATTCTTGAGAAGCCACCGACGTGCTTATTAGTAAATTTTGTGATAGGTTATTATCTTATGTAATTGTAAAAAAAAACATTTAATGATTTTATTTTGTATAATTTTCGGGTATATATTACTTATGAATCACCTTAACTATTTAGGAGTTCTATTACTGATCATTATTTGTATTCAAACTAATTCAATAACATTTTCTCTATAGCATCATGATGATAATTCTGTTATTTCCAAATATGCAAACAGTTTTTTTTAAACTAATTTTTTTTTTGTGTACTTTCATTGACCTATTAGGCATAAGCTTTACTTATATGTAAATATATTTTTTGATATTTGCACAATCATCCCTTTTATTTACAAAAAGAAATTCTTAAAAAAAAAATTGAATGTATTTCCTCAAAATAGACATGTATGCTTTTTCCTAAGAAATGACACAAACACACACAACATATATGTGTGCACTTGCACACATGCACAAAATTTGTAAATGTTATATGTCCATCGTACTTGATTTGAATTTTCAAATTTTGATGAATTAAATTGATCTTTTGCATCTTTGTAATAAGTTCATCGCATGATATTTTTCCTCATAAGTGAAACCAATATATTTATGTGTACGTGTTTATTTTACGTAGTCATTTACATGCTTGTTTATAGAATTGTTATTCTTAGAATATGAAACAAAATCGTGGGGTTATGGGGGAACTCGAAAAAAAAACGGTACATATATTTTAGGAGTTTTAGATTTTTGAAGTTGTACAACCGAACTTAGGGACTTAACCATGGGGGTTCTGGATGATTACTAGATCACCATCAGTATATAGGGTTGCGCGTCTGGAGCTTAGGCTCATCAGAATTCATGTTCATTAGTATTTAGCAGTACGTCCTGGAACAGTACCAGGAATTATGGCCGTGGTCCCAGATATGCACGGGATATTTGTAAAACATGTGGCATATTATTTCTGACAGTTCCAAATAAATTAACTAAAAAAATAATATAATATGATGTCATATTTCACATGCATATTCATTTTGTTATATATATCTCTGATACAAGGTTATTCATGACACATGTATACAAATGTACCCCTGACCATTATCATCCTCAACACAACTGCAAATTAACTCATGTTTACTTCTTCCTATAGATTTATATTTTGTATGCATTCATAATTTTACAGTTTCATATAAATTTTACCATCATATTAAATTCCAACACCACTCAAAATATATTTTCATTATTACTGGTTGATTTATTATTAATTTTAGACAAATATAATTTTAAATCTATGTTTCACATTCTTTTTAATAGTTAGTTTAAAATTTTGATACTATCATGATTTTATGATTTTATTCAGTTTTATATTTTATTTATATATACACATAGCGTGCCTGTGTATTATTATTTCTACTCTTATAGTACTTACTAGGTCGTTCTAACGACCCTGGTTTGACATACTCAGATACTGATTTACAGATGAACGAGAGGGAAGACCCACCACACCACAACTAGAATCATATTTCAAAGAGTTGGCATATTCTCAATAAGTGCATTTTCTATCTAAGAGACACGATAAAGACTCATCTAGTTTGCTTTCTGCTTCTTTTAGAAACTTCATTATTTACCTTTCTTTTGTTCACTTAAACTTTTTAATGATGTAATAAAAATCGTTTGGCTCTCCTATAAACTTATTGATCTTTATTTGTAGAAGAAACTTATTGTTTCAAATTCATGTTATTATCTTATAGTATATGTGTATGTATTTTTGACAGTTGTACATATGTATTCATGTATTTTAGGCTTGACGTATTCATTTATGATATGTTGTTAAACGCTACCCGTATTTTGGGATGCAGAGCATTTCAATTTTTTTCCATGTGCCTTTGAAGTCATCATCTGTAGAATATAACTCTTTCAAACATTCGAACCTCACTGCCTCTTAGCTCATACGCATAAGTATGTTCTACGACTCAAGGCATCAACAACTCGATTAAGAGCTCCTGACTTATGTTTAATGACTAAAGGAAATTTCTATAAATAAGTCGGCCACCTAGCATGCATTTACTCAAGTATTCTGACTACTCGAAAACTTCAATGTTTGGTGATACGTATAAAGAATAAACTCCCTTTGCACTAAGTAATGCTCCCAGCACTTCAAAGCTCTTACAAGTGTATAAAATTCTTGGTCATATGCAGACCACTTCTGTCTGGCCTCGCTAAACTTCTCACTGAAAAATGTCACTGGCCGCCCACCTTGAGACCATACTGCCCCAACTCCAACTCCATAAGCATCACATTCAACTTCAAAAAGTTTAATCAAAACAAAACTCTTCTCTTCTTTTCCCCACTTAAAAGTTAAAACCTTCCTTTCTTCATACAGTCCGTTATTGGTGCAACAATAAAACTGAAATTTCTTCGATAAAATGTTGCTAACCGGTGGAAGCTACGTACCTCAGTCACTGTTTTGGGAGTAGGCCATTCTTGAATGGCTTTTACCTTCCTTTCATCCACATGAATCCTGTCGGTACTCACAACGTAGCCCAAAAATAATAAGCTACTTGTCAAAAAGCTACACTTTTTAAAGTTAACAAACAACTTGTTTTCTTGCAATACTAATAAAACTTCCTTTAGATGTCCCAAATGCTCTCTCTCGTCCCAAATGCTCTCTCTCTTCTTCACTATAAAATAAGATATAATCAAAGTAAACTATCATAAACTTCCCAATAAACGGTTTCAATATTTAAATGCAGTCTTCCATTCATCCCTAAGCCGGATTCGGATTTGGTGGTACCTGCTCCCCAAATCAATTTTGGAAAACAACTTTGAACCCTCCAACATATCCAACATATCATCCAAGCGAGGTATATATAGGAAACCTATATCACAATGTAATTTTATTTATAGCCTGACTGTCTATGCACATACGCCAACTCCCATGTTTCTTTTGTGTCAATAATGCCATGACTGCGCGAGGGCTTATGCTTTCATGGATAAAACTTTTTTTCAGTAACTCTTCCACCTTCTCTTGCAAGATTTCATTTACTTTTGGGCTCATGCGATAATGAGGAAGGTTTGGTAGACTTGCCCCAGGTACCAAATTTATTTGATACTGAATATCCGTCATAGGACCCTGATTAGGCAAATCATCAGCTACTAATTCGTGAAACTTCTCCAATAATTGTTTCACCTTCTCATCCACTTCCTTCACTATATTTTTCTGAACATCTTCAACCACAGTCTTCACTATCATTGCGTGAGTTTCCTAAGTTTCCTTTGCTTCAAGCTCAAACTCATTCTTAGAACTGACCACCGTTAAAAAGATTTAATGATCTTTTTAAAAAGATTTAATGGAACCTGTGCCGGAGTAATCTTTTTAAAAAGGTTCCATTATCAACAATCAGGACACAAATCTTTTTGCTAATACTATATAATGATCAGAAAATACTATGCTACTGTGGTTGTTACTCTTGCTTGGGGAAATACAAAACCCGCTGCAAAACCAAACTAACTCGCTCCCCTTCAAGAAGACGTAATAAGCAAGAGTTCTCCGAACCCGAGTGTCCTGAAATATCATCTAACATGATAAATTTCGGGGAGAGAAAGAAGAAAAAGAATACAAAGAAAGTTTCTAAAAAGGATACTTCTGATTCTGAACACTCTTCAGGCTTAAGAGTGTGTTCAGTGATGAACGATATGTTTTTCAAAATATTCGACTTAGAAAGGGAGTTGCAATCCCAATGGAGTACAGACAAATAGTCGGAGTATCTTCCAACGAAGAAGACATAACCAAATCAATTATGAATGAATCGCAGACATCTGATTCATTCCTTGAAGACTCCACCTCCGCATACATGGCATAGAGTAGTACTCCATAGGAATTCATGTAGAGGATGGATGAACAAGATAGAAGCATTCAACAATAGCAAAATACCATCAGTGAGATTAAAGACATGCTACATGTTTTACTGGAATTGAAGAAGACAAGAATGAATAATACAGGAGGATCCTCTTCAGGACCTCCACCTTATAACCCAAAAACTGACAAAGAAAAAAATGTAGAAAGAGGAGGTCACATTTTCCATACAAATGAAGATGAAGATAAGTAGGGTCATCATGAAGATGAGTGTACGCCCGAAAATTGCATCTTTGATTCCATTGCAAAAATTATTTGAATTACAACGAATTAAGATTACAAAATAATCCGAGAAATTACAAGAACGGGAATATTAATTTATTCACTTTTTTTATGTGGGTTCGGGTGGCGATAGAGTCTTGCTGCTGCCTCCGTTGACCGTCCGACCGGGAGAAGATGGCTCTGCTCTTTTCCTTGATCTCACAAGCTCGCCCGTAATCGTCTCCAAAATCTCCCCATCCAAAAGTCGCTTCTCCAGTTAAATTCCTGTGTTTTATAAACCAAAGAAGCTCCAAATCCGACTCAATTCTCTCCTAAAAAATCGGATCACGGATTATCAGTCCAAAAATAGGAAATAAATAATCGGAAAAGAACGGCAAACAACGCGCGGGTTGGCACCTGCGGGATCGCTCCCGCGGGTGGCAACCCGCGGGATCGCCCCCCGCGGGTGGTCCCGCGGGTGGCAACCCGCCGGGGCTCCCGCGGGTTGCAACCCGCGGGAATCCTCCCGCGGGTGGCAACCCGCGGGCGCTCCCGCGCGTTGCATCCCGCGGGTTGCACCCCGCGGGTTGCAACCCGTGGGTGTGCCCACTTAGCAATTTTTTTTTTTGGTATCTACATAACCCCTCCAAAGTTTTCGAAGTTCTGTATTGAACCGTACTGAATTTCGAAATACTTCGGATTCTTTAATTTTGGTTATAGACTTTTTAAAAGATTTGGTCGATAGAGATAATATAACAAGCAGAGGTATGATTTTAACGTACTCATTAGAGGACAAGCAGAGGTATGATGTTAACGTGCTTATTTTAGGTCAAGCAGAGGTATAATATTAACGTGCTTATTTTAATCCTAACCGTTCAGTGATATCTAGTATGACGAATAAGGAAAAGACAAAGGTGACATTAAACGTGTCTTGGAGCTTAACCTATTCAAAGGATCTGGTCGTGATAGGGACAAGCTGACTAAACAGAGGTGACGGTTAACGTATTTAGCTTTGGAATCGGACTATCAGAGGTAATTGTTAACTTGATAGGGAGATGATTTTCGTCAGAGGTGATTTTTTAACTTAACGATATTAAAAGCACGTTCGTCAGAGGTTGTAATGTTGGACTTGATGAAGTGTGAATTTTCTTTTCTGTCAGAGGTGAAATCTTAACGTGACAGGGGAGGGATTTAATCGGATCTTATCTCATTTGATTTTGAATTATGATGTCAGAGGTATGATTTTAACTTGACAAATATTTTGGAGTGTCGCTTGCTCTGTTGGAGCAAAATGACAAGAAAAGTTTTGCTGTCAGAGGTAAAATCTTAACGTGACAGGAGATTTATCTGATTAGGATTTTTAGCAAATCCCCAGTTATCAACGGATTTGCTTTGCTTTTACCAACTACCGTTTGAGTTGGGCTAGCCATGCTATTATCCTCAGCATAGTGAGTTGTCGAGGATTTCATTTGGGCTTAAATGCCAAACTTTTCCTCTTCCCTTTGCCTTAGCGGCGTTGGGTGATTCATGCTTTTTACCCCCAGCATGGTGGGGTTGGCGAGAATTTTATTCTCTTCCCGTAGCCTTGTCGGCGTTGGGTAATTCATACTTATTACCCCCAGTATGGTGGGGTTGGCGAGAAATTTATTCTCTCCCCGTAGCCTTGTCGACGTTGGGTAATTTATACTTTTTACCCCCAGCATGGTGGGGTTGGCGAGAATTTTATTCTCTTCCCGTAGCCTTGTCGGCGTTGGACAGTTCATACTTATTACCCCCAGTATGGTGGGGTTGGCGAGAAATTTATTCTCTCCCCGTAGGCTTATCGGCATTGGGCAATTCATACTTTTTACCCCCGTATGATGGGGTTGACGAGAAATTTATTCTCTCTCCATAGCCTTGATGGCGTTGGGTGATTCATTTATTTTTTTATTTATTATTTTTTTTATTTATTTTTATTTATTTTTTTTATTTATTTTTTTGCAGGTTATGGGGGTTTAAATTAACCGCCCTGAGCCCGTCTTTGGAATTGTTGTGAGCCCAAGAGGTACTTTTAGACCACACACATTAAATGTGTCGGAGTTAGCTCTAACTCCTTTTTTGTTCAGCTTTGAGCTGAACTGCTCCAGCATCAATCAACGCTTGAATTTTATCTTTTAAGATAAAACAATTTTTTGTGGGGTGACCTATAATCCGATGGTACAGGCAGTAATTCGGATCGTTAGTCTTCCCTACTTCTTCAGGCCTCTTGCTCTCCGGCAACTTTAGCATCTTGCGCTTGCTGAGCAGATTGAACATAGTAGCAGTATGTTCATCCTTGAACGAATACTGCTTTTGAAGTCTGGGTGACTTTGCTGTATTGCTTGTAGTCGGCCATGGTTTCTGCTTCGGTGTACTTTCTACCGCCATTGCCGTTATGTCTTTCCCTTTTGAACGGGAAAAATGGAATGGAGATTCGTTTGTACCGTCTCCGGTTGCAGACTGTTGCATTTCGAGACGTCGAAGTATTTCTTCGGCCTGTTCACCCTGCTTAAGCAGATCCTTCCATGACTTGGATTCGACCGAACCCATCTTGTCTAGGATATCGGTCAACAAGTTATGTCTGCAGGTTTCCACTAGAGTATCCTTCGTCATGCCATGTGGGCATCGAACAGAAAGTTCTCGGAACCGCTCGACATAAGTTTTGACCGTTTTGCCCTCTTCTTGCTTCGCTGCTAGCAAAGATAATATGGAGACTTCTGTATCATCTTCAAAAAATCGGGCTAAGAACCACGTTCTACATCGGCCCATGATTTAATTGTTCCCTGGGGTAGCTGCATGAACCAGGTAAATGCGGGCCCTCGTAAAGTGCTCGCAAATATCCTAGTCATAGTTGGATCATTCCCAATGAGATGTCCTGTCTGTGAGAGGAAATAGAAGATGTGTTGCTGCGGCGAACCTTTACCGTCGAACGATTGAAAATTCAACGGTTTATATTTTGCAGGATAGGGTACGGTCTCCCATTCTATGGGATATGGACGGACTACCCCCACCTCTTATAGTTTTTTGCGATGAAGAAGAGCTTGTAATTGGTTCTCCATCTTCTCTATTTTCTCTGCGTGAGGATTGATAATAACTTTCACTTCCTCTTCCTCTCTTGAATGAGGAGGCACTTCTTCATCTTCGTCTTCGCTGTCTTCATTTATTTGGACAGACCGTTTTCCTTTCTGCCGACCAGAAATAGACGACGGGATTGGTTCCTCCTAGTTTGAGCCAGCAACTCAATTAAAAATTGTTTCATTTCTTCTATGGTCTCTTCTTGCTGTTCGAGACGTTTTTCTTATCTCTCAAACCTTTCAGAGACTTCTTCTAGAAGCGCGCCTTCTGGTTCGATAGAAACTCCTTTTGATTCTGGAGTGATTTCCTTATCCGAAGGGTTGTTTCCGACCACCTTTTTGCCTTTATTAACCATATTTGATGAGGCAGCAGGTAGATCGGTTCCAGAGTACGCCTTTTTCACCGACCGTATTCTTTTAGGTTCGGTGATCCGCTCAAAAACTGATCGTTTCGAATTGCACTGGCAGTTTGATAGAACAGTTGAGATCAGCTGTTCGCATTGGCAGTGAGGAACATTTTGTGAGGAGTTCTTCTTCCAATTGAGATATTCTCTCAAGTCTTAAGATACTTCTTTATCTCTATTTGCAACCTGACGCCGCTTGCGTCGCAAACTTGGTTCATAATACTGGAGAGTTTGCAATATTTCAGGGCTGAGAGCTTTTCCCATATCAACACGGTCTCTTTTATGGAGTCTTCTAGAGTGTGTGCTGGCTTGCGCAATTGCACGGGCCCCGCACGCATCTGACTTATCCTTCGTAATATGTTCATCAGAAGAGAAACTTGAAGATATATCCTCAGGTGAGTGCATGAGCACATCCTTATATTCGTTTGTAGAGGAACGGGATAGTACACCTGAGAGAGTAACCAAAAAGTTAGATGTGCGCTGTGTGCTCACTGCGCGTGTGCCCGAATAGACACCAAAACCAACCCTTGATTTTTCCTGCGGAGTGCAACCCGAGGGAAACCCGCGGTGTGCAACCCGCGGTTGGAACCGCGGGTTTGCACCCGCGGTTGCAACCTCGGGATTGCACCCGCGGGGTGCAACCGCGGGGTTGCACCCGCGGGTGCAACCCGCAGTTGGAACCGCGGGTGGTTGCAACCGCGGGGTTGCCCCCGTGCGGTGCAACCCGCACTTCTACCTGCGGATTTTCATTTTTGGAATTTTTCTTCTCTGATGTTTCCTGATCTGGATTTTCTGACCGCAATTTTCCAGAGGCACTGTTGAGGAGGGCCCGTTGGGCTTTACGCTTTAGGTTTCTCTTCTGAGAGCGGGTCAGGGACTGGTTTGACTTTTGGCTTGACTTTGGAATGGGCGATAACGCCATGTTCTTGACAGACGATGACGTCTTGTCAATTCGAACGGGCGATGACGCCTCATAAGTTTTCATAGGCGATGACGCCTTTCCGGTGGGCGATGACGCCTCACCTTTTTTTATCGTCACCCGGCGATGACGCGTAGGCTCCGAATCAGAGGAGGAAAGAAATTCCTCATATTTTTGCTGGTCAACTTCTATGACCAACGTCTCAACCATTGAGCCAATCGGCACCCGGTCGGACTGCGCCACCAGATTCTCTGTCGTAAACAGAGGAGCTCCCACTGTGGTCGCCAGTTCTTGTACGCCCGAAAATTGCATCTTTGATTCCATTGCAAAAATTATTTGAATTACAACGAATTAAGATTACAAAATAATCCGAGAAATTACAAGAACGAGAATATTAATTTATTCCCTTTTTTTATGTGGGTTCGGGTGGTGATGGAGTCTTGCTGCTGCCTCCGTTGACCGTCCGACCGGGAGAAGATGGCTCTGCTCTTTTCCTTGATCTCACGAGCTCGCCCGCAATCGTCCCCAAAATCTCCCCATCCAAAAGTCCCTTCTCCAGTTAAATTCCTGTGTTTTATAAACCGAAGAAGCTCCAAATCCGGCACAATTCTCTCCTGAAAAATCGGATCACGGATTATCAGTCCAAAAATAGGAAATAAATAATCGGAAAAGAACGGAAAACAACCCTCGGGTTGGTACCTGCGGGATCGCTCCCGATGGTGGCAACCCGCGGGATCGCCCCCCGCGGGTTGCCACCCACGGGAATCCTCCCGCGGGTGGCAACCCGCGGGGGCTCCCGTGGGAATCCTCCAGCGGGTGGCAACCCGCGGGGGCTCCCGCGGGTTGCATCCCGCGGGGGTTCCCGCGGGATGCAACCCGCGGGTGCTCCCGCGGGTTGCAACCCGCGGGTGCTCCCGCGGGTTGCATCCCGCGGGGGTTCCCGCGGGGTGTCCCGCGGGTTGCAACCCGCGGGTCTGCCCACTTAGCAATTTTATTTTATTTTTTTTTTTGGGTATCTACAATGAGGACAATCGTTCTACACATTCTCATCATCAAGAAAGAACCCAAAATCAAGAAGGAAATGTAAACATTGTTTGGATGAAGAGTTTTCAAAATCAATTGAATACACTCATATACAAGAAAGATTTGCAAAAGTTGGGCATTGTAAGGCCATATCCGGTGGAATGGAAAAGTGTGCCATTCCTAGAGAATTACAAACCATTAAGCTCAAGTCATTCGATGGTAAAGGGTCACTGAACCAACACCTTTAATACTTTAAGTCTCAGATTGGGCATTTGACTGGAAATGACCCGATTATTATATGAGTATTTGTTAGCACCTTAACAGGGCTAGCATTTGAATAGTTCCGGATATTAGAACCAGCAACCATCAACTCATGGAATGATATGGAGAAAACCTTTTTGACAAGGTTTTATGAGGATGATATGGAGGTTTCAATGCCAACACTTTTGGCTATCAAGCAGAAAAAAAGAGTGTCAGGTCGGGACTTTATAAAAAGATTCAGAAATGATTCTCTCAAATATCCTCGTGGAATGCCAAAAAAGACCTTGGTAGAAACCTATCGACATAAGCATAGAATGCCAAAAAAGACCTTGGTAGAAACATATCGATATAATCTCGCAACTAAAGTTCTAGCCAAAATGGGAGCCTTAAAGTCCTCAATCTGGAAAGATCTCGCATTACAAGCTGAAGAATCTGAAGAGATAGCACAAAGACTCGAAGAAGAAGAAGGAGGAGGAGAAAAACAAAGACAAAGTAACAATCATAAGTCTCGATACAAGGGGCATAAAAAAAAGAAACAATGGTGACTGATACTCCGCTGTCAACAAAACCTTCTCCAAAATCTACTGCTCAGTCGCGGTTTCCTCAAAAGCAATATGCTTTTAAAGATGAACATACCAAAACTAACTTCAATTTGCTCATAACAAAGAACATACTGAAGTTACCAGAGTTTAAGCGCGTTGAAGAAGCAAGAAATGTTAATGATCCTAATTACTGTGTATATCATAGAATCATTAATCATCCTACACATAATTGTTATGTTCTTAGACAAGATTCAGGTTTTAGTGGATGCTAAAGTCATTAAGCTTTAAGAGTACCAGAAGAAGGTAACTGCGAACATGAAGACTTTCAGATTTGGCAAAGCACCAGATTGGATAGAGTCAATAGTTTAAGACGGAGTGCAACATATTCCCAAAGATATGATAAAGATTATAAATTATGATCCGCATCAGCAGCAAAAGAAAGGATTATATCCTTTCGAAACTGATAAAGGAGAAATAATATGGGTGCATTCAGATCTTCTCGATGATAAGCAATGGACTTTAAGCTCATCCAAGGGGAAGAGAAAAGGAAAAGTTCTTACTTCTAATATTGTCACTATAATCCCAGAAGATGATATGTATATTCCTACTCTGACAGACTCAGAAGAGGAGGTTAGAGATCAGCCTATCTCTGGAACCCGTTCAGGAAAAAATTACTTGAAGAATTATGAGCAGATAATAGAACCTCAACCACCTCTAGAGAATAACAAGCAAAAAGAGCTTAAATTTGATAAAACTCTCAAAAGCAAAGGTAAAGAGATCACAGAAGGTTCCAAGAAGTCATTCTAGTTTGATATATAGGCACAATTGGCCAATATTCTTGTGAGGATTACTTTGTATGAGCTCCTAAGACTCTCTAAACCGACTAGAGAAGTTTTAAGAGAAGTTCTGCAAGATTCTAAAGTGTTTTTGGCACAGGTTTCAGAAATAATTGAAAAAAAAAGAAGTGTGCAGTATGTCATCAGATTTCAAGAGAAAAGATCCTTTGCATAACTTTTTCTCCAAATGATGTGCAAGTAAAAAACAATAAACATCATTGCCCTTTGTATTACAAAGGATACATAGGGTCATCATAAATCGACCACATTTAAGTTGATCCGCGATCTGCTTTTAGTATAATGCTGCGAAAAATGTTACGGTATCTTGTGGTCCTAATGAGCAAATTAGCAACAACAAATACTACCATCTTTGGATTTAACGCAAATGGTAGTAGACCGTTGGGTAAAATAAAGCTAAAATGCCAAATTGGCGATTTAAAGACGGAAGTCAATGTTGGAAGTGAAAATTTCTAAGTAAAAAAGGAATTTTCCATGCAGAATGCAGAGCTAACTCTATAGCTCCGCATTTGGCTATTAGCCTCGCGTTTGAGTAAAACGCGGAGCTAGTCTATAGCTTCGCGTTCTAAGGAAATTAGTTTCACGTTAACTGTGCGTGAGCAGATTTCATTAGAATTCTAAATTGATTGTGATTGAGATTTGAGTTTATCCAATACCCAAATTGAGTCCAATCAGAATTCCAAATCAAGATATTTAAATCAAAATTAAGATATTTGATTAGAATCCTTGATGAACACAACTACTTTCCAATTCTAGCCAATTGGAAACTCTCATATTGGCCCAAGACTATAAATACCCTCTTGAGGAAGCCTTAGGGGATCTTTTGAAACTTTAGTAAAATTCGAGTTACGTGTGAGAGCCTCAAATTCGCAAAGATCTGCAAAGAAGATCTAGGGCAGACCATTTTCTTCATCAAGAAAGAAAACTTCTACATCAAGATCGTCAAAAAGAGCTACTTGATAGATCACATCGCCACATAGAGCCCACTTTTCATTATAAAAGAGAGAGATAAGTTATAAATCCTCTCGTTTGTTTTCTTTTGTTCACTTTCATTGTAATTAAGTTATTCCAATGGAAGGAGACAAGAATTTTACTGAGAACAAACTGGCGACCACAGTGGGAGAAGTCTCTTTTACTGAAAAGAGATCGTAGCGCGATCTGACGTCGAGAGGATCGGATCCGATGTTAATATGCTCATCGTGGAGATCGACTAGCAGAAATATGAGAAGTACCTCTCCTCTGAATTAGGTAATCTAACTGAAATGTGACACTATCGCCGCGTGCGCTCCAATACCTGTAAATCGGGTAATCAGGAATCCACCGTTAATCAGGGACCCTTAGAGACTGCGGCCATGGAGCCATCGTTTGGGCAGAAAGCCCTAATAGAGGATGACCTCTCTACTGCCGAAGAAGGCTTGAAAACTGGTTTGACCAGAGCCCAACTCCGCAACCGAAATTGGAGAGCAAGGCAAAAAGCCCTCAAACCTAGCGTTAAACGTGAGGCTAATGGAGTAGCAGAACGCGAGGCTACTGTACCTCACGAACTGGCTTGCGTCAATCGCAAGACCAGTCAATATCGCGTTAAATGCGAAAGTATGACTAAGCCAGCGTGTGATTCTCCACGAGAGGCTATTGGTTCTGAACTTAAAACCAGAGAAGCTCGCATAAATCGTGAAGATAAACTGCAGATAGAGCCAGCGTGTGATGAAAGCTCTCCACGCGAGCTAAAACTGACCATCGCGTAAATCATGAAGCTAGTAAGACTTATGTTAATCGCAAGATTCTTGACCATCGTGTAAACCCCAAGGATAAACTTTTCATAAAGCCAGCGTGTGATGGTGATTCTCCACGCGAGGTTAAAACTGAGCTTAGCGTAAATCACGAAGCCAGTAAGACTTGCGTTAATCGCAAGACTCCTTACCATCGCGTAAATCACAAAGATAATTATCAGACTTGCGTTAATCGCAAAAATCACGTTAAACGCGAAGATATAACTTGCGTAAATCGCAAGAATAAGCCAATGTGCAAAAAAAATTCTCCACGCGAGGCTAATATTCCAGAAGTTAAACTTCTGCAGAAATGCCAAGCCAGCGTAAAACGCGAGGCTAGCATAAAACGCAAAGCTATTTCTCAACTTCGCGTATCAAAACCAAAACTATTTCTCAGCTCCACATACCAGAACGCGAAGCTAATATCCAGCTCCACGTAAAGCAACCTGAATACAAAATCAAGGTTGATAACCGTACTGATGGACAAGAACTTGACATTAATGATTCCAAGAAATTTCAGTGGGCCCCTGAACCCTCTCAACAGTTAAGTTGGCCCCACGACTCCATGTCTAAGGCCACTGACCACACTGACCTCAGAGAGTACTTAACAAAGAAGAGGAGCATAAATCAAGTTCACCCAGACCCTATTTTTCATTGCAAGCAGCTTATGACAACAGTATCTACTGTACTAAACAACTATTGCTGCAATAAGAAAAGGGTGTCGGTGTTCAACCTGTTAACTGAGTCAGAAGAAAATCCTGCAAAGAAGACAAAAAGTGCTCCCCGAGAAATTAAAGAAAAAGAATGGAAAGCAGTGACCTCTAAAATGGTTGGAAAGGGTAAGAGAGTTATAGATAAAGAGGTTGATTCCGAATCAAGTGATGAAGATTCTCATTATCATACTTGACTTAAATCAGGGACTGTCGCCCCTCGAAATTACAAGAAACTTGTAAAAGGTTCTTGTGTCGACGATAGCAACAACTCGGCCATAATTTCACCCCATTCTTCGGCGTCTTCCAGACTACAAAAATCAGCATCACATATGGTAGACAAATCTGACGACATCGATCAGAGATTCGAAGTCCAAGAACAAATGATCCGAGAGCAACAAAAAACGATTGAGTATCTCAAAATAATGCTCTTGAAGGTGGCCGAGAATACCCAAAAAATAGTCGAAGATAAAACCAAAACTTCTTCAGAATCACCGCGAAAGAAAGAAAAAGAAACTCCATTTAAGATGAATGAAGAAGATAAAGTAGAAATGGCTTACTCGGCACATGAGAATGAAGATAAATATTCTTTCCATGACCCTCATGAAGAGAAAATCGAGAAATTATAGAGCCAACTTGATGCCTTGATGCACAAGAAGGAACTGATGGATCGGGGGTTTCAAGACCGTACCCGCTTGAGTGGGATGTTGCACCGTACCCTAAAAAGTATAAATCGCTCAATTTGGAGCTGTATGATGGGAAAGGATCCTCCAGCCAACATATGTACTATTTTTTGTCTCAAGCAGGGCATTTAATGGGTAAAGACTTAATAATGACCAAGCTATTTGCAAGTATCTTGCGAGGGCTTGCCTTTACATGGTTCATACAGTTACCCCAGGTACTATCAATACCTGGTATGACGTTGAAAAACACTTTCTTGCACGTTTCTTTGAGAATGACACCGAAATATCGGTTCATTCCCTCCTTGCAACAAAGCAAGGGGAACAAGAAACGGTGAAAGATTTTATAGAAAGGTTCCGAGAGAAGTCCGTCCATTGCAAATACAGAATGGTCTAGGAAAATCTAGTAGAAACTTGCAGGTACAACCTCAAGACTAGCGTGCTCTTAAAAAAGGGAGCCATAGAGTCCAAGCCGGGTTGAAGAATCTCGTAGAGTAAGCAATCTTGAAAATAATAGGCCGCATCCACAAAACAATAATAAGAATAAGGGAAAAGCGGTAATGGCATCCGATGCCGCTCCAAAACAAATAAATTCTCCAAGCCCAAAGCCTCAAAATCAAAAAGGCACGAGACAAAATAGGCCCCGACAAGAAAGGACTTATACTTTCAAGGCAGAATAGACGCCCGCACTCTTCCACCTACTCCTTAGAAAAGGAATGTTAAAGCTACCGGATAATCAAAAGCCAGAAGACGAGCGAAAAACTAATGACCCAAATTACTGCTTATACCACCGGAATGTTGGACATCCTACCAAGGACTGTTACCCTCTTAAGAACAGGATTCAGGCATTGATAGAGGCCGGAGTCTTGACGCTGAATGAGGAACAAAAGAAATTTACCGCTAATATGGTGACCCTGGTGGTAGGAACCCATGAGTTATCTGCAGGAGTAACTCCGATACCAGAGGGGAAACTAGTTATGAAGAATCATGACCTACATGAAATGGCACAGAAAGGACTTATCCCCGTAACAACACCAAGAGAAGAACTCATGTGGGTCCACCTTGATCTATTAGAGAACAAACAATGGACGGCATTAGGTAGCCAGAGAAGAAAGCGGACTAGTAATACTATTTCTGCGAAAATTAAAGAAGAGTACATAATTGCAGGAGTATTGACAGACTCTGGAGAGGAGGCCGAAATTATGGCTACTCACCAAGATGAGGCAGGTCCCTCTGGCACTCGGTCCGGCAAAGCCTACCTCAAAGATTAAACAAGAGTAGACCCTAAGAATATATACGGGGAACTCGCGAAGCCTGCAAAGCACAAAGGGTTTCGTTTCCAGAAAAGTTGTTGAAAAGATGAAGAAGTCAAGGATGTCACATTCAAATTTGACATCATAGCTCAGTTGGCTAATATCCAGCTTGAGTTACTTCTACGAGTTATTGCGATTGTCAAAGTCAACTCGGAAAGCATTAAGAGAGGCCTTTGCAGACTTTGACTTTTTTCTAGGATAGATTATCGAGCCAGCCGATGAAGAATAGGGTTCCTGCCCCCGATGTCATCAAGTGAGGAGGAAGGTCCCACAAATAACCTTTTCCCCAGAGGACATGCAGGTAAGGAATATAAAGCATAATAGGGCTTTATATTTCACCAGATATGTCAGATCCACGAAGGTGGACTGCATTCAAATCAATCCGGGGTCTGCATTAAGCGTCATTCTCAATGCAGCTATTGGGAATTTCGTCCCATCGCCTGACACCAACAAATACTACGATATACGGGTTTAATGCCAATGATAGCTGTCCCCTCGGGAAGATCCGACTTTGATGTCAGATCGGAGATTTGAGAACAGAAGTTATGTGCTACGTTATTGATGCAGACATATCTTATAGCATTCTACTGGGGCGACCATGGATCCATGCCTATATGATAGTCCCATCGACCTCCATCAATGTATGAAATACTGCGATGAGAAAGGAGAAGTCCGGACGTTAGTTGCAGATAGGCAACCATTCAAAGAGTTAGAAAATTACTTCACTGATCCCCTATGAGAACCACCAAGAGCCTCAAGAACCCGACGACAGCGGCAATGAGGCAGACACTGAACACGAATCTTCAGAAGAGGATGATGAGGGTGACCATGAGATAAACCCTCATATAAATTTTAATGTGAATTTCGATAGCAATGTAACTAATATAGCCGAGGATGAGTGGGTTATTAATGAAAAATCCAATTAGTCTACGAGCCTTCTATCGCTACAGAGTTTGAGCCCTCTTGTACTTCCACCGAGGCAGATGGCCTGTCCGAACTTAAAGTTTTGGCAGCATATCATTTGTCAATCAGGTCATCCCTCCTCTCTCGGTCTGAAATAACGAAGGGACGAGATCATTTCTTTGAAGTACCTCCACGACATGTATCTCAAAACCAATTGTCTTCAGCAAAGTGATCGCATCGCCTAACCAAAGGCAAAGTAGTGAAAGTGATGAACAAATATCACCCCAATTTCACCTATACGAGCAAAAGTCCCGACGGATGATGAAAAAGATGGGTTATATTTTTACCCAAAAATCGGGATTAAACTTTGGGAAAGGGCGATGAAATCTTATACCCTTGTTTAGACCAAGAGGGAAGAGCCTAGACTATTATCATAAAACTCGAAGAGGGTTAGGGTATGTATCCACTCCTCCCTTACCGCCATACAAATACGAAGAGAGCTCTTCGGCCGACGAGGATCGTTAACCGTTAGATCATGATTCTGATCTAAGTATTGGCGCTTGGTTTCAATTTCTAACAGCAAATATGGTTTCAGCCGCACCAGAAAGCAACGAGAAACCAATTGATGTTCAAGATAAATCCTTGGCTAAACACATGGATACTCTCTGGGATGTCCGTTTTGAACAGCGTGACCCTCCCCACAGAAGATAAGTTAGTACAAATTAACATGGGAACGAAAGAGAATCCGAAGCCCATTTTCATAAGCGACACACTAACCCCCTTAGAAAAGGAGGAACTTACATCTCTTATCAAGGAATATATAGACGTGTTCGCTTGGAGCAATGAAAATATGCCCGGGCTTGATGCTCAAATTGCCACGCACTGGTTTAATATTAAAGAAGACGCCAAACCAGTCAAATAACAATAAAGGCATTTTCGACCGAAATTAATGGAGGCAATAGTCGCTGAGGTTAACAAGCTCATAAAATCAGGATTTATTCATGAAGAACAACATCCTGATTGGGTGGCCAATATAGTGCCAGTTCATAAGAAGAATGGTAAGATCCGGATATGCATCGATTTTCGGGATCTAAACGTTGCATGTCCTAAGGACGAATTTCCACTCCCGATTACCGATGTGATGATTGACAACACCAGTGGTTACGAGAGGATGTCCTTTATGGATGGCTTTTCAAGCTACAATCCAATTAAAATGCACCGATATGATGAGAAGCACACGGCTTTCAGAATGATATTGGGGGTGTACTGTTATACAGTAATGCCCTTTGTGTTAAAGAACGCCGGTGTCACTTATCAACGTGCGATGAGCATTATATTCAAAGAGTATCTGCGTAAAACTGTAGGGTGTTACGTAGATGACTTGACAGTCAAAAGTAAAAATAAAGATGACCATCCTCAGGATCTGAGAACAGTCTTCAATCTCATGCGAAAACATCACTTGAAGATGAATCCTGCTAAGTCCTTCATGGGGGTGTCCAGTGGAAAGTTCCTCGGATTCATGGTTACTTTAGAAGGAACTTACCTTGATCCCGAAAAGGCAAAAACGATCAAAGAGATGCCACCCCCTGCAACCTTAAAGAGTTGAGGGGGTTACAAGGAAAGTTGGCCTATATCCGGCGCTTTATCTTCAATTTATCAGGACGATACCAGCCGTTCTCCAGACTTATGAAAAAGGGGGTTTCCTTCATATGGGACGAAGCATGTCAACAAGCATTTGATGATCTTAAAGAATACCTTACGAAACCTCCTGTCCTCATGGCACCCGTCCCTGAAAGACCGTTCCTTATATATGTAAGGGCCATGGATAACGCACTAGGATCGTTACTCGCTCAATATAATGAGCAGGGTCATGAGCAGACCCTCTATTACTTAAGTCGTACAATGATTGGAGCCGAGTATCGGTATACCCCAATTAAAAAAGAATGTTTAGCTCTAGTGTTCGCTGTCTAGAAAATGCCACACTATCTTTCAGAGCAAACAATTCATGTCATATCATGGGTCAACCCTCTAAAAATCCTTATGACGAAACTAAGATCTTTAAATGGTCGATTAGAAAAATGGGCCTTGTTGTTATCACCATATGACATCCACTTTGTACCCCCAAAAAGCCATGAAGGGACAAGCGATCGCTGACTTCTTCGTGGACCATCCAATTTGGTCCAACTCTAAACCATCAAGGAATATCTCGAAACAGACGTCAGAAGTCAATACGATTAGCAAAAAATAACTATGACAGATGTTATTTGATGGTGCTGCAAGACGATCTACTACAGGAGTGGGGGTGGTACTGATTTCCCCATATAAACACATACTTCCTAATGGTTACTCATTAACCGAGCCGTGCACAAATAATTTGGCGAAATATAATGCACTCATTATTGGTTTAAAAATGGCTCTGCAACTGGGGGTAAACTATCTAGAGACATAAGGAGACTCTAAACACATCGCCAATCAAATGACGAACGAATATGAAGTCAAAAATGAAGCCCTCATCCCCTATCATCAGCTAGTCGTTGAGTTGGCAGGTTATTTCAAACAGTTTTATACCAACCATACATCTCAACATGAGAATGTCTATGCGGACGCTCTTGCAGCGTTAGCTGCAACATTAGCAATCCCGCCAGAGACAGCTAAAAGTATCACTATTGGAAATAGAGAACTTCTCCATCCTGATACGATCTTCCAAACTAAGGAAGTGAGCCAAGTAGGCTTAACTCTGGAACCTCGTGATTGCCGATTTTTGTTCGTGGATTACGCCCTATACGGGATGCTGCCAGAGGATCCAAAATAAGCTGCTTCAATAAAGAGTAAGACCCAAAGATTTTATTATGATCCCACACTTAAGACTTTATACAGAAAGTCAAGTGACGGTTTCTTACTACGCTGCATTTCAAAAGCAGAAACCGATGAAGTGCTGAAAGAGACGCATGATGGAGTATGTGGAGCCCAACAACCTGGCCCAAAACTTGGGGATCGCATAAGAAGACTAGGATACTACTGGCTAAGGATGATTACTGATGCAATAACATATGCTAAACGATGCCATGCATGTTAGGTACACGCTAATTTTATTCATCAACCTCTAGAATACTTGCACAATACTGTTTCTAGTTGGCCTTTTGAAGCATGGGGGATGGATATCGTGGGGCCAATAACTCTCCCATTATCCAGAGGACATCGATTCATACTTGCAATAACCAATTACTTTTCGAAATGGGCTGAAGCCATGCCCATGAGAGAGGTAAAGACAACAGATTTGATTAAGTTCATTAAACATCACGTCATTTACCGTTTTGGCAATCCTCAAAGAATCATTCATGATAACGGACCGCAGTTCATCAGCCAGGGGTTCTCACGATTCTGTGATAAGTTCAGAATCATGGATATCGCCTCAACGCCATATAACTCCACGGCTAATGGATTGGCTGAAGTCTTCAATAAAACCATTATTAAACTCCTTCGGAAGTTTGTCTCTTTCAACAAACGGGACTGGGATGAAAAGCTATGAGAGTGTTTGTGAGCTTATCGCACCACAGTCCGCACCCCTACAAAAGCTAACCCTTTCTCCTTAGTATATGGAAGTGAGGCCATTTTGCCTCTGGAAGTCCAGATACCATCATTAAGAGTGACATTAGCCACAAAGTTGACGATGTAGGAATGGCATCAACAAAGATTGCGAGAACTAGAAGCGCTAGATAAGAAGCATCTCCGGGCTCAACAACAAATTGAGCTGTATCAAGCCCGAGTCTCGCAAGCTTTCAATAAGAACGTTAAACAGAGAGCCTTCAAGTAAGGAGATTTGGTTCTGGCCATTAAAAGGCCAATGGTTATGCCCCACAAAACTAAGGGTAAATTTGAGCCCAATAGCGACAGAATGATGATGCCAATCAATGGCAAATTTTTTAAAAAATATTATACATAAAAAAACTGTCACATCTGGTTTCTATCCCTAAGAGTATAACCATCCACATCCACGTTCAAGTTACGCGTGTCAGTACTTGAACTTCTTTATCAAATTAAGGCATGTGCAATTAGGCGCCTCTGTCTAAGTCAATGATCCTAACCCGATCATTCTGGAGAATGCAATTATATGCCTTCGCCAAACTATCAGCATGCTCTATTGAAGGAGCTCTACCGAGGTCAGTAATCTTGACTTGATCATTCTGCTATCAGCAATTTAAGTTTCGCAGATGAGCCTTGGACTATTTTTACCAAAACCATAAATTATTTATGTCATCATTTGTTGAGCAGTAGCCAACAGATAAAAGAATCAAAAGAATTATCTTTATTTCATTAATTGAAAGAATATGGATAAAGTTACAAAAAGAATTCAGAAATTGTTGATTACCTTTTATTACAAAGAATAAAAAAATATGTATAAAAGAAAAGAAAACAAGGGAGTTACGGTTCTCCCAAAAGCTTCAACTTATTTGTCGTCTCATCAATAACTCGACGACGGGTTTCTTCTACTAAGTGTTGAGCCTGCCGGCGTAAATCATTATCATTTATAGCAAGTTGTTGGGCCAACCGCTGACGAGATTCTTCAATAGAATGGCTCTTCATCATGCCTTCTTGTTCGAGCTGTCCCTGTTGAAGGATCAACTCCTCTCGTCTTCTCACAGACTCCCCTAGCCGAGACTCGCTGGCTTCTAAAATAGCATGAGCTTTGGCAATGGTCTCCCTGGCTCTGAGGATGGCTACTTGGCTCCCCTCGATTTTGAAGTCCACCATCTCTAGCCCTCTGAGGACTGACTCTTGACTGGCTCGCAGTTCTGCTAACTCCTGAGACCAGTCGTCCTCTTGATGCCTCAACTCCTCCTGACGAGCCATCAGCTTTACTCGCAGCCATGCCAATTCAATCTCGGTGATCACTTCCACATCTGCTTGGCGAACTGTGTTTAACATATGTACCTGCTCTTCCAAAGCTTCTAAGCGGGCTCGGTAAGGAGCTGCTCGGTCACTTCCTCCAATTCTTTCAATATTATCCAGATAACTGGCCAACATTGGGCGTCCAAACTCAAGGAAGTCCCTCCCATCCAGAATCATCCCAATACATTTCCTTAATAGCCGCATGAAATCATTGACACTGTGATTGAAGAACTCCTCAAGAGGATCAGCAGTGTCTAAGTTGAGAGCAGGCAGTACTAAGGAAGATGTCGCTGGGGGAGGAGTGGCCTCGGTAGGAGTTGATGAAGGGGAAGCTCTTCCTTGCATCAAGTTCATGATATGTGGGACCAGTAAAGCCAATAAAGAACTGGTTGAACTGGAAACCTGAGGAGAGGATGCATTGGTGCTAGTCATTCCAGTAGCCTAACCAACAGGTGTAGATTCCGAGAGAGTGTCTCCGCCTGAAGCCCCTCCTGTAGCAGAAGTAACCTCAAAGGAGAACTTTAGATTATCTTCATCCCCCGTTGGCAAGCAAGCTAGAGGCAGAGGAGCACATGGAGTCTCCACAACCATAACCGTCGAAGATGTTAGTACCGATGGTTGGAGAGTAGACGGAGTGCCAACGACAACTGGGAAGTTATCTTCAGAACAAATAGCCGGTGTCGGTGACGGTAGGCTTGGAGATGGGGGAGCCTCTCTTCCTGTAGCCACGACGGCCTCTGTCCTATCATCACTCCCAAGCTTATCAACAACGGGAGTCGAAGCAGGAACAGAGTGAGGAGCTAGCGTGAAATAGTCTACGCCGAACTCCTCTACTGAACTACCCAGTCCACCCACCGAACCGGTAGTGCCTGAGTAGTCAACCAGCTCCTCGGACTCCACCCTGGTAGTCGAATGCATGGGCAAATGAAGCTGAATATCTGGATCTCAAAAGCAGACGAAAAGTGTCACATATATATAAAAGAATAAAAAGTTAGAATACAAAGTTAAAGATCAGAATCATACTAGTAGATACAAGTCCCGTGGTTGGACTCAAAGGAGGAGTTGTGGCCGTCTCTAGGAGCACACTTGTTTCGCTACCTAGAGGTTGCGTCATAGTGTATTCGGCAGATTTTGTGGTTGGTAGGATCGGGGCCTCGGTAGCACTTGAGGCTTCAGCGGGCCTGCTTTCCTCTGCAGGTGCTATTGGTAAAGTTGAAGCAAGGAGATTCGTAGCAAATTGGACTGCTGCTTCTTCTAGAATCACTAGGGTCTCCCCGGCTAGCTCTTCTTTTTACGAGCTGGCTTGCCTCTAGCGGTCCCACGGCGCTTTATGGATGAGTGATGGTAGGTTGAGGAGCACCCTCGGCCCCAGCATTATCATCGCCACCAGCGTCGTTGTCATCATCAGGATCATCTGCATCTGATGGATCGGCCGCCGTGTTAAGGAATTCATCCATTCCTTTCACTCGAACCCTCTTTGCCTCTTTACAGCGAGAGTAAAAGGCCTCTATCTCCTTGCAATAGTTATGGTTGATAGAGAAATTTGGTACATCAGCATTGGCAATGTTGTACTATATACAAAAGCTGAGTGCATGCTCAGCTCTAGCGACTTCTGGGGCAGTGTAAACTCGGCTTCGGTCCTCCGGCAACAAAATGGAACCAGCTTCGTGCTCCTGCATTCAAGTTTCCTTCATAGACTAGCCCCTTATTTGGATTCTCTACATAAAGTTGCGTATATCCGAATTGACGAGCAAAACAGCTTGGTGTATACGGCTCTATGTAGCACATAGTGTCTTGACGGTACACCAAGTGCCCGGGACGAATATTCAGCAACCACCAAAATGTCCCCGAAGATAAGTTGGTGAAGTTGTCTGCTCCAAAAATATCTTTAAATTTGGATCCATATTCTCCACCGGGGAAATCTGGGAAGCAACGGAAGATTTTATAATTCTGATGATGGCGGAGTGTCTTCCGAATAATCGACATATAATGACTCTTTCAAGTGGAGCATTCGTACATCTCCACAAAGAATGGCTTGTCAATTGGACTATATTCTGCAGCACTCATTAGAGAGGGCAGCGCATGACAAGCCATGCCATCAGATAGGTGTAGGGCATCTCCACCCTTGGACTTGGCATCTTCACTGTGGCTGCTTCCTTTATGGCTTTCCCTTTAGCACCTTTCCCCATGCCCTTCTCCGTGGGGATGAATCCGTTGCGAAGAGCCCGAAGCCCACTATGGAGGTTGCTTACCATGGCAGGTAGGAGTCCAAAGGATCGTCCATACGCCAGTAGTACCGCAGGGTAGACTACGTTTATTGCAATTGCTTCTTTGGGCAGCAAGGGAAAGACACATCTCTTCAACCACAATATCAAGAAGCCAACAAGTAAACCCCTATCTAAAATAGGGAACTGCGCCTGGAAGTGGAAGCTCTGGAAAACTGTGTCAGGGATGAATCCTCCTTCGTTCGATTCAGTAGTCACGCCGCTTAATTTCATCAACACTGACAGGCTTGAGTCCGCAAACCATGGGAAAACTCTCCTTCAGATTCAAGAAAAGGTAGTCGGCCCATTTCTTGTAGCCAATACCCTGATTATGCACACCTGCTAAGTCAGCACAGATACAGTAATGGCACATCATTTCCCAATAAGTTTGATATATGCACGCATCCCTCACCTTCAATATGTTCAACTCTTTGGCAGTAGAGATATATTCTTCGTAAGGGCTTTGCCCATGGATAACCCTAACACTTCAAATATCTCATGGAGAGCAAGTCATAGATCACAAACTGGTGTAAAGAAGGTACCAGTCTCTGGGTTGTACATCTCCAAGAGACTGAAGAGATAGATTCTTTTCATATAGTACAATAATTAAAGGAATCTTGGTGAGCTGTCTTGCTTTATGAGTGGTCATGTCTGGCCTACCATGCTTTAATCATCGAGCATAATATTCTGGAGAGCTTCATCATCAAGAGCCTCATTATGATTGTCACCTTCATCCTCCATATTATCTTCTACCTCATCTAGTTTTTTGTAGAAGTCTTCTTTTGCTTTCTTTTCTTTCCCACCTGGACACTGGCAAGAAACTATAAAACTTTGGGTACTCGAGTTTCTGAGGGTTCGAATGCTGAGAGGTAATCAAAAAGCAATGTATTTCCATCAATTTGGATGGAATGAATACTAGAGGTTGTTGCTTGGCCATAAGCTTCTTTAAAAACTTCTTTTGCAGCCTTCTGGATTTCTTCATCTAAATCCAAAATAGGAAGCTGGCTGTATGCTTTAGAAGGAGTATAATTCTGGGAATGAAGTTTCCATAATTGTACTGATGGATAGAGCTTTAAATACTGTCTTTCTTCCCATATACTTCAAATATGAAAGAAGAAATTGACTTGGTATTTAGTCGAATAAGCTCTAACCTTTTGACTACAAATAGAGGGAAGAATTGTTTCATATTCCTCTGGATGACTGTTGTTGACATAAATTTCATGGACAAGTCCTATTGAAATTGCTTGCTAACACCTCTTGATGTCCTGGAAGCATGTGATGATTCTTGGTGATCTGTTTTTATTCCAGATCAAATCATGCTCTTGCAGTAGGGCAATAATATCTGTTGCCTCAAGTTATTTGAAGAAATCTTTCAACTGCTCATCTCCAACCAAGTTTTGTTGGTTGAGATTATCACTTTTTGAACTGTCAATTCTGCTTCGAGTTGCCTGGATTTCTCTGTATTGATTTGACAGAATTCCAACAAAGAACATAATTCTTGTATGGGAAGGCTAACGAGATCTGAAACGTCTAGATCTTGTATTATCCTTCGTAATTGTTGTTACTACTGAGTAGTTCCATGAAACCACTCTCCCATTCTTTGTGCTAAGGCTGCACTCTGAGTTGTGACAGAATACTTGCAGAGCTCCTCCACAAGCTTCAAGATCTTCTGGGACTTTTCTTTCTCCTTATTGTAATGGTTAAGTATAGAAACTACCATCTGCTCAATTTCGGTTAGCCAATACTTGGGGGATTGAAGATCATTAGATTGAATGGCGCGAAAATATCCATTCAATTTATTATAGACAAATTCATTTGAGTTTTTTAGTTCTAAGTTGTACCAGTCACGGACAACTACTGCTGCAAATGGCTTTGTTTGTTGTATCCTCCTCTATGCTACCATGGCATTAGAGGGTCCTGTCTGGCTAGTAGAGCCAGCTGGTAGTACAGTCATTCCCAATGGTGGGAATGCTCTTCCTCCCATGTTTGGGGTCTGTTGGCCTCCAATTGCTGTGATAGATTGTTGTCCTCCCATTGCTAGGGTTGATTATTGTGCTCCCATTGCTGGGGTTGATTGATGTCCTCCCATTGCTGGGGTCATCTTCTCCTTCTCCTTTGAAGGGTCTATCTTGGTCTTTTTATTTAGTGCAGGCTGCCAACCAGCCTGTCCTTCTTGGGGCTACTTCTCCGCTACCTGTTTTAATTTTTTTAACCTTTCCTCATCCATGATGAGGTCTTGTTAAAATATCTGCCAAGAAGTTAGTATAACCAGGAATATACTTAACATCATATTGATAAATTTCTAGATATAATGCAATTCTGATTCTTCTAATATTTTCTTCAGGATTATTAATAGTTTGTTTCTTTAAAAATTGTGCTACTGTTTTATTATCGGTTTCTATTATAAAATTCCTATGAAGTAAATATATTTTAGACTTTTTATTGCAAGTTTAATGGCTAGTAATTCTTTATTATAAGTAGAATATTTCTGTTGTGGTTTTGAAAATTTTCCTGAAGTGTAAGCAACTATTTTTTTTGTTTTGCAACTAAAATTCCTGCCCAAAACAAATCTGAAGCATCTATTTGGAGTGTCACTAATTCTGTTTCTTGTGAAAAATATAATATGGGTTGTTTGGTAGCTAACTGCTTAATTGTTTCAATTTCTTTTTCTTCACTAGGAGATAATTTAATAGAAATTTTTTCTGTATTCCAACGTCTAGGTTGTTCACTTGTTTTTAATTTATATTTTGCTTGTTCTTCTGTTATTTTTTCTTGTAGATTTTTTACTAATTCTAATAAATGAGGAATAAACTTTCTACCATAGTTTAATAATCTTAGAAAACTTTGTAATTATTTTAATGTAGTAAAATTTTAGGAAAATCTCTTAATTTTTTATATATATGTTGTTGTAATTCTATTTGTCCTTCTTTTATATATCTTCCCAAAAATTCCATTTCCTTTTTTCATAAAACAAAAATTCCATTTCCTTTTTACATAAAACAATTTTTCTTGGACTAAGAATAATTCCATTATCAAGAAGTAATTGAGAAATATGTAATAAGTGCTTCTTATGCTCAATTAAGGATTGTGAGAATACTAAAATATCATCAATATAAACTACGACATATGATAAATGTCCAAATATTGAGTTCATCCATTTCTGAAATACTTGTGGAGCATTTTTTAATCCAAATGGCATGGCTAACTATTCATAGTGTCCTTGAGAGTAACTAAATGCAGTTAATTTTGTAGCATTTTTATTTGCTAATTTTATTTGCCAGAAACTGGACTTAGCATCAAATTTACTATAATATTTTGCTCCTTGAATTTGTTTAATTAAATGTTCTGCAGAAGGTATAAAATACCCATCGAATTTAGTATAACTATTTAGCTTTTGGTAATTTATTACCATTCTTACTTTTCCTCTATTTTGTTCTGCATGATTTCTTACCATGAATGCTGGAGATGAATGTGGACTCATACTTGGTTGTATTAATTTTAGTTTTAGTAATTCTTTAATTTGATCAGCAAATTCTTTTTTATCTATTAGTGATACCATTATACTGTTAACTCTTACTTTGGTATTTTTATATTAATCTAATAATTCTAAAGAACAATATCTTGGGGATTTATCAAAATATAATAAAGGATTATTTGTATATAAAAGTTCTAAAATACTATGGATAACTTTTTCAAAGTTTGATGTTACTTGGACTAGATATGTATATGTAGGTTGGGTTTGAATATTGTGGTGGTCAATTAATTGGACCATTTCACCACGCTGTGCTAGCGTAAAATGAGGCAATAAAAGTACAGGAAATGGTACTCGTGGTATTTTTGCATTATCAAATTGAAAATAATGTGTATTGAATGGTGGATAATAGCGTAATTTATTCATTCCAAGAATACAATCAATATCAAATTTTTTAGGTAATAAGGCAAATTCAAAAGTATAAGATCGTTCTGTACCTTGTAAATTAGGTATTGTTATTGGTAATTTTACTTTATGGGTTACTTGAATAGGTCGTCCCATAAAATCATTTAATCTGGCTTGTTTATCTAAAGGTATCCAGTATTGTTGAGGAATAAAAGTATTTTGTATTAAACTAGCTTCTGCCCCTGAATCTACTAAAGCATGTATAGTAAATTCTAATTCAATTTCCAATTTACTTGGTAAATGTATTGTCATAGAGATATAAATATGTAATTGAGATTTTTTCTTAAGGTCTAGCATAGTTTGGTAATCCTAAAATAGTAACTTCTAGTTTCTTTAATGCTAGATTTCTTTGTTCCTTAACACTTTTTTGTGCATTAAATATTTTTTGTGTTCTTCCTTCTAATGGTTCTGGTTCCAATTCTGTATCATATGTTTGTAGTGATGAATGACTTGATCTTACTGGTTCTAAATTCATTGGATTTGAAAATCTATACTTTGTTGTACTTAGACTTCTAGGTGTAGAAGGATTTATAATTGTAGTTGATATTATGTTTCCTGAAGCAATAAATGTTTCTACAGTAATATTTACTTTTGGTTTTAAAGTTTTGATGAATACTTGTATATCATTGTCATATTTCAGATGTTTAATATTTACTATTTTTGATTGAATTACTTTTCCATTACCTACTTCATATAATTTTATAAACTGTGTTGGTGTAACAGATTTAAATATTGATTTATCATTTAATGCTAAACAATGTTCACACTAGATTCCTAAGACTTTGGATCCTGGTAATAATTCAATACCTTTTAAATTAATAGATAAAATACATGCTTTTTCTATATTTTTATCATCTAGGCTGATACAAAAATCAGAATGTATATTAACTCCAAATATTCTATTAGCTAAATTTGATTTAGCTCCACCCAAAATGCTATTTAGAGGGTTATAAATAATTCTTTAATCACAACATACTATCATGATAGGAGTATCGATTCCGGATCTAAATAAGCTAGTAATCTTAATTTAAATTAGTTTGATATGTATATACATCTTTTGTGGATATTTTTGTTTAAATTTTTCTATTTGTGCCATACTTATAAGTTTTACTGATGTAAAATTTTCATCACCTCTTAATTCTATATTCCCTTACATTCTTTCAAAAATATATATGTCTTTATTTGAAAATATTGATTTAAATTTTGGTTGTTTTTTATATACTTCATTTTTTTCAGCATGTGGAATTGCTTCCTTCAATTTCTCTATTCTTCAGCAATGATTTCAAATTGTTCACCTTGACTGTTATCAATACTATCATTATGTATTTTTTTGGGTTCTATTTCTGTTAATATATTCATATACACTCTATACTCATACATTATTTCTTTTGATGTTTGTTCTGGTTCTATTTCAGGACTCAATGGTGGACATGTAGATTTTAAAGGATCTGGATCTATCTTAACAAAAAAACTTGCACAAGGCTACTATACACACTATATTTACACTCTTAATAAACTCAAAACTACACAGAACTCACATAGAACTCAGTAATGGACGCAGAAGATTAAAAAAGAGGAAAGGTTTTCTTCTCTCTGCCTTTGCCTCTTGCCCAAACTCTTATTTATAGTTGTGATCTCTTGCAGATAAAGATTTCTTCTTGATAAGAAGGAATAATTTTACATCACATTACCTTTACAAAAGATACTTTTCTAAAACTCCTTTACATAAGTTACTTTAGATAGGTCCTTTTCATATAGTACAATAATTAAAGGAATCTTAGTGAGTTGTCTTGCTTTGTGAGTGGTCCTGTCTGGCCCACCATGCTTTAATCATCGAGCATAATATTCTAGAGAGCTTCATCATCAAGAGCCTCATTATGGTTGTCACCTTCATCCTCCTCTGTGCTGCCATGGCATTAGACGGTCCTGTCTGCCTAGTAGAGCCAGCTGGTAGTACGGTCATTCCCAATGGTAGGAATGCTCTTCCTCCCATGTTTGGGGTCTGTTGGCCTCCCATTGCTGTGATAGATTGTTGTCCTCCCATTGCTAGGGTTGATTGCTGTGCTCCCATTGCTGGGGTCTTTTTCTCCTTCTCCTTTGAAGGGTCTATCTTGGTCTTTTTATTTAGTACAGGCTGCCAACCAGCCGTCCTTCTTGTGGCTGCTTCTCCGCTACCTGTTTTAATTTTTTTAACCTTTCCTCATCCATGATGAGGTCTTGTTAAAATATCTTCCAAGAAGTTAGTATAAACAGGAATATACTTAACATCATATTGATAAATTTCTAGATATAATGCAATTCGGATTCTTCTAATATTTTCTTCAGGATTATTAATAGTTCGTTTCTTTAAAAATTGTACTACTGCGTTATTATCGGTTTCTATTATAAAATTCCAATTAAGTAAATATATTTTTAGACTTTTTATTGCAAGTTTAATGGCTAGTAATTCTTTATCATAAGTAGAATATTTCTGTTGTGGTTTTGAAAATTTTTCTGAAGTATAAGCAACTATTTCTTTTTATTTTTGCAATTAAAATTACTGCCCAAAACAGATCTGAAGCATCTATTTGGAGTGTCACTAATTATGTTTCTTGTAGAAAATATAATATGGGTTGTTTGGGAACTAACTGCTTAATTGTTTCAATTTCTTTTTCTTCACTAGGAGATAATTTAATAGAATTTTTTTCTGTATTCCAACGTCTATGTTGTTCACTTGTTTTTAATTTATATTTTGCTTGTTCTTCTGTTATTTTTTCTTGTAGATTTTTTACTAATTCTGATAAATGAGGAATAAATTTTTACCATAATTTAATAATCCTAGAAAAGTTTGTAATTATTTTAATGTAGTAAATATTTTAGGAAAATCTCTTAATTTTGTATATATATGTTGTTGTAATTCTATTTGTCCTTCTTTTATATATTTTCCCAAAAATTCTTCTTCCTTTTTGCATAAAACAATTTTATTTGGACTAAGAATAATTCCATTATAACGAAGTAATTAAGAAACATGTAATAAGTGCTTCTTATGCTCATCTAAGGATTGTGAGAATACTAAAATATCATCAATATAAACTATGACATATGATATATGTCCAAATATTGAGTTCTTCCATTTCTTGTGGAGCATTTTTTAATCTAAATGGCATGACTAACCATTCATAGTGTCCTTGAGGGCAACTAAATGCAGTTAATTTTATAGTATTTTTATTTGATGATTTTATTTGCCAGAAACCGGACTTAGCATTGAATTTACTATAATATTTTGCTCCTTGAATTTATTTAATTAAATATTCCGCAGAAGGTATAAAATACCGATCGAATTTAGTATAACTATTTAGTTTTCGATAATTTATTACTATTCTTTCTTTTCCTCTTTTTTGTTCTGCATGATTTCTTACCATGAATGCTGGAGATGAATGTGGACTCATACTTGGTTGTATTAATTTTAGTTCTAGTAATTCTTTAATTTGATCAGTAAATTTTTCTTATCTATTGGTGATACCATTATATTGTTAACTCTTACTTTGGTATTTTTATATTGATCTAATAATTCTAAAGAAGAATATCTTGGAGATTTATCAAAATATAATAAAGGATTATTTGTATATAAAGGTTCTAAAATACTATGGATAACTTTTTCAAAGTCTGATGTTACTTGGACTGGATATGTATATGTAGGTTGGGTTTGAATATTGTGGTGGTTAATCAATTGGACCATTTCGCCACGCTGTGCTGGCGTAAAATGAGGCAATAAAAGTACAGAAAATGGTACTCGTGGTATTTGTCCATTATAAAATTGAAAATAATGTGTATTGAAAGGTGGATAATAGCGTAATTATTCATTCCAAGAATACAGTCAATATCAAATTCTTTAAGTAATAAGGCAATTCAAAAGTATAAGATCGTTCTGTACCATGTATATCAGGTATTGTTATTGGTAATTTTACTTTATGGGTTACATGAATAGGTCGTCCAATAAAATCATTTAATCTGGCTTGTTTATCTAAAGGTATCAAGTATTGTTGAGGAATTAAAGTATTTTGTATTAAACTAGCTTCTGTCCCTGAATCTACTAAAGTATGTATAGTAAATTCTAAGTCATTTTCCAATATACTTGGTAAATGTATTGTCATAGGGATATAAATATGTAATTGAGATTTTTCTTAAGATCTAGCATAGTTTGGTAATCCTAAAATAGTAACTTCTGGTTTCTTTAATGCTAGATTTCTTTGTTCCTCCATATTTTTTTGTGCATCCAATATTTTTTGTATTCTTCCTTCTAATGGTTCTGGCTCCGATTCTGTGTCATATGTTCGTAGTGATTAATGACTTGATCTTGCTGGTTCTAAATTCATTGGATTTGAAAATCTATACTGTGTTGTACTTAGACTTCTAGGCGTAGAAGGATTTATAATTGTAGTTGATATTGTGTTTCCTGAAGCAATAAATGTTTCTACAAGAATATTTACTTTTGGTTTTAAAGTTATGATGAATACTTGCACATCATTGTCATATTTTAGATGTTTAGTAATTACTAATTTTGGTTGAATTACTTTTTTATTACCTACTTCATATAATTTTATAAACAATGTTCCCACTGGATTCCTAAGACTTTGATCCAGGTAATAATGCAATACCTTTTAGATTAATAGATAAAGTACATGCTTTTTCTATATTTTTATCATCTAGACTGATACAAATATTAAAATGATATTAACCCCAAATATACTATTAGCTCAATTTTATTTAGCTCAACCCAAAATGCTATTTAGAGGGTTATTAATAATTCTTTCATCACAACATACTATCATGATAGGAGTATCGATTCCAGATCTAAATAAGCCAATAATCTTAATTTGAATTTGTCTGATATGTAAATACTTCTTTTTTGGATATTGATGTTTAAATTTTTCTATTTGTGCCATACTTATAAGTTTTACTGATATAAAATCTTCATCACCTCTTAATTTTATATTCCCTTGTATTCTTTCAAAAATATATGTGTTTTTATTTGAAAATATTGATTTAAATTTTGGTTGTTTTTTATATACTTCTTTTTTTCAGCATGTGAAATTGCTTCCTTCAATTTCTCTCTATCTTCATTAGTAATTTCAAATTGTTCACATTGACTATTATCAATACTATCATTATGTATTTCTTGAGGTTCTATTTCTGTTAATATATTCATATACACTCTATACTCATACACTGTTTCTTTTGATGTTTGTCCTGGTTCCATTTCAGGACTCAATGGTGGAGATGTAGATTTTAAAGGATCTGGATCTATTTTAACAAAAGGTAAATTTTTATATTTATGTATTATTAATAATCCTATTGGTGTTCCTATTGGAATATGATAATCATGATTCTCTAAACTTGTAATTTTCATTGTTAGTCTAACATTTTGTTCTGACATTGATTCTATCATACCATATGTGATAAATATATTATGTATTGTATGGTATCTAATATTTTAGATTTGACCGAAATATCCATATGGGATTTGTATTAAAAGATCTAGATATATTTACGGGATATTTGCAAGCCTTCTGGTGACATAAACGATCCTCCGTTGTGATGGGCCAGCTGCTAAAGCTCCTCTTTCGTCGACGCTCAGGTATAGCCGTAGACGAAGATGCTCTATTGGGGTCAGATTGTGGTGTGATAGGGGGGATCGCCAGATAAACATCGAGACGACAACTAAAACCCAATGCAACAAGTGCAAAGCTAAAACTCTGAAAGCGATGCTCGTGGAGCCTGTTTCGTAGTTTTATATCTTTGTAATGCATAATTTCTTTCAGAATAGCTATATGTCCTGGAGATTTTAATGATTCTCTTTTAGGTAATATCACTGTCCTAGTAAGTGGTACTATTTTAACATAATGATATGTTTTATTTAAAGTAATCATATTGATTGATAATTCTTCAGCTCCTGATTCCTCAGATTCATCAGTTTCATAAATGGATTCTACTTCAATTATAGTTGATGTATCACTAGGAATATCTTCAATATATCCTAGATGAATATCATAACTTTCTAGATCAGATAATATGACTGATTTAATATTTAAGGGGCACTCGTATGCATAATGTCCTTCCTTATCACACTTAAAATATTTACAACGTTTTTTGAATTTTGATTTATTTTTAATAAACTTTCTTTTCCTAAATTTATTAGATTTTTTATATCTTTTTTGTATTCCAGCTTCCATTTTTTCCTTGATATTTTATATCTTTTTTATTTATATTTGGAAGGATATTTCGATTTATATGATTTGTATTTATATTTCTTTTTATAGGGTCTGTATGGTTTATTATAACCATAGACTGGTGGACAACCGAATTGGTAATTAATATCATCATCGTATTTAGGACAACATACACCCTTTAAGAATGATTTATGTACATTTTTATCCATTTGCGATAATGGTTTTTGTAATTGACATGTTTTCTTTACTATTTCTATACAGGCCTTTTTCAACAATCCTGTGGAATGTGTAGAAGAAGGATTTGATCCCATAAATTGGTGTAATCTTTGATTATTGTATTTTTTTTCTCTATCATTGTATCCCAAGGTACTGGTAGTTTTGAAAAAAAGGATGTAACCCAAAATATTTTTTTCTCCGTAGTTCCAAACTTGAATATATGACTTATATACTCATTTATAAATTCTTCTAAATAACAAATATCACATAATTTCATTTTTATTAGTATTTGTTCATCATTACTTTCTGCTAAAATATCTTCTCCAATTAAGTCTGCATATAATAATCTTAATATACTATGCAATGCATCTTTTTTCAAGGGATAAGTATTTAAAGAGGCTATATTATCAGGATGTAATTTTTCATATTGAGTTAGCCATCTCAAGGCTATACCTTGCCAATAACTGCAAGCATGTTGTACAAATTTTATATTAGGAATACCATCAGGTAATAAAAAAAATTGTTCCAACTATCAGTTGGCTCCAATTTTCGATATAATCTCTTAATTTACTAGCATGAATATGATCTATATTAAAAAGTAAACTTGTAGAAATAGGCTGACTTCTTTTACTATGCTTTATAATATAAGAATCAATAAATGCTTCGTTAGTATCTCTAGGATACATGTTTTCATCACCTGCCTCCGGACCTGGTATTGTAGGAAGTGTTGGTATTCTTGGTAACAGTTGTGTTGTGGATGATTCACCTTGTTCCATATTGGTCATATAGGATTCAATATTATTCTCTTCTTCTTCCGAAAAAGTTTCCTCCTCAGAAACTGAGGGTATCTCCTCAATATCAATTGAGGGTATAATCTCCTCTTCATCAGAGAGTGTATTTTCCTCCTCTTCATCAGAGGGTGATATAACAGAAGTAAAATATTGTATTGAAGCAGAGTGTTGATCATAGAATTGATAAAGTTCTAGTGAAGAAATTGTACCATCTAAATCTTGTTGTTGTAATTTCTTATATTGTAAATATTTGTCATAATTAATTTCTTCAGGTTATAAATGATGTAAATTTTCATATGAGAATTTAACCATTCTAACTGCTCCTAATCTTTCTTTATTTATATTGGGAAACAAAGGTGACGCTGATATTTTCAATGATACTAAATGTTTGGTTATATTATGTATTTGATCACTAATATAATTCATCATGCTATTTTGGTGCTCTAGTGTAGCATTATTTGGTAAGTGTATAACATGATTATGTGTATCTAATTCATATGGACAAATATAAGATTGATCAGGTACTAATATGAATTTAGCACAAAATAGACATGTTATTTTCCTTTTCCTCTATTTCTCTAGAAACTAATATCGTATTGAGCCTTTTCTCTCCGGCACATACTACTTCTATAAGTGGCTTTCAGCTAGACTTAAACTGCAAGGACCCCTTAGTCCACCACAAGCTTATAGCATGGCTTCAGAGAGGGAGAGTACAGCTATGATTCGTTTCCTACATCATGGTGTAAGATACCAGTTTCTAAACTCTTAGGGGACTAGGAAAATAACATGTCTAGTTATTTAGCTAGACATAAGTTAAAGAAATAAAAACTTACAGAGGTGGAAGAGGAAGACAACTGTCGCCTCAACTTGTTTGAAGAAATCTTACAACTTGAACTCAAATTTACTATAATATTTTGCTCCTTGAATTTGTTTAATTAAATATTCTGCAGAAGGTATAAAATACCCATCGAATTTAGTATAACTATTTAGCTTTTGGTAATTTATTACCATTCTTGCTTTTTCTCTTTTTTATTCTACATATCCAGCACATACTTAACAAGCCAGAACCACCACATGTTGCCTGAGAAATGAATCCATCCGGGCATCCTGAAATCCTTAGCAGGGTATTGGCCACCTTTAGCTACAAATTCATTGAGGAAGGTTTTTGCTCGGATCAGGACCTCCCCAACTGGGTGCTCCTTGTTAACTCTACCGGGAAGGAGCCCGTGACACATCTGGTGGGACCATCTTGATAGGCCCCATTTGCGTTGAACTTGCCGATCGCAACTCCATCATAATCCCGAGTGAGTTTCCAGTCTAACTCACGTCGGAAAGATAACCTCTGGAGGTACATCAGAGGGTACCTGTGTTCCATGTCAGGCAGGAACATCGACAAATCGCCAGCCTGGTAGAGCCATTTGATGTCTTCCTCAAACAGAATCTCATTTGAGTGCTCTAGAGCATCACCAAAGAGAAACGCTGGCTTCTCAAGGGCCTCTCGGTTCATGGCTTCAAAAGGAGCATCGGTGATAATCGCCCTTGCAGTTGCTGGACTGTATCTAATCAGCTTCTCCCAGTACTCCCTTAAACCTGGTTTGTATGCAGGGAGATCAGTGGTGAAGCAAAACTGTATTGCTAGATCTGCACCCCAGCAAACCCGAAGTGGTGCCTATAGGAGAGAGGATCCACTAAATAGCTAACTGTAAAAAGAAGAATCAGAGTTAGAAAATATTTTCAGGAAAAAATTCAGAAAATTTCATAAGTATGGAAACGTGGAGCTAAAAATAGCTTTGCACGAGGTTAGAAAAATAGCTTCGCATTTTGTTGAAATGCAAAGTTAACAAGCTAAAAACGTGAAGCTAAGGGAATAACTTCGCATTCAGATAAAAAAATGTGAAGTTAAATCTATAACCTCGTGTAGGAAATGCGACAATTAAGAAAAATAACTTCGCGTATAAAACATGAAGATAACGCGATAGCTTCGCGTAGAAGAAGAACAAAGGTCTCTTCTTCTCCAAGCCACTGGCTAGAGAACGACGATGATTTCGCTAGTGAAGAAGGCGATTGGCCGGTTAAAACCAAGCCAAATCACTCCAAAATCGTTCTAAAAGACCCAAAAGTTGAGAATATTACTTCCAATGGGTGCAGCGTAGGCCACGCTGCCACTGTGGCCACTATCGCGGCCACTGCCACCGTTGCTAGTGCCGGCTGCTGACGGCGAGGAGGCGCGAGAAGAGGCGCTCTTCTTGGATGCCATTGATCTTGAAGAAATCGATGGAAAGTTGAAGAAAATGGATGGGAATCACTCGGGTCGCCAGTCGCCTGATCACCTGAGCTCTGATCTCTTGAAAACTCTTCAAATGAAGTGAAGAAGAAGAAGAGTTAAGACTCTATTTAAATGAAAAAGCCCACCCTTGGTATTCGGTGCGAGAATCGAAGCAGTTGCTTAATGAAACGCGAGGCTATTAGCTTCACGTGATGAATGAAAACACGAAAATAACTTGGTATCATAACTCTTCGTTCGAGTTTGAAGATCCAAAGTATTTCAAAATTTGCTACGTTCTAAATATTTTGAAAACTTTAGAGGGGGTTCTGTTGGTAGTGAAAATTTCTAAGTAAAAAAGGAATTTTCCACGCAGAATGCAGAGCTAACTCTATAGCTCCGCGTTTGGCTATTAGCCTCGTGTTTGAGTAAGACACGGAGCTAGTCTATAGCTCCGCATTCTGAGAAAATTAGCTCTGTGTTAACTGCGCATGAGCAGATTTTATTAGAATTCTAAATTGATTGTGATTGAGATTTGAGCTTATCCAATACCTAAATTGAGTCCAATCAGAATTCCAAATCAAGAGATTTAAATCAAAATTAAGATATTTGATTAGAATTCTTGATGAACACAACTACTTTCCAATTCTAGTCAATTGGAAACTCTCATATTGGCTCAAGACTATAAATACCCTCTTGAGGAAGTCTTAGGGGATCTTTTGGAGCTTTAGTGAAATTCGCAAAGACCAGCAGAGAAGATCTAGGATCAACCATCTTCTTCATCAAGAAAGAAGACTTCCACGTCAAGATCATCAAAATGTGCTACTTGATAGATCTCATCGCCACATAGAGCCCACTTTTCATTATAAAAGAGATAGATAAGTTATAAATCCTCTCGTTTGTTTTCTTTTGTTCACTTTCATTATAATTAAGTTATTCCAATGGAAGGAGGAAAGAATTTTGCTGAGAACAGTCACGTGTTATGTGATAGATACTGACACGTCTTATAATCTTCTTCTTGGAAGGCTTTGGATCTATAATAATCTCATTGTTCCATGTATATGTCATCAATGCATGAAATATGTGGATAAAGATGGGAACATGAAAACTTTGGTGGTAGAGAAGCAACCCTTTAAAGGAGTGAAAAACTACTTTACTAATACGTTGCTATATCAAGATACGCTTGATGCCTCAGATCAACCTGCTCCAGATGCACTTGATAGTGGTGACGAAGTTGACACAGAATCAGGATCTGAAAATTCGAAATCCGATGATGTAAGTTGGGACGGTGAGTCCATTGTAATAAGCCTTGAAGGCCTTGATGTAAATGACATTGTTCACTTTGACGGTGAATGGATAATAAATGAAGACGTAAAGTCTGCTTATTCTTCTGGTGTTGATTCTGAACCCTCAAGTACCAGTACTGATGTGGTCAGTGATCATTTAGATAAAATATACTCTTTATATTCTTTTCAAGCACCCATCCGATCATCCTTTTATGAACAAAGTGATGACAATGAAGATGCGAATGAAGCCATTTTCGAAATTCCTCCTAAGGATAAAATTCAGAAACCTATAATATTTGGAAAAGCAAATAATAAGAGTAAAATAAAATATTTAGGTTCTAAAGAAGAACAGGAAAATCCCGAGTTCTTCCATTATGATGAAAATTTTGATAAATTAATGAGGAAAATGCGATACAATCTAACTAATGGCAGGCGGTTGAACTTCGGAAAAGGAAGGAAAGCAATCCTCCAACCCTTCGTTCCAAAAGAAAAAATGCCAGATTATTACCATAAAACTGGCAGGGAGTTGGAATATGTTACCACTTTAGAAAATCTTTCAGGTGAAAAATCTGAAGAAAGACAACCAGATCACTTGACAAAATCATCTTGCTGGGTTCAGATGTTAGTATCGGCATAACTTTCCTCGAAGTTTCTATTGACATGGTCTCTGCGACCCAAGAAAATAAAGACATT
This sequence comes from Dracaena cambodiana, assembly GCA_036321105.1. NCBI lineage: Eukaryota > Viridiplantae > Streptophyta > Magnoliopsida > Asparagales > Asparagaceae > Dracaena > Dracaena cambodiana. The sequence continues at coordinate 37,257,582 of JAYEPQ010000011.1, read as the reverse complement.
GATGAAACTCCACCAATGAAGGATGACTCTTGGACCAAGCATCTTAATATGAAGTAGGAAATTCAGTTTGAACAATAGGAACCTCCGACTGAAGATAAAGTAATCCAAGTAAATATAAGTGAAAATGAATTCTAAACCCATATTTATAAGTGAGAATTTATCTTTAGAAGGAAAAGAAGAACTGATATCCCTCGTTCACGAATATATTAATGTCTTTATTTGGAATTATGAAGATATGCCAGGATTAGATCTAAAAGTCGAAGTTCATAAGATAAACATCCAATCAGATGTAAAGCCGGTAAAACAACAACAACAAAAATTCCATTCAGAAATTATGGAGGCGATCGAGATTGAAATTAAAAAATTGATCGAATCAGGTTTTATCCGCGAAGAACAATATACTGATTGGGTCGTGAATATAGTTCCTGTGACTAAGAAGAATGGAAAGATCCGGGTCTGCATTGATTTCAGAGATTTGAATGAAGCATACCCAAAAGATGAATTTCCTTTACCTATTACAGAAGTCATGATAGACAATACCTGTGGGTATAATCGAATTAAGATGTACCCCAATGATGAACAGCATACATTCTTCATAACACCACTTGAAGTGTACTGTTATACAGTCGTGCTATTTGGTTTAAAGAATACTGGTGCCACGTATCAACATGCTATGAACATAATATTTCAAGAACACTTACGAAATACAGTAAAATGCTATGTAGATGATCTGGAAATTAAAGCATGAACAACAATGATCATCTTCGTGACTTGAGGACAATATTTGATCTTATACGAAACACCAGCTTAAGATGAACCCTACTAAACATTTTTTGGGAGTTTCTAGTGAAAAAATTCTTTGGTTTTGTGGTAATTTCCAAAGGAATTCATTTTGACCCAGACAAAATTAAGGCAATCCAAGATATGCCTCCTCCTAAGAGTCTCAAAGAAATAAGAGGACTACAAAGCAAATTGGCATACATCCGCAAATTTATATCAAATTTATCTGGTAGATGTCAGCCTTTCACAAGATTAATGAAGAAAGGAGCGTCATTTATTTGGGATGACGCATGCCAAAAGGCTTTTGAAGAAATCAAGGAATATCTCACTAAACCGCATGTACTCGTAGCTCTAGTCTCAGAGGTACCTTTTCTGTTATATGTGAGAGCTATAGATCATTCTTTAGGAGCTTTATTGGCACAAAAGAATGAATTGGGTCATGAACAAGCTATTTATTAGCTCAGCAGAATGATGATTGAGGCTGAATATCGATATAATCCAGTGCAAAAGGAATGTTTAGCTTTAGTATTTGCGGTCCAAAAAATGCGATACTATTTAGTTGAACAAACTATTCATGTTATATCGAGAGTTAATTCTTTAAGAATATTAATGACTAAACCAGGATCGTTAAATTCAAGACTGTCCAATTGGGCTATTTTGTTATCACAATATAATATGTATTTTGTCCCGCAAAAATCAATTAAGGGACAGACTATAGTTGATTTCCTAGCTAAACACCCAATTCCAGCATCTTCAAAGTTGTATGAAGAAATTCCTGACGAATTAGGAGAAGGAAATTCCATTCTAAAGGAAGATATTTCGTGAGAAAATGCCGAAGTAAATGCTGTTATAGAGGATGTATGGCAGCTTTTCTTCGATGGTGCTTCCAGAATGGGATCCAAAGGGAAGATGGTAGCAGGAGTAGGAGTTGTTTTTGTTTCTGCTTACAACCACATCATTCCTCAAGCGTATTCATTGATAGATTCATGTTCCAATAATGTTGCAGAATATAATGCCCTCATAATTGGTTTGAAAATAGCTAAACAACTGGGGGTAAAGTCTTAGAAGCATATGGGTATTCCCAACTTGTTATAAATCAATTCAAAGGAGAATACGAGGTCAAGAATGAAGACCTTATACCATACTATCAAGCAATATCAAAATAGTTGATAGTTTTGATGGTTTTTATATCAGTTATATAAAATTCCCTCAGAATAGCTATGCAGATTCGCTGGCTTTCTTAGCTGCTACCTTAGCATTACCAAAATATACTAAGAAGCAAATTATAGTGGGAAGTAAAAGTTGTTCTGTCCAAGGAATGAACTTGAGGCTGAATTAAAGAAGCAAAAAAGAAAGTGAAGCATGCATTTTTGAGTCAAATCTCGAACCAAGAGATTAGCAGTTCCCTTACATAGATTATGTTTATTATGGAATATTGCCCAAAAATCCTAAAGAAGCCAGAGCAATTCAAAAAAGGGCTATTCGATTCTATTATAATGTTGAACTCCAGATATTATACAAAAAATCCAATGATGGGATTTTGCTTCATTGTCTTTCCAATTGAGAAGCTAAGGAAGCACTTGAAGAAGCTCATGATGGTATCTGTAGAGCACATCAACCAGGACCAAAACTTTGGAATAGACTCCAAAGAATGGGTTATTATTGGCCTAATATGATGACAGATGCGGTCGACTACGCCAGGAAATGTAGAGTCTGCCAAGTACATGCAGATTTTATAAATCAAGCTCCAAAATATCTCCATCCGACGGCTACATCATGGCCATTTGAGCAATGGGGAATGGATATTATTAGATCAATTTCTCCACCATCAACAAAAGGACATTGGTTCAATCTAGCTATAATAGATTATTTCTCAAAGTGGACTGAAACTATTTCTCTAACCAAAGTGAAGTCTTTAGATGTAATCAAATTCATTAAACATCATATGCTATATCATTTTGGAGTGCCCAGGAAAATTATTCATGACAACGGATCTCAGTTCGTGAGTTAGTCATTTTTCAGATTTTGTAATAAGTACAGAATTGAAAATGTGGCTTCTTCACCATATTATCCTACAGCCAATGGTTTAACAGAAGCCTTCAACAAAACCATTGTGAAGCTCCTCAAAAATTTTGTTTCGACTAACCAAAGAGACAGGGTTGAAAAGCTTGGAGAATGTCTTTGGGCATATCGCACCACTGTCAAAGCTCCTACTAATGCTACACCATTTTCTTTGGTGTTTGGGTCAGAAGCAATCTAGCCACTAAAGATCCAAATTCCGTCATTACGAGTTGCTCTGAAAACCAAAATGATATAAGAAGAATGACATCAACAGAGACTTCAAGAGTTAGAAACTCTGGATGATAAACGACTGGAAGATCAACAAAATATTGAACTATACCAAGCACGAATCTCTAGAACTTTTAATCGAAAACTTAAGCAGAGAACTTTCAAAAAAGGTGAACTGGTCCTTTTAGTGAGGAGACCGATCATAATTAATTGAAAGTCTAGAGGAAAGTTCCAGCCAAAATGGGAAAGACTTTTTATTATTGACGCAGTCTATTCTAATGGCGCATATCGGTTGGCAAAACCGAATAGCGATAAAATCATGATGCCAATTAATGGCAAATTTCTGAAAAAAAAATATTATTCTTAGTAAAAAAAAAATTGCAGTTCAATGCAAATGATTAATCAAGTTTATTTGTAATCGGGGGTTCATTTATGAAGATTCGCAATTCTAGACTAAAGATTTTGAATCGCGAATCAAATTTTTTTCCTCCAAATTTGCTAAGTTAAAAAAATACCTCTGGCGAATTAAAATTTCGTTTCCTCCAAATTTGCTAAGTTAAAAAATACTTCTGGCGAATCAAAATTTTCTTTCCTCCAAATTTTCTAAAGTTAAAAGTACCTCTGGCAAATCAAATTCTCTTTTCTTCCAAAATTGCCAAGTTAAAAAATACCTCTAGTGAATCAAATTTTCCTTTCTTCCAAATTTGCCAAGTTAAAAGTACCTCTGGCAATTCAAAAGCTGTTATACTATAAGTCACTGAACATCATGAATTTTAACTTAATCAGAAAAGTTAACAGTTACTTCTATCCTAATTCAAGAATTTACTCATTTGTAGTAAGATTTATTTTTGGGCAATTGAATAATGGCCTCAATATCATCAAGTTAACAGTTATCTCTGATGATCAATACCAAAATCATTCTTCAAGTTAATGGCTACCTCTGGTTAAATGATAAAAATATATCCCTTTATTCATTGTCAAATCAAAATTACAAAGAGTTTATTGGCATCATACAACCAATGAGAATGAGTACAAATTATTGAATCAAGAGAACATTAAATTTTTCGTCAACATCTAAAGGATGGCTTAAAGGTAAAAGGTTTGCTTCTATAGCCTCCTTCTGCCGATGGTTAAGGACCTTCAAGTTGCTTCGCTCAGTCATGATCAATATCACCAGTGACTTGATTGGTGCAAAATTGGGTGTACCAAATGCATATTTCTCAACGTACAATGTGAGGAATTGCTGAAATTGAGTGCCGCCCATAACCATCTAGCATCCTTGCCTTGAAGGATGCTAGGAAGGAAATAGAACAATGCCATGGACCCAAAATATTTTCTCTCATGTAAAATACATGAGACTGCTTGGTTTTCCAAAAGATATTGGAAGCAATTACGAGCCAATCGAGTTTGTGGTGTTGTTAAGGAGAATGACTATGGTTATCTCCTGCAATAAAATCAAAATCTTGTTAGCAAACATAAAAGAAAATACATGATTTTATGTTCATAACAAGATAAATTTACTTTAATTAAGGAAAATGACTACGCTCATAAGGATCTTCCTAATGGAGTACCCCTTCAGGTTGATGCTGTCTGGAGGACTTGTAATATGCCAACCCCAATCTATTATCCCAACTGAGAAGGAGGAAGAAAAACAGAGCTGCATGAGAAAATTGACTCTGAAAGAGTTTCAAAAAGACAGAGAGGTGAAAAGTTTTCTCAAGTCAGAATGACTCTATGTGGGAAGAATCCAACGTCTTATATAGAAGATTCCGTGATCAAAATTTTCGGTTAGGAGAAGATATGGGTGAAATCTTCGACTGAGATCCTTGACCCGGATCTTAACAAAATTTATTATTGTTGCATGGGGGTGCTTAGATATCGGTGCTAGAGGAAATGAGATCTTTTGATTAAAGTCCTATCATTAATGAAGGCATGCAACGCTTAGATCTTTGCACCAAAAAGGTCAGATTAAATGAATGGAAAGTCATTCCATAACTTGCGGATTTTATAAGAAGCTGCTGCAGATTCTTAAGCAGAATGATCTAGTATAAATTCGCAGACTTACAAATGTTAAGTTGCAAGTCTGATACAAATTCTTGGACGTCCAGATGTAAAGTTGCAAGTCTGATGCAAATTTGCGGATTTTCAGATATAAGGTCGCAAGTATTACACAAATTTGTGAAGACAAGTACAAAGTTGCATGTTTAAAGCACAAAGTTATATCTGATATACTGAGACTAAGATGTGCTAAAATCTACATAGATTAAAGTCGAAGGAATTCTTTAAAAATTTTCATTAATCAGAAAGTGGCCAAAAGATTGCATGAGTTCCTTGAATTTTTTTTTTATAGTTTAGTGATTCAAAAGAGCCTTTATTTTTTCCTCAGCATCACTAATTTTTTATTGGATAATCTTATAAACTTGAATAGTAGCTTGTCGACACAATTCTTCTTCGCTGGTAATTGTACTTCTTACTGAAGTAGTCTCCAGCGCTTCCAATTCAGCTTGTATAGCTTGAAGATCTTTAGCTGTATTGTCACGCTGCCTAGACAAACTCATGAGATTCTTCATTGATTCTTCATGCTCTTTAGTGATTTTAGCCAAGAAAGCTTGAGCTTTAGAGATGGATTTCTGAGTTCTGGCAATGGCTTGATCATGATCCTTAACAATCAAAGCAGCATTCTCTACCTGAGGAACTAGAGACTGACTGTTTAATTGGCTCTTTTCAAAACAAGCCTTACAAGCATCAGCTTTTTCCTTAGTTTCCTTCTGGAACTTAAGTCGTTCCTCCATCAGTTTCTGGAAAGTAGCTTCAACTATTTCAGATTTATCCGTGCTACATGATCTTGACAAAGATTCAGCATGATTCTGAAGTTGAGCTATCATAAGTCTGTAAGGAGTGAGTTTTTCGTCTCCGCCAATGCTAACTATGCTAGTCAGGTAAATGTTAAGAACATTGGCGGTAGAAGAGAAAGAGACCCCTTTCAAGACATTATCAATGCAGCAATTCAGAAAATGAAGGAAGGTTTATACTGTATCTCTCAGCAAGACAGTTTCAAAAGCATCAATCTCCATGTGAGAAGAATCAGCATCAGCTAGAGTGGGTGTAGTCTGAACTGTACTTTGTTGCAAAGATCAGTAGTACCAGTATCAGAATGAGCAGAGCTTCTAGTAGTTTCAACAGGGACAGCAGCTTCAACGTTCTCTACAGAAATAGCAGTTATAACAGTTGTAGTCGGGATAACAGGTATGGCGATCTCTATCGAAGGAGCCACTACTTTCAGAGTGTCAGCAACAGAAGCAGTGAGCTCTGTTACCCCATGGTTTTCAGAAGTAACTTCTGCGATAGTTTTATTCGGCAAAGTGTTCTCTGCACCCATATGCTCTGAAGTTGGAGTCAAAAGAGGAATTGTTAAAAAGAGAGTAATAATAAAAATGATACAGTTAGATGATAAAAAGTATGATGAAAACCTTGACATAAGTAAAGTTTAAGAGTAAATCTTGAGGTTGAGCACTGGATTTTCCAGGGCCATATACTTCAGCTCTTTCTTCTTCCGTCAAGAAAATGTATTTGCCATGATTCGACGGAGGAGTGGAAGAACAAACATCATTACTGTCAACATCATCATCATCATCACTACCCCAATCATCAGGATCTCTTGAAGGAGGTATTGCCTTGATGCATGGACTTCCCCAATTATTTGCACTTCATCATTAATAGAAGTTTGAGATGTTGGATGAGTGAGGATCGCAGAATCCTTTTGTGTAGGAAGAGCAATTGAAGAAGGATCAGCTACTAAAGCAAGATTACTAGGGAAAACTGATCCCTGACTTCTACGTTTCTTAGAAGAACGAAGAATTAGAGTTGAATCATCTCCGTCTTCCTCTGGCTCTTCTTCAATGGTCTCAAAAGCCGAACTGAGTTCTGCTGCACCAGGTTTAGACGATAGGTCCTGCAGAATGATAGGCAAGTCACTGAGACGTCTCAATCTTTTTCGCTTGTACAAAAGCTGCATGGAAGGGAGTTTGGTTGAAGAGAAGTTTCTTTCGCCTTAGGAAGTGGCGTAATATTAAGAGAGACAGACTGATTCGATGGAATCATAGCAGTATTATCTTCCTATTGCTATTGTACCTTTAACTCCGAATCTTCAGAAAGGTACTCTTCTCCAAAATCCTCCATCTTAGCTACCTTCTTACTGCCAGCCTCTTTCTTTTGAGCATACCATGCTCTAATGTCTCTAAGACAAGTAAGGTTTGCATTGAAATTCAGAGGCAAGGAGTCTGCAGCAATGTACCATTTGCAAAAACTGAAACTCATGTATGAGTTTGGAGTCTTAATTATAAGGTCAAATCTAGCTTGTGTACCACCAAAAATGAAGTGGAACCAAACTCGAGCTCCTTCAAACAAATTCCCAACAAAGCTTATTTCTTTGTTTGGATTTCCAACATATAGTTGATCGTACCCAAACTGTCGAGCAAAATGACTCGAGTAGTAAGGCTCTATATAATAATGGTTCCCTAAGCGAAAAACTAAATGCCATGGGCGAATGTTTATTAACCACCAAAAACACCCAGGGGACAAAGTTGTGAATTTATCAGCACTAACAGTATTCGCGAATTCATCCCTATATCCAGTATTTGGAAAATATGGGAAACACTTAAACAGTTCGTAATTCGCGTGGAAAAGAAGTGTTTTGCGAATTGTGGCCATATAACCCCCTTCCACTATGATCCTTCGTAGTGCTGCACTTTGCGGGAACTTAAATCTATCTGCAAATCAACTGGGCTCATCAAAGGAGGGTAATGAGTATCATATATTATATTTTTCCTCCCATTCTTTATCTATTTTGTATATAAATAAATGTTACTCGGGTATTTTTAGTGTCTTTTTCAGGTAATCCGATTCATACAAGGAGATGGTATGAAATCAGAGCCGGATTAGGAAACAAAGCTCGAAAAAGAGTTTAAAGAGAGTAAAGGTACAAGAGTAAAATACTTTAGAGTCAAAGTGCAATACAATTAAGGAAATCAAGCTAAAAAGACACGGGATTCATGCAGGAGAAAAATCAGAAAATAATTCCATAATAATGCCGCTAAATAGCAGCATTTGCCACCAATTGGCAGCTTAAAGATCAGTAAACGTGGTGATTTTTTTTCGGTGGTTACGTTGTTGTAGTTTTTCAGTTCTTTTAAAATTAGGATTTGAGTTCCAAAGCCTATATATTGGCCATATTTTTGTATTCTAGGAGGATTCGGTAATTTTTCTACTCATTTTTTATTAATAAAATTAGAATTTTGCTGAAGAGGTGACGACCACAATACCGTGCTCCAGAAGTACGTCATTGCTTTCTAATCTTTATTTATTTTTTTAGATAGAGTTAATTACTTTCTAGTATAGATTTATTCACTTTTTAGATTAAATTGCATTCATGAATAAAAATAGTATTTTGTTTACTAGAATATGTGTAACTAATTTTCTTTAACCCTAAGATGTAGATGAAGTTAGTTTAATAGATTTAATAGAATTTATCTCATCTTCTTCCAAAAAAAATAAAGTTATAATTTTTCTAAAAATAAATAAAATATAGAGTTAGTAAATCATAATTCTTTGATAGATTATGCTTAATTAATATTTTGATAATTTAGGCTTAGATGAGATTTGGAATTCATATTCTTTATTTATTTCTAGAATTATTAACAAGATTTTCCTATAAATAAATTGAATTGAATAAACTTGTAAATTTGATTTATTTGATAGGTTATACTTAAGTTTGGTTTTTTGATAGCCTATACTTATATTAGGGTTTGAAGTTTATTTTTTTGCTTTTGTTTATAAGATTTTCTACTTGATATAATTTATTTTTAAGAAAAGTGTTATCTTTGATGGTTTATATTTGCACATCACTTGATAGGTCATACTTAGGGGTACTTAATTAAAATCAAATTAAAAAAATTATCTTTTTAATATGTTACTTAACCGTGCATAATTAAAAAGTTTAGAAGAAAGAGATAATTCATTGTTAGGCTATTATTCTAATAGATTTAAAATGCTAGGCTAATCTTTAGAACTTAGAACCAATCTTCCCTCAATTTACAAACTCTTAGTTAATCCACTACAACTAAAAAAAAGTAAGAATCACAAAATACCTGAGATCTCTGTGGGACGACATGTATAGTGCTACAACCGACATTGTATGCTTGTAGTTAAATTATCACATCAAGTTTTTGGCGTTGTTGCTGGAGATCGACAATGTTTTTCTTATTTTTTTAACTTTTTACGGGTTAACAGTGTGTTTTGAGTGTACAGGGAATAGAAATTGCAGATACAGAAAGATAAAAATGATTAGAAGAGCCTCTGGACTAAGCAGCAAAAATCAGAGAGTCAAGCTCTCTGGTTTAGCCGCTATTTGGTGACTAAACCTGCCAATTGGCAGCCTAACAAGTAAACTCTAAGTACAAATTTTCTCCAGTTCTGTAGTTTGATTCCTTGGTTCTTAAAAAAATTTAAAAAAAAACATATTAGGCACTGTAGTAATCACTGTTTCTATTTGATCATATCTATTCCACCGTTTTTCTCTCCACCACACCCCAATTCTTACATTAGTTTAGAAAATTCATGCATACACTCACGGTCACTAGTTCATGCCATATTGGACCCGTGATCAATTTGGTCGACTAGTGAGATCAGATTTGTTCGTGGGAGATAAGATGAACCAACCGATCCCGATCTTTCAGGATCGATGTTACCCATTGCGCACATCACTTTCTTCATGCATCAACTTCCACAAGTAGCAGGTAATCACTATGAGTTAAAGCCGTAGTACATCAGTATGCTTTCTAAATTCACTGGTTTTGATTTAGAGGATGCATAGCCTCTTATCAGTGAATTTCAGGAAGTATGTATGATGATAAAACTGTAACACTTATCAGAGAACACAATTAAGCTCTGCTTCATCCCCTTTGCACTCAAGGATAATGTTAAAAAATGGTTGTATAGTATGCGTACAGATTCAATCACTATTTGGGATGAATTCGTTGCAGTATTTTTCAAGAAGTATTATCCCACACATAAGATGGCAAGAATTCAAAATCAAATCCATCAATTCCATTAAGTGTCGGGAGAACCCTTCTGGAAATACTTGGAACAGTTCAACGACTTATTAGGTCAGTGTCCCCACCATGCAATAGAAAAGTGGCAGTTGTGTCAAATCATGTACGAAGGACTCGATTACACATCCAAAACTTTTCTTGAGTCCATGTGTCAGGGAGAGTTTATGAGAAAGAACGAGGATGAAGCATTGGACTTTTTTGAGGACATATCGTGAAAGACTATGAAGTGGGAGAGTCCCACTGAGAAGCCCAATGCATCAACTTCTAAGCATAACAGTGGGATTTATAACGTCGACAGCTCTATAGCTACCGAAGCTAAGATTGCAGCCCTTATGAGGAGAATTGAGGCATTGGAGAGTCCTCGTGCTCCACAAGTAGGTCAACTAAATCAAATTTAAGTTCCCACATGTTTTAATCAACGGATTTGATTAGCATTTACCAACTACCGTTTGAATTGGGCTAGCAATACTATTTCCCTCAGCACTGTGAGTTATCGAAGGTTTGTTTGGGCTTAAATGCCAAACATTCCTTCTTCCCTTCGCCTTAGCAGCTTTGGGCATTGATGTACTCTTATATTCAGATAAGGATACTATCGTAACAGATTTGTAGCAAGATTTTTAGCAAATCCCCAGCTATCAACGGGTGTGATTTGTTTTTACCAACTACCGTTTAAGTTAGGCTAGCCTTACTATTTCCCTCAGCATTGTGAGTTATCGAAGGTTTTGTTTGGGCTTAAATATCAAACGTTCCTTCTTTCCTTCGCCTTAGTAGCTTTGGGCATTAATGTATCCTTATATTCAGATAAGGATACTGTCTTGACAGATTTATCGCAGGATTTTTAGCAAACCCCCAGTGATAAATGGGTTTTATTTGCCTTTACCAACTACCGTTTGAGTTGGGCTAGTCATGCTATTCCCCTTAGCATAGTGAGTTATCGAAGATTTTGTTTGGGCTTAGATGCCAACCATTCCATCTTCCCTTCACCTTAGCAGCTTTGGGTAATTCATACTTTTACCCCCAGTATGATGGATTTGCGAGAATTTTATTCTCTTCCCGTTATCTTGACGGTATCGAGCAATTCATGCTCTTACCCCAAGCATGATGAGGTTAGCGAGGATTTTGTTTGGACTTACATATCAAACGTATCCTCTATTCTAAGTCATAGAGACGTAGGATCTATTTCTATTTTATGCCCCAAGTTGGGGTGTGAAACTTTGTGCTAGCGGTAAGTGAAAATTTCTTCTCTTACTGTAATGAAAGAGAGGTCGGATGAATTTATTTCTTTAAGAATAATATTTTTTAGGAATTTTCCATTAATTGGGATCATCATCTGATCACCATGTTGATTAATCAACCGGTATGCTCCATTTGAGTAAACTGTCTCTACTACAAACGGGCCCTCCCACTTTGGCTGAAATTTGCCCTTAGTTTTGTGCGTCAGAATCATAGGACGCCTGACCGCTAAGACCAAGTCACCCACTTTGAAAGTTCTTTCCTTCACTTTCTTGTTGAAGGCTCGGAATATTCGCACTTGATAGAGCTCTATTTGTTGTTGAGCCTTTAAGCGCTTCTCGTCCAATACTTCTAACTCCCGGAGTCGTTGGTTATGCTTTTCTTCAATGGTCATTCTTGTAGCTAATGCCACCCGAAAAGAAGGGATTTGAATTTCCAGAGGTAGCACAGCTTCGCAACCATACACCAAAGAAAATGGTGTACTCTTTGTTAGTGTCCTTTCCGTTGTGTGATAAGCTCATAGACAAGCTCCCAATTTTTCGTCCCAATCGCGTTGACTTGTAGTGACAAATTTCTGTAAAAGCTTCACAATGGTCTTGTTGAACGCTTCTGCTTGGCCATTTGCAGCCGGGTTATATGGAGATGAAAATGCATTCTATATTCTGAACTTGTCACAGAATCTGGTATAGGCTTTGCTGGTAAACTGAGGACCATTATCGTTGATGATTCGTCTTGGAACACCAAAACGATAGATGACGTGGTGTTTGATAAAATTGACCACATCATTTATCTTTACTTCTCTTAAAGGGATAGCTTCCGCCCATTTTGAGAAGTAATCAGTTAGTACTAGTATGAACCGATGTTCACGAGAAGATGGTGGAGTGATGGGACCAATGATATCCATTTCCCATGTCTCGAATGGCCACGTAATCGTGGTTGGATGTAGATACTCTGTAGCCTGATGTATGTAGTTGGCATGCACCTGACAGACATGACATTTCTTTGCATATGTCACTACGTCTGACATCATTGTCGGCCTATAGAAACTCATTCTTTTTATCCGGTCTCCTAATTTAGGCCCCAGTTGGTGAGCACCGCAGACTCCGTCATGTGCTTCTTTGAGTATTTCTTATGCTTCTTGTTGTGATAAGCACCAAAGTAAAACTCCACCTGGTATTTTCCGATACAAGGCATTAAGCTCAGGATTATAATAGAATTTTTCTGTCTCTTTCTTCACTTTGGCACTCTCAGCATACAAAAGGGCGTCTACGAAGTAGTTTTTAACACCCTTGAATGGTTGTTTATCAGCAATCAGAGTATGCACTTCTCCATCTTCATCCACATACTTCATGCATTGGTGTAGGATGGATGGGACGATCATGTTAACATGAATCCATGGTCGCCTTGGAGAAGGTTGTCAGAAGTATCTGCTTCAATTACATAGCAGGTCACTTCACACTTGAGATCTTCGATTTGGCATCTGAGCCTGATCTTACCTAGAGGATGACTGCCATTGGCGTTGAAGCCAAAAATGGCGGTATTAGTTGAAGTCAATCTGTGGGGAGGGATTTCGAAAAACAGCATAAGCCTTCGTGGCATAATGCTCAAGGCAGAACTCGGATCAAGCTGAATTCGACCGACTTCTGTTGAGCCAATATATCCTGTATAGTACAGAGGCCTGTTGTGCTTGATATTTTTCAACTGCATATCCTCTGGTGTGAAAGTGATATAAGGGGAATGCCTCGATACTGAATTGCAGTGCAGGCATGCCTCCTCAACCTCTTCTAGGAGATGGGCCAGGAAAGCTTCAAACTCTGCTAGGGCTTCTCTTAGTGCATCTCTTGTAGATTTGGACAAGCGCAATAACTCATATAGAGTTATTCTTGCCGGTATATTTGCCAGTTGCGCCATAACATCAAATTGAAAAGAAGAGCTTTACTCTTCAGAAGCATCTTTCCGTATGGCCTGATTGTATCTGAGTTCTTTCTACTTTCCTTTGTCGGGAGTCTGCCTGGTGGTCCCCTCACTGGCCTCCTCTGTTGATTTAGAAGAGCCAACTTCTATGTTTGCATGGTCCTTCAAATATTGTCTCCCAGACCTGGTTCCTGAAAGTGGTGCGGGTTCATTATCCACTGCTAGAGCAGTCATCTCTGATTCAGAATCTATTAATAGAGGTATGTCATTTGTATCCTTTTCAATTGTTGTCGAAACAGCATTGCACATGTGTTGTCTTCCTCTTGTTTTGAGCTTTCTTCTTGGGGCCCACGGTCGTCCATTGTTCATATTTGTGAAGGTCCGGATGTACCCAAAGGATCTCTTGCTTCTCTGTTGTGAAAGGAGTTAACCCCTTCTTCTACTAGTTATGGGAGTTTAAATTAACCACCCTGAGCTCATCTTTCAGAATAGGCATGAGTCCAAGTGGTACCTCTAGACCACCCACTATAAATGTAGCCAAGTTACCTGTAACTCTTTTTTGTTCGGTTTTGAGCTGAACTGTTCCAGCATCGATCAACGCCTGAATTTTGTCTTTCAGAATAAAATAATTTTTAGTAGGGTGACCTATGATCCAATGGTATAAATAGTAGTTTGGATCGTTAGTCTTCCCAACCTCTTCAAGCCTCTTACTCTCCAGCAACTTGAGAATGTTGTGTTTGGTGAGAAAATTAAACATGGTAACAGTATACTCATCCTTAAATGAATACAGTTTTTGAGACATGGGCGGTCTCGCTGTGTTACTTTTAACTGGCCCTTCTTTCAGCTTGGGTGTGTTTTCTACCGCCGTTATGTCTTTTCCTTTGAAATGGGAGAAATAGAATGGAGGTTTATTTGTAGTGCCTCTTCTTGTGGATTGCTGCTCTTCGAGGCGTCGAAATATATTTTCGGCCTGTTCACCTTGCTTGAGTAGGTCTTTCCATGACTTGGATTCATCCGAACCCATTTTGACCAGAATATCGATCAGTAAGTTATATCTGCAAGTTTCTACAAGAGTTTCTTGTGCCATGCCATGTGGACATCACACAAAAAGCTCTCGAAACTGCTTGATGAAGGCTTTCACTGTCTCACCTTCTCCTTGCTTCGCTGCTAGCAAGGATGGCACAAAAACCTCAGTATCATCTTCAAAGAATCGGGCCAAGAACTAACGTTCTACATCGAACCATGATTTAATTGTCCCCTGGGGTAATTGCATGAACCAGGTAAATGCAGGCCCTTGTAAGGTGCTTGCAAATATCTTAGTCAGAGTTGGATCATTTCCCATCATGTGACCTGTCTGTGACAGGAAGTAGAATATGTGCTATTGTGGCGAGCCTTTACCGTCGAATGACTGAAGGTTCAATGGTTTATAGTTTATAGGGTAGGGTACAGTTTTCCATTCTATGGGATAGGGACGAATTATCCCTACTTTTGTAACTTTTTACGATGAAGAAGAGCTTGTACCTTGTTCTCCATCTTTTCTATTTTTTCTGCATGAGGGTTGATGATAACCTTCACTTTTTCTTTCTCTCCTGAATGAGGAGGTAGTTCTTCATGCTCGTCTTCGCTATCTTCATCTATATAGACAGGTTGTTTTCCTTGCCAGTCGGAAGTGGAAGACGAGGATTGGCCCTTCTTCGTTTGAGCCAATAACTTAGTTAAGAGTTATTTCATTTCTTCCATTGTCTCCTCTTGCTGTTTGAGATATTGTTTTTGTCTCTCAAGCCTTCTAGAAACTTCTTCTGGAATGTCGGCAACGTTCACCGTTGCCGCCGAATCTCTATTTGAATCTGAATAAGACGAAGACACAATAGCAGAATGTTTGTCTTCCTCCTCATTGGATCCTCCAGCCAGCTTTTTATAATTTGATGGTATAGCAGCTCCTCTCCTGGCCCGAGTGTGTCGATGCACGCCCTCTAGCTTGACAAACACTCCTTTTAACCTTGGAGTGAATTCCTTATCTGAAGAGTCACTTTCGGCAACCTCTTTGCCCTTGCTAACCATATGGGATGAGGCAGTAGGCAAATCGGTCCCGGAGTATATTTTTTCACCGTCCGTATTCTTTTCCGCTCGGTAATCCGCTAAAAAATGGATGGTCTTGATTTGTATTTACAATTTGACAGAACGTCTGGAATCAACTGTTCACATTCGTAGTGAGGAGTGGGTTGGGAGGCGCTCTTCTTTCGAGTGAGATATTCCCTTAAATCTTGAGATTTATTCTCATTTATATTTGCAATCTGACATCTCTTGCATCGCAAGCTCCGTTCTTAATACTAGTTAGCTTGTAAAATTCTAGGGCCAAGCACTTTTCCAGCATCGGAACTATTTCCAATTCTTTTATAGAATCTTCTAGAGTGCATGCTGGCCTGCGTAGTTGTGTAGGCCTCATGCGCCTCTGAATTATACTTCAGGAGATGTTCGTGAGTTTTATCAGCAATATTTTCATCATTTGAAGAGTGCGTCCAGAAGAGCACATTAGCACATCTTTATATGTATTTGTAGAGAAACAAGAGGGAATACATAACAAGGTGACCAAAAAATTTGGTGTGCGATGTGTGCTCACCATATGTGTGCCTGAAGAGACACGGGCAAGCGCAATTGCACACAATGGAGGCTGAAAGTCAAATTCACTGGATATAACTCGCAGTTGCTCTTGCGGAGTGAAACCTGCGGGATGCAACCTACGATTGCATCTGTGGGATGCAACCCACGGTTGCAACTGCAGATTTGAATTACAAAATTTTTGAGATCACAAGAATAGGAAAAATTGATGTATTCCCATTTTTTAATTGTAGGTTTGGTAGCGATAGAGCCTCGCTAACGCACTCTATTGACGGTCCGACCGAGAAAAAGAGGATCAGCTCTCTTTTCTGCAAACTCTGGAAGGAAACCTGCTAAACTATTTTATGGATTCTCCCCAAACTGTCCAAAAGTCCCCTTTTCTAAACTCCGCTCCCATTTTTTATAGATTGAGGAGACTTCAAATCTAGCTCAAATCCCGGTGGAATTAATTTCTAAAAATCCGGATCGAAAACCTGATCGAAGCATGGGAACGGGGTGGCACCCATGGGAGCAACCCGCGGGTTGGCACTACTCCCGCGGGTGGGCACCCGGGGGTGCCCACCCATAGGAGAGCTCTTGCAAGTAGGCACCCACGGGAGCACTCCCGCGGGTGCATCCGTGGCTCACCCCTTTTTTTTTTAATGTATCTACAATAACACCCATCCTACACCCAAATCAGGTTATTTAATCAAGTAATCGTGATTAAGAAAATTTGTGGGATTTATTAATTTAGATTTATTCTTATCTAACAATTAAGATAAGAATCTATTTGATTCTCTTTTACCAATAAAATTCTAAATTGACTAGATATTGGATCTAAAGAGAAACCCAATTCAAATCCTAGTTGAGATATAAAATATATTAGTCTAATTAATGCAGGATTCAACTCTCATCCAATTAATTAGATGTAATTTAATTCCTATACCTATTAGGATTCGGATTAAAATTCAGTTCCTATATCTTTTAGGATTCCTATTAAAATTTGATTTCCATATCTTTTAGGATTTCTATTTAGATTTGGGTTCACAACTTTTGGGATTCTATCTTTAATTAGGATAGTGAATCCGATTAGAATTCATATTAGACTTTCCTACTATGAGTAGGAATAAGAATCTTAATTTCTTATAAATAGGCCCCTCAAGCCCACTTTTCGTAAACAAAAAAAAAAGAGAAGAGAGCAAATATGGGAGATAATAAGAGAAATAGAGAAAGAAAAATAATAGGGTTCAATCAAAAAGAGTTTTTGAAAACCTTAGAGATTTTCTCGCTTAGGCCAAAGACTTCATCCAAAATCAAGGTTAAGGTGAGTCCTTTGATTCACTATAAACATGTTAATAATTATATTTTATTTTAATGTGAGTTTTATAACTTACTATAACATGCTACTACTTATATTATATCTTAAAGTGAGTCCAACTCACTCAAATATATACTATTAATTATACTTTATTTTCTATGTTCTCTGTTTTATTTTATTAAAGATTTAATTATATACGTGAAAACTTAATAAATACCGAATAAGACATGATAAGATATGATTGATATAATATGTGATATGTGATAAAATATTAATTACTGAACTGTTACATTATTTCTTAATATTACTACTACTGTTACTGAATAATGAATTTTATTAATGATCACAAATCTATTAATAAACTGAATTTACTGAATTGAACAACTGATACTAAAATAACTATGAAATTGACATATACTGAGTTTATTGGAGAAATTGAGGATCCATATAATCTAATGGCTGAACGTAATTGCGACACTATTTTCCATTTTTGGGAGGATCGGGATAGGCTCCGATCTAAACTGCCACTGTTTCTAATACAGGAGGATCGGGATAGGTTCCGATCAAAACTGCTACTATTTTTCTTTTAGGAGGATCGGGATAGGCTCTGATCAACTTACTATTACGTATTTTCGGGGTACACGGGGATGCGTTCAGACTAGCTAAGTTCATATTTTCCTAAATTTCTAAATACCATAATTAAAAATATTAATTAAAAGATTAATGATAAATCACCTAATATGTTAAGATTTGAGATTTCTTACTTATTTTAATTGTACTGACTTTTTTGTATTGCCGAGATATTTTCGTTTCATATGCTTCTATAATATATTTTTAGATTGCTTTACTGACTATCCTGGTTATGAATGGCCAGATGCAGATTATTACTTAGAAGTAGACTTGTCAGAGACAAAATATCATACAATATATTTTTAAAAGCAGGCGAAGCTACAAGATTGACTGCCTTTCTAGTTTATTATTTTCTTATTGAATATTATGTGAGGAGAAAAATATTATTATTACGTTCCAGCTTTTCACACTACGGAAAGTGAGGCGTTACAAATGGTATCAGAGCCTAAGCTCTTTAAATATGTTCAAGTGATTTGAACATATTTAGATATCATTACAGTCAACAGACTCAAAATCGGTTTAATTTAGATCGTTTTGGATTAAATATTGTTATATATATAAATATGATTTCTCTATATAAATTATTTACTTTATTATTATTATCCAAATAATGTGATTTTACCCTATAAATAATGTTTTAAATGTTAAATTGAATATAAGTACAAGGAGTAGGGATATCCTTTCTAGTTAAATATTTAAAATTGATCCAATAGAAGTTCCAAGAGAAAGATATCTAGTAGTGATTCCAATATCTATTGAATAAGGTATAATCCACTTTTCTATCCTATAGGTTTTAAGAAATTTTGAGGATGAAATTTAAACTTAAGGGGTTAGAATATAACACCCACTTTTTTCATGTCATATTTTCAAATTTGTTTTAAAAACATATTTTGATCATATAACACCCATCCTATAACACCCACTTTTTTCATGTCTTATTTTCAAATTTGTTTAAAAAACATATTTTGATCATATAACAACCATCCTACACCCAAATCAGGTTATTTAATCAAGTAATCGTGATTAAGAAAATTAGTAGGATTTATTAATTTAGATTTATTCTTATCTAACAATTAAGATAAGAATCTATTTGAGTCTCTTTTACCAACAGGATTCTAAATTGACTAGATATTGGATCTAAAGAGAAACCCAATTCAAAACCTAGTTGAGATATAAAATATATTAGTCTAATTAATGCAGGATTCAACTCTCATCCAATTAATTAGATGTAATTTAATTCCTATACCTATTAGGATTCAGATTCAAATTTGTTTCCTATATCTTTTAGGATTCCTATTAAAATTTGATTTCCATATCTTTTTGGGTTCCTATTTAAATTTGAGTTCACAACTTTTGGGACTCCATATTTAATTAGGATAGTGAATCCGATTAGAATTCATATTAGACGTTCCTATTATGAGTAAGAATAGGATTCTTAATTTCCTTATAAATATGCCCTTCAAGCCCACTTTTCCTAAACAAAAAAAAAAGTAAGAGAACAAAATATGAGAGATAAGAAGAAAAATAGGAAAAGAAAAATAATAGGGTTCAATCAAGAAGAGTTTTTGAGAACCTTAGAAGATTTCCTCGCTTAGGCCAAAAACTTCATCCAAAATCAAGGCCAAGGTGAGTTTTTTGACTCACTATAAATATGCTAATGATTATATTTTATTTTAATGTGAGTTTTATAACTCACTATAACATGCTACTGCTTAAATTTTATTTTAAAGTGAGTCCAACTCACTCAAAAACATGCTATTAATTATACTTTATTTTCTATTTTCTCTGTTTTATTTTATTAAAGATTTAATTATATACATGAAAACTTAATGAATACCAACAAGACATGATAAAACATGAATGCTATAATATGTGATATGTGATAGAATATTAATTACTGAACTGTTACATTATTTCTTAATGTTACAACTACTATTACTGAATACTGAATTTTATTAATGATCACAAATTCATATAATAAACTGAATTTACTGAACTGAACAACTGACACTGAAATAAATATGAAATTAACATACACTGAGTTTATGGGAGAAATTGAGGATCCATATGATCTAATGGCTGAACATAACTGCACCACTATTTTTCATTTTTTGGAGGATCGGGATAGGCTACGATCTAAACTGTCACTGTTTTCCATACGGGAGGATCGGGATAGGTTCTAATCAAAACTGCTACTGTTTTCTTTTTAGGAGGATCGGGATAGGCTCTGATCAACTTACTATTACGTTTTTTCGGGATACACGGGGATGCGTTCAAACTAACCAAGTTCATATTTTCCTAAATTTCTAAATACCGTAATTAAAAAATATTAATTAAAAGATTAATGATAAATCACCTAATATGTTAAGATTTGAGATTTCTAACTTATTTTAATTGTACTGACTTTTTTGTATTGCCGAGATATTTTCGTTTCATATGCTTCTATAATATATTTTTAGATTGTTTTACTGACGATCCTGATATACATGGCCAGATACAGATTATTACTTAGAGGTAGACTTGTCAGAGACAGAACATTATGCAATATATTTTTAGAAGCAGACGAAGCTACAAGATTGACGGCTTTTCTAGTTTATTATTTTCTTATTGAATATTACGTAAGGAGAAAAAATATTATTATTTTAAATAAAAAATTTTGTTTATTTTTATATTTTGCCTATATTTTCACTATAATATGACAGTAATATTTACTGAGACTTGTCGAGTTATCATTCGACGTCGAACGTTCCAACTTTCCACACTACGGAAAGTGAGGCATTATAAATGGTATCAGAGCCCAGGCTCTTTAAATATGTTCAAGTGATTTGAACATATTTAGATATCATTACTGTCAACAGACTTGAAATCGATTTAATTTTGTTAGATCGTTTTGGATTAAATATTGTTATATATATAAATATGATTTTTCTATATAAATTATTTACTTTATTATTATTATTATTATTATTATTATTATTATTATTATTATTATTATTATTATTATTATCAAAATAATGTGATTTTACCCTATAAATAATGTTTTAAATGTTAAATTGAATATAAGTATAAGGAGTAGGGATATCCTTTCTAGTTAAATATTTAAAATTGATCCAATAGAAGTTCTAAGAGAAAGGTATCTAGGAGTGATTCCTATATCTTTTGAGTAAGGAATAATCCACTTTTCCATCCTATAGGTTTTAAGAAATTTCGAGGACGAAATTTAAACTTAAGGGGGTAGAATATAACACCCACTTTTCTCACATCATATTTTCAAATTTTATAATTTATTAAATATAATATTTTGTTTAAAAACATATTTTGATCGTATAACACCCACCCTACACCCAAATCAGGTTATTTAATCAAGTAAACGTGATTAAGAAAATTAGTAGGATTTATTAATTTAGATTTATTATTATCTAACAATTAAGATAAGAATCTATTTGATTCTCTTTTACCAATAGGATTCTAAATTGACTAGATATTGGATCTAAAGGGAAACCCAAGTCAAATCCTAGTTGAGATATAAAATATATTAGTCTAATTAATGCAGGATTCAACTCTCATCCAATTAATTAGATGTAATTTAATTCCTATACCTATTAGGATTCGGATTCAAATTTGTTCCTATATCTTTTAGGATTCCTATTAAAATTTGATTTCCATATCTTTTTACATTCCTATTTAAATTTGGATTCACAACTTTTGGGATTCCATATTTAATTAGGATAGTGAATCCGAGTAGAACTCATATTAGATTTTCCTATTATGAGTAGGAATAGGATTCTTAATTTCGTATAAATAGGCCCCTCAAGCCCACTTTTTCTAAACAAAAAAAAAGTAAGAGAGCAAAATATGGGAGATAAGAAGAGAAATAGAAAAAGAAAGATAACAGGGTTCAATCAAGAAGAGTTTTTGAGAACCTTGGAAGATTTCCTCACTTAGGCCAAAGACTTCATCCGAAATCAAGGCCGAGGTGAGTCCTTTGACTTACTATAAATATGTTAATAATTATATTTTATTTTAATGTGAGTTTTATAACTCACTATAATATGTTACTGTTTATATTTTATTTTAAAGTGAGCCCAACTCACTCAAAGACATGCTATTAATTATACTTTATTTTCTATGTTCTCTGCTTTATTTTCTTAAAGATTTAATTATATAAGTGAAAACTTAATGAATACCAAACAAGACATGATAGAACATGATTGTTATAATATGTGATATGTGATAGAATATTAATTACTGAAATGTTACATTATTTCTTAATGTTACTACTAATATTACTGAATACTGAATTTTAATAATGATCACAAATTCATATAATGAACTGAACAACTGACACTGAAATTGATATGAAATTGACATACACTGGATTTTTGGGAGAAATTGAGGATCCATATAATGGATGAATGTAACTGCACCACTATTTTTTATTTTTGGGAGGATCGGGATAGGTTCCGATCAAAACTGTCACTATTTTTCATACGAGATGATGGGGATAGGCTCCGATCAAAACTATCATTGTTTCCCTTTTGGGAGGATCGGGATAGGCTCCGATCAACTTACTGTTCTATTTTTTCGAGGGTACACGAAAATGCGTTCAGACCAGTCAAGTTCATATTTTCCTAAATTTCTAAATACTGTAATTAAAAAAATATTAACTGAAAGATTAATGATAAACCACCTAATATGTTAAGATTTGAGATTTCTTACTTATTTTAATTGTACTGACTTTTTTGTATTACCGAGATATTTTCGTTTCATATGTTTCTATAATATATTTTTGGATCGCTTTACTGACGATCCTGCTTATAAATGATCAGATGCAAATTATTACTTAGAGGTAGACTCACCAGAGACAGAACATAATACAATATATTTTTAGAAGCTGGCGAAGTTATAAGATTAATAGCCTTTCTAGTTTATCATTTTCTTATTGAATATTATATAAGGAGGAAAAAATATTATTGTTTTAAATAAAAAATTTATTGTTTATTTTATATTTTGCCCATATTTTCGCTGTAATATGACTGTAATATTTATTAAGGCTTATCGAGTTATCATTCGACGCCGAATGTTCCAACTTTCCACATTACAAAAAGTGGGGCGTTACAGCAACGAACCCATATTTGTGATACCCCTAAAATCAACTGCATCTATATTGGGAAAGAACTGGAAGAATCTATAGGCATTGTGCTGATCTATAGCCGTCTCGCTTTCACTATGTATTGGTGTTTCCACCTCCTTCCTTCAAATTGACAAAGAGCGTTAAGACCCTCCTTGTCAGTATCAGCCTCGTCATTCATCAATCCTTCATAGTGGGTTACAAACCATACCATCAAATAGGCATACGAGATCTCAACTCAAGGGCATTGCTTCTACCCTCCAATAAAATACTGCAGAAAGCCCTCAATCCTCCGTGGATTCTATAGATCATGGCCGAGAGAATGTCCAAGGATCACCCGCTAGCTAGCAAAATGGTGGGATAAATATTCTTCAAAGTCAGACATTTCCTAAGCACAAAAGGAACTACACACTCTTTTAGCCATAAAACAAGTAGCTGTTAAAACCGCACCAGGCATCAAGCCAACGTTGGTCCAATGTTGATAGCTAAGAGGGTTAGTACCAGTGGTAATACCTTCCTCATCTTCGTCAAGCACTCTCTTAGGAACGGTAAATTGTTCCAAACATTTCTTCAGTTCCTTGACTAGGGGTGGACCATTGACAGCAATTGGCCTCCGTCCATTAAGGTTGGTAAAGAAATATTCGGCCCATTTCTTGTGCCAAACAAAAACTCTTTTTAACCCTATCATGTCGATACTAATGTGGCAATGGCAAACCAATTCTCACAACATCATATGGACTGAAGAGTTCTGGCCCTTAAGCCCCTTCAGGTCTTGCGATGTTAGAAAATATTCTTCATAAGGATGATCTCTCATCAGCAGCCCGAGCCCAATGCCAAACTCGCCATTAGGTGTGAAGAAAGCACCAAAAAATGGAGTATAAAGTAAAGAACTGTGTAGGGTTATTGCTGATTCCCTATTGGGTAGCCTGTATAGCTCGGTACAAACCTAGCTCGTGCAACCTAGTTGCGTACTTATCCAAAATAAAGCCAGTAAGGCGCCACCACCAATAGGTTTTACTGGAGTTAATCCACCCGTGCAGAAATTCTGCTTCCGAGTAGTTACTCCTTGGTTTGGTTAGTTCATGTTTTAAACTTCCATCATCACCGGTTCCTCAGTCACTGGTATATCTCGAGTAATTACTCCTGGAAGTAAACCCATCATCTTAGTCAAGAGACCACTATGAACAAAGTCACACCCCCTTTGGCAAGCCGTCCAACTGGAAGGAAATCCTGCCTCAGTGTATAGCTCGGTACAAACCTAGCTCATGCAACTTGCGCACGTACTTATCCCAAATAAAGCCAGTAAAGCACGCCCACCAGTCAATTTTACTGAGTTAATTCAGTTGGTTGTGCAGAAATTCGCTGCTAGGTAGTTACTCCTTGATCTGGTTAGTTCGTTCTTGAAACTTTTAATTATCATCAGTTCCTCGGTCACCGGTATATCTCTAGTAATTACTCCTGAAAATAAACCCATCATCTTAGTCAAGGGACTACTCTAAATGAAGTCACACGGCCCTTTTGATGAATCGTCCAACCAGGAGGGAATCTTGCCTTGATGTAAGATCCCATTTCATCAGCCAATTTTCTATACAAGTCCTGAAGTATAACAAATAGTGATGGTGTTCTAAGAGAGGAAGAGCATATAGTACCCTTTCCCAGTTATAATACAAGGAATTGGCTCAATACCCTGAATATCCTCAAATTTAACTGCGTCACCGAAGATAAACTGGGGATTACGTAGTTTTCCTCTATCAAAACCAACAAAATTAATGGTATGATGATCTGGCATAGAGTCTTGGGATCACCTTACTGAATCAAGTTGATCCTATCTGCATTATTGGGGGCTTTATATAAAGATATATCCCCTTCAAATTGTAATCTAGCACTGCTGCTCGAGCCAGCAGCAGCTACAACAGGTCGCTAAGCCAAAAAAGTTTCCCCAACTTGGCGAACTGCAAAAAACAAATGACTCACAGTGATGGTAAAAAGAAGAAAAAAATAAAAATATATCCCAATCAGTCACAGGGCTATCATCGACAGTAAAATAGGAAAAGAAAATTCCAGCAATGGTTTCAAGATTGAGTAGCCACTGCTAGATCAAAACATCTATTATTGGTCCTGAGGTGGACCCAAATAAAATTGATTCAAAAAATTGATATTAACAAAAGTAAATAAAACTCTTACCAGTAAAAGGTGGAGGAGGTGTGACCATCCGCATATTAATCACTTTCTTGCCCTTAAAGATTCTTTTCGGCGCCATGAAAGCAGAAGACTAAAGTTATTTGAAAATTTTAGAAAGTTGAAGAAGATCGATGGCAAAGAAACTCTAACCCGAAGTAAAGAGAAAATAGAATCGCTGCTAATGGTTCTCATACTTTCTGGATAAGGCTTAAAAGGGTAATCATCTCCATGGTAGCCGAGATGATTGCATTGCATGACAGCTTTTTAAAGATGCGATAGCTATTATTTTTTGTCAAAAGAGAAATGGCAGATCAGAGCGCTTCTTCTCAAACCAATGACAGCGGTTTGAAGGTCGGAGAGGAGATGGGCTCCACCAAACCAAAAATTTAAAAATTCAAAATCTCAATCAAAAATCTTGTAAGAATGGAAAGACATGAGATTCAAAATATTCCGACAGGCAATAAATTCTATACCTTTCAAAAACTTTGAAGGGGGTCTTATAAGATGTAAAATTTGCTCACCACTAAGATAAGACTAGCTGAAGAAAAATGACACATCGTCATACTGAAGCTGGCAAAGATACAAGTCAGAGCAAAAATCATATTTGCCACACAAAAGATCTCAACCCAACTATAAAGAGTTTCAACTCAACTTCACCAAATCGAGAAATTCCAACTTCACCAAATGAAATAACATTCCTTGCCAATAGGACCGGTCAAAGGCCACGAAAGCTCCAAAAGACCAAGTCCACTTCGACAATGAAGACATCTCATCCTAACTAGACTAAAGAAAACAAACACCCAAAATAGTCATTAAAAAAATGACCAAAATCAACTCTAGCAAGTAAGACATTCCAATCTCGCCAACTAAAGGAGTTAGCTCCGCCAACAAAAACATCTCATCCTCATTGGCAAGCAGTTATCAATCGCTCAAGCTATAAAGTCACTTCGATTACATGGATAAAGGGGGGAATGTAAAAATTAATTTCAAAGGGTCATATAGAGAGAGTTCCAATTCAATAAAGATCTTTTACCAGATAGTCAACGGAGGTAAAAAGGCTCGCTTTGATCATATTACCATTGTATCATACTCCCCAGAAATCTTAACTGTAATTCTCTCGATTAGTGAATTAACATCTTGAGTATTGCAATTCCCAAATCTCTAAATAAAATTTTGTTTTGTTTTGATAGTGGCTGTATTATCTGCTAATGTTGCAAATGGCAGAAATAGAGTTCACCCCGTTTTCATGGATTTCTCCCTGAACCGATGAATCTCCCACTACCTCGGACCAACTTTTCTTCCTATTCCGAGGATTTTTATCCTCATCACTTCTCATCCTTTTTTTCAATTTGTTCCTCCCCAACCAACCCCAGCTGAAGTCCATATTGTTGATGATGATTATCGTCTAAGGCCGCCGATCAAATACACGGAGGTGAGTTTCAACACTCATCCCCCTTCAGCTCCTTTCCCTCAGCTCGTTTTTTTTCTTTTCTTTTCTTTTTACTTTTTATTTTATTTATTTTTTTATGCCAGAGGAAGGCCGGAGCACCCGTGTCAGAAATCGCTTACTCTCACCTGCTCTCTGTCTTTTGTCTTCAGTCTTATTGTTTTTTGGACCTTAAACAGCGGGATGTAGCCCTCCGCATTCCATTAAAGAGTAAATAACAGAACAAACGTATTCAGGGTCCACCGATGGAGTGGCCCACAAATAAGCTTACAATGCAAAAATTAAAAAGTACTAACAAGAAAAGAAGCAAAACAAAATAAAACTACAGAGCTCCAGCCAACGAGATATTCTATGATCAGTCCATCCGCTCACATCTCTGGAATAGGTTCCTACTCATCTGGCGAAGTGTCAGCAGCATCATTTTCGAAAGAGCCACTTGATAAGTGAAGTCTCTCCTCATCCAAGGGAACACCTGTCCAAATAATGAAATCATGAATAGTGAGTCTCACGCAATACTCAATAGGATGATAATTATCATTAAATAATCTATTATTTCGCTCTCTCCATATATTCCAGCAAAATACCGCAGAACACTTCTAAGCCTATAGCTATCATTATCCCTCCTATCAAGTCTCCTCCAGATATTTTCATCTAAGGCAATACCGATGTACAATCATAATACCCTAGTACACGCCTCCCATGTACTTTTAGAGAACGAACAATTACATATGATGTGTTTGCCTGACTCCGCGTCCCTCTTGCATAATACACAGATATTGGGGCCACACCAGCCTCTTTTCTGTAATTTTGGCCAGGTCAGGAGAGCATCTTTACAAGTTAGCCAAAAAAATAGTCTGACCTTCTGAGGGCATTTAACTTTCCAAATCCATGCAGTATTTGCAGAGATGATTCCACCGTTTATGAAGTGTCGGTATGTGGCTCTTACCGTGAAATTATCATTCGTCTCCCATCTCCAAATTGGTCTATCCTCTTCTGATAGAGAGGGGGGCTAATTCACTCAAGAACTGTTTAAGCAATCTTATTCTAAGAAAATCCTGTCCAGATAATGCCGTTGAATTCCTTCTCCATCTTGAGCGACCCCAATAATTACAAACCCTGGCGCTTTTATCATTGGCTTTTTTATAAAGATCTGGATATAATGTCTTTAGAGGGAGTTGCGAACACCATCTGTCATGCCAAAAGGCTATTTTGTTCCCCTTTCCCAGTTTGTATTGCGGACTGTGGCAAATTAAATATCTTACGCTTAACATCCCCTTCCAAAAGGCCGATGTATTATGCTTTTTCCTTGCTTCCCTATACAATATGCCTCCCTTCGGGTCATACTTGTTGAGTAATAACTTCTGAAGCGAGCCCTGATTCCTCGTAATTAAATGCCACCACTATTTGATCATCAGGGACATGTTAAAGGTCCTGAGATCAACGACCTCTAAACCTCCCGCCTCTTTTGGTCACACACCTGTCCCCATGGGATTAGGTGATATTTTTTAGATGAGGCATCAACTCCATTCCAAAGAAATCTTTTCCTTATCTGGTCAATTTTCTCTCGCACCCATCTTGGCATTATGAAAAAGGGCATTAAATATAACAGGAGTGAGGGGAGTACTGCGTTGAGCATCACAATCTTCCCACTCAATGACAGGTATTTTCCTTTCCACCCTTTCAACTTTTTCTCAAAGCAATCCAAGAGGGGGAGCCAGTCGTTTGTCGAAGGTTTTTCAGATTTCACCGGTATTCCTAAGTATGTGATCGGAAAATGCTCCTCCTTACAGCGAAATACCTCCCTAATTAGTTGCATAGACAAGTTTCTTGTTCCCAAACAAATCAACGAACTCTTAGCAAAGTTTATTTTTAGTCCCGACCATGCCTCATAACAGCAAAGGGCCCATTTTATTATTGTTAAATTGAGTTAAACATGTTTTCTTATGTTTGTTTTACCTGGAAATTAGATTATATCTGTCATCCAACTTTTTTTTTTATTTCTCATGTATGTTGTAATCTTGCTAACTGATTTAACAGGTCCTAACTGATTTAACAGGTTCTGTTGGTTCAAGATGGGAGACTTTATGGGCGGCATCTCTTCTATGATGTGATGTCAAGAGTTTTAGCACCACAAGAAATTTCAAGGGACCACAAGGGTTTCAGGGAAATGGATTTGTGGTGCAGCCAAGTCAGGTTGGGAATGTTGCTCTTGTTTTATTGCTGTCTAGGCGAGAGCATTATTTTCTGGTGACATTTATATCCTTTTATACTTTTTGATTTCATTATGTTTAAAATGAATACGTGACTTTCTTTGTTTGTCTTTTGCTTCTTCTTTGTGTGCATTGGTGTCAGCAAGCCAATCTTTAATCAAGCTGGAGGCTCATTTATTAGTCGAGTTGAACTCGAGCAAGTTCGCAAGGCACGGAATTGAATACAAAATGTTCTTGAATGTTTTTTTTTTTTTTTTTTTTTTTAAATCCCACTGGCTCTTACAATTGGCCTTTTAATATTGAGCAAAGTACAGTTAGTAGAACATTTGGAGAAGTATATCTTTTGCTATGATTTTGTATTTTATTACATAAGAAACTCATAACTTATACACCTTACCCTTAACATGTCATGATTTTAAGAAATATATATATATATATATATATATATATATATATATATGTTCTCAGCAAAAATCTTGCTTGCTTCTATTGAAATAACTTAATTACAATGAAAGTGAATAAAAAAACAAATGAGAGAATTTATAACTTATCTCTCTCTTTTACAATAAAAAGTAGGCTCTATGCAGCGATGCGATCTATCAAGTAGCTCTTTTTGACGATTTTGACGTGGAAGTCTTTTTTTTTTATGAAAAAGATAACCGGTCCTTGATCTTCTCTACTAGTCTTTGTAAATTCAAAACTCTCACGCATAACTCGAATTTCACAAAAGCTTCGGAAAGATCCTCTAAGACTTCCTCAAGAGGATATTTATAGCCTTGAGTCAATTAAGAGTTTCCAATTGAATAGAATTGGAAATTAGTTGTATTCATCAAGGATTCTAATCAAATATCTTAGTTTTAATTTAAATCTCTTAAATATGATTCTGATTGGACATAATTTGGATATTGAATAAACTCAAATCTCAATCTCAATCAATTAAAATTCTAATGAAAATATGCTCACGCGGAGTTAACGCGGAGCTATAGATTAGCTCCGCGTTTTACTCAAACGCAAGGCTAAAATAGCCAAAACGCGGAGCTACGGAGTTAGCTCCGCGTTCTGCGTGGTTACTTCCTTTCTACTGATTTTTTGCAAATTTTACCACCAACAATATATATATATATATATATATATATATTTGGGATTATTGTAGGTGAGCCGCCAGCTCAGGAAAAGTTACGTGAGCTAGCGGCAAAATTATAATAATCCAATAATTTTTCTTTATAATTACTATCTCTAACTGCTTAATTTCTTTCGGATTAAATTTCATAAATTTTGGAGTTCATTTACCATTTCATCAAGTGCATACAAAATGTTGTATACATTGAAAACCGTTAATTTTGTGTTAATTTGATGGAGAACTAAATCAAAACTAAAACCCAAGAAATTGGATATTAGTGAACCCTAAGGCGTCAAGATCATAATCCAAAAGAATTTTTTTAAAAAAAATTATTGTAAATAGTGAAGCTGTCAGCTCATTTACATATATATATATATATATATATATATATATATATATATATATATATATATATATATATATATATATATATATATCGAGTTCAATCAAGCTCAAGTTTGGCTCGTTTACTAATCGTACGAGCCAAAACTTAGCTGACGCGGAGCCCAACACGAACGGTTTGCGAGCGAATAAGTTCATTTGACAGCCTCTATGCGGGGAATTTCTAGATGGGCACGGTTTTTTTCCTAGTGAGCCCACTTTTTCCTAGTGAGCACACCCTCTCTTTTAAAAAGAGAGGGTTTTCCTAGTGAGCACACCAAAATTCCTAATCTACCCCTCTCTCTCTCATTTCTGTTGCTGCTACTGCTTCTTCTTCTTCTTCTTCTTCTTCTTCTTCTTCTTCTTCTTCTTCTGCTTCTGCTTCTTCTTCTTCTTCTTCTTCTTCCTCTTCATCTTCGTCTTCGTCTTCTTCTTCATCTTCATCTTCATCTTCATGGCAAAAATTAAATATATTCTCATCTTCATCTTCATCTTCATGGCAAAAATTAAATATACAAAGCAGAGGGAGTAATTCAACATAACAAGGTGATAAAAAAGAGAAGAAATAAAAATTGTGCATCCAGAGAATCGAATTTTGGTCAATTCCATGGGAGGGAAGTATGATACCACTACACCAGTTGCACATATTATGAAAATTTAATTTTTTTTTATCTCTCATCCCTCATCCGGGCTAATCAGCCCGGACTTATGCTCCTTGTCCGGGGCTGATAGCCCGGAGAGAGAGGCTTCATCCGGGCTGATTAGTTCGGATCAGACTTCTAGATTTCTGATCAAGAAGGAAGGGTATTTTTTACCCAAAAAAATAATGGCAAAGTGGTAAATAAAACGATCTTTTTAAGTGGGCTAGGAAATATGCTGTGCCCATCTAGAAACTCCCCTCTATGCGTGGCCCTTTCATCTTTGTTTTTTTGTTTTGGGTTTTTGTTCTTTTGTTGTTTGTGTGTGCGCGTTCGGCGCGGGTGGTTGTTGAGAAAATAACAACTAGAAAATCACATAGAAAGTTAAACGAAAAAAAATTGGAGAAATTTTCTGAAGGAAAATGCCTTCTGGCGAGAGATCAAGGGTCGGTTCTTTTGGGTTAGATCATTGTTTTGTTTGCTGAAGAATTGAGAGGGATCCTGTTGGGTTTACAACAGAAACAGGCAATTCAATTTGTCTTTTCTGAGTTGTTTCCTCTCTTAATCTTTATATAGTGATGCAATGAACCTGGTTTGGCTTTTAATAATAGGGCTTGGTAGAGCTTAATGGGGATTTTGGAAGGGATTTCATTCAAAAATGAATCTAAATCATATTCTAGTCAGTTTTAATGAACCAGTTAGGTCATCAACTAGATTTGTTTTAGTTAATTTATTTCTTTAATAGAGGAAGTAATTAAACCTGAAGATGCTGCTTCGTTACTTTATATCATACAAGATTACAAGTTGTACGTAGTTTAGTGTTTTTTTCTTCTTAATGTTGTTTCAATATTTGGATTC
Source organism: Dracaena cambodiana (assembly GCA_036321105.1). Lineage (NCBI taxonomy): Eukaryota > Viridiplantae > Streptophyta > Magnoliopsida > Asparagales > Asparagaceae > Dracaena > Dracaena cambodiana. Next base: position 37,225,745 of record JAYEPQ010000011.1, on the reverse strand, counting down.
CGATTACCTAATCTAAACTACGTCATCTATTCCAAAAAAAAGTCAAAAGCATTGCTACTTGTATTTACTGTTTCTCAATAGTCTTAAAAGAAGTTTTTAAGTAGCTACCACCAATGGCTGATCATGTATCTGATGATCTGAAGCTGTCGAAACCCCCGCTACCAGTAAAAATTACCATCCGAAAACAATAATGAATCCTAGATTTCAAACCTTGGGGAAAACAAAAAAATTAAGTATTTCAATCGTTTGTGTTAATTAGTTGTTAATACATCCTGGTTATGTACTTGATTGATTAGTGGACAATATTAAGGCACCCAATTAGATAAAACTGAGACAAAACGCAAGGTCAGGGTTGAAATTCGTGGTTGAAAAAGATTATGAATGCAAGTGATGATGAGCCTTAATGGATAAACTGAATGCAGTGGGTAGGGTTTCAGCAGCTTTTGAACTCATGAAATTTCTCTAACTAACCTCACTTTGTAAAATTACATTATTATGGCTTTCCTTATGGTCCTGTCACATCCAAGACCCGTTGTTTGCACTAGATAATGGAAAGTCATGGTTTTTCTAGCAGGTCCATGCCTATATGTGAAATTTTTCTCTCTTGTTTTGCTTAGGAAATTTTCAAAGTTTTAAAGCTCATGTTGGCTTCCTATTGCCCCCAAGATTTTGCATTTTTGGTTTAATAATCTTGATCAAGATTCTAAAACCTAGCTTCATGAAAAGTGTTTTGTCCAAGAGCGAGTAGTAAGGACTTGGAAAACTTGACAGGTACGTAGATTACTCGTTTGGTATTCGAGATATTAATACTTTATTATGTGTATACAGAAGCATTAAATGCATAATACAAGCATATCCCTAAAAGGTAATTAAGAAGATTTAGAAAGTATTTAAGTATGTCTCATAAATTCATAGAAATAAAGCCCAACATATACATTTCATGATTACAATATTCTTAAATGATAGATATATAAAAAAACAACATACTTATCTCCAAAAATGAAGTACAATTTTTGTCAGAGAATTTAAGTAGACAAACTGTAAAGGTATTTTAAAAAATGAATAAAATTTATAAGGCAGTTGACAACTAACAAGAAATCTTCAATTGTAAAGTTAATTGTTTAAGGTACTATAAGTATCGATTATTAGAACAAAAGATTAGAAAAAAAAATTCAAAAACAATTTCTGATCTCATCTTTGGATTTTATACAAAATCGACCTATTTTCTAACTCAATTCTCGACTCAATCGATTTGAAAAAAAAAAATTGATTTCAGAATAATTGAACAAAGAAAGAATGAAAGAAAAAAAATATTCAAAATATTGAGAAAAAGAAATAAGGAAAGAAAACAAAAATAGCAATCAAAAGAAAGAAAAATCAATCTTACGTTCTTAGTGAGCTTGCCATGAGGTGTCTACAAGTTGATCGCCTCCATTCCTTATATCGATTTCTAGGGCCATCTGATTTTGCTTTGTTGATTGTGTCAACTTGAAGCCACTTCAAGGATCACCACTTTGATGCAGCTACAGAAACTCGCCATGAGAGAAAGAGAGATTAGTGCTCGATAGAATCACTTATCGATGAATTTTATAACAAAAACGGGAGTTGGGTGTCGCAAAAAAACATTATCTTTTTCATTTTCTTGACCCAATAGAATTCAAGTACTCGCTTAGTAATTCAAATTCAGTGAGTGTAGATGATTAAAAAAAAAAGGTGCCGGAGTGCACCCGCAGGGTGCTACCTGCAGGTGGGGCGCACCTCCAGTTGCCACCCGCGGGAGCATCCCGTGGGATGCAACCACGGGGTTCACCCCGCGGTGCTTCTGTTACGTGGATTTGATCCGAATTTTAGGGGAACAGTTACCACCAATGTCGATGTTTTCTGTTACGTGGATTTGGCTCAGATTTTATTCGAACAGTTACCCCTCGATATATAAAAAAGAGGGTAGAGTCTACTGAAAGAGGGAGGATTTTTCCAGAGTCCAGAGGAACAGAGAATTTCCAGAGAGCGGATGGTTATCAATCGCTCAAGCTATAAAGTCACTTCGATTACAAGGATAAAGGGGGATCGTAAAAATTAATTTCAAAGGGTCATATAGAGAGAGTTCCAGTTCAATAAAAATCTTTTACCAGATAGTCAACAGAGGTAAAAAGAATCGCTTTTATCATATTACCATTGTATCATACTCCCCAGAAATCTAAACTATAATTTTCTCGATTAGTGAATTAACATCTTGAGTATTGCAATTTCCAAATCTCTAAATAAAATTTTGTTTTGTTTTGACAGTGGTTGTATTATCTGCTAATGTTGCAAATGGCAGAAATAGAGTTCACCCCGTTTTCATGGATTTCTCCCTGAACCAGTGAATCTCCCACTACCTCAGTCCAACTTTTCCTCGTATGCTGAGGATTTTTATCCTCATCGCTTCTCATCCGTTTTTTCAGTTTGTTCCTCCCCAACCAACCCCAGTTGAAGTCCATATTGCTGATGATGATTATCGTCTGAGGTCGCCGATGAGGTACACTGAGGCGAGTTTCCACACTCATCCTCCTTCAGCTCCTTCTCCCTCAGCTCGTTTTTTTTCTTTTCTTTTCTTTTCTTTTTCTTTTTTTTTTTTTTATGCCAGAGGAAGGCCGGAGCACTGGTGTCAGAAATCGCTTACACTCACCTCCTCTCTGTCAGTCTTATTGTTAAATTGAGTTAAACATGTTTTCTTATGGTTGTTTTACCTGGAAATTAGATTTTATCTGTCATCCAACTTTTTTTTATTATTTCTCATGTATATTGTAATCTTGCTAACTGATTTAACAAGTTCTAACTGATTTAACAGGTTCTGTTGGTTCAAGATGGGAGACTTTATGGGCGGCATCTCTTCTATGATGTGATGTCAAGAGTTTTAGCACCACAAGAAATTTCAAGGGACCACAAGGGTTTCAGGGAAATGGATTTGTGGTGCAGCTAAGTCAGGTTGGGAATGTTGCCCTTGTTTTATTGCTGTCTAGGCGAGAGCATTATTTTCTGGTGACATTTATATCCTTTTATACTTTTTGATTTCATTATGTTTAAAATGAATAGGTGACCATGCATGCAGCTTGTGATCAACTTGCTTAAACTTTTATGTGCAAATACTGCGTGGCAGCAATGCAATCTAGGAAAGATTTTACAAGATTGTAGTGTCCGTTTCCATTCAGGTTTGCTTGCCCTCCTGGTACTAATTTCTTAAGTTTCTTGTCTGCAAATATCATTATTTTGTTAATTTTTACTTTCAATTCACCTAATCTCACAAAACATTTGTTATGTCCATGCTAAATGGCTGTCTTTATGTTTAAGCTCTCTAGCATTTCATTTTTTCTCTCTATAGTAATCCCATCTAAAGCAGTTTACCGTTGTTTGTAACCATCTTAGCAAATTTATGTGAATTATATTACGTGCTTCCACATTGCTTCTGCTCCAGTAATGCAGACAAAAAGTCCACTCAAACACTGTTGGTATTCCTTGGGGAGTTACGATCCATTTCATTCCATAAATTTAACACATCTGGTTGTTAAGTTGACGTTGTTCTCACTTGTTAAAATTTTTTTTTTTTTTTTTTAGATGAAGTCATGCTGAAGAAAAAGGGACACCGAGGTTTGAAAAATTAGTCAGCACTTCTTCTTGGATTTCACAGGGTCCAGGTTGAGAACCCGCAATATAATAATCGGTCGCACAGTGATTTGGAGTAGAAATCGCGGAGTCGTTCTAAGTTTTGGGTGGCTTTGGCTGATACTAATTAGGTACCGCAGCAGTCGATGGTAGCCAATACACCCTGAAACTTGTTTTGCAGACCAAAGCCAAGGGTTGCTAAATGCTTTTTGAGAACATTTTAATCCGTAAAGAAAACGAACAGAAACAAAGGAATCTATCTATAAAGCACCCCAATCCAGCCTCCTCAGCCTCACCAAATAACAATGACTTTCTTTGTTTGTCTTTTGCTTCTTCTTTGTGTGCATCGGTGTCAGCAAGCCAATCTTTAATCAAGATGGAGGCTCATTTAGTCGAGTTGAACTCGAGCAAGTTCGCAAGGCATTGAATGGGAATTTCTAGATGGGCACTAGATTTTTCCTAGTGAGTCCACTTTTCCTAGTGCGCACATCTTCACTTTTCAAAAACCTTATTTTTTCCTGGTGAGCACACCTATTTCCCCAAATTACCCTCACCATCTCCCTCTCTTTCTCTCACCATCTCCCTCTCTTTCTCTCCCACCGTTCCCAAACCAGAGCCCCTCTCTCTCGCCAGTTTCCCCCTCTCTCTCTCTCGCCGGCTTCCCCCCTCTCTCTCTCGCCGCGCCGACTTCCCCCCTCTCTCGCCGGCTTTCCCTCTCTCTCTCTCTCTCTCGGGTGGGGCCTATATACCCGGCTTCCCCTCTCTCTCGCCGACGCTCGCGGGCTCTCGCCGACCGCCGATGCTCGCGCGCTCTCTCTCTGACGCACTGTCGCCGACGCTCGCGCTCTGGACTTCAGGAGTGCAGGAGGTTTAAGAAGTAAGGTTTTTGCTATTTAAATTTAATCAATTTTTTGTATGGATTATGATTTTAGACTGAGATTGAGTTGTTGTTGTTGTTTATTTTTTTTATTTTGGTGGTTTGTTGGTTTTTTTTTTTTTGTGTTGGATTATGATTTTAGACTGTTTTAGACTGAGATTGAATTTTTTTTTTTTTTTTTTGTGGAGAGTAAATATTGGTGACTGATTGGCAATTAAGTAATCTAATGTCAGAGTGATTCCCTTCTAGTCGAGGTCAAAATCTAAATATTTGGTTTTAGTGATCATTAGTTAAATTCTTCATAGACATTCATGCCTAGTAAATTTTTATAATTTATGCTATCTTAGACAAATTATGTGTATTGGTAATTATTAGTTAAATTTTGCATAAATATTGGTGATCATTATTTGCCGTAGAATTTAGGAAATTATTTTGGTACCATGTGTATTATTTTGTATGTTGGAATTGGCTATCATGTTGGTGATCTTGCTTCAAATTTTGGACAGAACAGTTTATTGAGAACTTTAGAGGCATATTATAATTGTAAATGATACTACAATGTCAAAACTCAAATATATGAATGATATATTGAGAAGTTTAGAGGCATTATGTTTATATAAGTTGTTTATGTTTATTTGAAATAATATGATTGCACATACAATTATTTAGCTTAGATAGCTCAAAAATATTTCGTGTACCGAGATAATAAACGTTATCTTAAAACATTTGTAATTTAGTAATTCATAATTATTTGAATCCTAAATATTTTAGAATTAACTTATCCATTTTCATATGGGATATTTATCATGTGCATGTAAATATGTGTGTAATAATGTTCATATAAAATTTTTGTCATACCCTTGCAGTACTAGTTTCCTATTTTTCTAAATTTAGCATATGGATGTATCCTTATCATACCTGTATCCGTGCTTCAATATATCAATCTACTCCATTTCGTTTGTTGATATTTGGTGGTTTGATGTTGTATATGTTCATTACCATATCATATATCCTGTGTCCTATGGATATCCAATCAGAACTGGAGCATGCATATTGCAGTGACATAAGTTTTGATTGTCACTTTGGATAAGCATTTTACACCCCATTTATAATATATCCTATATATCCTGTTGAATATCCTATATAAGCAGTGATATAAGTTTACAATTCAAGAATCTATAAGATCTTCTAGTAGTCTATGATCTTGTAGCAACAATATATAAGTTTTATAATATTTAAGGTTCTCTATTGCAGTATATAAAACTTGTTGATATGTTGGACCGTTGTTGTTCAACGTGCACCCTATTTATTCTGCTGTTAATATGTTTTGATACCAAGTTCATGAAGATATTGGATCGTTGTTGTTCGACATGCCCTGATACGGTTCTTCAATATATGTAAACCCTCATTTTGTAAACCGTATCAATTTTAGCTAATTTTGCCAAACTTTTATTTTAAAGCTTTGAATTACTTGTGTATATGTTGGATCAATGATGCCAAGTTGTTGATATGTTTGATCATTCTCGTATATGTAGGATCAATGACCCCAAGTTGTTGTTCGACACACCGTATCACTTAAATTAATGAATTACTGTATCCACGATTCGGGTTTACAGAACCGGATCTTTTTAGAGCTATCCGGGACTGTAAACCCGGACAGAGAGAATATGTCCGGGCTGGATAACCTGGATGAGGATATCTCAATTTTAGCCACACCGTCAGGGCTATACAGCCCTGACAGATACTCTGTCTAGCCCGGACAGAGAGTATCTGTCCGGGCTGGACAGCCCGGACAGAGAGTATCTGTCCTGGCTGGATAGTCCGGACGGGGTGCCCAACATTAAAAAATCTGATGAAGGAGGAGATGTGGAAGGGTATTTCCTCTTCTCTATACTAGCCGCTCCTCTATACTAGCCGCTCCTCGATACTCCGTTACATTAAAGAAAGCATTTCCTCCTCTCTCTCTCTTTCTCTCTCGCGTTTAATGCGGGAAAAAAAGAACGCAGGTGGGAAGATGAAGGAGGAGATGTGGAAGGGTATTTTGGACCAAAAAATATAATGGCAAAGTGGTAAAAAAGAAGACTTTTAAAGTGGGCTCACTAGGAAATTTGTTGCGCCCATCTAGAAACTCCCCATTGAATCGAAGACGAAATGTTCTTGAATGGTTTTTTTTTAAATCCCACTGGCTCTTTGATAGAGATCAGAATTTAATTTGGAAATAGATTTGATTTGATTTGATTTGGATCTTATTAGGAGTTTGGATTCAATTAGTATTCTATTTGTTAGAGTTTTCCTATATATGGGTTTGTATGGAGAATTAAAGGAGATGAATAATATTTTGAAAATGTTGAGAAATTTCTGGGTGGATTTCGCTTGAGCAAATTTTTTCTTGTGGATTCGTGGAGAGTGGGCGTGGGTCTGGGTGGATTCCCAAATTCTGTAAGTTTTTTCCCAATCTATCTTTTCTTTCCTAATTCCTCTAAAAAAACCCTAATTCTCAAAACCCTAATCCTAATTTCGCCTCCGTCTTGCGTCAAATTTGGTATCAGAGCCTAGATTTTTTTTTTCCATCACCATCTTCTTCTTCCACATCTCTATTCTCTTTTATTTCAGTTTATTTTTTATTTTGAAAAAAAACAGATCTGAAAATAAAACAGATATGCAAAAAAAAAAAAACAGATCTGAAAAAAAAACTTCTTTTGTCCTATCTTTTTCTCTCCCCAACCTGTTTTTTTTTTCCAACTCAATCCAAACTCCCACCTGAACAACCTCTCCGTCAGACCAAATCCAACCCAAACTCCCCAAGTTTAGCCCCTCTTTTCATTCGGTTCCATCTCCTCTTCCACATATTCTTCATTTCCCTTATCCCCTTATCCGGATCCACCTCTCTCTCTCTTCTCCGGCGAATCCACTGCAATAATAGCTGCATAGTAAGCATAGCAGCACAGCAGTATCAGCAGGAACTGCGATATTAGCTGTAGAACTGCTGCTGGACAGCAGTAGGATAGCAGCAACAGCTGCAAAACAGCAAACCAGTGCAGCAATGAAGGGAAAAGTGGTGATTTGGAGCCCGTTCGGAGTCCAATTCGAGTCAGATTCGAATCGTTGTTTTCCTGGATTTGTTTCCAACAATTGTGGCAGGATTTCAGGGCTCTTCAGCAGGCAAACCAATTTCGAAAAACTCCAAGGGGCCACTGTAAGTGCACGAATTTCTTCGGTATTTGGGTAATCTCTAAACTAACTCATTTTCTTCAGCAAAATTTTGCAATTATTTTGTAGAATTCTACATAAGATTGTTAGTTAGAATTACTAATAATTATTTGCCAACTCATTGCTTGCTGCATACACACATTTTAGGATCCATTTCCTAACATTTTAGAAACTAAAACTTAGAAAATTTTATTTGATCATATAGTGCACGCATATAGAATTTGACTAAGTTTAGGAAATTGCATTGCATACGCTTGTTTTATATGCTTCTTCGTAACGGTAAAATGACCACCCCAAGTTCTAGTAATGTGGATGAAAAGTTAGAAATCATGATGAAGCAATTAAAAACTATCACTGAACAAATGGAATAGTTTAAAATTATTAATAAACGATTGGATGCACTAGAACAACAAATGGAAGAACAAAATAATCAAATTTATAAGAATGAATATAACGAAAGGAATTACAATCAGTATAGAGGACCAAGAGATCAAAATGAAAGGAATAGAGATGAGAGTGTCCATAGAACCATATGTGTTGAAGATGACATCACACGTAAGATAAAAATTGAAGCTCCTACATTCGACGGCACTCACGACCCTAAAGTTTTTAGTGACTAGCTCGCAGACATGGATTACTATTTCGATTGGTATGACATGCCTGAAGAGCGTAAAATACGATTTGCTCGAATGCAACTGATAGGGCCCGCTAGGATACATTGGACATCGGTAGAAAGAGAATGTGATAGATATCTGGATGCGATAGAGACTTGGAATAACATGAAAACTAGACTTAAAGAGAAGTATCTTCCAGTCACATTTAGAAGTCACCTTTTAGATAGGTTACACAGTCTTCGCCAGGGAAGCATAACGGTCCAAGAGTACATGACTCAATTTGATGAATTGACACTTCGGTGTGATTTGCGAGAGGACCGGCACCAGGCGATATCTAGATTTCGTTCTGGACTACGCGCAGACATACAACGAACCATGCATATCCATTCTCGGAATATAAGTTCTCTTTCTCAAGCTTGTCAATTAGCAGAAGATATAGAACACTCTCTCAAATTTTCTACTGACTGCAAGTTGACTCCTAGAGCCGGGGAGCAGTCCAGACGCCCTTCTGAAGATAACAAGCGACCTAATACCCAATTCAACAAAGACTTTAAGGTTTAATGGGTGAGTCATCTAAACAGGGCATGAAAGGCATAGAGTGTTTTAGGTGTCACGAGTATAGCCACAAAGCTTCACAGTGTCCTACTAGAGCTTTACTCGTAGAAGAAAAACATAATGGTGATGATGATGATTTGTGGAAGAAGTATATGAACCAGTAGGAAACACTAGTGAGTCAGACGAGGAAATAGTCATTTCAAATGTGCGCTTAAGCGTCGTTAGGTGTCTTTACACTAAAATGAAAGATAAAAATTGGCGTAGATCTAGCGTTTTCACCACGTACATCACACACGGAGAAAAGAGTTATCGAGTAATGATTGACGGGGGTAGTTGTGTGAATATAATCTCAAGAACAGCTGTTGAGAAAATGGGCCTCAAAGCTGAACCTCATCCACAACTATACAATGTAACATGGGTAGATAAAACTGCTCAATCTATTACTCAACGTTGTCTAGTATCTATCCAGATGTCAAGCTATCAGGACCAGTTTTGATGCGATGTGTTAGATATGACCGCTGCACATATCTTGCTTGGTAGACCATGGTTGTATGACTTAGATGTGATGAGCTTTGGCAAGTCAAATACATATACATTCAAATTTAATGGATAGAAAATTATTTTGAAACCCGCACCGCCTAAGTCTAGTGATGAGAGCCCAAAGAGCGAAAAAGTCATACGCCATGTACATAAAAAGTCTCTTCACTTGGTAAGTTGATCACAGTTCCTCAAGGAGAGTCTAGAGGAGGGACTAGTGTATGCGGTAATTACTTTAAGAGAGTCTTCTAGTCCACCTGTCATTTACCACCTGGAGATTCATCAGATTCTCACTAATTTTCGGGATATCATGCCCTATGAGTTACCTGATGAACTTCCTCCCCTTCGGGACACTCAGCATGCCATTGATTTTGTGCCAGGGTCCAGCTTGCCCAATTTACCTCATTATCAGATGAATCTTGTTGAGCACGCTGAGTTGAGAAGACAGGTCGATGAGTTATTGCGGAAAGGCTTTATTAGAGAGAGTTTGAGTCCTTGTATTGTTCTCGCTCTACTCACACCTAAAAAGGACGATAGCTGGAGGATGTATGTTGACAGTCGCGCCATCAACAGAATTACCGTCAAGTATAGGTTTCCCATTCCTAAACTTGATGACTTATTAGATATGATGGCTGGCTCTCAAATCTTTTCGAAGATAGATCTTCGAAGCGGATATCATCAGATTCGTATCTGTGAAAATAATGAATGAAAAACTCCCTTTAAAATTAAGGACGGATTGTATGAATGGCTGGTCATGCCTTTTGGTTTATCTAACGCACCAAGCACATTTATGAGAGTTATTGTCCAGATATTGCGTCCTTTCTTAGGCAAGTTCGTTGTTGTCTAGTTTGATGACATTCTCGTCTTTAGTCAAACCCAAGAAGAGCATCTTTCTCATTTGATACAGATTTTAAAGACTCTCCGTAAGGAGAAATTATTTGTCAATTTGAAGAAACGTGCGCTCTTAGATTTCTCTGTTCACTTTCTTGAGTTCATCATCTCTAAAGATGGAGTAGCAGCAGACCTTGACAAATTTAAGGCCATAAGAGAATGGCCTACTTCTCGTACGATCCATGAAGCCAGAAGCTTCCATGGTCTGGCCACATTTTATAGGAGGTTTGTTAGGAGATTTAGTACCATTATGGCTCCGATGTCTTAAAAAAGGAGAGTTTCAATGGACTAAATCTGCTACCCATACTTTCGAGGAAATTAAGGAGAAGTTGACCACTGCTCCGGTCCTTCATCTTCCAGGTTTCTCGAAGATTTTTGAGATAGCATGTGACGCATCAGGCGTAGGTATAGGTGGTGTTTTGAGCCAAGAAAATCATCTTATCGCCTTTTTTAGCGAAAAGTTGAATGAGACGAAACAACGCTATGATGTTTATGATTGAGAGTTTTATGCAGTAGTGCAATGTTTGCGTCATTGGCGTCACTATTTCTACCAAAAGAGTTCGTTCTATACTCAGACCATCAAGCTCTACGCTATATAAATTCCCAAAAGAGAGTAGGGTATCGACACATCAAGTGGCTTGAGTTTATTCAAGAGTATAATTTTGTACTCAAAAACTGTGCCAGAACTGAAAATAAAGCCGCTGATGCATTAAGTAGGAAACTTTACACTTTACAAACGATGAGTGCAAAAGTTATCGGATTTGAGCAAATCATTCAAGACTATCCTACTTGTTGGGACTTTGGTGACATCTATTCATCTCTGATACAAGATTCTCCTAGTATAGTAGATGCCTTCACTATTGTTGATAGTTTTTTATTTTGAGGTACCCGTCTATGTATTCCCAATATTTCTTCGCGCGATCATCTGATTTGGAAAATGCATGCGGGAGGGATCGTTGGTCATTTCGGTCAAGATAAAACTATCATTCTTGTAAAAGATCGATTTTATTGGCCTAGTATTAAACGTGATGTTGCGCGAGTTGTGTTGCATTGTCAAGTTTGTCAGGTAGCTAAGGGTAAGAAGCAGAATACAAGACTCTACACACCATTACCCATACCCTTTGCACCTTGGGAGCATCTTAGCATAGATTTCATTTTAGGACTCTGATGTGAACCCCCGTAGAAAAAAAGGAGAAAATCTAAGAAAGTTCTCGATCAGGTTTGGATGGGAGACCTCGACCCGTTGCTTCAACAAAAATAAGAATCTCGGTATAATTAACCTCAACCCGTTATTTAATGCGAAGTAAGAACCTTGGTATAAGAAAGACGCCACAAACAGTAGTGGAAAACCGTTTGATAAGTCGATGATGAACGCCACGGAAGAATTTCGATAAGTTTGAATAGTCCTTCAAAGAGCCAAAGAGAATAAACTCACAAATTATCTGTAAACTGTCTCTCTTCTATTCCATTAGGCGCCTTTTTATAGCCTAAAAAAAATATAAGGAAAGTTTCCTACAAGAAAAGTTAAAGAAATAGAAACAAAATAAAAAGAAACAATCAGCCCCTTAATTTGGCTGATCAATACAAGGAAAGTTTAAGAAATAGAAACAAAACAAAAAGAAACAATCAGTCCCTTAATTTGCTGATCAATACAAGGAAAGTTCTAGAAATAAAATAAAAGGAAACAATCAATTTTGACCAAATTCTTCTACTAGTTGAATCATATTGATGCATCGTTGTTGAACTCGTGAACCATCCTCAATGGGCCTCCACGAATTTGCTTGAGCCCAAACCTCTTGAATCAGCCCGTTAAGTGCATCTTTGAACTTCTTTCCTTGTGCTCTTGTAACCGGCCCAGTTGGAATTTGAACTGACTCCTTTGTAATCAAGCCATTATTTGCATCATTCCACTCCTCTTGAAAAAGATTTGCCCTCAAATCATCACCTATATCAAAATGACTTAAATCAGTAACATTGAAAGTAGCACTAACATTGTACTCACTGGGCAAATCTAGCTTGTAAGTGTTGTCATTGATGCGCTCTAGAACTTGGAAAGGACCATCCCCTCTTGGAAGTAGTTTGGAATGTCTTTGCGGCGGAAATCTTTCTATTCTCATATGCAACCATACCCAATTTTCGGGTTCAAAAACAAGCTTGTGACGCCCCTTGTTGGCTTGTTTTGCATACTGCTCCGTTCTTCTCTCAATATTGAGCCTTGCCTTCTCATGTATCTGCTAAACAAAATCAACCTTTTTCTTTCCATCAAAATTAACACGCTCAGAAACAGGTGATGAATAACATATATTGTATTTTTCCTCTCATACTTTATCTATTTTTGTATATAAATAAATACTACTCGGGTATTTTTAGTGTCTTTTGCAGGTAATCCGAATTATACAAGGAGAAGGCATGAAATCAGAGTCGGAGTCGGAAATCAGAGTCCGAAAAGTTACTAAAGTGGGTAAGACTACGAGAATATGATTCTGTAGAGACTTAAAGTCGAATACAGTAAGGAATATTTAATCTAGAAGATAGGATTTACATGTGTACAAAATTTAATGAATTTATCTCAAATTAGAGCCGCTATTTAGCGGTATTTACCGCTATTTGGCGGTCCAATTTAGGTCGAATACGCCGGAATTTTTTCTATGGCTTCTTTGTAGTTTGTTTCACTTTTCAGTTCTGCTAGAAATAGGGTTTGGTTTCCGAAGCCTATTTAAAGACCGACCCTTGTATTGTGACGGGAACCTGGAATTTTTGTATTCGATTTTTCTCTTCAATAAAGTTGGAATTTTTACTGATGGTCGACGGCCACAACACCGTGTCCAGAGGTAACCCATTGTTTTGAGATTCTTATTTTCTTTCTGCATAGATTTGATTGCATTCAATTTAGGGTTTATTGCTTTCTAGATTAGGGTTTATCGCTTTCTAGATTAGGGTTTATCATTGTATGAATTAAAATTTGATCTTCCTTAGCAAAAATCATGAGTAGCTAATTAGATCAGCACTAGGATGTAGATGAAGCTAAGATCCACCATGCAATTATTTTCTAATATTTTTCTTCTTAAATAAAATTAATAAAGCCATGATTTTTCAAATGAAAGATTAAAATATAAGTACCCGAAGTTTAGAACTTTGATAGGTTATACTTGAATTAGGATTCTTGATAATCTATGCTTAGTTAGGGATTGGGGTTACTGGTTTTGTCTTTTTATTTGAATTATCTAAATTAATTAGTTTATTTTTATATGAAGTAGCATATTTTGATGAGCTATACTTGCACAACACTTGATAGCTCATGCTTAGGGCACTTTAAGTAAAAATTAAACTAAAAAGATTGAATTTTTATGATAGAACAAAATAGTAGAAGTAAGAACATGGTTGGAAATTAGTGGATTCTATATCCTAGGCTACTTAGATTAATCCGACCTCAATCTAGAACCTTTGATTAGTCCGTTGAACTATAGAGAAAGTAAGAACGCAGAAACACCCTAGATCCTTGTGAGACGACCTGTACAGCGCTACAACGATACTGTGCGCTTGCAGTAAATATAACACATCAAGTTTTTGGCGCCGTTGCCGGGGATCGACGGTGTTTTTCTTGCTTTTTCTAGTATTTTACGGGTTAACGGTGTGTGTGAGTGTGCAGGAAATAGTAATTGCAGAGATAGGAAAATTTAAAGGATTGGAAGAGCCTCTTAACCAAGCAGAAAAAAGCTCAAAGTCAAATTCATCAGTCTAGCCGCTATTCAGCGGCTAGAACCGCTATTTAGCGGTGAAACAGGAACGTTCTGAACCTGAATTTTCTCTGTTTCTGTAGTTTTTCTTCCTGATTCTGTAGAAAAGTTTAAAAAAATAATAAAAAAATTAGGAACAGTATAATTAACATTTTTATTTGATCATATCTATTCACCCGTTTTATCTCTCCACCATACCCCACTTCTTGCATTAGTTTAGGAAGTTCACGCATACACTCACGGTCGCTGGTTCATGCCACATTGGACTCGTGATCAATTTGGTCGACTTGTAAGATCAGATTTGTTCATGGGAGACAAGATGGACCAGCCGATCCCGATCCTTCAGGATCGATGTTACCCGTTGCGTACATCATTACCATCATGCATCAAACTTCCACACGTAGCGGGTAATCACTATGAATTAAAACCACAGTACATTAGTATGCTTCCCAAATTCACTGGTTCTGATTCAGAAGATGCGTATCTCTTTATTAGTGAATTTCAAGAAGTATGCGTAATGATAAAACTGCAAAACTTATCGGAGGACGCAGTTAAGCTCCGCTTCATCCCTTTTGCACTTAAGGATAATGCCAAGAAGTGGTTGTACAGTATGCCTTCTGATTCAATCACTACTTGGGATGAATTCGTTACAGTGTTTCTCAAGAAATATTATCCCACGCACAAGACGGCAAGAATCAGAAATCAAATTAATCAATTCCGTCAAGTGTCGGGAGAACCTTTCTGGAAATACTTAGAACGGTTCAAGGATTTATTAGCTCAGTGCCCCCACCATGCGATAGAAAAGTGGCGGTTGTGTCAAATCATATACGAAGGACTTGAGTACACATCCAAAACTCTTCTGGAATCCATGTGTCAAGGGGAGTTTATGAAGAAAAACGAGGATGAAGCATGGGACTTTCTTGAGGACTTATCATGGAAGATTATGCAATAGGAGAGTTCCACTGAGAAGCCCAGTATATCAACTTCTGCTCATAAGAGTGGGATCCATAGCGTCGACAGCTCTATAGCTGCTGAAGCAAAGATCGCAGCCCTTATGAGAAGAATTGAGGCACTGGAGACTCCTAGTACTCAGTCTCCACCAGTGGGTCAAGTGAATCAACTCCAAAGTCCCACATGCTTTAATTGCGGAACTCCCAATCACGTTATGGAGGAGTGTCCATTGTTAATGAATTCCATGGGTCGCACACTTGAGCAGGCTAACGCCTTATATCAACAACAACTCATGAACAATCCTTACGCTCCTACATACAATCCTGGCTGGAGAAATCATCCAAATCTATCATGGGGTCAAGGGCAATATCAGGGGGGCCCTAACCCTAACATGCAACCTCCAGCCACTGGTCAGTTTCCAAGACCTAATATGGGTACTTATCAACACCCAAATATTTCAAACCAGGGGAACAACCAGAATAGACCACCTGTACCAAACCACTCATATCCACAACAGGGGTCTAATAATGAACAAGAAAAGCGACTTCAGTCACTTGAGAAGCACGTTGAAAATCTTCTCAAGTCTCAGTCCAACCTTGACACATACATGCAGAATCTTATGAAAGTATCAACTGATTTTATTCAAAGAACAGATCAGCACCTGCTCGTGAACTCTCAATCTATTAAGAATGTAGAGCAGCAGGTTGGACAACTAGCTAATCAAATGAGTGAACGTGGCAAGGGCACTTTTCCAAGTCAACCCATAACAAATTCTAACGCCTGTTCCTCAAACTCCAATCAGTCGCATGTCCACCAATGCAATGCCATTCACACGCTTAGATCTGGCAAGCAAGTGGATAATAGTGTAGCCGTGCCCCCTGATCCCACTCCTACTATCTCGCAGGCTACATCATCTCTTCCACCCGTTTCTCCACAATCATCTCCATCACCTCCATCACCGTCACGTACTCATTTAGAAGAACCTGTTTCTGAGCCGAAAGCACCATATCCAAATCGGCTTAGGAAGCCTTCACCGCAAGTAGAAAAGATTCTTGAAACATTTCAGCAAGTGAAGGTTAATATTCCACTCCTTGACATGATACAACAGGTTCCTACTTATGCTAAGTTCCTCAAGGATTTGTGCAGTAAGAAACGAGCAAGAAACGTTCCTGAGAAAGTTTTTCTTACTGCAAATATATCACATATCCTCTCTAACTCCTTGCCTATCAAGTACAAAGATCCAGGTTCCCCTACAATCTCATGCACCATTGGGAACACTACATTTGATAGGGCGTTGCTTGATTTAGGGGCAAGTGTCAATTTGCTTCCTTACACTGTTTATCAGCAACTGGGGTTAGGAAAACTTCAACCTACCAAGGTCACATTACAGCTAGCTGATCGTTCAATTAAGAGACCTCTTGGTATGGTTGAAGATGTGCTCATTAAGATTGGCGAGTTTATTTTCCTGTAGACTTTATTATTTTAGAAACTGAGCCAATCTCCAATCCACGGAATCAAATTCCCATTATCTTGGGTAGACCATTCCTTGCAACATCAAATGCATTGATTGATTGTAGGAGTGGTCTCATGAAGTTATCGTTTGGAAATATGACTGTGGCATTGAACATATTTAATATGGATGAGCACGCAACGAGCTCTCTCATTGAGGTCAATATGATTCATAGTTTGCACTCTCATTCGACCTCTTCCACTGATGATGAACCTTCATTTGAGCAAATATTCAAAGATGAGCTCATACTATTAGAGGAATTGGCACATACTGATTTTATATATAATGATACTTGTGCAAGTGTGTCATTGAATTATGAGCAAACTTTTGAGGATTTGTTTGCAGAGGAGCTCGCATTACTTCATGAGTTAGAAGAGCCACCACCACATTCACTTAATCATATTAGACTCTTCTCACCTCATGATATTTCTACATGTATGCTTGTTGCTAACGATGATTGGCAAGTTTATAAGAAAGAATTCTTTAACCCAATTGTTAATGCTTACATGTGGACAAAGAAAAAGCGAGGACGACATAAGAAGCAGACAGGTAATCTCGTGACTTGTAAGAGGTTGATGAAATATAATAATGCACCCACTTCACGTTTAAAACGCACACACTATGAAAGTGGAAAGCGATCGAGAGGTCGTAACCGCTTTTCATGCGTTAATAGGGTGATGATATTGAGATCGTAACTTTTACGACTCTCATTATTTGTATAGTATTTGTTTAATAGTTTTCACATTTTGTTTTACCATACTTGGTTTGTGTATGAGGGCATACACAAGTTTAGGTGTGGGGGAGTAGTTTTTAGGAGATTTTTATTTTTAGGACTTTATTTTATTTTTTATTTTTTTATTTTTAGTATTTCGGGTTTCTTTATTTTACACTTTGGGTAGTTTTTAGGGTAACTAATTTAAAAAATTTTTTAAAAAAAATGAATTTTTTCTTTAAAAAAAGAAAAATTATATTTTTCATCAATAGACCAAACTAATTACAGATAAATGGATAAATTGGATAGGAGAGTAGATTTGATGATACACTTTGAAACTTATGAAAAAGATCAAAATCTGAAAAATAAATATTGCTAACAGTAGTTTTGAGGCAAGTATACATCTATTTTTCACTTCACAATAGTTTATTAGGTTAAGGGCAAAGATGATAACGATTGAGTAAGTTTTCTCTCTCTAAAAAACTAGAAAAAAAAATGAAAAAAAAAAGGTGAGAATAAAATAATGGGGTGAGCCTGGTATTAAGGCAATAGCCTCGAGAGTGATAAAATAATGGGGTGCGCCTAGTATTAAGGCAATAGCCTCAAGAGTGAAAAAAGAGTATGATCCAAGTAATCGGGTACTTTGCGCCTAAGTAAGCGTGAATATTCGCATGAAAGGTGAAATATTCTTAAAAAAAAAAAAGAAAAAAAAAAGAAAAAAAAATGTTATGAGAGAGGAGATGAATCATGAGTTAGAGTTTGAGTCCAAAACCGAAGTAGACTATCACACGTGTACGTAGATGTATAGGAGCCAATAGATTATATGTTAGTGAGTATTGAAAGATAGGATTTAAATTTTTTGATTAAAATGATAAGTGTATCTGATATGACGCTCAATTTGAAAATTGATAATCTAGATGCGTTCTTGAGTTTGTATATTAGTGAGATTAATTGATGAAAACATGATTAAAAAAAAATAGATTCTTCTTGCTTTTGTATAAATTTTTTATTTTTCTTGATTTTTGGTTATCCTTATTTTTCATTTCTTTATTCCTTAATCTATCTGCTTCATGAATTTTGTGGGTATATTCACTGCAAACCCTCACGAGACAACACTCGTCCACTAGGGTAACCTAGGGGTTTAAAGGCTTGTTGCACGTGCTAAGTGTAATCGCGATTCCTGCGAAAGTGAGTTAGGATTTTTGTTTTTGTTTTCTTTTTTTTCTTTTTAGGTTTAGGTTTTGCTCGAGGACTAGCAAAAGATAGGTGTGGGAGTGTGATGAATAACATATATTGTATTTTTCCTCTCATACTTTATCTATTTTTGTATATAAATAAATGCTACTTGGGTATTTTTAGTGTCTTTTGCAGGTAATCCGAATTATACAAGGAGAAGGCATGAAATCAGAGTCGGAGTCGGAAATCAGAGTCCGAAAAGTTACTAAAGTGGGTAAGACTACGAGAATATGATTCTGTAGAGACTTAAAGTCGAATACAGTAAGGAATATTTAATCTAGAAGACAGGATTTACATGTGTACAAAATTTAATGAATTTATCTCAAACTAGAGCCGCTATTTAGCGGTATTTACCGCTATTTGGCGGTCCAATTTAGGTCGAATACGCCGGAATTTTTCCTATGGCTTCTTTGTAGTTTGTTTCACTTTTCAGTTCTGCTAGAAATAGGGTTTGGTTTCCGAAGCCTATTTAAAGACCGACCCTTGTATTGTGACGGGAACCTGGAATTTTTGTATTCGATTTTTCTCTTCAATAAAGTTGGAATTTTTACTGATGGTCGACGGCCACAACACCGTGTCCAGAGGTAACCCATTGTTTTGAGATTCTTATTTTCTTTCTGCATAGATTTGATTGCATTCAATTTAGGGTTTATTGCTTTCTAGATTAGGGTTTATCGCTTTCTAGATTAGGGTTTATCATTGTATGAATTAAAATTTGATCTTCCTTAGCAAAAATCATGAGTAGCTAATTAGATCAGCACTAGGATGTAGATGAAGCTAAGATCCACCATGCAATTATTTTCTAATATTTTTCTTCTTAAATAAAATTAATAAAGCCATGATTTTTCAAATGAAAGATTAAAATATAAGGACCCGAAGTTTAGAACTTTGATAGGTTATACTTGAATTAGGATTCTTGATAATCTATGCTTAGTTAGGGATTGGGGTTACTGGTTTTGTCTTTTTATTTGAATTATCTAAATTAATTAGTTTATTTTTATATGAAGTAGCATATTTTGATGAGCTATACTTGCACAACACTTGATAGCTCATGCTTAGGGCACTTTAAGTAAAAATTAAACTAAAAAGATTGAATTTTTATGATAGAACAAAATAGTAGAAGTAAGAACATGGTTGGAAATTAGTGGATTCTATATCCTAGGCTACTTAGATTAATCCGACCTCAATCTAGAACCTTTGATTAGTCCGTTGAACTATAGAGAAAGTAAGAACGCAGAAACACCCTAGATCCTTGTGAGACGACCTGTACAGCGCTACAACGATACTGTGCGCTTGCAGTAAATATAACACATCAACAGGTAATGGAGATAAATCCAATGGAGTCAAAGGATTAAACCTATAAACAATTTCAAACGGTGAGAATGTAGTAGCAAAATGAATAGATCTATTATAAGCAAACTCAACATGTGGTAAACACTCTTCCCATGTTTTAATGTTCTTTTTAATTATTGCCCTCAATAAAGTAGACAAAGTCCTATTTATTATTTCGGTTTGACTATCAATTTGTGGGTGACAAGTAGTAGAAAATAAAATCTTGGTACCTAACTTACACCATAAAGTCTTCCAAAAGTAGCTCAAGAACTTAGCATCTCTATCCGAAACAATGGTCCTAGGCATGCCATGCAATCTCACAATCTCCCTAAAGAACAAATTAGCAACATGCGAAATATCATCCGTTTTGTGACATGGAATAAAGTGTGTCATCTTAGAAAATCTATCCACAACCACAAAAATCGAATCTCTTCCACGTTTAATCCTAAGTAATCCTAATACAAAGTCCATTGAAATATCAATCCAAGGCTCACTAGGAATGGGCAAAGGAGTATACAAACTGTTGGGCTGCACTCTGGATTTAGTTTGCCTATATGTGACACATCTACCACAAATTCGCTCAATATCTCGTTTCATGTGTGGCCAATAGAAGTGTTCCTGCAAAATAGCTAAGGTCTTAGCAACCCCAAAATGTCCCATTAATCCCCCTCCATGGGATTCCTGCACTAACAAATCTCTCAAAGAACAGTTAGGCACACATAATTTATTTTCTCGAAATAAGAACCCATCATGTCTAAAGAACTAACCACAAGCGTTTTTCTCATAAGCCCGATACTCTTCACAAAATTCATGGTCATCAATGTATAAACTTTTAATGTGTTCAAAACCAAGCAATTTTGCATCAAGTGTAGAGAGTAATGCATACCTGCGAGAAAGTGTATCGGCGACCACATTCTCCTTACCTTGCTTATACCTGATGATATATGGAAATGTCTCAATGAACTCTACCCAACGAGCATGCCTTTTATTTAGCTTGTGTTGGCCCTTCAAGTGTTTCAAGGACTCATGATCATTGTGAATCACGAACTCTTTAGGCCATAGGTAGTGCTGCCATATCTCCAAAGCTCGAACCAATGCATACAACTCCTTGTCATAAGTCGGGTAATTTAAGGTTGCCCGGCTTAATTTATCGCTGAAGTAAGCAATTGGTCGTCCCTCCTGCATAAGAACCGCGCCTATGCCAATACCTGAAGCATCACATTCAATCTCAAACATTTTAGAAAAGTTAAGTAAAGACAATAAGGGGGCGTTGGTTAGCGTCTCTTTGATTAGCTGAAATGCCTTCTCTTGTTCTTCTCCCCATCTAAATCCGACGTTCTTCTTGATCACTTTGGTAAGTTGTGCGGCTATGCTACTAAAGTCCTTCACAAACCGCCGGTTAAAACTAGCAAGTTCATGAAAACTACGAATATTGCTTACACTTGTGGGACTCGGCCACTCTCGGATTGCACGTACCTTCTCTTCATCAACCTGTATACCGTGTGCACTAACAACAAATCCCAGAAATACAAACTTATCGGTGCAAAAAGTACACTTTTTCAGATTAGCAAATAACTTTTCTTTCCTAAGCACATCTAAAACTGATTTCAAATGTACGGCATGATCAACCTTTTTGCTATAAATGAGTATATCATCAAAATAGACAACAACAAAGCTGCCTATAAATGCTCGCAAAACATGATTCATAAGTCTCATAAAAGTGCTTGGTGCATTAGTCAACCCAAAAAGCATAACTAACCATTCATACAAATTATATTTTGTTTTAAAGGCAGTTTTCCATTCATCTCCTTCTTTCATTCTAATCTGATGATAACCACTTTTTAAATCAATCTTAGAGAACACACAAGAGTCATACAACTCATCTAACATGTCATCTAAGCGAGGAATAGGATGACGATACTTTACCGTTATGTTGTTGATGGCTCGGCAATCAACGCACATTCTCCACGTCCCATCCTTCTTAGGTACAAGTAAAATCGGAACGGCGCACGGACTCATGCTCTCCCTCACATACCCCTTCTCTAACAACTTACTTACCTGCTGTTGAAGCTCCTTTGTCTCCTCGGGATTGCTCCTATAGGCTGGTCGGTTTGGAATTGTCGCACCGGGAACAAAATCAATTTGATGTTCAATCCCTCGAATTGGTGGTAATCCATATGGTATTTCCTCGGGAAAGATATCCTCAAATTCCTGCAAAAGAGAAACAACAGAACTGGGCAAAGCAGGATCAAATTCGTTAGTATTTAAAAATGCCTCTTTGTACAAAAGTACAATTATCGGCTGATTTGAAAATATTGCTCGCTTAATCTCACTCACTTTTGCATAGAAATTCTTTTGTTTTCTCTCTGATTTTCTCTCAATAGCTGAATTTTGATTTTCTTTTTCTCTCTCATTTTGCTCGGCCACTCTCTGATTTTCACTCTTTTTCTTTTGCTCGCTCTCTTTCTTTTGATCACTCTTTTTTTTTTATCACTCTCTTTTTGCAACCTCACTTGATCTTCATAAACTTGTTTTGGTGTCATTGGCAAAAGAGTGATGGGTTTTTGGTTGAGCACGAACGAGTATTTGTTGGTGAAGCCATCATGTTTAACTTTCCGATCGAATTGCCATGGTCGGCCTAATAGCAAATGTCCAGCTTGCATCGGAACTACATCACACAAAACTTCATCTTCATATTTTCCGATGGGGAATGAAACAAAAAACTGTTTATTTACCTTTACCTCGCCACTATCATTCAGCCATTGTAACTTGTACGGCCTAGGATGTTTCAGTGTGGGCAGTCCTAATTTCTCCACCAAGATTATGCTTGCAATATTAGTACAACTTCCTCCATCAACAATCATACTACATACCTTGTCTTTGACGTATCACTTAGTATGAAAGATGTTCTCCTGCTGCACTTCTTCAATTTCTTTTGCTTGCAAGCTTAGAAGTTTTCTTGATACCAACAATTCACCTTGAACTGCATATTCTTCTTCATTTACGTCCTCCAATGGTGACATAGAGTCGGTATCGGACTTGTTATCGGTTTCGATCTCTCCATTACCCCTTATTACCATGACTCTTTTGTTCGGATATTGACTTGCTATGTGACCCTTGCCTTGACATTTAAAACACTTAATGTCACGATTTCGAGAAGTGGAAGGGTCAGATTTACCTTGAGTGTCATGGTTGGTTGTCTCTTGTTTTGACTCGAATTTAGGTTTTGCAGCTGGTTTCTCCTCTTTCTTCACATGACTCGGTTTCCATGGGGAAAAACCCGAATTATGGGATGCACGTGTACCACCTCTCCTCTTGAGTTGTTGCTCCACCTTGATGGCCATGTGCACCATATTCTCTAATTCCACATAATGCTGCATCTCCACCCTGTCATGAATTTCATGATTCAATCCATTCAAGAACCTAGCCATAGTAGTCTCTCGGCCTTCTTCGATATTAGCCCGGATATAGCAATTTCCATCTCTTGATGATAATCATCCACACTCCGGTTACCTTGTCGGAGCGTTTATAATTTATTGTACAACTCTCGGTGGTAATGGCTGGGTACAAACCGCTTCCTCATCACTACTTTCATCTCTTCTCACGTCTCAACCGATCGTTCCCTATTTCGCCGCATGTTCAATACTAATTGATCCCACCACACAATAATATAGTCAGAAACTCAATGGCAGCAAGTTTTACCTTCTTCATCTCAGAGTAGTTGTGGCAATCGAACACTAACTCCACATTTTTCTCCCACTCAAGATAAGCCTCGGGATCGTTTCTTCCTTGAAACGCTGGAATCCTCATCTTAATACTACCCAAGTTGTTATCTTCCCGATTCCTATCTTCTCTAAACTGCCCTCCATATCTCCTATTACCAACAACTGAACCCCGATCTTCTTCTTCATCAAAACCAGCCCCATAATACTCTCCATCTTCATCTCTCACTCTCCGATATTGAACTCTTTCCCTCCTATGCACCTTACTGCTCCAAACGTGTATTCTCCATCCAATCAATCCGCTTATGTACCTGCTCCAATTCTAACCTCATCACACGCCTCATCTCACTCATCATGGCTTCCATGAGCAACTTTGGGTCAGCCATCCCTGTAGCACCTTCGGTGATGCTCTTTTCACTGTTGTGAGACATGATTACTGCAAATCAAAGTTAGAAAACAAAAAAAAAGAAAGGGCCTCACACACTCCCTCACGTGTTTTCACTCAAAGAATGATTCACTCTATTCCACTCATGTTTCACTCAGTATAATCGGTTTTTACCCTCTAATATGCTCACCACTCTTACCTTTTTCCACTCGATAATCCTCTTTCAGTTCTTTTGAAACTATTCGAACAATATTCAAAATTCCAGCAACAATTCACCAAGAACTCACTAAGAGAATTCAGGTTCAAAAGGTAAGAAAATAAGGAATATGAGTTATTAGATTTTCAAAGCACAATTCAGCAAAATTTCCAAAAAAAAAGTTTTTTGGTCTTTGGGGTGAGTAGATTTTCGGGTTTATTGGAAATAAATGAAAGAGAATCTTTTTACTCCTTTTTTTTTACCTCCTTTTAATCTTTTTTTTTCTTTTTTTTCGGATCTTTTTTTTTCGGATCTTTTTTTTTCAGATTCTTTCTTTCGTTAATAACAGAACAAGATTTCGAATGGGGTAGAAGAAAGAAATTCGGCTAGATAAGAAAAGAAAACTAAATTTAAATGGGATAGGCAAACCTGAGACGAGAAATCCTTGGCTCTGATACCAAATGATGCGAACCCCATCAAGAATAACGAGACCCGTAGAAGAAAAGGAGAAAATCCAAAAATGTTCTCGATCAGGTTTGGATGGGAGACCTCGACCCGTTGCTTCAACAAAAATAAGAATCTCGGTATAATTGATCTCAACCCGTTGTTTAATGCAAAGTAAGAACCTTGGTATAAGGAAGACGCCACAAACGGTAGTGGAAAACCGTTTGATAAGTCGATGATGAACGCCACGGAAGAATTTCTATAAGTTCGAATAGTCCTTCAAAAAACCAAAGAGAATAAACTCACAAATTATATGTAAACTGTCTCCCTTCTATTCCAAACTGTCTCCCTTCTATTCCATTAGACATCTTTTTATAGGCTAAAAAAATACAAGGAAACTTTCCTACAAGAAAAGTTCAAGAAATAGAAACAAAACAAAAGGAAACAATCAGCCCCTTAATTTGGCTGATCAATACAAGAAAAGTTTAAGAAATAGAAACAAAACAAAAGGAAACAATCAGGCCCTTAATTTACTGATCAATACAAGGAAAGTTCTAGAAATAAAACAAAAGGAAACAATCAATTCTGACCAGATTTTTTTACTAGTTGAATCATATTGATGCATTTTTGTTGAACCCGTGAACCATTCTCAATGGGCCTCCACGAATTTGCTTGAGCCCAAACCTCTTGAATCAGCCCATTAAGTGTATCTTTGAATTTCTTTCCTTGTGCTCTTATAACCGGCCCAGTTGGAACTTGAACTGGTTCCTTTATAGTCAAACCATTATTTGTATCAGACTCCCTTCCACACTTAGGAAATATGATGCAATATTAGTCGTGGTGGATAGATTTTTCAAAATGGCATATTTTATCCCATGCCACAAGACTTCGGATGCCTCACATGTTGCACACTTGTTCTGTAAAAAGGTAGTCCGTTTGCATGGGCTTCCTAAATCAATTGTTTCTAACAGAGATGTTCGGTTCACAAATCATTTTTGGCGAACTCTCTGGAAAAAAATGGATACCACACTTAAATTCTCCACTGCTTATCATCCACAGATAGATGGTCAGACAGAAGTTGTCAATCGTAACTTAGGTGACTTGTTTCGATATTTAGTATGCGACCATTTAACCACGTGGGATCTTGTTTTACCTATAGCAAAGTTTGCATATAATAGTTCAATCAATAGATCTACTGGGATGAGTCTATTTGAGTTAGTTACAGGTTATAAACCTAGAAAACCTATAGATATTCTTCCCCTCCCCATAAGTGATAGGCCTAGTGCCTCAACAGAGTCTTTTGCATAGCATTTGCATGAGTTGCATGATCATATTCGTCGGCAAATAGCAATTAGTAATAATAACTACAAGTTTGCAGCAGGCTCGCACAAAAAATTGCAGGAATTTGCAGTTGATGATGAGGTGATGGTTAGAGTGCAACCAGAGAGGTTCCCTACAGGAATCTTGAAGAAACTTTATACTCGACGTATGAGTCCTTACCGAGTTCTAAAGAGGATTGGTTCTAATACTTATGAGCTTGCGATCCCTCACAATTTTGGGATTAATCCAGTTTTCAACGTCGAGGACCTGACTCCATATCGTGCTCCATTTGATTATCTAGCAGTTATTCCGGATTTAACATCATCAGCTTCGCTAGGATATCGGCATTTTTTCATCCGTACACCGCCTCCTCCTGCTCCACAGAAGCATCATATAGATCAAATTGAAGACATTTTGGATGATGAGATTGTTTTGACTGCTGATGGTGGATATCAGCGTTATTTGGTGCGCTGGCGTGGACGTCCAGACTCAGATTGCACTTGGTTACGCACCGAAGAAGTCCAGCAGCTCGACCCGGATTTGGTCGATAATTATCATTTTCGTCATTCACCAGAGGTTCATGTTTTGAAGCCAGGGAGAATTGATAGAGATCAGGATTTAATTTGGAAATAAATTTGATTTGATTTGATTTGGATCTTATTAGGAGTTTGGATTCTATTAGGATTCTGTTTGTTAGAGTTTTCCTATATATATGAGTTTGTATGGAAAATTAAAGGAGATGAATAATATTTTGAAAATTTTGAGAAATTTCTGATGTGGATTTTGCTTGTGTGGATTTCGCTTGAACAAATCTTTTCTCGTGGATTCGTGGAGAGTGGGCGTGGGCCTGGGTAGACTCCCAAATTCTGTAAGTTTTTTCCCAATCTATCTTTTCTTCCCCAATTCCTCTAAAAAAAATCCTAATTCTAAAAACCCTAACCCTAATTTCGCCTCCGTCCTGCATCACTCTTACAATTGGCCTTTTAATATTGAACAAAGTACAATTAGTAGAACATTTGGAGAAATATATCTTTTGCTATGATTTTGTATTTTATTTCATAAGAAACTTATAAATTATACACCTTACCTTATGTCATAATTTTAAGAAATATATGTATATATATCTCGAACTTATTCAAACTGAACTCGAGCAACCAAGCTCAAGTTTGGCTCGTTTACTAGTCCAACGAGCCAAAACTGAGCTGACGCGGAGCCGAACATGAACGGTTTGCGAGCGAATAAGCTCATTTGAGAGCCTCTATGCGTGGCCCTTTCTTCTTTTTTTTTTTTTTTTTAGTTTTGGGTTTTTGTTCTTTTGTTGTTTGTGTGTGTGCGTTGGGCGCGGGTGGTTGTTGAGAAAATAACCACTAGAAAATCACATAGAAAGTTAAACAAAAAAAAAAAAATTGGAGAAATTTTCTGAAGGAAAAAGCCTTCTGGCGAGAGATCAAGGGTCGGTTCTTTTGGGTTAGATCATTGTTTTGTTTGTTGAAGCATTGAGAGGGATCCTGTTGGGTTTACACAGAAACAGGCAATTTAATTTGTCTTTTTCTGGGTTGTTTCCTCTCTTAATCTTTATATAGTGATGCAATGAACCTGGTTTGGCTATTAATAATAGGTGGTAAGGAATGTTAACAGTGAGACAGTTAATCTGTCACAGTTTGGATTATAAACTGAAAAGAGGAAATAGGATAGTCTCTTGACATGATAGATAGTGCTCACAAATATCCCTCAAGATTTTATTTCTGGAAATTTTTCGAAAAGCCGTTAATAAAGATACGAGGATGTGTGAATATTGGGGACGAATAAGTTGGAGATGAAATTCAACAGCATTATCTGGACAGAATTTTGTCAGAATAAGAGTATTAAAAAGGCTCTTGAGCAACATATCACTTGTTCCCTCACAGGAGGATAAACCGAGTTGGAGATAGGAGAAGAACGGTAAATTTACAGTAAAATCCACATACCGACATTTTATAAATGGGGAGTAATATCGCCAAACACTAGGTGGAATTGGATTACGAAGTCACCGCAAAAGATAAGACTAATAAGACTATTCTTGTGGTTGACCTGCAAAAAAAGTCTACTTACTTGGCCGAAACTTCAAAGTAGAGGTTGGGTGCCTAAACGTCTGTGTCTTGTGTAAGAAGGAAGGGGAATCTACCGAACACATAATGTGTAATTATTCGTTCTCCAAAAGTACATGGAGCTCGTGTGCTAGAACGCTAGGGCTGAACATCAATATTAAGTTAGATGCTAATATTTGGAGAAGACTCTCTATGGAAGATAATTATAACCAGTCACTTAGAACAGTTATTTGCGGCATTGTGCTAAAATATCTGAAAGGAAAAAAAAATAGATTATTTAATGATAAATGTCATTCCATTCAGTATTGTATGAGACTTATCATTCCTGATTTCATTATGCGGACAGGTATTCTCTCGGACGAGGAGAAACTACATCTTTCAGGAGGCTTTTCGGGAGATGATATAGATGTTAGCACGTCAGACCAGGAGTAGAGGATCATAGCAGAGGGCAAAATCAGCTAGTGTTTAAGCGACTATTGGACCCTTTTTATTTTATTATTATTTTTTATTTTATTTTATTTATTTTTTTTATGTTTTATTTAGAACTTTTATGTAAACTTATTGACGGACCACTCCACTAGTGGTTCAAACTTTTTATTGTTATGTTATTATCTCATTAATGGAACGCGGAGGATTATATCTCGCTATTTATCCTCAAAAAATAGGAGGGCTTGGTAGAGCTTAATGGGGATTTTGGAAGGGATTTCATTCAAAAATGAATCTAAATCATATTCTAGTCAGTTTTAATGAACCAGTTAGGTCATCAACTAGATTTGTTTTAGTTAATTTATTTCTTTAATAGAGGAAGTAATTAAACCTGAAGATGCTGCTTCATTACTTTATATCATACAAGATTACAAGTTGTACGTAGTTTAGTGTTTTTTTCTTCTTAATGTTGCTTCAATATTTGGATTCCGATTACCTAATCTAAACTACGTCATCTATTCGAAAAAAAAGTCAAAAGCATTGCTAGCTGTATTTACTGTTTCTCAATAGTCTTAAGAGAAGTTTTTAAGTAGCTACTACCAATGGCTGATCATGCATCTGATGATCTGAAGCTGTCGAAACCCCTGCTACCAGTAAAAATTACCACCCGAAAACAATAATGAATCCTAGATTTCAAACCTTGGGGAAAAAAAAAAAAAAATTAAGTATCTCAATCGTTTGTGTTAATTAGTTGTTAATACATCCTGGTTATGTACTTGATTGATTAGTGGACAATATTAAGGCACCCAATTAGATAAAACTGAGACAAAAAGCAAGGTCAGGGTTGAAATTCGTGGTTGAAAAAGATTATGAATGCAAGTGATGATGAGCCTTAATGGATAAACTGAATGCAGTGGGTAGGGTTTCAGCAGCTTTTGAACTCATGAAATTTCTCTAACTAACCTCACTTTGTAAAATTACATTATTATGGCTTTCCTTATGGTCCTGTCACATCCAAGACCCGTTGTTTGCACTAGATAATGGAAAGTCATGGTTTTTCTAGCAGGTCCATGCCTATATGTGAAATTTTTCTCTCCTGTTTTGCTTTGGAAATTTTCAAAGTTTTAAAGCTCATGCTGGCTTCCTATTGCCCCCAAGATTTTGCATTTTTGGTTTAATAATCTTGATCAAGATTCTAAAACCTAGCTTCATGAAAAGTGTTTTGTCCAAGAACGAGTAGTAAGGACTTGAAAAACTTGACAGGTACGTAGATTACTCGTTTGGTATTCGAGATATTAATACTTTATTATGTGTATACAGAAGCATTAAATACATAATACAAGCATATCCCTAAAAGGTAATTAAGAAGATTTAGAAAGTATTTAAGTATGTCTCATAAATTCATAGAAATAAAGCCCAACATATACATTTGATGATTACAATATTCTTAAATGATAGATATATAAAAAAAACAACATACTTATCTCCAAAAATGAAGTACAATTTTTGTAAGAGAATTTAAATAGACAAACTGTAAGGGTATTTTAAAAAACGAATAAAATTTATAAGGCAGTTGACAACTAACAAGAAATCTTCATTTGTAAAGTTAATTGTTTAAGATACTATAAGTAACTATTATTAGAACAAAAGATTAGAAAAAAAAATTCAAAAACAGTTTCTGATCTCATCTTTGGATTTTATACAAAATCGACCTATTTTCTAACTCAATTCTCGACTCAATCGATTTGAAAAAAAAAATTGATTTCAGAATAATTGAACAAAGAAAGAATGAAAGAAAACAAATATTCAAAATATTGAGAAAAAGAAATAAGGAAAGAAAACAAAAATAGCAATCAAAAGAAAGAAAAATCAATCTTACGTTCTTAGTGAGCTTGAACCACCATGAGGTGTCTACAAGTTGATCGCCTCCATTCCTTATATCGATTTCTAGGGCCATCTGATTTTGCTTTGTTGATTGTGTCAACTTGAAGCCACTTCAAGGATCACCACTTTGATGCAGCTACATAAACTCTCCATGAGAGAGAGAGATTAGTGCTCGATCGATCAAACCACTTATCAATGAATTTTATAACAAAAACGGGACTTGGGTGTCACATAAAAACATTATCTTTTTCATTTTCTTGACCCAATAGAGTTCAAGTACTCGCTTAGTAATTCAAATTAAGTGAGTGTAGTTGATTAAAAAAAAGGTGCCGGTGTGCACCTGCAGGGTGCTACCTGCAGGTGCTTCCCACAGGGTGCACCCGTGGGGCGCACCTGCAGTTGCCACCCGCGGGAGCATCCCGTGGGGTGCAACCACGGGGTTCACCCCGCGGTGTTCCTGTTATGTGGATTTGATCCGAATTTTAGGGGAACAGTTACCACCAATCTCGATGTTTTCTGTTACGTGAATTTGGCTCAGATTTTATCCGATCAGTTACCCCTCGATATATAAAAAAGAGGGTAGAGTCTACTGAAAGAGGGAGGATTTTTCCAGAGTCCAGAGGAATAGAGAATTCCCAGAGAACGGGTCTTTTTCTAGAATTTGCAAAGAGAAGTCTCTTCCCAATCCATATCGAATCGTCAACAGAGTGCATCAGTAAGGCTTCACCGCTACCAGATCTCACCAATTAAAAAAAAGAGAGAATCAAATTAATTATTCCTATTCTTGTAATCTTGATATTTTTTTATTGTAATTTTCTTTTAGCATTGTATTTAAAATCAAAATCTCAATGGAAGGAAGATTCAATTTTTCGGGCATACAAGAATTGGCGACCACAGTGGGAACTTCTCTTTTCACAACAGAGAACTTGGTGGCGCAGTCCGACTATAAATCCGTTGGATCGGTAGTTGAAACCTTGGTATGAAGAATTCCTCTCTTCAAACTCCTCTAATTCGGAGCCTAGGCGTCATTGCCGGGTAACGATCAAGAAAGGTGAGGCGTCATCGCCCACCAAAATTGACAAGGCATCAAGGCAACGGAAAGAGAATAAATTTCTCGCCAACCCATCATGCTGAGAGTAAAAATATGAATTTTCCAACACTGTCAAGGCAATGGAAAAAGAATAAATTTCTCGTCAACCCATCATGCTGGGGTTAAAAAGCATGAAGTAAATAACACCTTCAAGATAACGGGAAGAAAACCAATTTCTCACCAACCCATCATGTTGGGGTTAAAAAGCAAGAATTGCCCAACACCATCAAGATAACGGGAAGAAAATCAATTTCTCGCCTACCCATCATGCTTGGGTAAAGGCATGAACTGCCCAATGCCGTCAAGGCAACGGGAAGAGAATAAGTTTCTCGCAACCCTATCATACTGGGGATAAAAGTATAAATTGCCCAACATCATCAAGACAACAGGAAGAGAATAAGTTTCTCGCTAACCCATCATGCTGGGGGTAAAAGCATGATTGCCCAACACCGTCAAGGTAACGGAAAGAGAACCAATTTCTCACCAAGCCATCATGCTAGAGTTAAAAAGCATGAACTATCCAAAACAGCTAAAGTAAAGGGAAAGGGAAAAGTTTGGCATTTAAGCCCAAACGAAATTCTCGATAACTTACCATGCTAAGGGGAATAGTATGGCTAGCCCAACTCAAAATGTAATTAGTAAAGGCATACCAAATCTGTTGATAGCTGGGGGTTTGCTAAAAATCTCATAACAAATCTGTCATAGCAGTATTCTTATCTAAATATAAAAATACATCACAGTCCTAACTTGCTAAGGCAAAGGAAAGAGGAAATATTTGGCATATAAACCCAAACGAAATTCTCGACAACTTACCATACTTAGGGGAATAGTATGGCTAGCCCAACTCAAACGGTAGTTGGTAAAAACTAATAAAATTCGTTGATAGCTGGGGGTTTACTACAAATTCCATGATAAATCTGTCACGACAGTATTCTTATCTGATTATAAGGGTACATCACCACCCAAAACTGCTAAAGCAAAGGAAAGAGGGAACGTTTGGCATTCAAGCCCAAACAAAATCCTCGATAATTTACCATGCTGAGAGGAATAGTATGGCTAACCCAACTCAAATAGTAGTTGGTAAAAACTAATCAAATCCGTTGATAGCTAGGGGTTTGCTAAAAATCCTAATGAGATCAAGTCTCCTGTCATGTTAAGATTTCACCTCTGACAGTAAAAAAATTCTGTCATTTTTCTACCAGCAGATTCAGTGACTCAAGAAATTTGTCATATTAAAATCATACCTCTGACATCAGAATACAAAATCGAGTCAATTTTTCTTTATGAGATCAAGTCCAATTAAATCTCCTGTTATGTTAAAATTTCACCTTGATAGTAAGACTTTTCTTGTTACTTTTCTCCAGCAGAACCAATGACTATCCAAAATATTTATCATGTTACAATCATACCTCTGATACCAGATTATAAAATCAAATCAATTATTTTTATGAGATCAAATCCAATCAAATCTCCTATCACGTTAAGATTTCACCTCTGACAGAAAAGAAAACTCACACTTCATCAAGTCCAACATTACAATCTCTGATAAATTTGTTTTGGATATTGTTAAGTTGAAATTATCTCTGACAAAAATCATCTCCCTATCAAATTAATAGTTACTCTGATAGTCAAATTTCAAGGCTAAATACGTTAATCGTCACCTCTGTTTAGTTAATTCATTCCTATAATAACCAGATCCTCTGAATAGATCAAGTTTTGAGACATGTTTAATGACACCTCTGTCTTTTCATAATCCATCATATTTGATGCTACTGAACGGTTAAGTTTCTAATAAACACGTTAATATCATACCTCTGCTTGTCATCTAATGAGCACGTTAACATCATACCTCTGCTTATCCTCTAAATGAGCACGTAAATATTATACATCTGCTTATCCACTAAATGATCATGTTAGCATCATACCTTTGCTTGTTATCTAATAAGCATGTTAACATCATACCTCTACTTGTTATCTAATAAGTATGTTACAATCATACATCTACTTGTCATCTGATAAGCATGTTAACATCATACCTCTACTTGTCATTTAATAAGCACGTTAAAATCATACCTCTGCTTATCATCTGATAAGTACGCTAATATCATACATCTGCTTGTCATATGATAAGCACGTTAATATCATACCTCTGCTTGTCATCTGATAAGCACGTTAATATCATACCTCTACTTGTCGTCTAAGGAGCACGTTAACATCATATCTCTGCTCATTTTCCATGAGACACGTTAACAATTACTTCTGTCTATCAAATCCATCACATGTCTGTCATTCACTTAGCCTCTAAATAAGACATCAAAAATATTTTTGCATGCAGGCAACAAATTTTCTGAAGCAAAGTTACAAGCAAAAGTTTGGCTGAGCTGCACAGGTACAATAACCAGCATTAAAAAAATTTACTACAAGCAATCTCTGATACATCGGAGAGATTCAACAGTATACCTCTAATAACAAAACAGTTGGAAAATAGCGATTTCAGAATAAAGTTCACAGTATACCATAAAAATCGCACCATACAATGAAGACTACAGAGCCAAAATTAAAAAAGTTTAAAGTGTTTCAAAATTCGTTACAAATCAAAACGAAATTTTGAAAACTTTGGAGGGGGTTATGTAGACGATAAAAAAAATAGTGCCGGAGTGCACCCGCAGGGTGTTACCCGCAGGGTGTTACCCGTAGGGTGCACCCGCGGGTGCTGCCTGTGGAATGCACCCATAGGTGCTACCTGCAGGGTACACCCGCGGGGCGCACCCACGTTTGCCACCCGCTGGTAGCACCAACGGGTGCGTTTCGCGGGTAGCACCCGCGGGTGTACCCTGTGGGTAGCACCCGCGGGTGCTACCCGCAGGGTACACCGCATGGGGCGCACCCGCGGTTGCCACTTGCGGGGTGCAATCGTGGAGTTCACCCTGCGGTGCTCCTGTTACGTGGATTTGATCCGAATTTTAGGGGAACAGTTACCTCCGATCTTGGTGTTTCTGTCACGTGTATTTGGCTCAGATCTTATCCGAGCAATTACCCCTCAATATATAAAAATAAGGTGGAGTCCACAGAAAGGAGGAGGATTTTTTCAGAGTCCAAAGGAACAGAGAAATCTCATAGAGCGGGTCATTTTCCAAAATTTGCAGAGAGTTGTTTTTTCCCAATCCAGATTGGATTGTCAATGGAGTGTATCAGCGAGACTCCACCATTACTAGATCCTACCAATTAAAAAAAAGGAATCAAATTAATTTTTTCTATTCTTGTAATCTTGATCTTTTTTTTATTGTAATTTTCTTTTACATTGTATTTAAAATCAAAATCTCAATGGAAGGAAGATTCAATTTTTCGGGCATACAGTGAGTACTCAGCTGAGTCAAACGAGTACTCATTTTTTCTATTTTTTTAGCAAATTTTTAGATTTCGGTTTGTTCGGAGAATGAGTCCGAGTACTCGACCGACTACTGGAACAAGTTATTTGGGTTTATAAAACATTGATCTTCATATTTAGTTGTATACCTTCATTTTAGAAATTAATATCCTGTAAAGCTTTCTATGGCACCATTATTGGAAGACTGACCCCTAGCATCGCATTATTTTCCTCCGACATAATACCATAGCCTTTATCCTAAATCTTGGTATCAGTTGTATAATTTCCTTTATCTCCTTTCAGTTCTATTAAGTAACATCTCTTTTATTAGATTTGCTAGTATCATATATTTCTTACTTCTTGAACTCAGTGGTGGATCAATACTTAGGGTGCATTTGGTAGATAGGAATCCACATGGAAATCTAAGGTTCCCATATAGGATTTTCATGTTTGGCATAAACACAATTGCCATTCCAGAAAATGTTGTATACCCTTAAACATCACATTTTCTTGTTTCACGAGAATTTGATTCCCCATAATAGATGAGTTTTCTCGGTTCCCGCTCATGGGAATAAACAAAAATTCATATTTTTAAAATAATATTGTTCTTTCACAATACCACCACTATCGATTATCACTACTGTCGATCATCACCACACCGTTGACAATTTATCAATTGCTACTGCCATCACCACAAATACCAATGAACCGCCATCACCATCACTATCACCACCAATTCCATTAGCATTAGATTATACACTAATACCATTGTTGTCACGACAGCAATCTTTACCATCATTACCGCTTCCGCTACCACCATAAGCATCACTGTCATGGTTATTGTCATCACTATCAATGTCATCATCAGCCATCCAATACTGTCACCACCATTATCACCACAATTACCGTCACTGCTACTCCTGTCATTATCGGCAAAACCACCACCATCACCATCGTAACCGACACCCTCGACCCATTGCCACTACTGTCATCATGGTTGTCCTCGCCGCCGTCACCGCTACAGCCAACATCATTGTCGACACCACATGTGCCACCACCACTAGCGGTGATATGCAAACCACCACCACTACCATTTCCATGGCACCGTTGGTGATTTGTCAACCACGGTCATTGCCATCCCAGGCGATCCACCACCACCGCCATTCTCACTATTGTTGCCACTGTCGACAATCTACCAACCATAACCACCATCTCCTTGGCCCTCACCACCACTATTAGTTATATGCTCGTAACTGCCACCACTACACGGCCATTACCAACATTATTGGCAATAACCACCATCACTAATGATGTCCATCATCAGTGACCATCATTATACTTATCGATTATTGCTACCACTGTCGAGAGTCATGAGGGTCAGTTTTGAAAAATATTTTACATTCTTGAGAATTTTTTTAATATACCAAAAGTAGTAATATCATATTGATGGGAATGTTCAAATTACATGTATGGTAATTTAACATTCCTAGGATTCCGATATATGGAAATTGGATTGCTAGGAATAGGAATATCGCATTAAACATTCCAAATGTTCCCTTGTGATTTAGTGGTCGGTAGTAAGATGCTAAATTCAAAAGCTCTTTGACAAGTGGGTTCAACTACCCTTTAGTAGGAAGATAATTGTAGGCAGCTGCCGTGCTCTCATTACCAAAGTGCCAACAATCAGGTGGCTAGCAGAAGTAGTACCTATAAAGTTGTCAAGGAAACTCTTGTTTAAGCGGTGCTGTGTAAACCTCTCTTCTGAAGCCTAAGCTTATGAATGGTTAATGAGTTGAGTCCGTCCTTGAATGTGAGGGTTGAGATAGCCCCCTTCTAGTTGGTGAGTGATTCTTAACTTGGGTTGAGAGTCTCCAGTTTTTCCTCGATTTCCATTTGTCCTTGTAACTGTAACTCAATCCATTAAGAGCGTTATTGATTCTAAGTGCAGTGAGACATCAAGATCTATTTTTTTTTTTTTTTTTTTTTTATTCTAATACACATGAGAAACTATCTGATCTAAAATCTTAAACTGATAGATAGAGACCCCAATTTTATATTTAAACCCTTAGACTTTTCTTATTCTATCCGATATTGAACTATACTCATATATAAACCCTTAAAATTAAATGATTGATTGATGAAGAGTCGTGAGAAATATAAGTCTCCTGACACCTTGCAATAATTTAGAGCTTGAAGGCATAAATGAAACTTAGGAAATGCATAGGAAAAATGCCAGAAACTCGGGATTCATCCTTCTAATTTTTGAAGTTAGGACTGTAGTATAAGGATTTTATTTTTTTGTTCTTAATCTATATAGCTATTATTCCATATTGAACTCCTATAGTTTTTATCTTCATTACAAGGAAGTTTCTTTTGCTGATAATTTCGTGTGTGTGTGTATATTGTCTTGATGTTATATGGTTTTTATGTAGAAAAAAACCTTCTACGAAAAAACATTTATAAAAAAATAGTATTCATTGTTCTCCATCATAATTTTGATGAGTACGTAGCTCGAATATTGTGCTAAAAGTCAATGCCATCATTCTGGTACTGGCTTTCTATTACTAGGATACAAAATTTCCTTTCGGTGCTCACAGATATTGTTTCACAGCTGGAACTGGTGTTTAAAAGAAAGTTTACTAACGTGTTGAAACTCTCAGCTGATGAGGTATGTTGCCTTCAGAATGGTTTTTTTTTTTTTTTTTAGTTTATTCCTTTTTATTTTCCTATGCTTGGTAGCTAATGGACTCTAGAGATTTAAATGAGGAGATATTAGTTGATAAGAATGAATGGAGAAGTATTATCAACGTGATCGATCCGGCGTGATTATTTTTTGGTTATGTAGCCTACCCAAGTACTTGGGATAAAAGGCGGATAAAAGGCTTAGTTGTTGTTGTATGCTTGGTAGCTCATGCACTTTCAAACTGACATTTTAACTTTAATGCAGAATGTATGCATGAAAATATCCAAACACCTTCTCCTTTGGGCAGAGGAGCAGACCTATTGGATTGCTTCACGGTCTCTTACACTGGGATTTGAGTTGGAACTCTGTTCT
Source organism: Dracaena cambodiana (assembly GCA_036321105.1). Taxonomy (NCBI): domain Eukaryota; kingdom Viridiplantae; phylum Streptophyta; class Magnoliopsida; order Asparagales; family Asparagaceae; genus Dracaena; species Dracaena cambodiana. Next base: position 37,187,965 of record JAYEPQ010000011.1, on the reverse strand, counting down.
TCAAATGAATACTGCATGGTTTACTGGTACATGCATATCGTATGTACGAAGCTCTTAGAAAAGATGCCGACGAGGATGGCTGACAGTTGTGATAATTGTTAGTGTGTCTTTCCTGCATGGACATAGACTAGTGCTTTTTTTTTTTTTGATAAAAACGGTGAGGATATCCCCGTGCTTTATTAAAAATACTTAACAGAATAGATGTATAAAGTACATATTATATAAATAGGAGAGTGTTTAAGCATACTCTCAATAAAAGCAAAGTACTAATAATATTACATGCTAGAACATATCATGAAGAATTCCAATATCTTCAAGTAAGCCTGCCATTCTCCTCTGCTGGAGAGCCATTATGGACCGATATAATGTCATAATCGGACTCATCTCCATCTCCATCCTCAGAGTTGTAGAACCGAGCATCATCAGAGAGTATCATGTCCAAATGCTAAAGTCATAATAGATAGTAAATATGCATTTATCTATCGAATGAGTTGTGCCTCTGAATATCCTATCGTTGCGTTCCTTCCATATATTCCATGCAATTGATGCAAGTAAAGTATACGATAAATCCTTCTGGCGAAGGATGTGACTGTCTTTCCAAATGCTAGACACAGTGGTTGCGGGTGAAGGTAAACTAGGGACATAGACTAGTGTTGTTTAAGTTTTCCGTATGATTTTAAAATAAAATTGAAAATCATTGTTTTGTTTCAGTGCACCTTGACTATCATATCGTAAAAGTGTTCAGAAAATGCTTTGGGGAAGGCTTCAAAATACAACACTTGCACATATCCTTTATATGAGTGCTACTTATCGTATCATTGTTGTATCCTGATTTCTGAAGAATAGAAGCATTTGAAATCTGTAGGTGAAATCAATATGGATATGGATCCTCACATGATTGATAATATTGTATTTCATATTAGATCTTTGTAAGTTTCTATTAGCAATTTAATATGGAAAATAGCAATATATTCAAAAAAAAATTTAAATCTAATTATCCTGGATGTTGATCATCACTTGATATTTAGGAGAATTTTATATTCAACTTGACTGAATTGAGAAATAGTCCTGAAGTTCTATATGGGAATTTTTTTTTTTTTCACTGTAACTCCTGTATCGACATTTTGGGGCTTGTGATCCCATTTGACTGTTGGATTTATTTCATGCAGACAAATGCATTTCCCTTTAGTCAATTCTTGATTATTGTTACTTCCTTTGTATAAACCTTTTCTTATAAATTTGGTGGATTGTTTCTACAGAGATAGGTCTACTGTTTAAGATTTTACAACAGATATCTCTTGATAACAGTTGCCTTGATGCAGATAGATAAGATAGAGTTTGAATTTGTTTTATAATTTAGATTGTGATTTGGGATAGAATTTTATTCTTATTATTATTATTAGGACTTTCTATAAACACGCCTTGTATATCAGAATTGAAGAATGAATGATGAAAAAAAATTGTAAAAATATTTTTTCATGAATTCGTTAAGAGTGGGTGAGAGATCACATGATGGATTTCTAAATTAATATTTAAATCTCTCCTAATGGATTCGTTAAGAATGAGCATAGATTTACCTAGATGCCATGACCCGAACCCCCTTTGTTCTTTCTCAATTCTACAAACCCCTAGTTTTCAGATTTCTAGCTCTAATTTAGCTTCTGTGTTATGCCATGTCTTGACCAAAAACATGGCACCGACATAGGGAGGGGTTGATTCCAGTTGACTGCCTGTTGAGCTTTGTCCAATTACATTGTGGAACTTTCTATGTGTCATGCTCCATAGGCAGGCCTGTTCACAGGAAAAGCATTACAGGAACCTTACGAGGTTGAGGTATATGTAGGTAACATGATATGCAGCTCCAAAAGTAAAGCCCTTTTTAGGGAGGAAGTGTTGTTTTAGCAGTCTAGATAGAATGGCATCCTCCTCTAGTCGTTTTCCTCAAATATGGGCGTTACTGTTCTTGGGTTGTGTGGTTTGTTTGATTCGCATGCTTTAAGAGTTTGAATGTGATTCCCTATTGAAAATCTTGTTTTTATGTTGTTTCTGGGAATGCATGCTAAAAGGGTAGGTTTTCCGGTCAGGCCATAATATAGATGAATTTTGATAAAACTATGAAGTGAGACAGAGAATGAGCAATAACTTTATATTTTGATGTGTATATAAAATGTTATAATTGCCATCTTTTTATAGATGAAAGAGACGAATATAAAAAGTAAATACAAGAGAATATATAATTGAATCCTAATTGCATATAACCCTAAATCAGTATAATTAGATATATTTGACAAATATATTAATTTAGAAAGATATCTTGAGATATACTAATAAATTAGAGGATTTGTCGAGTATACTAATTTAGGAAGATATCCTAAATTAGTGAGATATTCTAATATCGCCTACAAACTCAAGATGGTTTGGAAGATACCAACTTAAGTTTAAAAATGAGATCATGATGACGACCAGGTGGATGAGCAGCAGACAGGATCTCTGGCACAGGAGATGGTGATGGAGCATCAGACGGAGTCACCGAAAGAGGAGATAAAGATGACAAAGGCTGCATCATTGAAGATGACAGTGGCGACGGAGCAGAAGCCGAAAATAACACACTAGATTTCAGCGACAGAGCAGCAAACAGGATCTCTGGCATAGGAGGCGGCGATAAAGTAACACATAGAGCCACCGGAAGAGGAGACAAAAATGACAAAGGCTGCACTTTTGAATATGGCGATGACGATGGAACATGAGCCCACACTAAATAAAACTATGAAGTGAGAGAGAGAATAGACAATAACTTTATATTCTAATGTGTATATAAAACGTTACAATAGCCATCCTTTTATTGATGAAGGAGACGAATATAAAAGGTAAAGATAAGAGAATATATAATTTGATCCTAAATCAGTATAATTACGGTAAAGATAAGAGAATATATATTATACTGATTCTAAATCAGTATAATCAGTATAATTAGAGATATTTGACAAATATACTAATTTAGAAAGATATCTTGACATATGCTAATAAATTAGAGGATTTGTCAAGTATACTAATTTAGGAAGATATCCTAAATTAGTGAGATATTCTAATAAATTTGATGCTAGGTTTGGTAGATGGCTTCTTGTGGCAGCCAGTTATAACATTCTACTGATGTTTCGTATAGCCTTGTGCTCCATTTCGACTCCTGAGGAGGAGGAGGGAGGGGGTGGGGGCTGTTAATGTTGTCCTCGGGACCACCTTCATTAGGGGCTTATAAGCAGATATACCTCTTGAAGTTCTCTCCCAGGTTGGAAGCGAGTCCATATATAAGAATTCTCTGCCCTTAATGTTTGTAGTTTTTGTCAGCCATAATCATCATATATACTGACAGTTCAATGAAATCTTTTTTTGAAGTAAAACGGCAGGTGGGAGCCCTGCGCATTCTATTAGTAAGTAGATAATAGAACTTACATAGTTAAAGAGTTTAATGAAATCTTTTGAAAAATATCGGTTGGTATTGAGCTATCCGACTGTAGGGATTCGTGGGAATAATAAAAGGTGAAAGCTATAATTTGCAAAACTAGTTTATACTTCTAAGGTGATTATCGTGATACTTTTTCCGACCACACTTTCTATGCTTGTAAACAGTGTGAGGAGTACTGATTGAACTACTTCTTCAAGGTTCATCAGTGACCATTCTTGGAATCATAACATTGAGATTACTGCATCATTTAGAAAACTTAAAATATTATTACCCTGAAAAATCAACAATTATAGCTGAGTGAGATTTCAGGCCGTCATTGATTTGGTTAGCAGTAGTTTTCGGAGATTTGCAGTTGTTCTTAATTAATTAACCATGATCTCTTGAGGTGGTATTCTTCAGTGTGGACTGTAAGTATTTTTTGAGATTTATCCTTTCCCAAAGCTTGTATGGCACAATATATAGCAGATACCTACGGCTACTTAATAGGTATTATTTGCAGCAGTGGACCATTATTGGATGTATCATCATCTGTTCTTAAACTCGGTAGTCCTTATATCATTATTTGTAACTGTTGATATTTTTCTTGTCAATAGAGAGGTTTTGATATTACTAAAGCAATTTGACTAATGGCATTTGAAGAACAGTGTTAAAGTTATTCTATGATCTCTGGCAGCACAGCACAAGCAATAGCGTACTACAGGAAAATCTTTCGTCTCCTAACTTTCTCAACGATGATGACCTCACCTTACAACATTAGTCAGCTGGGGCAGGTATTATATATTGCTAATCTCTTCCCAGGACTCATAGTACTGGGCAAGTTGTCAACGGAACAACATGTCATTAGATAGTTTTATATCTGTAATCTGTTAAGCTATGTCAAGCCCTTACCTACTGTTTGGTTTACCAAGCAAGAACAGTATGCGATGGAGTCTGGTGATCTCATTTCTGGTTCCTTTTCAGTGATATTGTAACCTAACTTGGAGATATGCTGACCAACTACTTCTATTTCTATATGCAGTTGATTTTGACTGAGGGCTTGCCAAGGATCAGGTTACAGTGATTGTATATTGGTGAACTCTTCATATTTTGACTTTCTGGAGTTAAAGCCATTCATTATGGGTAGATGAATGACAGTATCAGTTCCTTTTTTCCTCTTTACATATTTTAAATTTTTTTTCTCCCTTAAATTTCTTAATATTATTTTGTTCGTTAAAGTACAAATTTTATTGGTTACTTTGACCTAATCATTGCGGAGTGCAATCTCTGCAATAATTTTTGTAATTTGGATGCATGCTAGCCTTTCTTTGATGTTACCGGCCACAAAGCCCAAACTTTTTATTGTGTTCTTGTTTTGCTGCTTCTTTATGTAATTTTAAATGTTTTCCATAGCCTTTTGGCCTAATTCCTTAGTATACAAGAGATGAAAAGAAGTTTGATACCTTTGATTCAGCATGAGCTTTAATGCTTTGCTTTTTAACATATTATAGGGCAAGAAACGACAATCTGATCACTGGTGTGAGTGGGATGATAAAGGAGAAAAAGTATTAGAACTAGTTTTAAGCAGTTTCAATCAAATTGAGACACTTGTCTCAATGGTGGTTCTTTTTTGCATCCACTAGTTTATTATTATTATTATTATTATTATTATTATATCCTTACAGTGAACTAGGGTCCATTGCGTTCCATTAACATGCAATTATAGAACTGTTAAACAAAATATACACGGAGTACATACCAAGTTCATGCCTAGAGAAAAGGTTATACAAACGTCCCAAACAAGACAATAAACTACAGCACAAAATTACAATATAATGTGTAAGAATCCAAGTATCCTTAAAAGACCTATGATGCTTGATCAATTTGCTTACTCCTCGTGTTCATGCATGGTTGACATCTCTTGCCTCTCGTCCTCGAGAGACATAACCACGTGTTCCAGCTGGAGATGTAGCTATAGAAGTTGAGATGTGTTGATAAACGCAGTGCCCCTCCTTTTGGGAGTAAACCTATATAGGAAATAAGATTCGATCAGATTAAATATATACAGTTATCAATAGAATGTAAGGAATTACTAAAAATTCTATCATTACGCACTTTCTACACCCTCTAACAGATCGCAGTGGCTAGCTGAAGTTTGAATTTTCAATTACTACTACCAAATCCTATGTGTGGCGTATCGACATCCATCGTAAAGGTAGTATATTCATGCCAGATGCTCTTAGAAAGCCACAAGACAACGTAACATGTACATCCAATTCTTCCTCCTTTCCACAAAGAATACAACTTGGGCCTTATCACCCTCCGTTTACAAGTTATCCCAGGTCAGTAGAGTATTTAATTTTTTGAATAACAAAAGGAAGAACCTAATCTTGAGAGGACATTCGACGCCCCATAATGTCTTAGCATTTAACGACCCCCAAATCTCCATCATTAATAAACTTATAAATTAATTGTACTAAGAAAACTGTGGACTTCTTCCATCTCTATTGAGGCACGTCCACCTCACTTGAAAATGAAGCAAATGTCCTTAGGATGTCATAGACTTCCATTCTATTTCTTCTGATGTTTAAGTCATTATAGGTGGTAACTCCCAATCTCCACCAATTTCTGACCCAATAATCCCAAGTTGTCGCCTCCTTACTAGAAGTTAAATCGAATAACTATAGAAATAGAGTTTTAAAGGGTACATTCGTACGCCATGTGGCTCGCCAGAGAGACACATATTCGCCTTTTTCAACTTAAAATTCATTCCCTACATTCCCTACTAGAAAAGTCTTCTAGACATGAAATAATTTTTTGGACTTCATTGGAAATAGTTCGTGAGACACCGATAGGAAATCTATAGACTATTGAGTAGAAATGAGAGATAAACTTATAGATGAGTACCATCTTACGTGTTATAGGAATAAGCTCATTGATAAGTTGGAAACGAGATTCGCTCTATATATTTTAACACAATGCTCCAAGTGTGAGAAATCTGAAAACTCTCTTATAGTATATTTGGATCAAGTATAGCAATTTTTGGCATATAACTAGAAAAGTCAATATATAGACATCGTGCCTACTGATCATATTGACATTCAAAAGTTGTTGAGAGTGTTTATTTTCCTATGGATAGTACAAGTATTGTTGATGACTCACAATTAGAAACGATTACACTTATTCTTGCTGCAAATAATCTCATTCCTTATGTGGTTACCAGTGATATTATTAATGATTTAGATGAGCCTAATAGACATGTAACTACTGAGATCGATATCTATAAGGAGAGTACTAGTGATATTCAGGATTCCTTAATGAGTCTATTGCACCCTCCACATACTGCTAGGTATTTACTTTCAAAATCTAAGATAGAAGAAAAGACCGAGTATGAGATAATTGATAGTAGTATTATTACTAGTGAGTCCTTAAAGTTTCTTCATATGGTTTAGTATATTACTCCTAATATTTCATCTTCAAGAGAGCTTTTGTAGTTTCCTTCCAGGATTCATCAGATTCCCTCTGAGCATAGTGATATTATATCCTATAGCATTTTGTGATGTACACCCTCTCAGGAAACCCATATATCTCTTTTTTTGAATTTTGTCATGTGGGTGTTTGCATTTGCCTATAATGCATGATGGGATCTTCAGACAGATAGTAATTTGTAATGAGCAGTACAAATTTGTTGCATATCTGTATGAATTTGTTACTAATAATGAGGTGATGGTTTTGGTTCTTCTTGAGAGGTTGTCTCTAGAATTGTAAAGAAATTGCATATTCAATATACAAATTCATATAAAGTTTCAATGATGATTATTTCTACCATCTATGGCCTGGAAATTTCACGGAAACGTTGTATCAACTTAACTTTTAATGAGGATCATTCGATTATTTTTATTTCAAGTGCCTTTTCAGATCTACTACCCTCTCAAACTAATTCGACACAAATGTCAGTTCTACCTCCACCATCTTGGTTCCGACATGATGCTCAAACGACGGTTCCTCGATCACCATCATTGCCTGAGTGAGATGTTCATGCAAAGGTATTGATTAGTTCAATCTGGACACATTTGATATTTCTTATCTCTGTTTTCATGGGGATAAATGTTTTGAAGCCGAGGAGAGTTGATAAAATAATAATGGTCATATCTGATACAGGTTTGTTGTTAAAAATCTTATTAGATTTTATTGTAGGGATTTTACTAGATTTGTTTTGTTTTCTATTATTAAGTTTTGTTAACAAAACTTTCAGGGAGATTACGATATATTATTGAAAATTTAAACCCTAACATGTTGATTTGCTATTGTTCTTAAAATCTTTTTTTTGTTGATTTATTAATTGTGGGTATAGATTCGCTTAGGTGTTGAGATCTGAACTCTAATTTGTTCTTTCCAAATTCACGAATCTCCAAATTTCACAATCAAACTTTAATTTTTTCTTTCTTTCACAAACCCTAATTAGCTTCTGTGTTCCATCAGGTACTGACATCTAACATCTGATTTTCGCTTTAGTATTAAAATGAACACACTACAGGAAAAGGAAAAAAAGTACACTTTATCCACTAACATAAGTAGAGGATTAAGCATTGTGCTCTATACATTAAAAAAATAAAAAAAGACAAAAGAGGAGAGAGAGAGAGAGAGTAAAGCGTATGAAAGCTTTTACTGATGATGCTAGTCTATCCATTCCACTATATAATCGTTCCAATACCTTTGGGTCTCGTTCTAGACTCTGGCGCTGGACACCGTTGGTTCAGTGTCTGTCTTCAAAAAAATAAATAAAAATAAAAAAAGTAAAAACTTATAAAACTCGTCTACAGCTATAAACCAAAATGATAAGAGAATGCGACATGAACAGGACTCAACAAATATGAATCAGTTGGAGGAGACATTTGCTCTCCTAAATGGAGTAATTAACAAACACTACAGAGAGGCCTAATTCTTTGCACTTAATTAAAAAAAATTAGAATAATTAGATTGGATTAAATTTAATTTATTTTATTATTGGTAATTTATCAGACAGAAGCAGCGTGATGTATATGTTGGCACAGTGGCACCTAACGATGTCCACCTACTGCTACTGAGCCTGATAGTGGTATCGTGTCTGTAGCTGGCCCCTTCATACCTCCCAAAACGTAACGCCACCTCTCAATACTTTCGCCCATACAACCACAAATTATTATGACTTTGCCCTGCAATCTAAATGTGTGGGCTGCTCTCACATCTCCTTGATAGGCAATACGTGTCCTGCTTAGTATCATTATATACTTGGGTTGGTAAATGGTAAGATCATCAGATTTTGAATTTAGAAGCTTCCATTATTCGGCCATATATCTTTATTATTAAGTCAACCCTCTACAATGAATATTAGATGCAAATGAATTTTTGGATGATAGTTGGAATCCCTAATACATGACGAATGATACTGGGTTGTTAGAAAGATCTATGCAAGTCTGAGTGGTAAAGAAATTACGTTATATTGTTGGGAGTTCCAAGCAAAATTGTTAGCTTGGACGTTTACTCAAAGTATTTTCTTTTAAAAGGAAATGTTAGTTTGCATTTGGGCAAAAGCGGAGATTTGAATAAATAATCCTCTCTTTTACTGGAAAAATAATTTGTTTTGAGATGTTTAGTAACAGGATTGTTTGGTCATCCTCTATATAAAGCTAACCATGGATTTCAAATGGCCATTGGATAACAAACTAAATGAAGGAAAAAAAAAAAAAAAAAAAAATCTCCTATATCCATTGTTTTTTCCCCAATTGTTACTGTCATCAGCCAAATATCACTATTTGTCTATTTGATAAAATAGTCACCTTAACCTCAATAGAAATAGTGTTTTTTTTTTTTTTAAGATTTTGTTACTAAATTCACAAAGACATATTTTATGCAACATTGTCCAAATTTAGTTCCAACTAAGACTTGGATTTAAAACATCTTACAAATTGAAGAGAGTTGAGAGATAAGACTCATTGTGAAACTAAAACTACCTAAAATTTCATAAATTAGTTTTGTAGTAATTTAGAAAGGAATACCTTGTTGGTGGCATTGTTTCAATTGTAATTTAGAAAGGATTATCTAGTAAAATTATGAACATCCAAAAAGCAAGTAATTTTTACTGGATACCTTACTGATCTCATTTGATAATCCTTACTACTTTACTAGTCCGTTGTGACATTGAGTCACGCAGGTTGTGTAACAACAGGGAAAAAAGATTGGAAAAAAATGTAAAGGAAAAACTTATACCAATATATATTTTCTATTTCCCTTAAGGTTGTTGTACCAGGTCAAGAGCTCAATAGAACAAGTTTATAGTAAAATGATCATAAATTTTGTTCTAATACTCCAATTGAGCTCATTCAAGTTTTGTTGAAAAGCTAATTAAATTATTTTTAACTACTCTAAATTTTAGGCTTTAATTTAATTTTTATCCTGATTAAATCAACTAGAAGTTTTCCTTGCTGATGTATTATATCATTAGCAGTATGTCCATGGAAAAACAAATATAACTTTTGTTCTATAGATCCAGTTAAGCTCTTTTGATATTCATTATAAAGATAATTAAATTTTCTATAACTGTACCAAATTTTAATTTCAAATTACATTTTTACCTAGTCAAATAAGACCTGAAAATCTGATTGTCTATCGAATTACAATAACATAGATATACACACACACGCATATATTATGTTTATGCATGTTCTGCTTGACTTATGATATGTTAAATCATTCTTATTATCACATGTACATAGTGAGTTCAGACTTCTCATAGTTCATGTCTTGGCATACATTGCATGCTCATACATTTACCATTTGATTTACTATATTGTGAGTATGGCAAAAAATAAATGATGGAATGAAATACATATTGTAGAAGTTTTTAGCTCTATCCGATTCTATTTGGGATGTATTTACTGATCTATATACTAGCACTATCGATTCTAAGTTTGCTTCACAGTAGTCTTCCGGCTTGTGTAGAGACCGGTACCTAAGACCCCAGGCATGCACAGGATATCCACTCTTGAGCCCATAATACCGAACATGCACAGTACATTTCTAAAACACGTGAATACTCCGATTATTTAGTTCCAAACTAATAGGATATAATTTACATCATTTTGCTTGATCATGTTTTCTTATGTATACATTGTACTTCATTATTCATATGTATAATATATATATATATATATATATATATATATATATATATATATATATATATATATATATATATATATATATATATATATATATATATATATTCCACGATTCCTATCAGATTAAACATACTATTTATTTTATGATTCTCATACATACGTCTTTTATATTATTCCTACTATCATGCCACACTTTTATATGGTTTATATAGTATTGCACGAGTTTGAATTTGTATTGTTGTTTGGATTCCCATATCTAAGAATATCACATCTCTGATCCAGCAGCTGAGACAACGGTACCCGAGGAGGAGAATCTACCTCTCGAGAATCCCTACATCCAAAAGCAGGCCGAGCGCAAGCATCCCGCCTCTCGTAGGATCTTTTATCCTTTTGTGTACATATTATCTTGCTTTACATGTGCATATGTATCCTGCATTCTACTTTTGCACATGGTATCCAGACACTATTGTATATATTTAGCACTTATGTTACTCTGTTTTGATACTGTACTTGACTTTACATAAGCAATATTTTTAATGTAAATATTGCATATCATTTCTATATATCTGTTTTTGAATATTACATATTTATGCTGACGATGATGTGGCAAATAGTTCTAGATATGTTATTCATATCCTATATTCATACTTTCATATCTCTTGCATATGATTGTATAAAAAAAATGGTCTCATGCACTTCGGTATTGAGACTGTTCACTAGTGACACCTTATCCATTATTGGGATATACACTCGGACACACCAGTGTGATTTGAAGGGGCACATGATGGCAACTGCTTGATCGCCTTTAATAGATGTATATTAACCTATATCTATTTAAAGACATCTAAGATTTTAATATAGATTTATGTTCTTATTTTTTAAACATTGTGGGGATGCTACAACAGACTTATAATTTGGCATGGTGGTATTATTCATATCGACAGTACTTTGATGTGTCGAATCATCACCTAGTCTCACTCAATTTTTATCATTCTCTTTAACTGGTTCATCGATTACTTTACAACTTCTTGAACTTGTTGCAGCAGTCATATCCAGTATGTTATCATATAGTGTAGAAGAGATAGCGTTGATATCTTCAATCTTACCTAAGTTGCTAGCTTCTGGTTGGTACGGAAGCTTACTTTTTCTTGAAATCTCGTTGCTAAATTAAGGTTGTTTATCTGAGTCCTTATGTCTCTGAAGGTTATTGCATTTTGACTATTGATAGTTTTTCATGACTGTATAAATTGCTACTGAGCATATATCATTTGGTTCATACACTACTTTATTTATGCTATGTTATCCTCTAATGTGCTTCAATGGTAGTTGATATACCATAGTTGATGCTGTTACAGGTTGAACGCCTTATTGTAGTGCATAATTTATAGACGGTTTCGGAGGCTGAATATACTACTGTTGAGGATTTTTCTTTTATTGAAGATTTGAATGGTTCTTTCAACCGGGGTTGTCTGTTGAGGAATACGAATTATTCGCCGGTTGAGAAATTATATTAAAGGCGTTAGCTTGTTCATTTAATACTTTTTTGAAGGCAGGAAGAGTCAGATAATTCCTAGTTGCCTGTCCTTTTAACTCACAAATGTCACAGATCTTTTATACTTCACCTATTACCTTCATTGTTTCCAGTTCTTCGTGTGTAAATCGTCAACCTTCTTGGTGAGTGTTATTAATCTTGCAGCAATGTCTCGCTCTCACCTAACTTGATAATCCTACCTCTTTTGGAGGTGTTTCTATATGTTGATTTCTTTCAGAAGTGTCCTTAGTTTGTCAAGTTTGTGAGTTTTCAGTAAAGGAGTCAAGATATTCCCATGTTTCATCAATATCCTTACTTAAGAACTCACTATTACACATGACTTCTATAAATTGCATAATTGTAGTGTTTAAATCTTGGTAGAAGATACTTACCGACCTCTATATCTTATATCTTAAAGCCGTGATGTAGGCATGAGAGTAACAAATCTTTAAATCTACCTCAAAAATCGAAAGAGGTTTCGTTATCTTTTTGACAAAAGATAACAATTTACTTGAGCAAATAATTAGTTCAATGTGAAGAGAAAAATTTCTTAAGAAACTTTATTTGCATCTCATCCTATTTTCCTATTAAATTTGGCCTCAAGAAGTTTATCCACATTTTCTCCTTGTTTTTTAAGGAGAAGGGAAAGAGCTTAAGTTTTAATTGTTATGTACTGATATTCTATAGATTAATAAAAGAATAAACTTCTTTGAATTCATGAAGATGTAGATGTTGGCTCTCCTTATCCATCCCATGGAACTTTGGCAAAAATTGCACCACTACTGATTTAATCTCAAAGGGCCTAATATTCAAAGGAAAAATAATATAGAAGGGTTGAGTTGTCCTGTCAGTTTGTAAATAATCACATAGGGATCTCCAATTGCCTCTGTATTGGCATTGAGCATCATTTATATTTTAACTCCAATCCATTGTTATTGCTATTATTGGTTTTGTTCTGATTGTTGTTTCTCATGTTAACAAGTGGTGAATTAACTAGAAATTGTAGCGGATTGGAATATGGCCGAACGAGTCTACTGTTAGATACTTGCTGCCAACCGATCATACAAAATCAAAACCAAATAAGTGAATGACACTTTAACCATAACCTATGCTAGGGTATATAATATAATAGTACAGATCCCCAACTACAGTTCTAAAAACTTGATGCAACTTGATTTGTACACTCCCAAGCACAGAAGACCGACAAGTAATATTCGGGAGTTAAGCCAAAATTGTTTACTCGAGGATACTATACTGTTATTTTGAATTTAGACACTTATATTATAGGTTACTGAAAAGAATTAGAAAGCAAAAAATAATTGGGTTGATTGTGTAATAATTAACTTTAAAAAAAAATCGAAGAGATGAATCGACTCACATGAGTTAACACTCCCAAGATCATATCATTAAATAATTATTGTTATAATTATCTCAGTTGAATAAATCATATGGTCTTATATAACCGAATATATTTCTTTAGAAGCAGAAGATTATAGAAAATAATAATAGGCATTAGTCAATTCCTCAATTAAAACGTACATAAGTTTGAGGAATAATCAAAGTATGACCTACGGATGATAGAAATAACCATTAACAATCTAATTATATACCATACCTAAAAAGTCAATAATAAATCAAAAACTAAGCAATAATTATAATATAAGAAATAAACCATCAAAATCTCAAAATCATATATTCATACCCAAAAGAATAAATATGGAAACTAATATCAATATTATATAAACCAGTTGAGTATAGAAACAATAAATTCATATAAGATCCATGAAAACTAAAAAGAATTAGTTACTCATGTTTGACATAATTATCAAATAAAAAAAAATGAGAATCTTTTATTATCAATTATGAAAAAGAACACAAGTATTAACAATCTTCAATCTCTCTCAAAAACAAATAAAAACTCTCTAAATCTCTAGAAATCTCTCTCTCTCTCTCTCTCTCTCTCTCTATATATATATATATATATATATATATATATATATATATATATATATATGTTTGTCTCAGAAAAATGGGTATTTATAGCTCTCCATAGGATTTAGTTACGAGCAATAGAATTCTATCTGCTTAGAAACTCTTTTTTCCTTTGAGTTCAACATATTTGTGCATCAGTCTATAGCGTTGTTGACAGAGGCTTCATCAGTTCCTCTCTGCTAGGTGTTTACAATGTATTTTACTAAGGAGCTGTCGACAACTAAGTTTGGGCTGTTAATAGATCCCTGGTAGTTATTTGATCAATGCTTTTGCATACACGTGCATGCTTCTAGTATTCATTTCTTTGCATCCAACATCCTACAAAAAAATAAAATAAAACACTAGTTTAAACTAATAAAACACTCAAAAGAAGAATTGTTAATGTATAAAAATTCATCAATTTCTCATATTATATCTCAAAAATTGATGACAAGTGTATGAAATAATATGTCTTTCACTCATAATCAACATCACATACAAAAGTTCTGCGAGAAACTTCATCAATAAGTCATCTTTAATGATAATTTTACAAATATGCTATCAATGTACAAGAAAGAATACAGGGATCTCAGTTCAAAGTACTGTAAGGATTATGATTTCAGACTCATCATCTTTTAAAATAGTAGATAAACAATGTTTTTCAATTTATTTATTGCCACCACTAGAATCACCATGCTGACATCAGAGAACATATGCAGATGACATTACATGATGAAAAGATTTTGACAGTTACAATAAACTACTAAAGATATTTGGTTCATTGGAAATACTGGCCAAATTTAGAGACTGATTTGACGCTCCCCAATTTATGTGACTTGTCAGATTCAAGTTCTACTTCAGCTAGTCTATTGCAGAAGCCGATTTCACATCCACCACCTTAACTCAAATTAGAATAATACGATTCAGCTTCTCAATCACCACCATAGTTGAATTGAGATGCTTCAAGAAAGAATGTTGGTATGTTCAACCTGGACAAGTTTGACATATTCTATCTCCACATTCATCGAGAATGAATGACTTGAAGCTGAGGATAATAAAGAGGAGATCTAATTAGGGATTTTGTTTGAATTAAATAATGAAATTCAAATCTGATTAGGATATTATTTTGGTTTTATTATTGAACATTTTTTAGATTTGATTATTGTTAAAGATTTTCTTAGATTTGAAATAGTTTTTATTGTTGAAAATCTTCTTACATTCGATTTAGCTTTTATTGTTGAAAATGTTCTTATATTTGGTTTTAGGTTTTATTGTTGAATATTTTCTTAGATTTGATTTTATTATTAGAAGTTCTAGTGATGTTGGTTATTTTCTATTAATAAGGTTCAAGTAGATTATGATATGATTATGAAAATTAAAACCCTAGCATGCTGGTTTGCTACAACTTTGAAAACCTTCCTTCATGGATTTACATGGATTCTGAGGCCCGAGCTCTAATTTATTCTTTTCCAAATCCATCAAAACACCCAAATTGCACCATCAACACCATAGTTTGTAAAACAACAAATTTATAAGAAAAATTTATGAACAAAATTCAAGAAATCCGAACTCAAAAAATCCCTCTTATATATTATTCGAGCAACATGAAATCTTATCTTCAAGCTTTGGATAGTATTGCATTTCATCATTTGTACCTATTACAACAATTCTCTTTAATTTGCTTATTTTACATAATTGAAGTATGTGTTGATGCAATGAGCCTTGTTTTAGTAGCATCATCCCTTTTCAATTCGTAAAAAAAATTCAAATTTCAACTTTTGATGGTTACTCAATTTGAATAATTTTGTAAAAAAATATGTGTATGTAGGTTTGACTAAAAAAATATATTGACTATTTCTTTATCATTCTAATCTCAAGTGTTTAATTTCTTAAATAGTCATACATGTGCGAAGAAGTATTTGTAAGGGACAATGAACGAATATTTTTTGTTTATTTGTGTTGCTAAGTTGAATGCGATTCTTTCCTTTCATTTTAAGTATTCCTTCTCACTAAGAGAAGTAGGTCCAAAGAGTAGAGTAGTTTTTATATCTCTATCTTTTATTGTTGGAAGGGTGATACTGTTTCAATCTCAATATCTGAGTCCTCTTTAACTAGCAATGAAAAATGAATGGTTCTTGTGAAAAAAAGAAAAAAAAAAGAAGTAACTTTCTGGTCCTAAAACAGAAGTTTGTTGGAGCCGCACTTTGCTTTGAAGAGCTGATAGCTTCAACCTGAAATTGATTAACAATACAAATTAGCAAAAACAAATACAAATTTGTTATATGATTAGATTGCCGACTGGTGGCACTCTCGTGATTAACTCAAAAAACCAGGGACAAGTACATAATCCCTTAGCTGTCGCCAGCCATCTCCCTCCTACTCTCCTCCTCCCTGGTCGTTTCGAAAGTGAAAGCGGCGCCTCATCTGTCTCTTTTTTCATTTTTTTAAAAAATTTTTTAAATTATTTTTGTTTTCTGTGAGGTGGGTCTCTTCTCTCTCCTAGTTGCTGTGTGCAGAAATTGTTATTTTATTTCTCAAAATTCAACAGGAAAATAGAATAGCTTCTAGAGATGGAATCTTAGATTAAAAATGGAAAATATAGGTGAGCAAATACTTTGTCGGCGGCCTTTTTTGACCCCTACGGCAAATATACGGAGTTGTTGTTACTCGTGCTTCCCCAGGGGCTGACCCCATTTTTTTTTTTTGGGGCCTGGAGTTAAAATATGGCGGGAAATAACCCAGAAATAGAAGGCAGAATTTACCTTTACCCCCTCAAGCCTTTGAAGATTTATGTAATTGTTCCTGCGGAGCACCAGAACTCGACCGCTGCTGCTTGCTAAAAAGCTCGGAAAAGTCATTGACCGCTCCAAATTTTCTATTTTTCTCTTAGTAATCTCTCTTCTTCTCCCTGTCGCTCCCTCTCTCTCTCTCCCCTCGTGCTCCTCTTCTCTCTCTTTCTCTCTCTTCAGCGCGTCGATTTTGATCTGGTCAGCTCTCTCTCTCACTTCTCATTTTGTTGCTTAGTTTTAGCTGATGAATAGAGTTTTATATTCATTTAATCGATCGAGAATTACTGGATCTGACGATTTTTTCTTTACTTCTGTGAGCTTTGATGATTTTTTCTTTACTTCTGTGAGGTTTGATTGTTATCGCGTCCGAGGCTTTTTCTGTTTTTTTTTTTGTCTTTTGGAATTTTGGGTTTCTAAATTTGGGATGTTTAGTTGTTGATGGTTCAATTAATCTAACGATTAGTACTTTGACTGTTGATGGAATTTCCTTTTTCGGCTGCAACTGATGAGCTGGAGATGGTTCGATGCCTCAAATCTGTTTGTTTGAATTTAGGGATTTGCATAATTTGGAAATTGTGAAAAAAAAATATTAGAAATATTTGATTATGTTCTTTAGTTGTTTGCTTAAATTTTATCATCCAGTGGATCTAGGATAAGATTCAGTGATTCATATTGATCCAGATACTTGTAAGTTGATGATTGTGCCATAAATTCTTGACTCTTTTTTTAATTATTTCTATTTTTGGATAGGTTATTCTGTTCTTTGAGTAGCTAGTGCAGAAAAAAGATTCAGATCTTTGCTATAAAGTAAATATTTGTTGTTGTCTTCGTCGTCTGAGGATTTATGTTGCGTTGGTTAATGATATTAGAGAAAAGTTAGCTTTTTTTTTTTTAATGGTATGCTCTTATTGATGTATACATCTGTTGGGTTGTTTAGTTGAATTCAAATAAAAGGCTCAATGCTGGATTTTGATTGAATGGATAGTAGAACGAATTTTTTTAGCCCTGTTTTGACTGTTTTTGGTCACTGATGATTTAATAGGTGTTTCTGGTATTATAAAATTGATGCAGAGTAAGTAGATATTTTGTTCTTTCTATTTCCAGTTGAGTGACTATGAAATTTTATAATACCTGATGATCGCTCATAGAAGTTGTGCTTATATGTGCACCCTTTGTGTAGAAATTTGTGTTGGGGAGAGGGGGATGGCTGGAGGAGGAACGCAAACAAGCTTGCGGAAGTATATTGGAGCCGTAAAGGACACTACTACTGTTACCCTTGCAAAGGTGAACAGTGATTACAAGGTGAGTAATTTCATTATCTGGATAAGCTTTCAACAACATGGATATAATCCTTTATTTACTTCTGTTACCACTTTGTCTTGATTCTATTGTAAAATTTTATATTGAACTTAGGAATTGGATATTGCCATCGTAAGGGCCACTAACCATGTTGAGCGTCCAGCAAAAGAGAAGCACATAAAAGGTTAGTGGCATTGAGTTTCTTTAGTTATGATAGCTGACTGCATACATGGCTTATCATGCAATATGGGAGTACTAAAGAATGTACTCTTCTATTCACTAGTAAATATGGTACAATATGACTGCATCCTATACATCATTATCCTAATACTAGCCAGGGAACATAGTTGAAGGATGTGGACTTGCTGTCTAATATGGCATGACCACTCCTGCAAACTATCAACATGTGCTGATGACAAGTACAGACAAGCCACTCCTTAAGCATGTGAAGTCAATGCCTCACTAGCGAAAAATCTCTGATGGTTTTATCAATTCTGTATTATTGTTTCATAATCTGCTTCCTGTACATACGTTTGGATGGTAGAGATGATAGCCTATCATGTTAATGCTTCTCCTTTTGTTCTCAGAATGGAGATTGTTATTTTGTTATGAAGAAATTAATATGGCATGTAGGTGGACAATTAATAGCTGATATTAGTTTCTAATCTTCAATAATGAAGCTTTTATCACAACCTCTGATTTTTTTTTTTCCACGAATTATTTAACTATCTAATTATTAACTGTACCTTGTCCTGGTGATACATCCAACTGTGATCCTGTACCTTCTAACTACCATGAGTTTCTAATCCATGTTTGTATGGCTAGGAATAGTTGTGATTGCATTAATATTGTTGGCAAGCTGTCTTTTCTGCACTGCTTAATGCACAAATTACCTGGTATTGATAAGTTTGTTACATATTGTTTGCAGCTATTTTCTATGCTATCTCAGCTTCAAGGCCTCGGGCTGATGTTGCCTATTGTATTCATGCACTTGCAAGGCGTCTTGCAAAGACGCACAACTGGGCAGTATGTGTCATATTTCTTGCTGAACTTTTCTTTTCTCTCCTTTTATTCTACGGAATTCACTTCTGCTAAGCATGGAAGCAGTGTGGCTGAACTTTTCTTTTCTTTCCTTTTATTCTATGGTATTCACTTCTGCTAAGCATGGAAGCAGTGTGGTTCATAGAATATCTTAATCTTTGTTTTTTCCTCTTAAATTATTATCATTATGATCTTCGGGGAAAAACCACTTGTTAGCTAGTTCATAGACTGATATGAATTTGATAGTTCAGAAGCTCATCCATTGTGTTAAATGTAATAAACCTCGTCATCTATTTTGTAATCAAACTCTTTATACAAATTTGTGAATTGGGAAGTTGAGTATTTTTTCTTTTCCTTTCTGGGTAGGCACCCCTACACATCAATAGAACAAAATCCTCTAAGATTATGCCACTGTCTCCTCACTCTCCCTACTAACTATTGTTCATATAAATACATTTCTAAATATAATGTTACGCTCCTTTCAAACACTTCAATCAGAAAGCCGTGCGGTGTTGGGCACGCAACAAATATGTCACACATGCTTATCCTATGTAACTTTTAGCAAAAACCACATGTCGGCATGTCTTGCTGATGTCAGGATTGCCGTGTCTCTCCAACATAGCTCCAACTAACATGAAATTGAAATTTACATCTGTCAGCCATCACATGTATTGATTGTAGCATTTAAATGAAACTTGAAATATCTCTTTTTTTCCCCTTTTTTCTTTTTTATTTTTTGCGCATAAAAACATCAGACACCTTATAGTCTAGCTTAAAACTTAAAAATTGAAAAATATTAACTTCAGTGAACTAGCAAATCTTATATATTTTGGAAATAGATACACTATGCATTCTTAGTCTAAACTGGTTACTAGTGGGACTAGAAATCACCAATTTAGCTGCAATTGAGTGTCAAAGAAACTCTTAGGTACAATTGAACTCAAACAAACTTGCTTTATCCTAGTTAAAGATAAAAAGTATATGAAAATTGAGGAAATCAAGTTGAGAACAATAAATTCTTTTTATTTTATTTTAT
The DNA here is from genome assembly GCA_036321105.1 of Dracaena cambodiana. NCBI lineage: Eukaryota > Viridiplantae > Streptophyta > Magnoliopsida > Asparagales > Asparagaceae > Dracaena > Dracaena cambodiana. Next base: position 37,167,699 of record JAYEPQ010000011.1, on the reverse strand, counting down.
TTTATTTATAAAAGCACGACTTTATCTAAAAACCTTTCTGATACAATATCAATTATTTCTTCAACTACTCAAATCGAAATAGAAGCCCTATATGGTGAAAGTAAAAACCAGGAGTGAATTCCTTGATGAGTAATGAAGAAAATTTTGGAAACGAAATTTAATCCTCAGAAACTCCAACCGGAGATGTTAAACCTAGAACGTATTGGCCTTCAAGATTGGATGAGGTGAAATACCATGTACCCTGAAACCTCATGAGCTGCAAGAGGAGTGGGATGAGGTGAAGTACCATGTGTCCACAAGTGAGTGTACCTGAACAAGTTGTGAAACGCATCTCTTGGGCACTGTTGGTAGCAACAGTTTCACTGACTGACACTGGATATGTCATTGAATGGTTAGACAGGAAGGAAAAAGGAGTGGTGCTGTGGAAAAAATAAAGGCTAGGAGTAATGGGAGAGAGAGCAAGCGGAGCTGATAGCAGCTTATGGGATCTGCAAAATGCCTGGGATGAGATTACTGCTGAAACCAAAAGGCAGCTTTACCAGCCTATGGGCTAATGCCACAAAAAAAGAGGTCTAGTCAATGCACTGATGTAAATTTCTTCTGACAAGTGTATCATCCTGAAAATTATTGACTGCCATCACACTGGAGAATGTTTGTGCAGTTCTATGCCAAAAAATAAATTTTCCAAGAGATGAGTTCCCTATTTGGTAAGCTTGACTGTACAACTGCACATAAGATTAGTTAACTAGTGAGAAATTGAGTAGCCTCCTGCCGCTTCTTCCGGTGTTCTAATTCATTGTAATTTTTTTAATATAGAAGTTAAAGGTCACTTCTTTCAGATTTAAAAAAATAAACAAACTGAACCTAAGAAAAACTATAGAAAAAAGGTCTGTTGCACTAACAAGGAATCATATAAGAAATACTGGTTCATGAGAATCATATAAAAATCACTTCATTTTGATTCTAATGGACTGAATGAGCAGTTTAGTAGCCTGTCATATCTTTGGAGTCAGCATTAGTTGATGATAATTACACTAAATACTGATTCTGTATATCAGATGTCATTCATCAACAAAGAAAATTTTATGTTATACACTACAATTTCCACTATAAAAGAAAATTATCATGGACTAGATGGTTCATATAAGATTTTGTTGGTACTAAATTGGATTTAAAGCTTTGCAAAGAGATGCACTCATAAATAGGAAAAGCCAGCACTTCAAACTTCTTTTTTTGGCATATTTATGGATTGTTGTGCAGGGGTTAGTTACGATTGTATGTTATTCCCATATTTAGCAAGTTTCCAAGTATATATGTGACGCAGGACGGAGGCGAAATTAGGGTTAAGGTTTTGAAATTAGGGTTTTTTCTAGAGCAATTGGGGAAGAAATGATAGATTGGGGAAAAACTTTTGGGATTTGGAAATCCACTCAGGCTCACGCCCACTCTCCATGAATCCACGGGGAAAGATTTTGATTTAGCGAAATCCACGCCAGAGTTTTCTCAAGAAAATTTCTAAAATATTGTTCATCTTTTTTTTTTAATATTTCATACAAAGCCCATATATATAGGAAAACCCTAACAAATAGAATTCTAATAGAATCCAAACTCCTAATCCAATCAAATATCCTAATAAAATCCAAAATCCAATCAAATATCCTAATAAAATCCAAATCTAATCAAATCTACTCAAATCTATTCACAAATCAAATCTGATCTCCATCAATTCTCCCCGGCTTCAAAGCATTCATCCTCGATGAATGCGGAGATAAGGAATGATAAACACGTCCGGGTTGAACTGATTGTCATCCACGAAGTATCCCAATTGGGCCATGGTGGTGGTCGAGGAACCGTATCTAGTATTACATCTGTATCAAGGCGGTGGAGGTGGAACTGGCTTCTTTCGTGAACCAGTTTCAAATGACTGTAAATCCCACAAATTATTTGGCCATGAATAGTAGAAGCAAATCTCTTCGAAACTTCATATGAATCTGTATGTTGAGTCGGTAATTTCTTCATAATTTCTGTAATGAATCTCTCAAGAGGAACTGATGTTTTTACCTCATTATCAACAATAATTTCTTTTCTATGTGAAGTCTCACTTTGAATTGGAAGTTCTTGTTCTCCCTGTACATCTGCAATTGATATGCAAATACTATCAGTAAATACAAATTGTCGACGAAGTTTTTTACGAAACTTTAGGAGAAGATTTTCCAACGAAACTGTCGATTTTACGGACACGTTATATAGGAGAGAAGGAGATATTTCTGTTGATTTCTCCTCGTAAGTATGATCATCAGAAGTATTTACAGGCGGCTGAAATTTCGCAGTTGGTTCTATTGAAGGATCTTCAGAAATCTGAACCATGGAGTTTTCAACTTCTGTGGATGGAAAAAAAGTTTCATCTGGCACTAGTAATGGCTCATCATGAACTTCTGTATCCGGTGTAGGCTGCAAAATACATTCACCAAACATAGGAATATCTGCTTCAATCTTGTTAGCGATGCTATCATTACTAACCGTTTGACTTCTTTCATCCCTGCATTTAAGTGTGTTTTTAAAACTGTCAAGTATTCGGCTACACTTCTTAAGCTCATCAATCATACATTGAAGTTTTTCATCACTAGTTATTGTTTTAGGCTCAGATGATTGAAACCGATGAGATGATAAGAAGGTGGTGTTCAGTATACCGATAGCGAAGTAGACGTCGCAAGATATTCCAATCTAAACATAATTTATACTCTCTACTCCAAGTATAAACTTCTCCACCTAATTTTTGTCGGGCGTAAAGGCATTTCTGTACTGAAGTTAGATCAGAATCTAGAAAGAAATCTTGGATATAATTCTCCCAATTTTGATAATTTTGTCGACCATCGAAACCCAAAAAAATGGGTATAGTAGCATACATATCTCGCTCAATTTGCGATTTTTTAGCATTTGTGTTGATGTAATGACCATAGAATAAGAACCCCATATATAATCAACTCAAAATTTTAACTCAAAAAAGTTTAGAAAATACCCAAAAATGACGACGGCTCGAAAATGGCTTGAATCGGAGTTAAAACGGACTCTGAATTGAAAGAAAACCCTTAACGGGTCTGCTGCTCTTGCTTGTTGTTGCTGCTGATGTTGTTGCTGGTTTGGATGAAGAGGAAGAAGAGGTGCAAGGCAAATAGAGAGAGGAGAGAGAAGAATTTGTATTTTATTTTATTTTTTTCTCTCTTCTTTGTTTTTTTTCTTCTTTTACTCCCTTCTCTTTTTTTTCTCTCTTTTTTTTTCTCCTCTTTTTTTTTTTCAGATCTGATTTTTTTTCAAAAAAAATAAACTGAAATGAAAAAAAGATGGAAATGCAAAAGAAGAAGATGGAGAATAAAATCTAGACTCTGATACCAATTTGACGCAGGACGGAGGCGAAATTAGGGTTAGGGTTTTGAAATTAGGGTTTTTTCTAGAGCAATTGGGAAAGAAATGATAGATTGGGAAAAAATTTTTGGGATTTGGGAATCCACTCAGGCCCACGCCTACTCTCCACGAATTTACGAGGAAAGATTTTAATTTAGCGAATTCCACGCAAGAGTTTTCTCAAGAAAATTTTCAAAATATTATTCATCTTTTTTTATTAATACTTCATACAAAGCCCATATATATAGAAAACCCCTAACAAACAAAATTCTAATAGAATCCAAACTCCTAATCCAATCAAATATCCTAATAAAATCCAAATCCTAATAAGATCCAAATCTAATCAAATCTACTCAAATCTATTCACAAATCAAATCTGATCTCCATCAATATGTCTCAATGTTTATATAGTAATGATGGTAACATAACATTTTGCCTCCATTATGTCACATCGCATTAGCGTAATGCCTAATGCAAGTTGCACAATTTCCTATTTCCTTAATAAAAATAAAAATTAAAAATATGATAATTTTTATAAATTGAAAAATAAATTTACAAATTCTAAAAAAAAAAATACAAAAAAATTATATAATATATAGAAGGTATTCAAGTTTCTAACAAGTTTTATAATAATTCTCACATTTATCTTCATAAATTATATTAAATTCGCAACCGTAATTTTAGTCACATCGAACTAGAAACGTGTTTCAAATTTATTTATTTTACTTTCAGTAATCACAAATGGTGTAATTTATATTTTGTAATGCTCTATTTTTTTTTTTATTCGTAATTATATATTTAGTTCAGCTAATAGTTCAATAAAATCAACAAGTAAGAAATTTCAATAATTGGAGAGGAAATATAACAAGCAAATAAGCAAGCAAACGCAAATTAGTAAGTTAGCAATTTCACAAGAAGTCAAACGAACAAACAATAAGCAATTAAGTAAAGAAATCGTAGGAGTCAACTAACAATTAAAACATATAATTAGGAACAATCTGGATATTACTAAAAATATAACAGAAAATAAAGTAACATAATATAAAAACACACTGTTATAGTATAGTGAGTTATTTCCGACTGTTAGATGATGCTGGATTTGTATTAGGTATTATAATGCAATAAGCAGGTTTCATAAGGCATTATATTCAACATTGATATATATACTTATGGATTTCCACAAATTTGAGGTAAGAGGCTTAACAGAAGTTAGTTCTATTAGAACTTAATAATAAACTTACCCTATGGGTGTTGACAACCAAGTCAAATCTTAGAGCTAATATATTCCTTCATTTCATATGAATAACTATGATTTTTTCCAGACTACTTGCATGCAGAATATCAATTACTTTCTATGTTACTTAACAAATTAAGATCCTACTTTGCTTGATTTGGTGATCCAGCTACTAATTTATCTAAATATTTTGTATCAATTGATGTTTAATTTTGGGTTTTGCCAAACCACATAATTAATATGCACTTTTATCTCCTATGCATATGCAGTTTTAATTCTCTAATCCCTTGACCAACTTTCTTTTTTCAGGTTGCATTAAAAACATTAATTGTTATACATCGTGCTTTGAGGGAAGTTGATCCCACTTTCCGTGAAGAACTCATAAACTATGGAAGAAGCAGAAGCCATATGCTGAACATGTCCCATTTTAAGGATGATTCCAGTGCAAATGGTAGTCATGTTACACAAATTTCACTAAGCAAAAGGAAAACGTTCAAGTATCTAGATGATTTATGTTATTTGTCTGATGTCCAGCATGGGACTATTCTGCATGGGTGCGTACATATGCTCTATTTTTAGAAGAAAGACTTGAGTGTTTTCGCGTGCTCAAACATGATGTTGAAACAGATCCTCCGGTATACATCCTTGTTTAATGAACCTTGGATACAGTGCCTTTGCTTATTAATTATGACTTAGGAACACTTTCCATTATCCAGCCTCATCAAAGTTTTTAAATTGTTTAAACCACAACATAAACTATTACCAACAGAAGGTGTATATTTTTGCAGAGAACTCGAGATCTTGACACTGTTGAGTTACTTGAACAGCTGCCAGCCCTGCAGCAACTTCTATTTCGTTTGCTTAATTGCCAGGTGAGCAACCCTCTACAGAATATGAGCTCCGATTAGAGATGTTACTGTGTCAATGAGATTTGATACAGTTTGATGATGGGGTCATTGATTTGTTATTTTGTGCAGCCACAAGGTGCAGCCTCCTATAATTTTGTAATCCAGCTGGCTCTTTCAATGGTGAGTGCTACGTTGTTTAACATTGTTTCATAATCTAAAGTGATTCCTAGGAGTGTTTTTGTTCCTTGCTGTCTCACTTTTATCTTAATAGGTTGCTGGGGAGAGCATAAAAATTTATAGTGCAATCAGTGATGGCACAATCAATTTGGTTGACAAGGTATTAACATCTCTTGCTTATCACATCAAAAAGTTACCTCTGTTTAGATATAGTGGTTAGTTGGCATTGCTTTTCAGTTCTTCGAGATGAAACGCTATGATGCTGTTAAGGCGCTTGACGTATATAGGAGAGCTGGTCAGCAGGTAATTATCTTAATTTGTTAGCTTTGCTGCCATATGTATAGACCCATATGCTGCCATTATGGTTTACCACCTGAAACATTTCATATCTCCTTTTATCATGCATTTTAAATGCTTTGACTTTCTTGTTTAATTGGTTGGTTAATTTTGTGCTGGTTAGGGTTTAAGTTGAAACTATATAGGCTTGGGTCGATTTTGTTTTGGTTGCCTGGTTTGCAGGAGGTTTTACATTCAAAGCTTATACAAAATTTGCAAAATACTTCTATAACTAGAGGTTGTTGGAAACTATTGAGGACTTCACAGTGTGTGTAGTGCAGTTAATTTCTTTTCTCTTAGAATGTTACAAATGAACTTGCTAGAAAGTCCAGAATGAAGATCAACGGTACTTTTTTTCCCGTGAGGGAAGTCCCAGTGGCATGCCATCCAGATGATTGATAATAAATAAATAAATACAGAAGATACAAGTGAGAGTTATCATCAAGACGGAGATGACTCAAGATCACATCACTCATGCCCAAAAAACTAAGCATGCGCGTACCTGAAAAACCTCACCTGTTGTTCCCTGGTCAGTTATTTGCTATTGGTTTAAAATGAAGGATATTTTATGAAGTAGAAAGGTAAGTAGAATATAAAGGGTTTATTATAAAATGAAAACAAAATGTGTAGTAAGCAGAAAATTAGGAGAAGACATGAGGCTTGCTTCACATTGAGGAGAAAATATGTATGAGTTTCCCCAAGAAGGTCAACTATGTAGGAAGAGAAATATAGAGGACAAAAATAATCAATAGTTGACATCTCCTGTCTTCAGGCCGTATAGCAGTTATTGGTTAGTCGCTCATGTGAATTATTGTTTACATGTGCAAACCATAAAGAAAGGATATGAAATCTAATTAATGATATTTTTTCCCCCCATAACGGGTTCAGTGTCTGTGTACTTTCATGTGAGGAAAAATTTCAAAAAAATGATCCAGCATACTCTTGCACATCTATATTTTTATGTTTAAATTTACTGATTTGTAGGCAGAAAGATTGTCAGAATTTTACGAAGTATGCAAAAGCATTGATATTGGGCGTGGAGAAAAATTTATTAAGATAGAGCAGGTAACTGTTTATTTATTATGGTTCTTTTAGTTTTATATGGCATCAATTGTAAATCTCAGTTACTGGTTCAAAGAGCTTAAATTATTTTAATTAATATTGTTGCAGCCCCCAGCATCATTCCTCACTGCCATGGAGGAATATGTGAAAGACGCTCCGAGGGCTTCAACAGTCCGCAAAGATCAGGTCTGAAAGCCCCCTCAACTATTGTAATCTTTTATTTGACAAATCATGACACGTTTTAATACTTTCTGACATGTTTTAATACTTTCTGTTCTGCTACTGCCTTCTGTTGGCCTTGGTATTTTGACAAATACGTTTGGTGGAAAATTGGTTAAGTGGCAGTGAGCATGGCCAACATCTACATTCTCCAGTGATAAGTTCATCTGATTATATTGTCTTATTTTGAAATCTTAACGTAGCCTTATATCTGGCCTCATTATCTTGGTCTAATCTTATTTAGTACTGTAGGCCTAATATGCAATCCAAACTCTACAAGGGGCATTTCCAGATGGTATATCCTGTGGAAGCTTGTTTTGGGTTTCCTTTATACTTGTATGTGGCAGTATAAATACTCGATGGTAGCAAAAACTAGGTGCTAGATGGTTATTTTGAATGTTAAAAATAATCAAATGCAAGTCCATCCATGCTGAAGTTATGCAACATTCATGCAGTTGAGGAGATTTATTAAAATGTTAAAAACTTTCTGCTACAATTGAACTTTTCTTCTGGGAAACAGGGATTTCAAATTAGTCAGATGACACCTTCCTCAAATACATGTTGAAAGCTATGTATACACCTAGAACTAAATTGGTTGTTTTGCAATGCTGTTCTTTTGGAGTGCCTAATGTGTTCTCATGAACTTTAAATGGAAGCTTGGCCTTTTACTGGTACATTGACTTTTCCTGGTCAACCTACAAGTTATATAATGCAACGACAAATGAAAATTGTAAATTGCCGACCTATTTATCTATTTCTTCCCTTTGTTGATGCCTTTGTATGAGTGGCAGCTAGTTTTGCAGTATACAACTTATTGCCTTTACCTTAATTTGAGCATCTATCCTCAACCCCGAAAAGAAAACGAAATTGGAATAAAATATAAAATGTTTGCTTATATATAGTTTCCCTCAAAAACAATTTGTGTATTCATACATTAATTATGTGGAACACTTGCAAGAAAAGGCTAATTATGCATAGAAACATTCACAAAGTATCATGCCAGAGGATGCCTGGTTAGCAAGTGGAGGTTGAAACGAGTTTAGCTTGTCTAGTCCAATCTTGCAATAACTTGCAGCATCATATAAGGCCACTATATGTTTTCATCAAAAAAAAATAAAAAATAAAAATATTAACTCTCTACATGTCACATATTAACAAATTATCATTGTTGTATTATATCTCAATTATGGACAGTGTAGACTGACAACCAGTGCAATCTCATTTTGTCCACTTGTGTACTAGTTTCATATAGAAATATTTTTATTCATTCAGGCGAAGGAAGAGAAAGAAGTTCCAAATGTTGTACTTGCAATAGAGTACAAGAAACCTGAAGAGGAGGAGGAGGAGGAGGCGCCTAAGCCACCCACACCACCTCCTGAACTAGTTAAAGAGGAACCCCCGGTGTCTCAAGAAGTTGATCTGCTGGTAATAGTTCAGTTCTTACAGTTTCACCTCAATGTCTTGACCAATTCTACGACTGCATCTTGATTTTATTTAATTTAATTTGTCAGGGGTTACATGAGACTAGCCCTGATGCATTGGAATTAGAAAATCAAAATGCTTTGGCACTCGCCATCGTTCCAGTTGGTAAATTACTTATGGGATACCTTTCTGTATTACATACATAACATGGCAAGAAATCGAGTATCTTGACTTTGATTTGGTTTTAACTATTGCAGACACTGCATCACCTGCTGCTCCCTCTGCTAATTTCTCAGAGAGTGGAACCACAGGTTGGGAATTGGCACTTGTGACGGCTCCAAGCTCTAACGAGAGTGCTGCAGCCTCAAGTAAACTGGTACTGTGGTTTTATCTTTAATTAATCTTGTAAATTGCAGTCAGTAAATGCCTTTTTCTACCTTTCATTCTTAAGCATACCAAAAGGTTTAATTTTTTATATCACTGAAACTTGAGTTTTTACTATATTGGTAGTTAAATTGTTTGATATTAACATATATTGATAATTTCTTTTCAAATGTGTTATGGGAGAATAGCAATGACGTTATGATATTCTCCAAAACAATCAAATCGTAGATTAAAAAATGAAATCTTTATTTAATAAATTGAATAAAATAGTCAAGACAGTAGGACGAAATAGATTAATTTGTACAAAATTTCACTAAAAACTTTACAAAGTAGTCCGTGAACCGAGAAGATCAGTCTTTCAAGCAACAAATGTGGGAGAATTAACAACGGCATTATAATATTATCCTGAGCCGATAGGATAGGACAAACATTGAAAAAAGAATTGTAATCTTTATTAAAAAAAAACTGAACAAATAATTGAACAAATCAGCCAAGTTAGTAGACTGAAAAAGCTTAATTTGTAAAATAAACTTTACAAAGCAGTCAGAAAAGGTCAATCGTCAGTGGGACTCCAACCAAATTAAACTTCAATCTTAGCGGGTGTACATTTCATAGATGTAGCAGAGGGCCCGCAGCAGCGAGAAAGTTGGGAGTGTATTGAGGGGAGTCGGGCTGAGATGAACATGCCGAGGTCATGTATTTGGACGAGAAAGTAAAGTACTTTGACCTTGGTGCCCATAAGTCGATCTCTGGATTAGTACCCCAAGGGTTGTAAACAGGGCGTGCAGGTGTATTTTCGGGCAATGCAGAAGGGTATTCCAAAGGGGTGGATGATGGTGATGGCTCTGGAAAGTTGGGAGTATTCGGGGGAGCTGGAAGGAGATGATAGTGCTGTAGCCGATGTCATGTATTTGGACAAGAAAGTGAAGTACTTTGACCTCTCTGCCCATAAGTCGACCTCTGGAGTATTAGCCCAAGGGTTGTAAGCAGGGCATGCAGGGGTATTTTCTGGCAATGCAGAAGGGAATTCCTCGGGCGATGAAACCAAAGGGGTCGAGGGTTTGCAGCAACCATCAATTTCAGCAATGGGTTTCTTGCAGTCCTTCGTTTGCAATGATGGTGAGGATCTGCGAGCCGGCTTTCTTGAACACCAGTAAGTTCGCCATTGAGTCCCCTGCCCCACTGACCTCGCCTTCCGCTTTGATTTCTTCTTCGACCTGAGAATCGTGACCAAAGCCATTGCGATCAACTGTTGCTTTGGTTTCTCTCAGAGAGATTACAGAATTCAATGAGAAGGAGAATTAAGGTTCTTGAATCAGAGGAAGGAAATGGAGAGATTAGCGTTTCTTGGAGGGAGAAATTGGCGCTGCTATTTTCTTGGACTGTTTCGTTTCACGCTATGGGGTTTTTAAGGACTGAGGCTTTATATATATATATATATATATATATATATATATATATATATATATATATGGATTACTATAAGTGAGCCACCAGTTCAGGAAAAGTTATGTGAGCTAGCGGCAAAGCTACGATAATCCAATGACTTTTTTTCAATTTTTTTTTAACAATTACTATTTACACCTACTTAATTTCTTTTAGATTAAATTTCATAAATTTTGGAGTTCATTTACCCTTTTCATCAAGTGCATACAAAATGTTTTATTCATTGAAAACCGTTAATTTTGTATTAACTTGATGGAGTACCAAATCAAAACTAAAATCCAAGAAATTGAGTATGAGCGAACTCTAGAGGGTCGAGATCATAATCCAAAAGAAATTTTTAAAACAAGATTATTAGAGATAGTGGAAATGAACTGCAGTCCAGGTACCTTGCATGAGCTGTCAGCTCATTTCCATTTTTCTCATATATATATATATATATATCTTTTCCTACGAGGGCTCGGAACCAACTGCATTTTGAGTTACAGTTGGCTAGAGTCTTTTTCACGCGACCTTTTTTTTTATAATATTTATTAAATATTCTGTTTCTTATCATTCTTTTTTTTTTTTTGTTATTTTGTTTTTGGGGAGTGTTATTTATAGCTGGAAATTCTTTAGCAAAAAATAAAATAAAATCTTTAAATATATCAGCAATTTACATATTATCTTTATAGGATTTTCAAAATTCAATTTTTGTAATAAGAATTAATTCTATTCACATATATATAATATGCTGAATAATTATCAAATACTCCATTACTCATTAGTTTAGTTATCTTTATATTTTAACCTTTGCATTACAATTACAGTCCTTGAGGGTTTAATTTTGTAAATTAAACTTGATATGCAGGCCGGAGGACTAGACAAGCTGACATTAGACAGTCTTTATGATGAAGCAATCCGACGAGCAAGCCAACCTACAAGCTACAATCCATGGGAGACACCGACAGCTATGATCAATCCAGTAATGCAGCCTATGATGGCACCTGACCCGTTCTATGCCTCGTCCGCAGTTGCTGCGCCTCATTCTGTTCAGATGGCGGCCATGGCTCAGCAACAGCAAGCATTCATGCTTCAACAGCAGATGATGATGGTGGGGGGTGCCCAGCACATACAGCAGCCGGCCATGAACCCATTTGGAAGTCCGTATGCTGTGCCTGCAGCCGTCCACCCGTATGGTGCAGGTATGGGCATGGGTATGCCATTACAAGCCTCTCAATCATATACAGGACTCATATAGGTCTATCTTGTACGGTTTGTGAAGAGAGGGAGGGGGATTGTATCGATCGAGGGTGGCTGGGGTAATTTCTTGATTGTGATTGTTATTTGTACACCTTTGTAGTTTAAAAAAAAAATGTATTCATTTCTTGCTTGTGAGGGAAAAGACGCCAAGGGAGTTGATTATTTTGTGAGATATAGGTTCCTAATAATGTAATGTAATATTGAAATTCATTTGAGGTTCTTGATATCTTGTTCAACCTTGTATAAAAGAACTCTTTTAATTTATGTCATCTATTAATTTTTCTGAACAACTTATAAGAATCGAATGCAGAACTTTTTATTGTTTATTTTTTATTTACCAAATGGAAATAAGGGATGCTGTGATATACATGTCTTCTTCCACAATTTTGATATGTTAACCTTAGGTTTTATAAGGATGAATTTTTAATGGAAGAAAAGATTTTTTTTTTTTTTTTTTTTTTTTTTTTTTTTTTCTGGTGGACCTAGTTCAATTGTAAGCTATTATTTGGCCTAGGAAATGTACTGCATAATTTGTTTTCTTTTTTTTGTCCCCCAATTTTAACTGAGTATTTTGACACACTAGGGAACTTGCCTAGTACATATTACATTTCCATTATAAAATGATTAATAATCAAGATTTTTTTTTTTGAGGCTCTCTATTATTGAGTGAGATTGAACTTAAGGTCTTTTAGAAGTACAAATTTCTACATTACCAAATGCAGGTTTCTATTTTAATTTAAGTGACATCTATTATTTGGAAAAGCTTGGATCCATATATGACATAAGGTGTTTTCACTATCTATTCATTTTCTTTAATTTCTTAATTTTTATGACATTTATAAATTATTTGAATCATAACTAAAAACCCAAATACCCTGCAAGAATCTGAAGGCTATGGAATGGGATTACTGCATGTAAGTTACGTGAGTTAGTGGAGAAAAAATAATAATTCTATTATTATTATTATTATTATTATTTTTCAAATGCCCTACAATAATGCAAAGGTTATATGATTTGTATATTAATTCAGGATTCAAATACGTAGTAATGAAAACTCAGAGATCAAACAAAGAGAAAGCCAGTTAATGTTTATGACTCTCTGTTCCCAAGTCATTGTCCTCCGCCCTCTCATCTCAATAATAATTATTAGACCAAGCAATTCATAATTCGTTAATAATTTATTATTAACTTGTAGCTCATAAAAAAGAAAGATTCCGTATTCGATTTTCATGTATGTTAAGAATTATAAATCATTCGAATTCAAGGCCTCTGAGAGAGCTGAGAATACCTACATTCTTGAATAATCCAAATATCTAAGCCTATCATTACAAAAGCCTCCAAATTAACAAAAAGTTGCAAATTATCTTATTTAAATTTAAATATATCTCGAGGAAATAACTATCTTTTACTTTGAGAAAGTCACATATTCCTCACATTCTTTCGCCTGTAATTATAAAACCAAATCGATTATTATTTCATTAATAATCATTGGTACTCCTAGCTCCCAAAAGATGGTTCCGGATTCGATTCTCATAGACCTTGATCAAGTGTCTTAATCAAGCTACACCCTAATTTCAAGACGAAATTTTTAGTGCATTAGAAGATCGAATAATGACTAATGAGTTTGATTATGGTTTGGATCTTGATAGCATTGGAATAAAAAATATAGTAAGACATGATCTTGTAATATCAGACCAGGTTAATCTTAATTGATCCTTGCTAGATTCAAGAGCTAATATTGTCTATCTAAGCCTCAGAATGGATCCAGTTCAGATGAAATTTGGATCAAATCCGTGTTTGATTGGAGAAGCTTGGATCCACTTGCAACCCTTTTTAATATACGAATCTTAGTAATGTCCACTCCACTGCATCTTTTAAGATTTATCTAAATATAAAATTTAATTTAAAAAAGATATTTTAGAAAAAAAGAGTTGTTTTAATTAAATTAGACTTTCATTATGATTCGAACCCTGATTTTAGTATCTTATTCTATCTTGAATTAATTATCGTCTTATCTTGATTTTGATTATCTTATTATTCTATGCAATTTAAACTATTTTATAATTCTATCTCAAATTAAAGATTTTAGAAGAAATTTTTTTTTTTTTCACAATTGTTAACCTACATAACCTAGTTTCATCTATATTTTAGAACTCTAAAAAGTTAGTTACCTATAACTAGAAAGTAAAAATAAAATATATTTATGAAAAAGTCATTAAAAATTAACTAAAAAGTAATAAAAATACCTAATCTATGAAGAACACAATTGAAGAGGAAGAAGAACTAGCAGCGAAAGTGAGGTATGACGGTCATCAAACCTAACTTCGAATTCTCCAAGGATTTTATTAATTATCAAAAGTAATTTTTTTTATAAAGGAATAAATCTCATATTTATATTACAGGGTTTCTAATCCATATCTAGTTAGAAGAATGCTAAACGTATTAAAAGTTCTATGAAAAATTCAATTTCTGACGCATCAATTTGACCACTGTTATGGTAGTCAAACCACTGAATCAGCCTCTAGACTTTCTTGTGCTTAGTAATTCTTTGAGCTTCTCTTGATTTAATTTGATCTTCAATTTATTGCACTGAAAGTATAATTGGCTTCAAAATGATTTTTGAAACCTGATTTGCCATGCTTTTCGGCATAGAATATGCAAGATAAGAACTCATTAGTACTTCCTCCCAAGAAAGCTTTACATGATGGCATTCCGATACTAACTTGGTAACTGTTGTTATAGGCGACTCCACCATATACAAGTGATCTTCCCTTAAATCCTAAATTTCTACGATACGAGCTCTTAGTATATCTTCATGAATTTGAATTATTCTCTTAGGCCGGTCATCTGTTTATGAATATAATACTAATGATAGTCTCAATGTTGTGCCCAAAATATTTTTTAAGTTGTTCTAATAATGTGAACAAAATCTGGTGTCTCGATCCAATAAAATCTCAGTCATAATGTCATATAATCTCAACCCTTCTTGCATGTACTTCCAAATTAGCATTTCTATCAATTGACCCACTTTGGATGTGATGAAATGAGCTAACTCCATTAGTTATCCTATGACCATCCATATTCGGTTAATCTGTTAGAACTCCAAAAAAACTTGGTTACTGTAACATCCATAACCAGTTAGCTTCTAGAACTGGTATACTTTATACTGGATATATCAATTCACAGGTTCTAAATATTGATAGTAATCCAGTGTAATGCCCCCATTTTTTAGCAGCTTCCCAAAACAAAGGACACTATTTAAAACTATACTAGATTATCCAACATGTATAGGATCTTAGAATAACCATAACTATTGCCATAACAAATGAATAAATAATATATCTGAAATTGCAGTTGCATTTATAACACATAAGGTTGATTATATGAAAGGGCACATTGTTCTAGATATGTACAATAGAAGAATCAAAAGAATGAACAGTACCCAATAGAAGAACTGTGCGCAACATATACATTACTATGAAACTAGATCTACATTTTTCTATTGTTCTGCTTGATTAATGAAGTATGGGTCTCAACCAGTGTAGATCCTTCTTCCACTTCCTCAAGACTTGGATTCAGAACCTAGGGGATTAAACCTAACAAGTAATACTTTAAGAAGAGAAAAAGTGTACTATCATAGTACAGAAGTATCAGTGCATATGAACATACTTATGTCAGTATTGGTTGCGAACATATAAAATTAAGCATGTAAACAAGTATAAATAAATAAATAAACTTAATGAATAATTACTCTATGTATCTTAATCATGTATTCTATTGGTCTCACTTATCGTCCAAATTAGTTGGAAACTATATTAATAGATAACACTATTCTTTATTGTCGTATAAGTGTCCATACATACCCAAGTTCCGACATCAATTACATGACGCTGAATCATACCATACTGCTAGGTATTACAATTCACACCCCGTACTGTATTACAATAATAGACATATCATATTATGTACTAATCATCAATTGGTAATCCAATATTACCTAGGCCACTGCAGTTGGTCATAACAATTCATTAATCCTTATGTGACATGCCTCTTATCCATCTATAGTTTCACCCCATTTCCGAGTTCATGGTATATGGTATACATGAGTTATAATGATATCATGACATGACTCATTTATTTATATATACATGTCTATTTCTATCATTCATGATATCATTAACAATTCATTATCATATCATATATACACAATATTGTTATATTTCATTTCCTTATTATTTCATTATACTCATTATCATGTCTATCACGTATCATTCGTGTTAGTACAATATGTCATTTAAAACAAGTGTCATATGCCATGCTACATAATCGAGATTTAATGAAATGATTTAGGTCAGCAACCCTATAAATTCTTATTCAATTTGAAATAAAAAACCTCATAGTAAAGAGTAATGATAACAATACATTTAAATAAAATCCCATATCTCCCACTGTCTTTACTGCACTATATTTAAATATAATATCACAACACATTTAAATACAACCCTACAATGTGTCAATCACTATACAATTATATATACATATTTAAATAATATTATTTCCAACAATACCTCCTATTGGCAATGTAAATAATATTAATTAATATAACCAAAACAAAATAAGCCGACGATACTATTAATGTCGAGTCTGATACTCGAGTTATTATTGCCATTAATGACGCATTACTGCCGTTATCCGAATCCTCATAGGAGACAGTTGGAGTTAATAACATGATTACTAGATAAAGTTACTAAAACTTAATTTATATTAATCATATCATCACATCAATTTAGATAAAAAGAGTAGCTATCTTATTCATATAACTTTATTATTTAAATGGTCAATTGAATCTACCATTCATAATTCAATTATTAAAGTATATGTATTGCATGTCCAGAAGTATAAATATGACAATATTTGTATATGTTGAAACTAACTTAACACTAATTTTTATTAGGCATGTTTAGAGTTTAGTATCAAATTACCCAATAATCCGGTTCAATTTTCAGTATCAATTAATAGTTTAAAATATGAGCCGAGCATTATCACAAAATAATAGTCTAAATGTGAGCAAAAAATATTCATAAAATAAAATAAATTACGTACACAAAATATAAATTAAATATTTTTTTTAAGAAAAGAACAGAATCACAACATTATTTACATCGAATTACTCTTTACTTCCTTTGATTCCTTGATTTCATTTTTTTCTTTCTTTATTTTATTTTTTATTTTTCTCAAAATCTTTTTCTTCATATGTTCTTTGGCATGAGATGGTGAGACTGTAAGGTGCCTGAACAAAATGATTTTGGATAGATGAGTGAAGAAGGAGAAATATTTATATACACTTTTTTTATTTAAATAAATCTTTCACCTTTAGCTGCCTAGCCACCCTCTATTCCATACTTCCCTCTAATATGACAATACAACAAAACACCACTGCCTCACTTAGTTTAGTTAAATTTTATAAGTTACTAAATTAAATTATTTATTTATCGATTTCGATTTTATTTGACGTTGTCGAAATATTACTAAATTAATACAGAACGTACTACTCAATGAGAAAAACACTAGAAAATATTCATATATTATTTTGATACCCGAAATGAGAAATACTTTAAAAAATAATTTAAAGTCAAATTGCTGAATCAAGAAAATAATCCAAATATATCTTCATTCTTCATGCACTACATTTTATGCAATTACCAAATATATAAAGTACTTCGAGGAAAAATTATAGAAAAGAGAAGTGTTACTTATATCTTCTTGATTTCGATTTCTCGATTTGATTTTTCTTTCCATTTCTTTTTTTCTCTCTTTTTTTTTCTTTCCGTTAATGAAAGTACAGAACTACACACTCTCCTCTCACTCTCACTCTCACTTTCTTCATTTCTATTCATTTCCTTCCTCTCTTTTCTACAAATAAAAGAGCCACCTTAATATAAGTTTATTCTCAACCTCAACAAACTAAACTTGAGTGTCCCTACTTGACATCTCATGGCATCTTTTGCCACCACAATTTGGTGGAGCCACTTAGTCACCTTCACCTTTAGCCATCTAGACACTACCTGCCACAATTCATTCTTTTGTGACAACACAATAAACAAACACCATCCATATTTTATTTTTTTAATAATTTAATAATTTTGGGTACATATAACATTCTCCAATTGTTACTAAATTAATATAGATACTCAATAAGAGAAATACTAAAATATTTTTCGTTTATCATTTCGATGTCTGGAATGAGATAAATAAAATTTTGAAATAATTAAAATAATAATTTAATATTTTAAAATTAGTAAAATCATGAAATATTTTTTGGGCTTCTAGGAGATGTTTTTTATAATCATAAATATTAGAAAACTAATAACTGCGGAGATCAAATGATATTTGGAGTTACGGATTTAAAATTACGTTCGTTGAAAATCATTTTGGTGTCCAAATTGATCCGCGATAACTCTTATTTGCCACAAGCTAGTTCTAAAAAAAGATATGAGTAGCACAAATTTTAGAATATTAAATCCAGTACAGTATGTATTGGTTATATTTTATATTTATGTGCCATTTTCTTTGCATCGACTTGGCCAGGAAGTATAGTCGGTTCTATAAATAATTTAATTTTTGATTCATTTAACTTGAAATTTGTAATCAAAGTTGGGATTCTAAATCAAAGATTATTCATTTTTTATTTTTTCCAGATTTATAGTGATTTTTCATAAGTTTATTGAAATTGTCCAAAAATTAGTATACATCGAGTGTTGATTTGCAATTGATCGCACTTTCGATGGACATAAATTGAATTCTATAAATCCAAATGACATTTCATATTTGAGCTTATAATTTTTCCACTATTTTTTATTTTAGAAATTTTCTGAAAAATCCAAAAAAATAAATTTTACTTATTGCAAATTAATAAATTATTCTGATAATTATTTTGGTATTTTATATATTTCATTCCGGACATCAAACAAATGGACGAATATTTTTTTAGTTCATCTTTCATTGATTTCTACATCCTATATTAATTTTGTAAATTTAGGAGATCATTGAACTGAAACGGTAATTAGTAAATTACTATTTAAATTATTTAATTAGTAAACCTTACCTAACAATTCCATTTCCTCTTACCTTTAGTATAAACTGACGTTTATGTATCAGCACAAGGATAATATAGTTAAAATAATAGATTAGGTGACAACTTCAGAAATAAGAGAATACTAAATAGGATAGAATATGATTTAGTAATTACAAAATTACCTATCACTATATAAATCTTTTCTCTTCATAATGTATTCATTTTTTTCTCCTAAACAAAAAATCACTACTCTTACTCACTCGATAGCAAGTAGCTAGAGAGGAATTAAGGAGTTGGATTGGGGTGTTCAATCGTAAATGAAAAGAAAGAATAGACAAGTAGCATAAATATAAGTTTTATGGTTTTTATTTGCATATAAAATTTTTACAATTATTCACATTACTTTAGCATTTGAAGTGAGTATATGCAATAAATAGTATGGTGAGTATATGTAATGAATAGTATGTACATTCAATTGTTAAAATATGTTAAAATATCTTTTAAAAGAGTGAAAATTGGATATTACACTTTTTATCTAAGAATACATCAGTCTCAAATGCTTACTATGCTTTTATTAACATATGATATTTCTAATTTAGTATAAAATATTAATACTAGTATCTCTTACTGAAGTGTCACATAGTAATAACTAAAAATTTTGAGTAACTGAGCCTACGTAAAATACATTGTAACAACTATGAGTCATGGTATATAACTAGCTAGACAAACTTATTTTAATACAGGGTCAAGCCTTTATCAAAAAAAAAAAAAAAAAGAAAGAAAGAAAGAAAGAAAGAAAGAGAAATTTCTGTTGTTTAACAAGAAAGACCACTATAATGTGTGTTTAGCCATTGTATTAATATCCTTTAAAAATCGCTAGTGCAGTCAATTATAGCTTCTAATATAAAGGTGATGCTTAGAAATTATGCTATTGTCTTAATGATGTAATTAGCTTAATATTAACCTTTCATATAACATATGCATGAGAATTTCACTAGAAAAATAATATAAATAATAATACTATTAAAAATAAATTAAAAGTGCCAAAAATTAACAACTTAAAGTTTTACCATTTGTCAAAGGGGATAGCTGCAATTTACTCAAAATAATACTATTATTATTTTCTATTTATTAAGCTGATGGGCCAAATACAATAAATTATACTCGATACGTATCAGTAGGACACTGTCTTACTATTAAGTAAGTGGTGTAGTTGGCTAAGGTGAACTAGAGCTTTGGGGAATACGTATATAATGGTAATAAGATTAAATTTGTATGATTAGTACATTGCTTATCAATGAGCATGACGTATATAAAGCATGACATATTTAGTCTTGATTGCATGTTATATATGATATTGACATGATATGTGATATTCAAGCAAACATATAACATATCCTGATTACATGATGAACGATTATAATGGAAAGAATATAATGAGATGCATAGTAAATCATATAATATGCTATATCATACAAGAACATGATACATAACATGACTAAATGACACCTGAATACCAGATACATAAAGTGCATGATTATTCATGAAAACATGATGACAACTTTTATATATCTTCATTACAAAGAAATAGAGTATCATTGAGATACATGTGTACATGTCTGAATTGAATTGGTTCATGAATTTTAATTTTTAGTAATAAAGGACATGTACACAGTTTGACTTAATATGCCATAAATTTCTACTGGTTCATGCATATCATATACGGAAATTAGGAAAAACAACATAATGAATAAAAAACTGTATTGTATAAGGATCTAGTTGGTCATTTCTATTTTGATGCTGAGGAGTTATAGTGCATAATGCCATGTGGTACTGAGCCACACTTTGATATTTAAATTTTCATAATGAATTAAATTTGTTATTATTTCACAATACGAGATTTATTTATCACGTCTAGCAGTGCGTCATGATTTAGCACCTTAAGTTCTGACTAGGTCCCAAACATATATGGGCACTATATGATACATGTAAAAGTATACATTTTATTTTTCATTCTAGTTTCAATATTTAAGTTGGACGACGACCACACTTATATATTCATTTTTACTATCTAATTATTTGCATGACTTCTAAATGCTACAAAAAAGCTACTAGTTCCCACATACCTATCTTGTTCATTTTTATGAACGACACTAACATTTTATATTCATGACTACTTTATACTTGTATTAGGAAAGTATACCATATTTTTCTATACATATTATTTATCGAGTATAATCCCCTACAGTCCAAATCCTAGATTGCAGGTATGAGATGGAATCTCTAGTATTTATTACAGAGTTCGGTAGCAGTGACAGTATGGTCCGGTGTCCAGCAAGTAGACAGACATGATATATATATTTAATCAGTGTGATATTATATGGTAGCCCAGTTAGACAGCCTAGACGTGGCACAACATCATTAGATTGACCATGACATATGAATATTGGTAGAGTAAATTCAAAGTAGACACCCAGTCCATTTCATCTCATTTTTTTTTATGGACGTTAGTCTTGATGGATCTAGATGTTATCTCATTACCAAATCCAGATCGGGCTCTTACCAGCAAAGTTCAGAAGGCCACCTATCACCTAGGTCAACCACAGGATGCGTCTGTAGTTCCGTCTTCAGACTAAGGTCTTCCTTTTACTTAATACAGTTCTCTATATTAGTTTATGTAGATCTGTACTTTATCCATTAGATGACTTTCGTTTTTTTGTTTTAAATTAGTGGACTTGTTACAATTCCTCTTTCATGTATAAACTTCAAGCTTAATGGATAGTGTAGTACTTTCATATATTTGTATATGTAGCAGTTGTTTTTGTTATTTATTATTGCCAACTCGATTCTTGGTTCAATTGTAAAGGAAAATTTTGACCTCATATTCGCCATCATAACTATTAAAGCGTGTCCACCGGTAATGCATTTTGTTTTGAAAGAAATTGAAAAACAAGAGCACTACAGTTATCGAGTCCATTGTCACTTTCTCCCACTTTCACTCAGGAATAGGTAATTTTAGAATAGTCCTATATTCTTTGGTGTTCTATTTTGATCTGCTGACAAGCAAAACAATTAGAAACATATCGAGTTGCACTTTTCTTAACTTTGGACTACAAAAAATGTTGTCTCAAGTCTTTGTATATTTTTGTGCTTTCTGGTTGTATCTGTTGATTTGTGTGTGGCTCTAATAGTTCCACATCGGTTGGGAGTTAAGGAGACACCATCCATGGATCCTATAAATAGGCTTTTGGGTCTTTGGTTTTAAGTATCCCAAAAATAATTAGTTATTTTATAAAACTGTTCTGAAAAAATAGGTTTTTTTTTCAAAAGTTTTCTAATTTGAAAAAAATTCAAGTTGTAAACTTAGATTTTTCATTTTCGAAAAAATTCTCCTATTATTGGGGAGTTACCAATTTGCCAGAGGTCATTGTAATTTAAAACTTGGTGATAGTGAATTGATTGTTGGCGCTCGAGAACGTAGGTAACATTTACCGAACCTTTTTAAATTTTATATCTTCTCTTATTTGCATTAATTTTATATCTTCTCTTATTTGCATTAATTTCTTTATTCACTGTCATTAGTTCTTATGTGGTACTATTTTGGGTGCCTACTTGTGTGGGTAAGATATCTGTTTTCTGTAAAAGTGGTATTAGAGCCGAAGGTTCGACCTTGGTATAGGAAAATTATTGAAAAAATGACAGAAGTTTTTTCATCTGCATCGGCTAAGGTTACTGTGATTAATACAAAGTTTAAAATTGAGAAGTTTGATGACCGTAACAATTTCGGTATGTGGCAGTGTGAGGTTTTGGATATTGTTTATCAGCAAGAGTTAGAGTTGCTATGGAAGAGAAGTCAGAGAAGATAACTGATAAAGAATGAAAAAGAATTAATCGCTAAGTATGTGGTACCATTCGATCTTGTCTCACAAGGGAACAAAAGTATCCCTTCATGAGAGAGACGTCTGCAAGTAAGATATAAAATGAGTTGGAGAACAAATTTATGAAGAAGAGCAGTGAGAATCGACTCTATTTGAAGAAGAAATTGTTTCGCTTCCAGTATCATTTAGGTACGTCCATCAACGATCACATTGCTGCTTTTAATAAATTAATAGCAGATTTATTAAATTTGGATGAGACTATTGAAGATGAAGATCAGGCTTTATGATTGTTGGCCTCTCTTCCTGATGAGTATAATTACCTTGTCACTACTTTCTTTCATGGTAAGGATAAGGTGACTTCTGATGAAGTATACAATACATTGTATAATTTTAAAATCAAGAAAAAAATCAGAAAGAGCATGAGTACAATACAGCTGACGTATATACTGCTAGAGGCCGATTTAAGAGTCGTAAATCCAATCAGAGAGGCAGATCCTAGTCAAGAGATAGACCTGATAAAGATGAATGTGCCTTTTGTCATAAGAAAGAATTTTGGAAGAAAATTGTCCAAATTTGAAGAAGAAAGATAAGAGCAAAGCTGATTCTGATACGTGTATAGCTAAGTGTGAAGATAATGACTCAGATTTTGCATTAATTTGTCTATTTTCAGTTTTCTATTCTGATGAATAGATTTTGGATTCTGTATGCACCTATCATATGTGTCCTTACAAAGAATGGTTCTTCAATTTTGAAGACTTTGGTGGAAGAGTTGTTTTTATGGGCAGCAATAACTTTTGCAAGATAACTGAGATACGTTCAATCCATTTAAAAAATCATGATGGATCAACCAGAATTTTGACAGATATTTGGTGTGTACCAGATTTGAAGAAAAATCTCATCTCTTTGGAAAAGTTAGAAGCAAAATGTTTCACTATATCTATTCGAGATAGAGTTGTCAGAGTTACTTCAGGCACATTTGTGGTGATGAAAGGTATGTGGAAGAATAACTTATACTATTCTTAGGGTAGTACAATTATTGGTCAGCGGCTACAGTTTTTAAAGAGAATGCAAATGCAGAAACAACCATATTGTGGCACATGCGACTTGGTCATGCAAATATGGGAGTTTTGTAGAATTTAGTGAAGAAAGGCATATTAAAATTTGCAAAAACCTGTAAATTGAATTTTTGTGAGCATTGTGTCATGGAAAATAAGACAAGAGTGAAGTTTGATACCGCTATCAATAATACCAAAGGTATTTTGGACTATATTCACTTTGATGTTTAGGGGCCTACTAGAACACCTTCTTTGAGAGGTATGTATTACTTTATTACTTTTATTGATAACTACTCTAGAAAAATTAGGGTGTATCTGATTAAAACTAAAGATGAAGTGTTAAATTTTTTTCTTAAATGGAAAAAAATGATTGAGACTCAGGCAGGCAAGAAGATAAAGACCTCAGATCAGACAACGGTGGTGAGTATAAAAGTGATCCATTTATGAAACTTTGCTAAGATGAAGGTATTGTTCGACACTTCACCAACACAGATTCACCACTGCAAAATGAGGTGGCAGAATGCATGAACCAAACTTTGTTAGAAAAGATTCAATGTATGCTGCTTAATGCTGGGTTAAGTAAGATATTTTGGGCAGAGACAGTGACTTATGTATGTTATCTCAATAATCGATTACTATTAGCAGTGATTAAAGACAAGATGTCGATTAAGGTATGGTATGGAAAACCTGTTTATAATTATAATTCCTTACATGTGTTTGGTTCCACTGCTTATTATCATGTGAAGGAATCTAAATTGGATCTGAGAACCAAGAAAGCATTATTCATGGGGATTAGCTCAGGTGTGAAAAGATATCGCCTTTGGTGTCCAAATTTGAAAAAATCATTTTTAGCAGGGATGTTACCTTTTGATGAATCTGCCATGTTGAAAAATGTGACATTTAGCAATTCTGGAAAAGTGAAGAATACCAGTGATGTTCAGCAGCAGGTAGAGAATGCTTTGCAATAGGTGGAGTTTGAAAAGCTAGAGTTGACCCAATTTATATCGACAGTCCAGTGACAAACGAGGATGTCAAAGAAAAAGAGGAAGAGGTTTCAATCCAAGAACCTCTACATTAACCAAGCTCAATTGCACATGATAGGCCACATTAAGAAATTAAGAAACCTGCTCGCTTCTTTGATAGCTTCGAAGAGCCAAGAAGAGATTGAAAAGTTGAAAGCTCAGTTGAATCAAGAGTTTGAAATGAAAAATTTGGGTGAAACTAAAAAGATTCTCAGCATGGAGATAAGCAGAGATCGAAAGAGAGGTAAGCTTTGGTTGTCCCAGAAACAATATCTAAAGAAGGTGCAATAGCGTTTTGGTAGGAAAGAATACTCAAAACCTGTGATTATCCCACTTGCTCCTCATTTCAAGTTAAGTGCAGTTTTATCTCCCAACACCGATGAGGAACATGAGTATATATCGAAAGTTTCTTATTCAAATGCAGTTGGTAGTTTATTGTATGTTATGATGTATACGAGACCTAACATTTCACAGGCAGTTGGTACTATGAGCAGGTATATGCATGATCTTGGAAAAGAATATTGGCAGGCTCTGAAATAGATGTGAAATGGATTCTACGATATCTTCTGAACACCATAGATGTTAGTTTGGTATTTGAGCATGATGATCTCTTGGTCAGTGTGTAGTTGGATATTTTGATTCTGACTACGTAGGTAATTTTGATAAACATCGATCAACTACTGCTTATGTGTTTACTCTTGTTAAAGCACCAGTGAGTTGGTGGTCTACTTTGCAGTCCATTGTTGCTCTATCTACAATAGAAGCCGAGTATATTGTAGTTATAGTGGCAGCAAACTAGGCAATTTTACTACAGGAGTTGCTTGAAGACTTGAGAGTTATTCAGAAACAGGTAACTGTGTATTGTGATAGCCAAAGTGCAAATCACTTGGCAAAGAGCCAAGTCTATCATGCACGGACAAAGTATATCGACGTCAGGTAACACTTTGTGCTGGAAATTATTTAAGATGAGAAGATATTACTTCATAAGATAGGAACTGTAAAGAATTCTGTCGATATGCTGACGCAGGTGGTGACTTTGACCAAATTTAAGTATTGTTTAGATTTGATCAATGTTTTGCCAGTTTGGATATCTTATTTTGGAGGCACTGACGATGTGGGCCTTACTCACCAAGGTGGAGATTGTTGATTTGTGTGTGGCTCTAATAGCTCCACATCAGTAGGGAGCTAAGGAGACGTCATCCATGCGTCATATAAATAAGGATTTGGGTCTTTGGTTTTAACTATCCCAAAAATAATTAGTTGTTTTATAAAACTATTCTAAAAAAACAAGTTTTATTTTGAAAAGTTCTCTAATTTGAAAAAATTGCAAGTTGTAATTTTGAGTTTTGGAGTTTTGAGAAATTTTTTCTATTTTTGGTGGAGTTTTTAATTTGTCAGAGGTCGTTGTAATTTGAAACTTGGTAATAGTGGATTGATCGTTGACGTCCGAGAACGTAGATAATATTTACCAAACCTTCTTAAATTTTGCGTCTTCACTTATTTGTATTAGTTTCTGTCATTAGTTCTTGTGTGACATTATTTTGGGTGCCTATTTGTGTGGGTAAGATATCTATTTTTTGCAACAGTAACTGTTGTATTTGGGTGTGGCTCCATTAGTTCAACATCGGTTGGGAGCTAAGGAGACGCTATCCATAGGTCCTATAAATAGAGTTTTGGGTCTTTGGTTTTAAGTATTCCAAAAATAATTAGTTGTTTTATAAAACTCTTATGAGAAAACAAGTTTTATTTTGAAAAGTTTTCTAATTTGAAAAAAATTTAAGTTGTAATTTTGGATTTTGAAAAAATTCTTCTATTCTTTGGGATGTTTCCAATTTGTCAAAGATCATTGTAATTTCAAATTTAGTGATAGTAGATTGATCATTGGCGCCCAAGGATGTAGTTAATATTTACTGAACCTTGTTAAATTTTGTATCTTCTTTTATTTGCATTAGTTTTTTTTTATTCTCTGCTATTAATTCTTGTATGGTACAGTTTTAGGTGCTTATTTATGTAGGTAAGATATCTGCTTTTCGTAACAAGTGGTATCAGAGCCGAAAGTTCGACCTTGGCATAGAACAATTATTGAAAAAATGGTAGAAGCTTCTTCGTCTATACCGGGTATGGTTACTGTGACTAATGCAAAGTTTGAAGTTGAGAAGTTTAATGGCTGTAACAACTTCGGCATGTGGCAGTGTGAGGCTTTAGATATTTTTTATCAGTAAGAGTTAGATATTACTCTAGAAGACGAGAAATCAGAGAAGATGACCGATAAAGAATGGAAAAGAATCAATCGCCAAGTATGTGTACCGTTCGATCTTGTCTCACAAGGGAATAGAAGTATCCTTTCATGAGAGACGTCTGCAAGTAAGATGTGGAATGAACTGGAGAATAAGTTTATGAAGAAAAACAGTGAGAATCGACTCTATTTGAAGAAGAAATTGTTTCGCTTCCTGTATCAACTAGGTACATCCATCAACGATCACATTACTACTTTTCATAAATTAATAGCAGATTTGCTAAATTTGAATGAGAATGTTGAAGATAAAGATCAGGCTTTATTATTGTTGGCCTATCTTCCTGATGAGTATGATCACCTTGTCACTACTCTCCTTCGTGGTAAGGATAAGGTGACTTTTGATTAAATATATAATACATTGTACAATTCTGAAATTAGGAAGAAAATCAGAAAGAGCATGGGTACAATATAGCTAAAGTGTATGCTGCTAGAGACCGATCTCAGAGTTGTAAATCTAATTAGAGAGGCAGATCCCAATCAAAAGGTAGACCTGATAAAGATGAAGTGCCTTTTGTCATAAGAAAAGCATTGGAAAAAAAATTGTCCAAAGTTGAAAAAGAAAGATAAGGGTAAGGTTGATTTTGATACGCGTGTAGCGAAGTGTGAAGAAGATAACTCAGATTTTGCATTGGTTGGTCTATGTTAGTTTTCCATTCTGATGAGAGGATTTTGGATTCTGGATGCACCTATCATATATGTTGTCATAAAAAGTGGTTCTTCAATTTTGAAGAGTTTGAAGGAAGAGTTATTTTCATGGGCAACAACAGCTCTTGCAAGACAACTAGGATACGTTCAATCTATTTAAAGAATCATGATGGATCAACCAAAGTTTTGATAGATATTCGGTGTGTATTGGATTTGAAAAAGAATCTGATCACTTTGGAAGAGTTAGAACCAAAAAGTTTCGCTATATCTATCCAAGATGGAGTTCTCAGAGTCACTTCAGGCACACTTGTAGTGTTGAAAGGTACGAGTAAGAATAACTTATACTACTTTCAGAGTAGTACAGTTATTGGATCTACAGGTACAGTCTCTAAAGAGAATGCAGATGCATAAACAACTATGTTGTGGCACATGCAACGGTCATGCAGATATGAGAGTTTTGCAGAATTTAGTGAAGAAAGATATATTAAAAGGTGCAAAAACCTGTAAATTAAATTTCTATGAGCATTGTGTCATGGAAAAGAAGACAATAGTGAAGTTTGACACCACTATCCATAATACTAAAGGTATTTTGGACTATATTTACTCTGATATTTGGGGGCCTACTAGAACACCTTTTTTGGGAGGTATGCAATACTTTATTATTTTTGTTGATGATTACTCTAGAAGAATTTAGGTATAACTGATGAAGACTAATGATGAAGTGTTAGAAATTTTTCTTAAATGAAAAAAAATGATTGAGACTCAGACAGGCAGGAAGATAAAGAAGCTCAGATCAGGCAATGATGGTGAGTATAAAAGTGATTTGTTTCTGAAAGTTTGCCAAGATAAATGTATTGTTCGGCACTTCACCAACACAAATTCACCACAGCAAAATGGGGTAGCAGAACGCATGAACTGAACTTTGCTGGAGAAGATTCGGTATATGTTGCTTAACGCTGGGTTAAGTAAGGGATTTTAGGCTGAGACAGTGACTTATATATGTCATCTCATTAATCAATTACTATCAGTTGCGATTAAAGGCAAGACGCTGATTGAGGTATGGTCTGAGAAATCTGCTTATAATTATGATTCCTTACATGTGTTTAGTTCTACTGCTTATTATCATGTGAAGGAATCTAAGTTGGATCCGAGAGCCAAAAAAGTATTGTTCATGGGGATTAGCTTGGGTATGAAAGGATATCGCCTTTGGTGTCTGAATTCGAAAAAATTATTTTTAACAGGGAAGTTACCTTTGATGAATCTGCCATGTTGAAAAAGGTGACATTTAGTAAGTCTGGAAAAGAGAAGATGACCAATGATGTTCAGCAGCAGGTGGAGAGTACTCCGCAACAAGTGGAGTTTGAAAAAGCCAGAGTTGACCCAATTTATATCGACAGTCCAGTGACAAACGAGGATGTCGAAGAAAAAGAGGAAGAGGTTTCAACCCAAGAATCTCTACAGCAACCAAGCTCACTTGCACATGACAGGCCACGTCGAGAAATTAAGAAACCTGCTCGCTTCCTTGATACAGTGGTAGTCTATGCACTTTCAGTTGTAGATGATATTCCTTCTACTTATAGAGAAGCAGTTAGAAGTTCAGAAGATAAAGAATGAAAGAGAGCAATGGATGAAAAGATGTGGTCTCTTCAGAAGAATCACACTTAGGAGCTATCTCAATTACCTAAATATAATAAGGAAATTGGGTGTAAATGGGTATTTGCAAAGAAATAAGATTTTCTGACAAGAATGATATCCGTTACAAGTCAAGATTAGTGGTGAAAAGGCTATACTCAGAAGGAAGGAGTTGATTATAATGAGGTATTTTTTCCAGTCATTAAACATTCTTCCATTTGAATTCTATTAGCCTTAGTAGAACAGTTTGATTTTGAACTAGCTCAACTTGATGTAAAAACTACGTTTTTACATGGTGATTTAGAAGAGGAAATCTATATGGCTCGTCCAGATGGATTATAGGTTGCTGGAAAAATAATTGGCTTTGCAAATTGAAAAAATCATTGTATGGATTGAAGCAATCTTTGAAGCCGTGGTACAAGTGATTTGATAAGTTTATGATAGGTTTAAAGTACTCTATAAGCAAATTTGATCACTGTGTGTATTTTTACAAACTACATGATGAGTCTTTCATTTATCTACTCTTATATGTAGATAATATGCTGATAGCTTCGAAGAGCCAAGAAGAGATTGAAAAGTTGAAAGTTCAGTTGAATCAAGAGTTTGAAATGAAAGATTTGGATGAAGCTAAAAGGATTCTCAGCATGGAGATAAGCAGAGATCGAAAGAGAGGTAAGGTTTGGTTGTCCCAGAAACAATATCTAAAGAAGGTGCTATAGTATTTTGGTAGGAAAAAATAATCAAAACCTGTGATTATCCCACTTGCTCCACATTTCAAGTTAAGTGCAGTTTTATCTCCTAACACCAATGAGGAACGTGAGTATATATCGAAAGTTTCTTATTCAAATGCAGTTGGTAACTTAATATTTGCTATGGTGTGTACAAAACCTAACATTTCACAGGTAGTTGGTACTGTAAGTAGGTATATGCATGATCCTGGAAAAGAATATTAGCAGGCTATGAAATGGATGTGAAATGGATTCTACGATATTTTCTGAACACCGTAAATGTTAATTTGGTATTTGAGCATGATAATACTCTTGGTTAGTATGTGGTTGGATATGTTGATTCTGACTATGCAGATGATTTTGATAAACGTCGATCAACTTACTCTTTCTAAAGCACCAGTGAGTTGGAGGTCTACTTTGTAGTCCACTATTGCTCTATCTACAGCAAAAGCAAAGTATATGGCAGTTACGGAGGCAGTAAAAGAGGCAATTTGGCTATAGGGGTCGCTTGAAAACTTGGGAGCTATTCAGAAACAGGTAACTGTGTATTGTGACAGCCAAAGTGCAAATCACTTGGTAAAGAGCCAAGTCTACTATACACGGACAAAGTATATCGACGTCATGTATCACTTTGTGCAAGAAATTATTTTAAATGAGAAGATACTACTTCATTAAATTGGAACTACTGAGAGTCCCGCTGATATGATGATGAAGGTGGTAAGTTCAACCAAATTCAAGCATTGTTTTGACTTGGTCAATATTTTGGCAGTTTGAAAATCCTAGTTTGGAGGCGCTGACGATGTAAGTCTTATTCGCCAAGGTGGGGATTGTTGTATTTGGGTGTAGCTCTATTAGTCCCACATCGGTTGGGAGTTAAGGAGACACAATTCATGAGTCCTATAAATAGAGCCTTGGGTCTTTGATTTTAAGAATCCCAAAAATCATTAGTTGTTTTATAAAACTGTTTTGAGAAAACATGTTTTATTTTGGAAAGTTTTCTAATTTGAAAAAAATTCCAAGTTGTAATTTAGGGTTTTTGGATTTTGAAAAAGTTCTCCTATTCTTGGGGCAGTTTCAAATTTGTCAAAAATTATTGTAATTTCAAACTTGGTGATAGTGGATTGATCATTGGCGCCCGAGGACGTAGGTAACATTTACCGAATCTCGTTAAATTTTGTGTCTTTTTTTATTTGAATTAGTTTCTTTATTCTCTTCCATTAGTTCTTGTGTGACACTATTTTGAGTGTCTATTTGTGTGGACAAGATATCTACTTTCTGCAATAGTATCAAGTGCTTCGAACTATGTCTGTAGACCACAGTTCTTCCTTGACTTTCTCATGGAACACACAGAGTATGTCTTTATATCGATGAGATCCATCTAGACGAATTGATACTCATGTTTTCTCACTAGTTCTGGCATTTTCTCTTAGCTTTCATAGCTTTAGATCGCCTGCCTATGCTTCCTTAATCATGTCCATCAGTAGTGATCAGTTACAAGGTCACCAGTTGTGTAGTGACTTCAAAAAATACTACTTCCAGTCCTAAGCCCTTCACATCCTTTAGTATTTCCCTTTTACTGATACAAGTACATTAGCTTCCAGCTTACATTATCTAGTACCACGTTAGCTCGTCTAGATGATACCGGATATCCATATCGTAGTTAGCTACTAGCTCTAGCCATCTATATTGCCTCAAGTTCAACTCCTTCTGGATAACTATGTACTTCAATCTCTTGTGGTCTATATGTAAATCTATCCTCTATCCGATGAGATGGTGCCTCCAAATCTTTTGAACAAAAACTACTACTGCAAACTCTAAGTTATGTGTGGGATAATTCTTCTCATTCAATCTAATGAAGCAAAAGCAATCACTTGATCATATAGGGTAAGTATGCATTCCAATCTTCGACTAGAGATGTCACAATACATCTTCATGCCACCGGAGCTGTCAAGTAATTAAAGCCAACACTAGGTCTATAGTCAATCTACGCTTTAATTCTTTGAAGGCTTCATTGAATTATTTAGTCGACTCATGTTTCTCCTCTTCCCAGTTAGCTGCGTCAATGTCCCTACAATATTGGAGAAGTCTTGTCTAAACCTTTTATAGTATTTAGTCATCCCAAGATATCGGTGAATATCTGAGTGGTCTTGGAATTGGAATCTTGCATTATTTCTACTTTCTTAAGGTTATCAGATAATTCCTCTCCAGATAGTGTGACCTAGATAAGCTATTTCCTCTAACCAAAATTTACACTTACTTAGTTTTCATATAGCTGGTCCTACATGAATGTTTGCAATTTAATTTTTAGGTTCTCAGCATGCTCTTTATAGCTCTTAAAGTACACCAGTTTGCCTTTGATGAACACCACATATCTAGCTCATCAAACTCATGAATATTGAGGAGTATTGGTTACTCCGAATGGCATTACTAAAAATTCACAATAGTCGTATCGAGTCTGAAAATGGTCTTTCGAAAGGCCTAGCCTTCACTCTTTCTTTATGGCATCCCGATTGAAGGTCAATATTTGAGAACATTCTGGCTGCACAAGTTGATCAAATAAATTGTCTATCCCGGGAGACGGATACCTAATCTTGATGGTGATTATGTTTGATTTCCTACAATCGATGCATAGTCTCTTGCTACCATCTTTCTTGCCTGCTAATAATATAGGCGCTCCCTATGGTAACACACTTGGATAGATAAGACTCTTATGCAACAACTCATCTATATGTTTCTTCACTTTTTGTTAACTTTTGCTATCTGGTATTACAACTAGTACTACATTGATGACGAACTCCACAGTTCTTCCCAAAGGTAGTACGCACTCTTCTAAATCTACATCAAGAAACTTTGAGACCAAAGGAATTGCCCCTTCCATAACCTTCACAGCTGTGAGGATTCCCCCTTGCTCAGTACGCAGCTTCTAGTAACTTACTTCCTCCACAAATTCAATCTCTAGATGGTTGGGACTCTTAAGCATGACAATCTTCCTCTAACATTCAATCATAGCATGAAAGATACTCAACCAATCCATTCTCAAGATTAGGTCTAACCCATAACTATCAATTATTAACAAGTTTGCAAACAAGTTTGCATAGAACTTCCTTCCACAAATTACTACTAGATATAGCTTACACTTTTTGCTAGATACGATCATCCCATTCCCAATGTTGATGTTCTATTCAAATTGCAAGATTTCACATAGTGACGAATGCAATGCAATTAAGTCATAAGAAGGGAAATAATGTGATGCACTAGAGTCAAATAGTACATAAGCAGGAGCTAACTCAATCAGAATTATATCTGTCGCTAGCTCATCTAAGGCTTGTGCTTATTTTGTAAGGAGATTATAGGCTTGTGCCTATATTGAAGACCTATTACTGAGGTTCTAATGACCTCTCTCTGACTAGTCTGGTGGATTTTGGTGGATGTTACATATGTTATTGCTGTTATGGTCCATTGTTTCTTGCTTGGGGCCACGAATAGTCATTACGGCTGCATTGCATCTCCCAGTCTCCAAGTGAGCTCCTGTGAGGGCACTCCCCTAGCTAATGATCTATGGCTCTATAAATCAAACATAACCTCATGGACCTTCTATATGTGTTATACGTATGTCTATGATGCTGGAAAAAGTTGCAAACTGTCACCATTCTCATACCCGAAATCTTCACTTGGCGATTTGCTGATGGAACCCCAATGCCTAATGGCCTTGATAGGTGACTAGCATGACACTTTTGAGTCTCAGATATAATTCTCCCTTCTGAGCAACTTGTTCATGCCACCTTGATGCCTCAAGAACTCCTAAATGTCTCCAACACAATTGTGACAAAGTGTTGCTGAATCTCCAACCTCAAGCCCCGCTAGAACATTTAGGCTCTATCTTCCATAGCTGTGACTCACCATGGGAAAACAAAATGAACCGAAAGAACCCAGCAACAACTGATCGACTACCCTATCCCTTTGCTTTAGCTCGATTAATTTCTGCTCCGTTTCCCCTTGAACAGTTGTAGGGAAGAACCAAGCATAAAAACTTCTAGAGAAAGCTTTTTAAGTCACTGGCTTCTCCAATCTGAACTCTTCTGCCTGCCACCAAGTTCTGGTCACATCTCTGACTCCCAACTTTCTCGTTTGATGTGTGTAGCTCCTAACAGATTACTGATATCAACAATTTATTGTTCTGCTTGTAATGGTGTTTCAACTACACAAAATTTATGGTTGGGTGGAGCCTCCTGAAATCGATAATGCTACCACTTAGCTCTCATTTAGGCGGCACTATCATAAATTCAACGATTGCCGCAGCAGTCTCTAGGGCCACTACTAAGCCCTTCTGACTGCTGCCAGTCCGACTTTTAATGGCTCTATTTGGTCCTATCATTTTCTTTGCAATTCCACCAGACTTGCAACAAGGTATGCATCTCATTATCACCACTGCCTCCACCTGAGTAGGCGTGACGGGAAAAATACCAGCATGTTCCCTAAAGTCAGGAGTAGCACAAGCACGATGACCATCGACAATCTCTATGAGGAGCAGAGATGGAGATCAGGACCGAATTAAGAAATGGAGTATGAAAGTAAAGATGGTATTGAATAGCGTATGTTATGGATGTAGTATATTTCTACAAAGTAAATCTTAATAACTTATTTCTATTTGTAGAACCTAGGGTCTAATAGCACTTCGTAACTTCCTAAAATATACCTTAAAGTCTCAGTGATATATTTTATTTCTGAGTAAGGCATTGCCGGTGGATACCCTAAAAGTGGTACATACGAAACAACACAATTAGAGTACATAAGCAGAGGGAAGAAGCTCCTACTATAATTCACAATATTACATAACAATATCTTAATTACAAAGTTAGAAAGTAGATGCAAATATAAACAACAAACAATAATGAGTAACTCAGCTGGACTAAGATATAATTACCCGTTTAGACAAAGAGGTGCTACTTTCTGTATAAAAGTTTACAAGTTCAAAGCTGAATATAACGATGGAGAGACAAATTATTTACAACAAAAGATGAAGTTTACTTTAACTATATATGGTTGGCTTTCTCTAGAAAGTACCGTTAATCAGTTGACAGCTCAATCTCATCCTTCACAATACTGTCTTCCATGTCTAGGCGTGTGGAAGTAATCTAAAGGTCGAATCAGTAAAAAAATAATTTAAAGTGCTAGACAGTATCTCATGATATCAATGTTATTAAAAGGATGAAATCATGAAAGTTTTATGTAGTAAACAGTTAAAAGAAGCACACTAGTTGTCAAGCATGGTAAAGGTTAACTTTGAAATCTTGTTTTTCTATCATTTAATCAAAACTAAATAATGAATGATTCGCATATCAAGGGAGTATAAGACATGCTCATAGCAGAGGCCAAAAAGAGGTCATGGTATAAGCTGGACTCTCAGGTCACGACATGATCACTGTATAAGCCGGATTGCTAGGTTATAACATAAGCTAGATTATTAGGTTACATGTGCATCTAGAATAATAGCCATATAGGGACATGTTTGTCGAACAACCTTTAAGGTATCTCCTTTTAATAGGTAGCATATTCATTACTTAATTATTTATAACCCCTAGTTATGAAATTTAATAACTTATAGAAGTTCCAAGCAAGATCGAGTCAAGTGCAACAATTCATGTCGAATTCATGTCGAGTTGTGAATTCGCAAGTAAATCATTAGTTAAGTAATAGTAGTCTAAAATAGCAAATCACTAGGATCATCTTTATAATGAGACTAAATCGGGCTTAAACAGGATTCAGGGTCAAAGTTATAAAGGTTTTATTCGAATGGTTATAAAAGTTTAGTTGCTGGTAACATTGACTTCAAGTTTGATTTTGATAAAAGTAATGAACGAATTAGTGAAAGCTTTCAAAAGGAAAGTTATAGTTTATGGAATTTCTTTCCGACAAGTCCAAGATCAACTCAATTTGAGTTTACGAATGAAAGTTATGCAAGTGTTAGTGAACTTACACATGATCCAATATTATTAGGGAAATAAATTGTTCGACAAAGATAGGAAGTATCAACGGAGATAACATTGTTGGTGAAGATGGATAGTGTTGGCGAAAATAACACTGTCGGCAAGGATAAAAGGTGTCGGTGAGAATAGAGTCTGCCGATTGAGATAATTCAGTGAAGATAAAGGCCTCTCCAATAGTATAAGGTCAACAGAGATAGTTCCAGCAAAGTTAGATCTTTAATTTTGAGTGCAATTTTGACAGAGTTTAAAAAAGTATAAATTATAAAAGTTGTAAGGAACTAAATTCTATGTAAAAAAAAAAAAAAGAAGGAAAAATAAGAAAAATAAACTCAATTGGTAATATGAGCCAAAAATTAGGTCCATTCTACCAAAACTGTTGGAGTAACAACAAGAACTGGGGATAGAAAATAGACCAATAAGAAAGCAAGAAAATTCAAGGGTGTTTTCTTACTGGAAGGAATTGAGATAATAGGTTATTGTAACTTTTTTTCAATTATAAACAATGGAATTGACCGTACAGATATATAAAAAGGTTTTTTTTCATTGGTATATATGAACAGTAATTTATACGAGTGTATAATCTTCATTTCACAGGAGACCTAGATAAGCGTCAGTATACCATAGGATATTGGTTTACACTGACAGGGAGGGGGCGAAGCTGGCATGTGGAGTCGGGATCGGAAATTTGGGATACTAATAAAAGGAGTAAGCAAAAAATCCCGAGGTATGGGAACATCACCTTTCATTGAGCTAACCCTTGCTCTCAAGCTTCCAACTCGAATGGGCGTCGAAGCTATACTAGGACTAAGACACAGTCCAGACTCCTACATGAGACAGTAGTGGGGAATTTTTTGCAATCGGTGAAAGCTTAACGAAGCAACGCCGCATGGTTTATATAGATAGTGTACGATTCTTTACCTTGCGATGTCCGAATGAAGAGTTCTTGGAGAAGGAATTATGAAGGATCTACTCTAGATCGGCCCTTGAGGCTTCAGAACTTGAAGAGGAAGAAGAAGCGAAGATAAAGAAGGATGAGCTAAAAATGAGACTTAGCCTTGAGTACTCATGTAAGAGAGTGGAAAGGAAAATGGTGGGTGAGATTCATTAAAAAAAAAATGTAGAGTGGGAGTACTCTCCCCACCAATCCCTCGTTGTAAATTGCGATTGAGCCATATATTGGCATAACTGACCTTAGTCAATCGATTTTGTCATGAGACAAAAATAGAAATCAAGGTTAGTAACGATAAGGTCATTACATTATCCTAACTTTATTCACTTTTTTTTGCTAGAAAATTCTAGTAAAATATTATAATTATGGTCAAAATGACCTTGCTTTTTATTTTATGTCTACTATAGTGTGAATTGTTAATTTATGTATAATTATGAAAATTAGTTATTTATTATTTTTTATTTTATGAAATAAAAACCTTAATTGTTATTAGATATGATAATGGACGCATTCACGGCCAAATTTTGACCCTCTCTTTACAAAATTTTAAATTAGAAAAATAAAATTTTTATTCTTAAAAATTTTATATAGAGCGGGCCGAAAATTGACTCATAAACGCATCCATTACCATCCCTAATTGTTATAAACAATAGCCCACTTAAACCGTGACTACCAGAATCTGTCCAAATTCCTTCCACCCTAATGGATATGGTTTTTTAAGACACTGCATAAGAAAGTGGGTGAATTTGAAAACCTTTTAAAAAACATCGACTAATTCAAATTTGGATTTGTGGTTGCCCCAAAAAACCCACATGATCCAAACTGTGAACAAA
This sequence comes from Dracaena cambodiana, assembly GCA_036321105.1. Lineage (NCBI taxonomy): Eukaryota > Viridiplantae > Streptophyta > Magnoliopsida > Asparagales > Asparagaceae > Dracaena > Dracaena cambodiana. The sequence goes on along the minus strand of JAYEPQ010000011.1, from coordinate 37,129,830 downwards.
CTTATCATTAGCTTACAAAAACTTATTACAAAGGAAAGTGTGCTTAGGATGCCCTCTTAGATTAGAATCTATGAAGGCAGCATAAAATCTTTATATAAAGCATCAAAATAAATGATTTGGCCCATTATCTCCATCTCTAAAAACAGTGGTATAAGAAATGTTATACACTGTAATTACTTATTCACCATGCATTAGATATGTCAAAAATTAATATTTTTTTAACAATACAACAAATGAGACCTCTTGACTGACAATGTAAAGTGTCCAGATCTATTTTTTATACAACACCTACATGTGGTTTGAATCGTACATTTTAATATTCTACATTAAGATATAAGCCACCTTCTTATATTATAATTTAAGGCAATGTTTGTTTGGAGGGATTAAGTGTCCACTCAATTTTATATTTGCTTTTACCAAAGTAGGATAGGTTATCTCATAGGATTAGTAATCACTGTAGTTTGGTACTAATTAATCCCATATCTCCTTAAGATTATTAATCCTTCATTTTATCTCTTTAAATTGGGTATTATTTAAATATTTATTTGCTTCTAAATACGATTAGTGTACTTTTATCAATCAAAACCATCTTGATATTTTATCCCCAATTTGCAGTAGTAAACAAAAACATGCAATTACTTGGATTATAGGTGATTCTATATTAAATATTCGAATTAATTCCATAAACAAGCAATATACTATTGGAGATGTAACACTAATATCCATTTAAAAAAATAATTCTCAATGAGACCCCGATACAGGGTATAAGTATAAGAAAAATAGCAAAAAGTTTTATTTCCTGATAGAGAATATAAGTGCAATAACTTTTTATTATTTTTCTTATACTTATACACCGCAAAGAATCTCCCGTACGATATTAGTAATACGCTCCCAATATTACATGAATAATTATTGTAATTAACCCTAATTATTCTGTCAAACGAACACAAAACTATTGACCATATAAGGGATTATTTGTGTCAAAATTAATTTTTCTAGAAGAACTAATCCTTATCTGCGTTTCTAGTCCCACGAACTAATTAAACACATTCTAAAGAGAGAAGTGGCCTCAATGAGTAGATTTGATCTCCGTATTTGAATGTTTTTCTCATATTGCCGATTGAAATTAGACACTTGATCGTACGCAAGAGTGCACATAAAGACCATGACATGAGTGTGCGTGTATATTTTATGTACGCACAATATACCTAGTTCATATTGCTAAGAACCATAGTTAAAGAGAATCAATACGTTTTTCAAGCTAATTCAGAAATCTTGAAAATTACATTATGTAACCAACATAAACCACTTTAAAGGGAGAGAAAAAAAATGCTCGACGTGTGTCTTCAAAAGTTTTTTCTTCACTTGGCAACACTAATTAATTTATTAAAATATTGTTCACGTAAATTTATCAAATAAAAAGAAAAGCAATGATGTTTTCTTCCGACAACTCTCATAGGCGCACATATTGAGTTCCCCTGTTGCGGAAAAGAAATCCATCTCCTTTTAAAACATTGATTTTCTCCTCTGTAGGAACAGCAGAGCAGACAGGGACATGTTAAAGTATTTGCTTGTGATCATGTCCCCTTAAGTCTCTTCTAGATGTAGAGTGCACTTTCATTAGTTTTTTCCTATTTTAGTTAGAAAATATAGTCGGATGCTGGGGTACTATAAGTGATCGAGGGGGTAGTAATGTAAAAAATTATTAATTTGCTAAAACAAAATCTTTAACTATCATGAAAATCACATGCGGAAAAAATAAAAAGGTTTAATAAAACATATCGAAATCAGCCATTATGAAATCTTCTTCTTGAAGAAAAGCCTGTAGAAATTATTTTTCTCACTTAACCCTTTTTCTTTGTTTCACTAGACTCAATGGGATAATCTAATCAAATTGAAAAGCGTGGGTAGAGAGAGAACAATTCCTACGTTTAATTTATAACAGTTATCCTACTCCCCATAACAGTAGATAGATAGGAATACAACTTCCTCTATTATCTCTCAACCGTGCATATCTTTTCAAATCCAATAACCACCTTATCCTTTTAAATCCAAATAATATCCATATTACCATTTTCATGTGGGACATATTTTAACATTCTCCCACTTGGCCTATATGAATAACACTTATTTGGATTGATAAGCTAAACATAATATGCGCATAACATTACCTTATTTGCACTTTTGTGAGATTACAATAATATCATAATTAAATAACTTACCAACATGAGTCATAATGGTAAATATCAATAAAGCGACATCTTTCCTTCTATGTACTACAGTGCTAGTAAATTATTTAATTATAATCCATAATAGGAAGTAACCATAATGTCCCTATAATGTCTTTGTCAAAAACAATTCCTGTCATCAATAATTCATCTTCATAATTACGTAATTGATGGTAGGCAAGAAAAATGTCAGAAACACAATTAGTGAGATCTCTATAAATGTTATAGAACAAAAACATAAAGATCTACAAACATCTCTCAGAAATTGCAACAAAGACCCATGCGATCAATATGTTCCTTAAATGTCTTTGGTGCTAATCCTTTAGTCAAAAAATCAGCAATCATGAGCTCAGTCTTAACATGTTCTATAAACACTGTTTGTTTCTGAACTTCCTTCTTAACGGCTAAATACTTGAGCTCCATGTGATTAGCGTCATTAGAGTATTTGTCATTTTTGGAGAAAAAGACTGCTGAAGAATTACAATACACTGTCAGTGGCCTGGCAATGCTGTCGACAATTCTAAGTCCCAAGATATAATTCCGCAATCATAAAGCATGAACTGTAGCCTCAAAGCATGCCACAAACTCAGTTTCCATAGTAGATGTTGATATGATGTCTTTTTGGCGCTTTTCCATGATATTGTTTCTCCAGCTAATAGGAACAAGTAACCAAAAGTTGACTTTCGACTATCAACACAACCAGCAAAGTCAGAGTCAGAATAGCTAACCACCTCCAACTGATCAGATTTTCGAAACGTGAGCATATAGTGTCTTGTTCCCTTCAAGTATCTTAAAACCTTCTTTGCAGGTTTCCAATGCTTCATTCCGGGATTACTTTGGTATCTCCCAAGCATTCCAGCTGCAAAACTAATGTACAAGTTTGAGCATACATCAAGCTTCCAACAATAGATGCATAAAGAATATTTTCCATTCTTTTCTTTTCTAATGCATTTTGTGGACAATCCTTTTTACTGAACTAGTCTCCTTTACAAATGAGAGCAGGAGTGGCTGCACATTCAGCCATATGAAATCTTTCAAGAACTTTATCGATAAATCCCTTCTAAGACAACCCTAACGATCAACGTGATCTGTTACGAAATATTTTTATTCTTATTACGTAAGTTGCCTCACCCATATCTTTCGTTTCAAAGTTCATAGAAAGAAATCTTTTTGTTTCATTCAATAAACCAAGATCATTACTGGCAAGCAATATGTCGTTAACATATAGAATCAAGAAAATAAATTTGTTCCTACTGACCTTTAGATATATACACCGATCAACGGTATTTTCCTTAAATCCAAAGGATATTATGGTATCATTAAACTTAAGATACCATTGTCTGGAAACTTGTTTAAGTCCATGAATTGACTTCTTTAATTTGCATACCATATGCTCCTTTCCTTTAATCAAGAAACCTTCGGATTGATCCATATAAACCTCTTCTTCTAAATTCCTATTCAGAAAAGCAGTTTTCACATCCATTTGGTGTAACTCCAAATCGAAATGAGCCACCAGAGCCATTATGATCCTAAGAGAGTCCTTCTTTGATACAGGAGAGAACGTCTCCTTGAAATCAACACCTCTCTTTTGAGTGAAACTTTTTGCAACAAGTCTAGCTTTATGTCATTCAATATTGTCATTACAGTCGCGTTTAGTCTTAAAGACCCACTTACACCCTACTGTCTTAAAACCTTCAGGAAAATCAATGATGTCCCAAACTTCTTTTTGTTCCATTGATTTCAACTCATCATTCATGGCATTGATCCATTTTTCAGAATCACTACATTCAATGGCTTGTGAAAATAAAACCGGATCTTAACTTATCTCTAAGTCATAATCAGATTCTTGTAAATATATCAAATAATCATCTGAAATAGCTGATCTTCTTTCTCTTTGAGATCTTCTTAATGCTATTTCTTGTGATTGTTCTGAAATTGATTCATTGGTGATATTCTCATTATGGAGTGACTGATCATTAGATTGTTGTTCAATGTTATCATACTGTACAAATACTAGGGAAACAACAATTTCCATTGAAGTTACGGGTATTGGGATAGGCACCCGAACTTCTTCGATGATCACATTACATGATACATCACTCCCACTAATTTTACCATTCTCAAAAAATCTGGCATTTCCTGTTTCAACAATTCTCATACTATGGTTAGGGCAATAAAATCTATACCCTTTGGATTTCTCTGGATAACGAATAAAGTACCCGCTTACAGTTCTAGAATCCAATTTCTTTTCATGTGGATTATAGATCCGAGCCTCAGCTGGACAACCCCAAATATGAAAGTGTCTCAAACTCGGTTTCCTTCCCGTCCACAATTCAAAATGAGTCTTTTGAACTGCCTTACTAGGAACCCGGTTAAGCAAATAAACAGCTATTTTAAGGGCTTCCATCTAAAATGAAATGGGTACCGACGAGTTACTTAACATACTCATAACCATTTCCATAAGAGTACAATTACGTTTTTCAGCCACACCATTCTGCTGAGACGTACCAGGCATTGTATATTGTGCACAAATACCATGCTCTTCTAGGAATTTAGCAAATGGTCCTGAACATTGTCTTATTTCATCATACCTTCCATAATACTCACCACCTCTATCTGATCGAATGATTTTCACCTTTCTATCTAATTGTCGCTCAACTTCAGCAATATATGCCTTTAAAGCATTTATTACTTGAGACTTTTCATGCAACAAATAGACATAACCGTAACGTGAAAAATCATCGATGAAAGAAAAAAATACTTTTCTCCACCAAAAGACGGTGAGTTGAAAGATCCACAAATATCATTATGGACAATCTACAAAAGTTTTATACTTCTTGTGGCGCCTTTCTTTGTATGTTTGGTTTGCTTTCCTTTAATGAAATTCACACATACATCAAAATCAGTAAAATCAAGATTCAAAAGAATCCCATGTTTTACCAACCTTTCCATTCTTTCTCTGGATATATGACCCAGTCTTTTATGCCACAAGAAAGAAGAATTTCTATTAACTCTGCTACGTTTAGTTTCAATATCATGATGCAAGGTGAGGAGTGTTTCAGCAAAATTTTTGTTAAGATTAAATCTATATAACCCTTCAGATAAAATACCAGAACCAACAAATGAGTCATTTCTCAACAAACGAAAACCCTTATGTTCAAAATATAAAGCATAACCATCATAATCAAGTCTTGACATGAAAATTAAATTTCTAGAAATTGTAGGAACATAAAGAGTATCAAATAGGTCCAAACAGTGGCATGACTCTAAAAGCAAACGTAAAATTCCAACACCAACAACTGGTACTTGAGTTCCATTTTCCAAGACCACAAAATGCTCATTTTCCTTTATGTTCTGGACCGAAAGGCATCCCTACATCTAATTTGAAACATGAACAATAGAACCAGAGTCAATCCACCATGTATTAGAAGGAACTTGTGTCATATTTGATTCGAAACATACATAAGCCAATAGCTTACCTTTCTTCTCGAACCAAGTTATTCGTTTCGGGTAATTTTCTGTAAATGCCCAGAGCAATGACAGAAATAGTATTTCGATCCATTATGTTCCTTCTTGCGAGCTCCATTGTCATGAGAGGATCCAACAATCTTTGATGGATCTTTCTTTAAACTCTTCTTTAGTTTCTTTCCTTTACTTCCAACTCCATAACTCATAACATTAATTGAATATTGTCCTTATTGCTTAAGCCTTGCCTCTTCTTGAATTAACATAATTGCCAATTCATTCACATTCCACTTTTCCTTAATAGTGTTATAGTGAATCTGAAATAGCCCATACTGAGTAGGAAAGGAATTCAGAATGAACTGAATAAGGAAACTTTCATCAATATTCATACCCAGAGATTTGAGTCTGGCAGCTAGATTGGTTATTTCAAGGACATGCTCATTCATTCCACGGCTACCATCAAATTTCAAGGTGGTAAGTTCAGTCATTAATCTCCCTCCAAGGAACCTGTCCGCTAAACTAAACCGATCTTCCACAGTCTTGAAATATTCCTTTGCATTTTCAATTTGAGGAAGCGTTGACTTAATATTATTCGCAATACACATTCGCATAAATATGATGCTTAATCTGTTCGATCTTTCCCATTACTTAAACAAAGCTCGTTGCTCCGAACTACTTGTATTAGTAATAGCAGCCGGTTTGTCAATTCGCAGTGCTAAGTCAAGCTTCAGAACATCAAAGTGAAACTGGATATGTTCTTTCCAGTTAGAAAAATTAGTTCCACTAAAAATCGGAACAGAAGAAGCTAGCGAATGAAGCAAAACAGGAACTGACACTGCAATAAAAATCATCATAACATTAATGTTTTGAGAAAATCATTTTCATTAATAATACTGCGTTCAATTTTTAGATTAACTAATGCAAAATACTAATATTCAAATTTAATAATGATTTTCACTTACCTAGATATAATTGATAACTCTTCAAAGTTTGACTGGTCTGGTACTTTTAGACATCCATTCCAATCTCACTGTCATTCTATCAATTATCCTAATTAATTTAATGATTACTTGAAAGTTGGTGCACTTTTGGATCAAACCATAATAATCAAATAACCATTCCATAATAATTTTGCAAAGTAACGGCAATTAGGCAATTAGAACTTCAAGAGGCGAAAGTAATAAGCAAGGTTGTGTGCGAAAATAGAATTTCCCCACGGGAAAAGCGAAAATAAAAGTGAAAAAGGGAAGGAAAAAAAAAAAAACCAAAAACAGAAAATAGAAGAAAGAAGAAAAAGAGGCAATAAAAGAGAAAACTGAAGGCGACGGAAACGCATAGATACATAAACAAAGAACAGCTTAGGAACATTTTGGCTGTAATCTACAAGAAATGCAATTTGATCAGAATAATAAAAAACGCAACAGTCGCAAGAATAAAATGGAATAATTGCAATTGGCAAGCAAAATCCTTGCCAGTAATCGATTAAAAAAGAGGATAAAAACATTTCTCAACACCATATCTGTAATTGATTGTGACATATATATATATATATATATATATATATATATATATATATATATATATATATATATATATATATAGTCGATTGGCAATTAATCTTACGAACTTTATAACCGATTAAAGAAGCCGATCATGTGAAAATGACGGTCAGTTAGTGGTTCATAAACGTATTACTTACAGAGATCAACTTACAGAGATCAATAGTGTCCAAACAGCACCCCCTATTACATATAGATAGAAAATAGACAAAAGGCAGAAGAATGGCGAACACTTTATTGACGTGCATCTCTCTCGACAAACTCATAACCCTGATGTTCTTCTTCTTCGTGCCAGCCACTCTCGTCCCAACTAAACATTCTGTCTGGCACTTGCCAAGGTATGTCGCTGTGGCCACTTTGTCTCAACCGTAACCGCTCATTACTGGAAATCAGAGAATAGTCCTGATCTACAGCCTCTATGGATGGTGAAGAAGATCCAGACACCCTCAGCCGGACAACATCATAGCCCTCCTCAGCTTCACTGTAGGAATCATCTCCTCTGCTGGTTTCTGCAGAAGCATTCGTTTCTCTCACCAGGACAGGGTTATCAAACCAGCCATCAATACATTGTGGGGTTGTCGCTTCAGTTGCTTCTGTGCTTGTCGGACGAGCCTGAGGTTCATCAGCCACCTGTTCAGAATCAACTGATTTTTCGCACACAGCTGAAACAGTATGGCGCTCACGGTGGAGGGGATCTTGCATCTCTTCAACAAGCTGGAAAACAGTTACTTGTTAAGAGAATATAAGTCATAACTCCACCCAAAAAAATTGATATCTGACTACTTTATTATGGTACTCTTTTTTTTAATTTTTTTTTTTTATAGCAAAAACAATTGCGCACTGGATAGATGCAATAGCAGAATTCAAAAGGAGGCAGAAGAATTATATAAAAAAAGAAAAAAAGAAATCTTTCAAGGTAATTGCAGCCACTTTCTGGGATGGACTTAAAAAGATTTCTAATCCACCATAAAGTGATTCAACTCTTGACAACAATTATTTTAAGTGAAAAAAGTGATTTCATAAACAACATTTTAAATATTGGTCAATACCAGATATGTCGTACCAAGTTTTGATATAGCCGATAAACAATATATGTAGGGCAGTAGATAAATACAAATAATCTGAACTGTACTCGAATCTGTATCCATATTTTTTGATTAATTTGGATATTCGTATCTGATCCATTTAAAATATGATGTCAATGTGAATAGTGCTTATTGTATCCAACATATCAGAATGAATAACTGAGTATCTGGATGACATCTGAATACATAGGATTATTAATGACAATCTAAGAAGCATGAATACGTCACTGGGATACCGTATCAGTATCAAACACATGTTAGATACAAATATGCCACAAACATGCCAAAAACCACGTTAGACATGCCAATAAAATTAAAAAAAATGTCATTGTCGTGTATGAGCTTCTTTTAGGTTGTGTTAAATGGTACGGAAAAATTGAAAAAAAGAACATTACTAAATTGGTAACAGCTATTTATAACTAATTAGTTTTACACAGTTACAATTTAATATTTTCCGATGGGCATGAGACCTGTTTGTTTTTCATATATAAGGAAATGATTTTTGGTATTAACATTCTACGTTGATCTATAATCCGCTATCACCACCATATTTTCTTTTCAAATATTTACCTAAAGAGGGTGAGGAAGAGAAATAGATATATGGTTAATGGCGACACTTGTTATTTATAAAAGTATGAAAAGACATGAACTCATACATTACTCATACATTGTCCGTGCTTGCCCAAAGGATATTTTAGTAAATTTTTATGTTATTAATAAAAGAATATATACTTATATTTATATTTTTCCATGTCAATGTCATGTCTGTATCCTCATTTTTTTTACAAATGTTGTGATCCGTATCCGAATCAATGTCCGAATCTATTTCTGTGTCCGTGTCCATGCTTCCCAAAAGACAACATAAAGAATAAAATCGATTTAATATTTCATAAACCATTAAAAAGCATTTTTTTTTCCTATGATAAAGACATGGTTTTTGAGAATTGGTATCATTTTTCTTTCAAAATTACTATCATAATTAATAATATTCACTTAACATCCAGATAAGATCCAAATTCATATTCAATTTAGCTAATGACAACAACAACAACTAAGCCATTTATCCCAAGTACTTGGAGAAGGCTACAACCACACTGATATTCAATTTAGCTAATAAGGATAGTAAATTTAGTATTCGAGAAATATCTATAATTGTATTCGTAAAACAAATACAATTATGGTAATACAAATATCCTCTCAATATTTGCTCCGTTTATATTCTAGATATATGGCATAATAATTGGCCTGCTATTGTTGATTTTGATACTATAAGCAATCATCCAATGCCATTTCAGATATTTTAAGCCATGATCTTAATACTCGCATGGCAAGCTCTATGATGATATAATCAAAAGAAAGAAAACCTGCTGCCTTATTACTAAATGTAAAACCAAAAAAATCAAGCACAATGAGTTAGGTCTTACCAAATGCAATAAGGAATGACATGCCCATTATGCAGCACATGATATTTACATATATTACAAAAACTATCACCAAGAAAATGAATACCAAATTAGTGTTTTTCATGTTACTATTTGCCAGCTTAAAGCTTGCTACTAGGTGACTAGGTCCTCAAAATCTGGTACTTAATAAATTTCAGCATTTTATTCTAGTATTACAAACATTATTTCTTTCTTGATTAAAATTAATCAGAATTTAAAGGGGGGAAAAGACGGTTGTCACATGACATTTTATCCAACGCTCACACCTTCTTTATTTCCTGCTGGAAATAGCAGCGAGATTACTATAAATGGTTGCACAAGAGAGCAAAATCAAATCTATGCTCGTGCAGTAATCTTTTGTCAGACTAGCTATGCTCACATGGGAAGGAAGGAATCTCATGGCCATGAAATCCTATATTTTCCCGCTCTCCATCAAAAAAACGGTATGCCGAATGAGGATTCACCTTTCTTTCCAAGATCCGGTGTGATTTGAAGCATGTATTCACCCTCTTCAATCAGAACCGTCATTCCTCCAATTAAAAAGATGAATTGCACCAACAACCGTTCACGTGCAAGCTTGGATACATCAAACACACTCACAGCCAGGTGCATCATACTCTTCCAACACCCCTACATCCAGACACGGAAGGTTCATGTCTCCATGACTGGATAAGTGATGTGAGCATTGAATGGCTTAGATTTGATTCGAGACTTATTAGGATTTGATTAGGATTTTAATTTGATTTAATTTTGTTTGCACGTGGTGCACGTAGGATCTTTTTTATATATAACTTTGTTATAATGTTTAAAAATAATGAAAAGAGAATTTTTTTTAAAGAAATCTTTTCCAAGAGCATGTGATTTACTACTCATAAATCTTTTCTCGCACAATTCATGTGAGAGTGGGCATGTGTTTGCCCGCCATTATCATGCTCTAATTTCATTCCCAAATGCCCAAATCTCCACTGTAAAACCCTAATTTGTCTTCTGCCTTGAATCAAATTTGGTATCAAGGTTCAGAATCCATCTTTTTCCTCTTTCATCTTCGTCTTTTTTTTATTTTTAGTTTTTTGGAAATATAGTAGTGAAAGATTTTAAAAGGTCAGAAAAAATTAGGGGAAAAAAACCAAGAAAAAAGAGAAGGAACAGAAAGAACAAAGAAAAATGAAAGGTGAAAAAATCAAAATTCTTTTGAAGAATTTAGGCAACATCTACAGTAGACAGTTTTCTAAATACCGGTCAGAATATTGATTTTTTTACAACTAACAAGACGGGAAGAAGTTTTCTTTAACAGATACCGTTTTTGGCCAATATGGACCCATATATCAGCCACGTGGCGATATATCGACCAATACCGGTATGAAATTTATCAACCGATATTTGCCTATATTAGCCAAATGAATTTAAGTTTGGTTTTCGGGTAAAACCCATTAACCCATTGGAAAACCCATTAACCCATTAACCCATTGGAAAACCCGACCCGATAAGAAAAATAAAACCCAGCATCGGGTTTTCTGGATCCAAAAAACCCTCGATCTCTCCCTCTCCCTCTTCGGCCAAGCCCTAACTCAAAAAAATTGCCTCCAATCAACCCCCGCTCCCAAAACAAAATTCTAACCATTTACGATCACTCTCCCAACTGCTTCGCCATTTTCATCTGCTATTTCACACACGTCCGACGGTGCGAAATTCGACTCCAGCCAATATTAGCTTCGCCGGCCATCTTTCTCCTCTTCGTCGGTCATATGAAACCTTATGGCAAATCAATCTCCTTATTTATCAATTTAACAAATTTAATTTCATGAAAAACAAATTTAATTTCATGAAAAATAAGTACTAAGTTAAAATTTATCAATTTTTTCTTTGAATAAAGCTGGGTGTGATGTATATAATTGGTTTTGAGTGAAGATAAAGTCTCTATTTTCGTTATTTTGAGTGAAACTTGAGTCTTCAACCCACTGATACTGAATCAGTGCAGTGAATCAGTGTTTTTGTGTGTCAGTATGCGTGTGTGAATCAATGAATATATGGTAGTATGCGTGTGTGAATCAATGAATATATGGTATGTGCATGATTTGAGTAATAATGTGATTAAGTGATTCTTTTGGAAATAATTGTGCATGTAAAGTTAGGATTTATGAAAGATGTGAATGAGTGAATCATTATGTGAAAAATAATATGAATTGTGTATGTAAAGTTATAAAGTTATGAATGATGTGAATAAGTGAATCACTACGTGGAAAATAATATGAATTGTGTATGTGAAGTTATGAATGATGTGAATGAGTGAATTATTGATGTGAATTGTGTATGTGAAGTTATAAATGATAATGAAGTTGGTGATTGGGGTTGTGCCTGTGTGGAAAATAGTTGTGTATGTATGTGAATTGTGAACACGTCAATTGTGTGTTAGCGTCAATTGTGTGTTAGTGAATTGTGTGTGAAATTAATAATTGAAGTATTTTTTATGATTTTATTAATTAAAGGACTATACTTTAGCTTTCTTGATGCATACAGTATATTGGATAATTAATATCTTAAGATTAAGTATACTTTGTTGACGTTGAAGTGGAGTAGATTAAGTAATAATAATAAATATCTTAAAAATAAATATTGAGTGCGACAGTTATTTATCTCTCTAATCATTTATATTTTATGCAATTTCTTATTGAAACTTTGAGATAAGTAATAACTCGAAGGATGTCTTCTTTAGTTACTTCTAATGTCTAAGAGAAAAGAGAAGGCAAGGATCCAGTTTGGAATTGGAAAAAGAAAGTATCCAACAAGTCTAACAAAATGGAGTGCAATTTATGTAAAAATGAATATGGAGGAGGTATTACCCGCTTAAAAGAATATTTAGGACATGTCAACAGAAATGTCAAGGGTTGACGTGAAGCAAAAATTGTTGGCTATGTTAAAAAAACCTAAACAAAGAACGGAAAAGCAACGGAACTTCAGAACTTATTAAATGAAGTTTGTGTTGGGAAAGATGAAAATGAAGAAATAACTCGAGAAGAAGAGTCGTCTTCTCGAAAATCTACATGTCAATCTGGTCAGACAAGGGAAAAAAGATCAATGGATCAATTTGCTACTTGAACGGTAGAAGAAGCAATGGAAGCAGTCCAAAGATAACCTACCGTATCATCTATCTATAATAAAAAGGTAGAGATGACGCAGTTTACTATATAACCAAAATTTTTTATGAAACAGGACTTGCAATCAACCTTACTACTTTGCCATCCCTTCTACAAATAGTCCATGCTATTGGCAAGTTTAGACCAAATTTACAGACTCCTACCCCGTACGAGCTTAGAGAGACTTTCCTTCAAAGAGAAGTGGTCAAAACAAATGCAACTCTTGATTCATTCAAACGAAATTACCGAACAAATGACTGCAGTTTTATGAGCGACGCTTGGTCAGATAGACAAAAGAGAAGTCTAATGAATATTGTTGTGCATTATCTAGCCATGACGGCCTTCTTATTATCTCAAGATGCTTCCTCTGTCAGATACGATAGCAATTACATTTACATATTTATGGAGAGGGAAATGAATAAGGTTGGCATTGAAAATGTTGAACAGATCATGATAGAAAATGCGTCGGATAATATGGCTATAGCAAATACATTAGTATTGACACATCTAAATATATTTTCAACATCTTGTGCAGCACATACAGTCAACTTGATGCTATCGGATATTGAAAAAATTAAACATATCCGAACTACAATTATGATGGGAAGGTCAGTATTGAAGTACATATACAGCCACACCAAATTTCTAAACATAATGAAGAAGGCAATTTGCAGAGAGCTAATAAGGCCGAGTACAAATAGATTTGCCACGACATTTCTTTTTTTATTATCAATAAGGGAGAAGAAGAAGAAAGAGTTGCAACATATGTTTATTTCTGGTGAGTTGATAGATTGCGCTCTATATAAAATAGATACAAGCCAAAAGATATATCTTTATTATGTAAATTAATACAATTTCTTCATAGATATTTAAATTCTACATTATTCATAATCGTTTTCTTAAATATTTTTGAATGTTTAGGTAGCAGAAATAATTGTTAGCAATAAATTTTGGGACAACACAAGTCTTGCGCTAAAAGTATTCACTCCGTCGGTGAAAGTTGTGTAGAGTTAATGGGAACAAGGTGCCATCAATGGGGTTTTTGTATAGTGACCTAGAGACTGCGAAGAAAGAAATAAAAGTTTTGGGATTTGAAGAAATATCTTCCAATATAGAAAATTATTGCTAAGAGATGGGAGGATAAGTTTAAGCAGTGTTCTAAAAAGTGTTTTATGCGGACGATTATGCATCTGCATAATCGTATGCACGTAGAATTAAGAAATCGCCATGTCCATGTAGACAAGGCAATTAATCATTTTGAATGTGGATTATACGAGTTATGCGCCCGCATAACCCGCATAATCAGCATGTGGATTTACTTTGTTTACGGTTTTAAACGCAAAATTATGACATTCAAGGAACACCATAAGGAAGAAACAAATGAACACAAAAGAGAAATTATCAAATTGAATATTGTATACAGGTTCAGATTAGGTGAGTATGTTATTAGCTTTTTGTTATACTTTTTCCTAATGTTCTTGAATTTTATAGAACTCAATATATGCATTTTAAGTATTATTATATTAATATATATTACAATATTAATATTCTGCATACTCCGTTTAATATCTATGGAATCTATTTATGCATTATGAGATTTAGAAACGTACGCCTAATGAAAACGTATTTTAGAACATTGAGTTTAAAGGACCTCTGCATAGAGTTGGGTATATTTTGAACCCGTACAACTATTATGCGAAGCAGCTGGAGATTGTTGGTGATGGGTCATTCATGAAGGACTTCATTGAGATGATGTATAATATGTTTAATATCTATGGAATCCGTTTATGCATTATGAGATTTAGAAACGTACGCCTAATGAAAACATATTTTAGAATATTGAGTTTAAAGGACCTCTGCATAGAGTTGGGTATATTTTGAACCTGTACAACTATTATGCAAAGCAGCTGGAGATTGATGATGATGGGTCATTCATGAAGGGCTTCATTGAGATGATGTATAAATTCTATCCAGATGATCATCAAAGAATTGATAAAATTGCACAGCAACTTTCAATGTATCAATATCAGAGTGGATCATTTGAAATGACTTTTGCAAAGGAAGCTGTAAAAAGAATCATTAATTCATGTATACATTTCAATTTAAGAAATGCAAAATTCAACTCATTTTTAATTTAAGAAACTATTTATAAATATTTATTGCTAACTCAATGGTGGCAATTCTACGAGACAGATGTTCCTGAATTAAGGAGCATGGTAATGAGGATCTTAAACTAGATAACCAGTTTTTTAAGTTGTGAACGGAATTGAAGCACATTTGATATGATACTACGATTAGCCCTTCGCTAATAAAATATTTTTTTTTTAAACAAATATGTTCTCACTTCGTTTAATGTGATTAACTCTTATTTAGGTGCATACGAAGAAAAGGAATATGCTAAGTTCTAAAAAATTGCATGACCTAATTTTTATCAAGTTCAATGCAAGGCTCAGGAACAAACTTGTTATTCTAAACAGAGATCCCTTGATTGCCTATAATGACGATAAAAAAGTTAACAAATGGTTTATGCTAGAGAAAAGGAATGGCAATCCCTTATGAGACTAGTGAAGATGTTTTCCTAGGAGAGCAACTAATTTTTTGACAGGTTCCAATTGCCATGAGTGATAATCCGAAGAAGAGAGAGTGAAAGATTCAAGCCATCCAAGTCCAATAGCATTAGAATTTCTAAAGGGAAGGCATCTTCATCTTCTAAGTTTAAGCAGCAGCCCGCATCAGATGATGAAGAAAAAGAATTTATCATCATCAGATTCGTCATCAGATGATAAGGAACAAAGCATTCCTTTGAATGAACCATTGGAGTCTGAATCTAGCTAGAAATTGAACGAGAAAGATTGTTATTTAAAATTTCTAGCATATTTTGTATAAACTCATTTCAAGAACAATATTGTATATTGTATCACTTGATTTGTATAAACACTATTCTTTTTTCTTGATAGCTTGTTTTTTAACTATGTTTATTGGATTAATTAGATGATGTTATTAATATGATGTTTTTATATGTTTTGACTTTTCCTTTATGTATTTTGAAGGTTGAACTTGAATATTCAGTTGGATTATGATTATGTCTCTTGGTGTGCTCGCGGATGTTCTAAACGGTTGGTTTTTCGTAAGTATAATGCACAGAGGCCAAGGTAAGAATCCTAAACTTGATTTAAATATTTAATGTGTTCTACATAAGCAATGATATGTTCATTTTTTAACCAATATGACACTGATATGACACTCCGGTATCTAGAGCCATCTCGCAATATCTCGTTCGGTATCCGGTATCCGGTATGTCACTAGGCCGAACAGTATATTATTAGTATTCGATATTTAGAACACTAACAGCAGAAGAATCCTTAACTTTAAAATCGGTCAAGCCTCCACCTCAAACCCTTGCTATCCGATCAACTCCACCAATCTCGACTCTCTGATCAAGCCCCCTCGCCTACTAATCTTCTTTCTTCATCCGATCAACCACTATTGGAGCATATCTAACCCCCATCGATTTCAACGTCATAGCCCATCTTTGCCAACTCCCTCTCTTAACGCCACCGCCTTAAACCACTCGTCTTTGTGTCGGCTTCAACCGAGGAAGCTCCGATTTCATCACCATCTCCGATCTAGCACAAATTCGAGTCACAAGATTGGATTTGAAGCTTCAAATTCAGTCCCCGACATCAACAACACCATCAACAATAGTCAATTCGATTCAGAACGGCCACAATAGTCGAAATGGATCCGACTCATTAAGAACATAACATACCCATGAAGGATTTTGGCACGATTTGGAGCCAGTTTGAGGCCCGATTTGCATCCAATTCGAGCTAGATTCACACCATTGAAGATCTTCAATATTTTTAAACTATGCGTTGAATTTTTGAAATTAATTTTTATGGGATTCATGTTTTATAGCTAATATATCAATACTGATGGAGATTTCAAACAAGTGGTGTGATATATATGATGTCCCATATTTTACGATTTTAATGATCATAATAATTATGAAGATTGGAAGAGCCATCTGAAACATTTCTTCTGTTGTTTTTCTCTGACTTCAAAACAAAAATACTATTATGTTCTATTGAATTTGGTTGGAGATAATTTTTAGTGTTGGATAGGCATATGTAAATTGTCCTAGAATGGTGTGCAAGTTTATCTTCGTTCAATTTATGCTACACATCATTCAAGTTATTTATCAAAGTCCTTTAAAGTCATAAAACAATGTTTCAAGTGCGAGGGACACAGTCATCAGTATCCTTAAATCAAATGATCTGTTTGTAGAGAACTCTGGCACTGTAATTATCAACGCTCCTCAAAGAGTAAACACACCGTTACCAAACTTACTGTAGATATTGACCAATCAAGAGTTGTGGATATCAGCCAGTATTTTAAATATTAGATATTGGTAATATATTGGTTTATAAAATTCTATACCGGAAATCATATATCGGGTGGTATATCACAAAATTTATTAAATATCAAATGTCATATCGGACTTCTTGGATGATAAATATTCATGTCATACTTAAATAAATCATATAAACATTTCAAAAAAAGTTTGGACATAAAGAGATACCCATCTTAATAATTTGCATTGAGCTGATAAACAATTTAATATTTATATAATATTCTCAAATGTGTCAAGGTATATACCAATTGAATGCTCAACATACGAAACACAAAAATAAAATCAATAAATATAATGTAGTTGCTGGCAACTGCTACTAAAATCACTAACCGGTCCAGCATCTCACAGTCGTCGCTCATAATGTAGGAACAGACTATGAAAGGGACAAGAGATTACTAACCCTAATGTTATCTTCCTCATTTATATTGGTCACTAGATTTATGAGCTAATTTTGGGTCAGTTTTTTTATAAATGAAATAAGATCATATTACTGCGTAATAGGGATATTTTTAGGCAAAATATCACTCGATTTCTCACTTTTGGGTCAATATATTGGCCCACTTCAATCCAAAATGATAAAAATATATAAAAACACATCGTATCCATTAGGAGCAGAAACTGGTATATCGACTAATATACCGATATATCAACCAATATTTAAAACAATAAAATCAGCATCATTTTCAAGAATATAAATGTTATTGATGTGACAATCTAATGGAGCACTTGTCATAGATCCAAAACCTTTTACAATGCCACATTGCTAGAAGAAACTTTCTCGCAGTTTATAGATATTGCAGAGCCCCCTATTTATAATTCTGGAGATTTTTTTTGATAGAAAAAAATTGTACTGAGATTACCATCCTCACCAACTATGAGGTTTCCACTGTCCATAAGATTACGTAATGTCTACCACGCATTTTAGGTTTATTATCACAACCGGTATGTCCAAAGAAGATTAGCATTAATATGGAGCATAGACCAATGAATCAAGTTTATTGATCCCGACATCACAATCAAATACTCCAGATTATATCTTTAGTCTAATTTTCATAGTCGAAATTATTTATTTGACAAGATTGAGTTATCAATAGGTAAGTTTCAAAAGCTACTACAATTATAGAAATTTGCTAGGATTTGATTAGATTTGCTTAGGATTTAAATTTGATTTAACTTTGTTTGTATATGCAAGTAGGGTTTTTCTATATATTGTTTCGTAATCATATTTTCAAATAAGGAAAAGAGAATTGTTGTAGAGAAATCTTTTTTAGAGCATGTGATTTGCTACTCGTGAATGCTACTCGTGAATCCTTCTTTGACTGATTCGTGTGAGTGGGCGTGTGATTTTTCTGGATGTGAAATCCAAACTATTATCAAACCTTAATTTCCCCATATCCAAATTTCATATCCAGGTACCTAAATCTCCACCACAAAAATCCTAATTTGTCTTCCATCCTACGTCAATATAACAGATGCCATTGTTCTTTTTATCCTTGATGTTCATACTACTATGATCAGATATAACCAAATATGCCCAACACCATGGGTTTACATCTATTATCCAAAAATTCTACATTCAGCTATGACTAAATACACATAGGGATGCATGTGGGTAGGATTACACAACCCAAACCTGAATCCAACTAGAGATTTATCCAACCTAAGCCTATTAAGAAAGCCGGCCAAGTCGTGCATGGGTAGATCCATCTGGCCAATAAAGAATTTGACTCGGCCACATCCTTAAAAAAGTCGTGCAGGCGTGTACAGTTTCTATCAAACATGACCCAGTTATATATGGATCTTTACAGATCTCAATATTTTTTAAGCCAACCAAATTACTTAAGTATAATTGATGCATCCAGTCAAAGTTTAGAATTTAATGACGGGAAATATATGGTAATATCATGTTTGTGGTTGTTATGTAATAAGTTATTGTAATAAGGGCTTCTGCGTACAATCTATTCATATAATAATAAAAGAGAGATGGTATTTATCTAATTTGATTTTGCTCCAATTTATCTCTTATCTCTAAACCCTAGTCTATAATTACCATGGTATCAGAACAATTCTCATTAGCACCTTAATCATCTCCTCTGACTAATCATTTTCCTTGGCCACCCAATCTGCAACAGGGCACAGCACCTTAATCATCTCCTTTGACTAATCATTTTCCTCGACCACCCAATCTGCAACAGGGCACCACATCCAGCCACTTGTCAACAAGCCCATAGCATCAGCAAACTCATCTATCACTCTCCGATCAACTCTCCAAACCAGCTCCTAACCCATCTTCATTCATCGTCAAACCCATCCAGCTCCAAATCATTGATCATGTTCAAACCCATCTCCGATCATCATCAAATCCATCTAGATACACATCAATATCCGATCATTCCCAAACCCATCCCTGATCTTCGAACTCATATAGCACTCTTCAATCATCAATTTTCTCGTTGTTGCATGAATCTTGCCGCCATCATATTGAACCCTCGTCTCATCATATCGCCGCCACCAACCTCTTCTCGTCATCGCGCTACTACCAACCAACCTCGCCTGGACAGATTATAAATTCGCAGACCATGCCGACCAAACACCTCATAGACTTCGCCTCCCATCTTCCTTGTAGACTTTGCTTCCATCTTTCTTTCAGCTCTGCTTCCTATCAACTCTCTTCCTCGATTGTTCTTCCTGGCTCCATCAACTCCCCTTCTTGTTCCAAATCGGTCTGTGAAGTTCTATTATTTGTTGTTAAAAAAACAATACTTCTGTTTATTGATAGAGAGCAGTAAAAACAAAAGAAAGAAAACATTTTTTATGTTTCTGGAATGAGAAGTTCAATGAGAGATTTGAATGAAGTGTTTTGTGCTGTATTTGTGAGCTCCGCAAGTTGTGTGTTTTGTCGGATGTGATTTCAGGATCTGGAATTTTGAATTAGAGTAGGTTGGTGAGGGTTAGAAGATTGTGAGAATAGCATATTCAACAAGTGTGACAGAGTTGGAAGAATCAAGGCAAACTTTTTCTGAGTTTATTGTTACTAAATCACTGATAGAAAGTTGAATGGAAAAAATTATTTACAAAGAAGGAAGATTGTTTAAATTTATCTAACCGATCAAGGAAAGAAGTGTCATTTGTATAGGGATTCTCCTAATTTTAAGCATGATAAGTGAAATAAATGGGAATAAGAGAATGTTGCTCTCTTTGGCTAGTTGTTGAACATCATGGAGCTGAAGATATGAGATTTGATGATGCATTCGGCGACAATGAAGAAAATATGGAACTATCTTGCAAAAATACATTCAGAAGAACAATCTTAATATAACTTTTGGCATCATTCTATAGATGTTCCAAAGTGAGAAGGGCAGCAAAATTTATCTCTACAATATGCACATTTCAATAGAATTCATGAGGAACTAAAAGTGTGATACCCTATCTTGCAATATGTAAAGGTGTTGAGCAATGGGACCAGCTAGTAGAAATGACTTTCCTAGAGGAAAGTCATGAAAGTATACTCCTGCACATCCACCGGCGATAAATGTTTTTGCAGTTGACTCTCCAGAGACGTATCGATTTTTTCAAAGTGTCTTCCAGTTGAATCACATAATTTGCTGCAGTTGAGTCCATAAACTATCAGCTCTAGCATTCAACAGGAGCAATTTGTAGCTCCCAATGGAGTAAGAGGAGGCCATTTTGCTGGTGGTAGAGGATAATTTGGTCATTGAGGTTGTTTTGTCTAAACCACGAGATTTTGGACGAAAAGACTCCTATGGTGGTGGTAGAGGATAGTTTGGTCGATGTGGACATATTTGGTTACAGAATGGAGATCTTGGTTGTGGAGGAAATACATGAATAAAAAATTGACAAAATACAAGGAACTACTACAATTGCGGAGAGCTTAGACATCCAAAATTGTATGACAAACCTACAAGTTGATAGTTTGACCATATGGCCCATATATCAGGACATGTTACCTCAGGCTCCAGAAGTGTAGTTATATCAGATGATGAATTCGGAAAATACAGATGCTCCGATAGCTTCAAGCAAACTTACAATTGCTCAATTATGTTCTTCCCTAACAATCAAATTTTCTTTATCCCCTTAAACTTTCGATTAATTATAAATTATTCAAGATCAAAGAACCAATCAAACCAAACTTGATCCTACATCTTTTAAATGTGCATTTTTGTGATATTCTGGCAGTCAAAAAGGACAAATGTGCTACCATCCCACCTTGCATAATTGTGATCTTTGCAGATATTACATATTTTCCGTCAAAACCATACTTGGTTAGAGTCATCCAAAAGTACATCATTAGACCCAGAAGAGGATAGGTGTTCTTCTCATAAAAGTCACCTTCATATGTTAATATGAATCCTATGCCCCAGAAATATGGACAGGTGCATACAAGATATGCCAAATCTTACATATACCAGTTGTCTCTTATCACTAGTCACTAATACAGTATCAGGTGAGATCCGTAGATATTTATTCGTCTTTTGTTAATTATGATATTGTTACTAACTTACTACTCACTATAAAGAAAAATTAAAATAGAGTTGCACTCTACATCCATTACATGACTTCTTGGCTATTTATATTTTTCCATAAATTATCATACTTTTCTTTCCTCCATTTATTCTTATCTTATTCCAAAATCCTCAGATACCATGTCAACTAAAGGTTGGCCATGTTGGTAGGAATGCATGCCTTGGAGCATAATAAGAACATGAAAACTTGTTCCTCTTCCATGTCGGTGTCATGTCCTGTCAAACTGAACCACGATGGCACCTTAGCTCATCGTGAGGCTCATTTGGCTGTGAAAGGGTATTCCCAAACATATGATGTAGATTACATGGGCACGTTCTCACCAGCAGTAAAGATTGTCTCAGTTTATTTACTTATTTTACTTGTTGCTACACACTAGTGGACTCTAGACCAGCTAAAAGTTAAGAATATATTCCTCCAAAGTATTCTTATTGAGGAAGTTTATATGGAGCAACCACTTGGATTTGTTACTTAGGAGGAGTTTGATAAAGTCTGTCACTTCCAAAAGTCACAAAATGACTTAAAACAGTCCTCTCGAACCCAATTTGAAAGGTTTGGTTGCGTTGTTAAGCAGTTTGATCGTTGTTGTTCTTACGATTATTCGGTTTTCTTTCGCATCCATAAGGAAAAACGTATTCTCTCAGTGATCTACGTAGATTATATGTTAATTACAAGAATGATGTCCAAGGGATCAGTGACTTAAAGTCATTTACAACAGAAGCTCCATACCAAAGATTAGGGCCATTTTGGGAATTGAAATGGCTAGATCTAAAAAGAGAATCGCATTATGTGTTGGTTATGCTGCCAAAAGCATGAATTCTTGGGTCTGATGTATCCAAACTAAGTTGTTGCTTGACTACGGGAGCTTTGGAGCACCACGGTAAAGAATATATAGACTTATATAAGATATTATGACAAGATGAGTTTTGTGCCAAACACTTTGATGAGACTATATATTGTAATAAACGATCAGCTATATACATTGTATAAAACCAAGTGTTTCATGAGAAGTCGAAGCATATTAAAGTATATTGTCATGTTGTATGGGGCAGTATGATGTTGGTATTGTTGGTCAAAGTAACTGTCTTCTGACGAAATGTTAACCAAACCACCTGGAAGATCTTAGGGCAGTTCATTTAAAATAACTTGGCATGTACAATATATATGCTCTAACTTGGGGGAAGTGTTATAACTTGTACGAAATGTTAACTTGAGACTATATATTGTAATAAACGATCAGCTATATACATTGTATAAAACCAAGTGTTTCATGAGAAGTCGAAGCATATTAAAGTATATTGTCATGTTGTATGGGATAGTATGATGTTGGTATTGTTGGTCAAAGTAAATGTCTTCTGACGAAATGTTAACCAAACCACCTGGAAGATCTTAGGGCAGTTCATTTAAAATAACCTGGCATGTACAATATATATGCTCTAACTTGGGAGGAAGTGTTATGTAATAAGTTATTGTAAAGAGGACTTTTATGTAAAAAGTCCATCTATATAACAATAAGAGATGATATGGAGAGTATACATCTAATCTGATTCTACCCACATTTATCTCTAACCTCTAAACTCTAATCTATGATTATCCATGGTAATTCTTCTATGCTGTCCACTCAAGTATAAATAATCCTCAACTTTAGGGGTTGAAAAAAGACTATAATTTTCAATTATTATCTTTCAAGTAACTTTTAAAAAACCAACCAAGAACTTATCTTTATCATATTCCTATTATCCAGATGATCTTTGATTATTCCCACATTCCTCCATGGAATTTTATGACAAATTTTAGAAGGGGAATATACATCTTCCCTTCCTACAGAAATCATGTTATTTCAAGGCAAAATGTCTATTAGTGAAGAAAATGAGGGGGCTCCTTTCGCTTGTTCCAATGTTCTGTGTTCCATATTAGTTTTTGGCTTATGAACTATAGTCCTGTAGGTACCACTTTTTTAATTTTTTATAAAACAACTAAGCCTTTTTCCCGAGTACTTGGGTTGGCTACATGAACCAAAGAGAATTGCACCAAAAAGATCACATCGATGATCCTTATCTATTGATTCATATCAAGCAATGTCTTCATTTAAGCTTTTAGCATCCATATCTTTTCGTATCACCTCCATCCATATTTTCTTTGGTCGTCCTTTCACTCTTGTTCTACGTTGATAAGTACCACACGTCTAACTGGTATACTCATATATCTGCCTCGCACATGACCAAATTATCATAAGAGGTTTTCTTTCATCTTCCTTTTTATAGAAGTTACGACTATTTTAGCAAGAATATCCTCATTTCTCACTTTCTCACTACTAGCGTTACCACCACATCTAATAAAACATATGCACCTCTACTATATTCTTCTGTGAATGATGTCTCTTTGTAGTCCAGTATTCCGTACCAAATAATGCTAGCCTAAGAACAGTCATATAAAAATTTCCACTCCAGCCTTAACAGAATGTTAGGATCACATAAAACTATACTCCTCCATTTCAATTAGTCAGCTTATATCCAATAGTTGACATCACTATCAATCTCACCATCCTTTTAGATAATAAAATTCAAGTATCTAAACTATTCACTGGTATCCCTAGCCCATCCAATATCACAACAATATAGTCTTGGGTCGTCTATTTATTAACTTTGCAATCATATAGTCTGTTTTAGACCTACTTAATCTAAAACCTTGAGATTCTAAGATTTGCCTCTATAACTCCAACCATTGTTTTAAATATTCCCGATAAGGCGATATATATCCCTCGGTATATAATTCTTCCAAGGTCAACCGCAATGATACGCTAAAATAGGCCATATCATCTTGTGTGCATATTGACCAACATTTACAATATCTCCCGATATGTAGCCCCGATATCACCCCGACATATCAACCAATATGGTTCATTTTTTCAATTGAGTTTTTAACTTAGAAATAGATTAGTTGTTCATACCTAATATTGTTTCCATATATAAACGAGAATCATAATTATTTCAAGATTTCTAAATTGTTTCTATATAAATTTGAGCGCTAGAATCCCTCTGGCATGAAAGAGCTGTAAATGTTAGAGATCTAAATTGCGGAGCTTATTTGAGTATTATCACAACTTAAAATCATCTCCAAAACTCTCTTCTTCCACTTTTCTCTTTTTATGTCTTTACTTGCTCAACTTATGTTGCTATTGTTACTACTATTGTCATTTTCGAAGTTAATATTATTATTACTAATCTTTTTCAACTACTATCATTGTCGTATCCGAATTTAATTATTTCGTTAATCAGCATTTTCAACTTTAGTTGAATCAGATTAAAGTTTATTTTATTCTGGTATGCTTGTATATATGAATAAATTCTTGAATAATTATATATATGTTATGTCATACTAGATGGATAGATGAAATTAAATTACCTCTAAGGTATCAAATTTACAAATTTGATGCGATATGAACGTCCAATAAGAGCTCATATTCTCGATATATCGTTTGATATCCACGATGCAATATGATAAGAATCCATCCTATACGATTCCAATATTTGACACCATGACCCAACTTGACATTTACCTTAACTCTCGTCTCATCACCTAAGATAATATCCGATGATGAAAATAACGCGTTATGAAACCCGTTCTGTTGCATTTTGAAACATAACAGAAAGCCAACGTTACTTAACAGTTAAAAATAACACAATGCACCGTAACAATGCGTTTTATGTTATTTTATGTTATTTTACTTTACGTTAAATTACGTTATGCTACGTTATTTATAATAATTTTTAAATAGTTTTTATATTGATTTCAATTATTTATTTTGATTGTTAGCGGATTGTTACCGTAATTTTTTTTGTTATAATTCCTTTCCAATTACTGAAATTTCTTACTTACTGATTAAATTGAATTCTCAGCTAATCTAAAATAAACAATTAAAAATAACATAAATTAAGCATTACAAAATATAAATTACAATATTGATAATAATTGAAACTAAATTTAAAATCTTGTTTTCTTATTTAGATGATGACTGAAATTATGGGTGTGAATGTAATTTAATTTATGAAGATAAATACAAAAATTACTGTGAAACTTGTTAAAAATTTAGAATTAATACTGAGATATAATTTTTTATATTTTCTTTTAGAATTTTTTAATTCAATTTTCAATTTATAAAATTTA
This sequence comes from Dracaena cambodiana, assembly GCA_036321105.1. Lineage (NCBI taxonomy): Eukaryota > Viridiplantae > Streptophyta > Magnoliopsida > Asparagales > Asparagaceae > Dracaena > Dracaena cambodiana. The sequence goes on along the minus strand of JAYEPQ010000011.1, from coordinate 37,103,794 downwards.
TTTTATATAGTTTTATATTTATTTTAATTAAATAAATAGAAAATCGTGTAACCTACGTTATGTGTTACGCTACATGCTATATAACCTAATAGAGACAAAACGTTACGTTACCATTATCGTTATTTTAAACATTGATAATATCTTTAAAAAATAATATACACCAAGGTATCTCATCCTAAATAGCTCTAAGAAGCTCATCCATTATAATGGCAAATAAGAACAAACTCAACACACAGCACAGATTCTTGATGTCGTGATCGAAAAATTACTTGTTAGTCTACCAGTACCTTCCAATCAATGCAATTACCTATCAATCCTCCAAATTAAAAAGAAATCTATTTGACTCGCTTATTCCACTTCTAAAAATGACCAGGTGAGAACCTCTCTTCTTAAACCAAGTATAAGATCAAATAATAGGACAAAGTCCATAATTAAGTTACTTCATTTCTTCCTTCAAAACTAAATTTTCTATTTACACTATCAAACCCATTATAGCTAGTTCATACATGCTCACTAAGGTCACTACCTAGTAAGAGCTTTTCTATAATGGATATCTCCTACACCGTCTCATCTACATCCTTCCACAATTGATACTTACTAGATTCATCAAATCCTACTTGTGGTGCATAGAATTAATATTCTATGTAAAATAAGTTTAACAAAATCCCATTACTCTACCTCCTACTCCATTACATCCCCAAGAAACTTTTTAGTTATGCTCACATCTACGCCATTATGATTTCCACCTTTACTCATAATAACTGTTCTAAATACCAGCCAGTATATCATTTTTTTACAACTAACGAGACAGGAAGGAGATTTTTTTTATCGTATACCATTTTTTGCCGGTATATGCCGATATATCGGTTACGTGACGATATATCGGCCGATACCGGTATGAAATTTATCAGCCGATATTTGCTCATATCGGCCAAATGAATTTAATTTTGGTTTTCAAGTATCTAGTGTATCGGATGGCTCGTCTCAAAAGTTTCCTCCGACGAGCCATCCAATCACCTCCGATCACCATCCGGTGTGAGGAATATAATTTTGGTTTTCGAGCCCTAGGTCCGAAAAGTTTACCTCCGACGAGCCATCCGATCAATTCCTCGCACCCAAAACAAAATTATGGCTCTTTCCCATCACTCTCCAGCTGCTTTGCCGATTTCGTCAGCCATTTCACGCACTTCTGATGGTTTGAAATTCAACTCCGATCAATATTTGCTTTGTCGGTAATTTTCCTCCATCTCTCTCCTCTTGCCGGCCATATAAAGCACATGGCTAAAGTAAGTACCCTAAACTTATTTTAAGGATTTTAATATGTTCTATATAGACAATGATATGTTCATTTCTCAACTGATATAACACCAATACGACACTCTAGTATTTAGAGTCAATCATGCTATCCCGTCCGGTATCCGGTATGAAATTTGCCCAACCGGTATATCACCGTTATCCAATATTTAGAATACTAACTCATACAACAAAGTTTATAACCATAAGGCTCTATTCCTCTCTCACCTACCCACTAAGTTTGCTACACGCACATAATACTAAACCTCACTATAACCATTATATCAGCTAGCTCTAGTAATCTACTTGAACAAGAACCTATATTTCATGAGACTAACCAAATCCTATATTTACGAGGCTAACATGTAAGAGAGCCACTTTTTTAATTCCTCGTGAAAAAAATTTAGGTTGATCAACAATTCATCCCCAAATATTGATAATTCACATTCTTCGCATTGAACTCAAATAATATACATCTTTGTCAAAGGTAGAGAATCCAATTGGCAATATAGAATTATTTGATGGTCCCATGACCACATCATAGCTTGAGGTTATCCTTATGAACTAAATTTGCTAATTTGTTTATGTTATCTGAAAGTAACTCATAATCATACCTAAACTCAACCAGACACTACACAAGCCTAAATTCTTTTGGATCAGATATGGGTTTAGAGTCCTCTAAACTTGATTTCAGACACAATGAAATCCAACCCTAAACAAAATTGGGTATGTTTAGGATCCAAATTTCAGATATGTTATCAAGTCAGGTCTGAATATTCGTAATCAAAAAACCAAACCCAACCAAGCATTTGGCCACCCAGGTATGCCAATCAACTTTGCCCAATACCACAACTAGTCAAACACCAAATCCTATTTCAACAATAAAGCTTCCACTGCAACTAGCTAATCAAACATTTGAAAAAGAGAGAACAAAAAAAAACCAAGAGTATAATTTCATATCATTAGAAATAGGACGCTTTTTTGGGTAAAATGCAGTTCCAAATACTATGAAGAACTGCCATATACAAGGAATGTAAGTTAAGAGCATCTGACATTTACATTGAAGTTCCACATATTATGAAGAATTACCATATACAAGGAAGTTGAGAGTATCTGATATTTATGTTAAAATGAAGCTAAAGTACTCCTCCAACGGTTATGTTTAAGATATTCAAAGCTAAAGTAGTCCTCAAATGGTTAGCAAACTAGCTGTTAGTTTACAATCGTGTAATATTAGAAAGCATAGTTTATACTGCCAAGATGAAAGAATGGGTACTTCATATCTATGGCAGTATTTATATTTGGAAGAAATAGCATAATTTGGACACAAATTAAAATATGCAAAAAGAGAAATCGCATCAAAGACATCATAAGAATTTCTTTGTGCTAATTTCGAACAGACCTAGTACTATATTTTCTCAATTACTACTATAAGAAACAAGAGTATCAAAGTGTAGGCCGAAGAGTTTATAGCATTGAAAGGTGAAAGGTCAATTTTTTTTAATAGGGATGTACAATAAGATGGGCAAGATCCATCTATTGCTCGAACAGACTCCTCTGATCATCTTTAAGTGATAGAGAGGCTCTTGATATCTTTTTACACTCCGAGTTGGAAACAAATCCTTGGACAAGTTCAACTGACGCATAAAGTACATAAACATTGAAGAGGAATAGCTCCAGTGAAAAAAAAAAAAAATTAGAATTGAGAGAACAAGTATGAATGATGGTTTTGTGTAGGAGAATTTTGGCTATCATAATGAATGAAAAGCAAAGACAAAAAAGTGTATAATAAAAAAATTTTGAGCCCAGAAAATCTCTTATAAATTGCCTTCAAAAATGCCCCCCCCCCCCCCCCCCCCGGGTAAGAATACAGGTCTATCATCTGCATATTGTATATTGGGAGAAGGGAAAAAAAAAGAGAAAACTAATTCTGTATGGTAGTGTTTGCTTCTTAAATCCTATCCTGTCAGCGATAATTCCCAATGGCAATTTTTTATGATAGGTTATAATCAATAGAACATGTCCGTGTTTAGTAAACATCATAAGTAGAAGTAGCTGGAAAAGGAAATGATATGGAAAAAAAAAATGGTCAATATTTGGGCTTATATATTATGGCTTATTCTCGTAGTAATAAAAATTGAGGTATACAATAAATTGTCACTTTTAAACAAGAATTTCAATTTTGCCCCTTGAATCCTAGCATAATAGAAGAATGACATTAATTATAACTCAATAGATAATAATATGGTCCGGTCAAGTAGAATCACCTCATATTGTCGATGGTGCAAACATAAGTCATGGGTCGGCAAGGTCAAGGTAAATTATTTGGTGGAAAGTAATTGTATGGGAGCTGGATAATCCATGAGATATGAATTCTTCAAAAATACTATTAGATAAGAAATATGATTAGCTTGGAAGCATAGACACTTCTATTACCAAGCCTTGTAGTGAGGCAGACACTATGTTGAACACAACAGTTTTTGCTAGTTTGTAGTATTTTTTGCTAGCTTGTGTTGATGGGTTGTGTCATGCCACACTTGAGTCGGTGTGTCCGTATTCGTCCTACCCAGCTAGATCGAATTCATATATCATAGGACTGCAAACTTTAAAATTAAAAAAAAAAATCCTAATACACTTAATTGTTAATACAAAAGAACCCAAACCTATTTAAATGAAATCATATATAAAATTAAATTAACATGAATCTCTAAACTGAAATTTAAACTAAATTTATTCTGATTGCCAACTCAGCATATCAAGGCACAGCTAAAGTGCTCTACATGGCCTGATCATAGGCAACTAAGCAGGCTTGAATTTTCACATATATATATATATATATATATATATATATATATATATATATATATATATATATATATATATATATATATATATATATATATGCACACACACCAAACAATGCGTATTAGAGCTTACTTCTACAATATTTGCAGAAAAAGAAAAACTTGCCTCATGTGTAGATAATATCTCCGATTCACTTGCGTCCAACTCCGGATGTATCCGTGCAAAGTATATCTTCCAGAAGGAAGACTCGGGCATGAGGTCAGGGCAAATCCTCTGTCTAAGGGCAGCTAAATTCGGAAGCAGACGCTCCACTTGCGCTACATGTTCCCGTTGCACATCAGACATATCAAATTCTACAAAAAAAAAAAAAAAAGAAAGAAAGAAAAACAAATAAGCATAATTGATGATGAATACAAAGACAAGAGAAGAAATTACCGGGATTAACTGGGACCGGAGTCTCAAGCCAAGATTCAGGCGACGCCACCAAACCTCGAACAAACTGCAGAATCTCCTCTCTTATGCCGTGGCTGCCGCCCTCAATCCGCCCCAGCGCCCCAGACGCCCTCGCCGTGCCAGTCCGGTGGCCCCCGGCGATCTCCCCCAAGTCACTCACCGCCGCCGCCGTCGAATTAGGGCCACGGCTAGGGTTAGGACCCTCGCCATGAGCCGCCGACGGCGGAGGCGACACTTCAGCATCCCCCAGAACGCCGAACAACGGCAAGAACAGCTGGGCTATGTACCAGCGGAGCTCGGAGAGGTCCGCCTTGACCCCCTCCATACCTCGCGCCATTGGTGAGAGGGGGGTTGGCTGCTAGGGTTTTGGGATTGCGATCCTTGATGACAATCGATTAGGGTTTTGGTTGCGATTCAATCGGAGAGAGAGAGAGAGAGAGAGGAGTTGATATAGCAAAAACAAAAAACTTAGAATTTAGGATTTGTGGGGATTCTTTTTTTTTTCCCGCAATCATCGAGCTGCGTATAAATTGACTTCGACTCGGATTTTATGCGACTTCGTTTTACTTCCGACTTTTTTGGGAATTTCTCAACGAACGCACAGTTGGTAGTGGCGTCCGTGGGGTCAAAATTTAGTCTGTTATAAATAAAATTTTAAATTAAAAATAATAATTTTATTTTTTTAATTTAGAATTTTACGTATAGAATGTACTAAAATTTGACCGTAAATACATCTGTTATCATTCCTAATCCCAACTGTCACCCATATATCTGTCTCTATTGTCCTCTCTCTTGTTGGTATGGGGGTAAAAGATAAGGTTAATTTTGATTTAAAAAATAAGTATTAAATTTATAAATTTTTACAAATTCAAGAGGCTTACCCAAGCGTATACTATTAGGCTCACGAGGAAAAGTGGTGTGCACCTTCAGAAACTCCCCACTTTTTTAACCTCAGAAATTTCCATGCTAGTACCTGTGGTTTCTAATTTTGACATTATTACGCAGAACATAAAATATTTTAAGAAATTTTGCAGATTGGTCAATTAAAACGTATAATATTAATTTTTTTTATTTATTTGGCAAATTGCGTGAGAGAATAGCATCGTCAAGCCAAACATTCCTTTTCTACTATGTCTTTATTAATAAGGCTAATAATTTCAATTGATTATAATTGAAGGTTTCCTAGTGTAAAATATGATTATTCTTGTGTATTATTAGCTATAAAAAAAAAAATTGGACAGTTTTAATTTTTCTTTTTCAGAAAAAGTTAATTTTATAATATCAGAAAAAAAATATGCAATATAACGTAGAACTCTTCCGGGAGTCTTATCTCCAGCGGCAACACCCATTTCCAAGTTGGAAGAGGCTCTGCACGCAACTGTTAGGAAAAACTTAATTTGGATAAGATTGCAAAAAAATATGTGAGTGTGAGTTTGACTATCAAAAATAAAAATAAAATATAATAAAATAATTATGTTGATTATTTTCACTTGTTGAGCAAGACAAATTATTATCAATTTTATAACAAAAACTAAATTAAATAAGTAAAAGAGATCCACTTAATTATTGTTTCTGGTACCACCAGAATGAATTCTCTTGACTAACCATTACTCTGCATCTATGGCATAGTATTCATCTTTTTTCTAAACTCCCTTCTTCCTTCCATTAAAAAATAAAAATAAAAATCCATCGACGTATTAGTTCATATAAATATAATAAACTTACTTAATATTAAAATCAATGAAAGGATTCTTTCAGAAAAAACTCTAGGAAAATGATATGCTTTCTCTTTCTAAGTAGAGTATAAATAAATTGATTAATGCCGACTATAGTCAAATTCGTTTTATTTATCCATGAAATTTGATTATTTTTATTGACACTTTAAACATATTTTTCTTCTTTTTCTTTTCTAAGAAAATTACCCAAATAAATGTCACCTAATATTTCTTCTCTACGGTATCAAACTTGAAATATATACGTTAAGAAATTTTGTAAATTCTGAATACTGGTATATCTACATTCACTATTTTTGGGGATATGAAAATGAAGAATATTGTTTTTGGGTTTAAAAAACCATATTAAGAATATTGATATATCTAAATTCATTACATAACAAATATTAGAATCAATTTGTATGTAATACTATAATTTATAAATACAAAATAGCACAAATAATTTATTAAGATCGATTTTTTTTTAATCGTAAAAATCACTAGAATATAGCAATGATATATTCCTTTTTCAATAATCTGATGAACAAAACTATCTTTTTGTTATTTTTAGAAATATAGGTTTTGAGAAAGAATTTTAACGAGTATATGGTATATGAATTTGATTTGAATATAATTAAGGGTCTATTTTATGAAATAGTTAACTTCTAAATAAACCCCTTCCCCAACACATTTTCCAAATACCTCTCGAAAAGTTCACTTTAACTTATTATGAATTTATCATTAAATATTTAGGGCATTCCGCCTTCTTTTTCCTTATATTTTCTTTAAATTTCTGTCAAAATCCTAATAATTCTCCCAAAATTTAAATACTAAATTTGTATAAATCTCTTATAAGAGAATACAATAAATAAAAGGTTTTTTTTTTTCTCTCTTCCAATCGAAATAAAATTAAAGAGATTCGAAAGAAGAATATCTTTACTGGGAATTTGCAAAAGTAGATTAAAAATTAAAAGGTAAAAAATTGTTTAACTTCTGCAATAAAAATAAAATTTGAACAATAAGTTAAATAATTGGGGTTTTTTTTTATATTGATCCTTAAAATCATCATATTGACCGCTTAATTACTTTGATTTTTATATTAGTCCCCAAAACTAGCAGGTGACTCTAAACCGGTCTCTCCGTTAACTATTCCATCTATTTAGTCTCATGAACCTAAATTAGAGGTTAGTCTCATGAACCTAAATTAGAGGTTAACTAGGCATATTAGATGAATATAGTACCCTTATAATTGAGTTTATGTAAATAATTTTACCCCTGCTTTCTTGTCCTCATTTTTTTATGCGGGAATGGGAAGTTGCAGCAGTGGGAAAAGATAGAAAAGGAAAAATCAAATTTAAGGTTTGGTTTAACAAGCGACGGTGAAGCCGTACACAAACATTCATCGGGTCATCAACCTAAAAGAAGTGCCCACAACTAGTACTTCTTTGACCCTTGTACGTGCCGCATCCCCAAAAAACTAAACCTTCTTTTGCCCCTTGTATGTAGGTTCAATTCTGAGGTGACAAATTGCAACCGCAAAGTTCCACTCTTCTGGTACCACTAACACTTAAATCTAGTCTACAATTAGTAGTGGAAGAAGTCATTTCCTCGGGAAATAATGAGAGATTACCTTTAGTAGAAGAATATTGAGAAGAAATTTAGAGTATTGAGGATAATCTTCCTCTTCTATGCATAGAAAATGCATTAATTTAGTTATTATTATTTAGCCATTGAGAATAACTAAGGTGTTGGATTGATTTCTACTCTGAAAATTTCGCTTGCTCTGTTTAGGGTGCAGAAGTTAGGGCTTTAGGATGCTCAGATTTTAAGGAGGGTAGAGAGAGATAGAAAGAGAAAGGGGGAGGGAGATAATTCTTTTTCACCGAGAGAAAGAGAAAGAATCAAAGTTATTATATAGAGGAAAAAGGTGAAAAATTAAAGTTATTACATGGAAGAAGAGAGGGCGGGGAGTTGATTTAATTTATTAGTTATGAGAATGAAGGTAAGGGTATAATAGAAAAAGAAATGAAAAAATAACTTTTTAGTGAATTTTAGCCAAGGAGACTAAAATGGAGTAACTTACTAGTTTCGGAATATTAGTATCAAAATTCAAAGAACTATGCGATCACTATCCAAAATCCAAATATGGATGAATCAAGGAATCAATACGAAAAACCCCTAAATAATTGTAATTCATTTACATCTCAATATTATTTTAAAAAAAAAATAAATTAAAAATTTCTGAGATGTTTAGTATATTAGGATTTTTCAGAAAATTGAGGAGATATTGGATGAGAGGGAGTGAGCAAGAGTATGACAGGGGTTGTCAGTGAAGGCGGGGCCCAAATGGCCAGATGGCAAATGAGTCAGGGTGCGGGTGGTGTGGGCCGCTGGTGAAGAGGGCCCAGCTCATTTGCGAGAGAGGGATTAGATTTTTGGAAAAAATGAGAAGGGTTATTTAGAAATATAATGAGGTGTTTTTCGAAAAATAATACTTTTGAATTTTATAAGAGGTGTGCTTAATAAGGGATACTTGGAAACTGGGAGGTGTGTTTAGAATTCCCTTAAAATATGATAATATTTACACATTGATCCTCAAGAGACAATTTTTTGGTGAACAATTTGATTTTTCTTTCAGTTTATGAAAAGTCAATTTTGATTAATTATAATATTTTTTCATATTAAAAAATCATCAATACACACATAAATTTCTTCCTAATTAACTATAACTTAAATAATTATATTGATCACTTTGACTTACTAAATAAGAAAAATAACTTGGATAACAAGTAATCATATATTGTTCAATTAACTTTGAATGACATTGATTTGAATTGAAGTGGCTGAAAGCAATTCATAAAATTTTCAATTAACCTTGTTTTTACTTGCATCACTTTTCTTCAATTTGCGAGAGATTATGAACAACAGTATTATAAGAACATTGCTATATCTACATCCAAGTTGGCACATGTAGAAGTTGATTTCCTTTAAGTGCATTTTTTTTTTTACTAAAATTTGAACTGATACAAACAAAGATGGAGAACCAAAGAATAATAGAGATTTCAAAATCCTATAATAAATCATATTGTGTTATGTAGAGTTATTTGAGAGTCGAGCTTGACGAGGGATGCAGCGAGCGAAGCACCCCTGCGAGGGGTGTATAGATAGAGGCCCCAACAAGAAAATATTCATGTTTCTTTTTTATAATTTTTGTGCTAATTTATGATATTACGATACTAAATAAATATATGTTTCATATGATATATTAGTATAGTAATATAGTCTAAGATTTATATTTTTGAATAATTCTTAAAGTAATCTGATAATGGGGAAATAAGTAAACTATCTTTTTAAATTACCGAAAGACAAACATCTGTTTGAGCCTATAAGGGTTGTTTGTAGATTTTAGAAGAGCTCAATACCAAGAACTAAGTTTTGCCATTATTTTTTAGCTCAAAATGAAATTAAAAATTATTTTATTCAGTCAAAAAACAAAATACCATCTTAGAGATTCATTTATTAATCCCATAACCACAATCTTTATATCAAATTGAAAACGAAGAGGATGGAGGTGGAAAATTAAGGATAGAGGGCGGCTTTGAATAATTTTGGTAGAGAGGAAAGAGTGGGTTTACAGCCCTTTTGACATCAACTTGGGGCTGCCCTCTGCGTACAATTCAAAAAAATCATGTAAATTGTGTTAGGTAGTTATTTAAAAGTGAGGATAGTAGTATTTAAGTGAATCAATAATTTTATTGCGAATTTAATAAATTATTTAAATCTTTTAGTACTTTATATAATCATAAAAAATTTTTTATTGATTCAGAGGCAACTTTATTTTTATTTTTTTACTTTATTTTATTTGAGAATTACTCAATCTGAATCACTTTGAAACCTCTCTCTTAAGACGAGCTCTAATTGGCTTGAGGGAAAAATAAAGGAAAAAAAAGAAAATATTTTCCACTATTTGGTCTCAGAGAAAAATTAAAAGAAGAAGATATTTTCTTCCTAATTATATATTAAAGAGAAACCAGTGTGCATCTTCTTATTTTTTTTTTTTTTTTTTCCTCTTTTCCTTTCTCTTCCTTTCTCTTTCTTCAATTTTTTTTAACCGAACACAGTGAAAAGGTGTTACTGTCCATCCAATCCACTTTTACATCCTTGATATTGTATAATGGTAGGGGTATAATGATGGTTGTATATCATGTCCCAACTCCGTGTTGTATTAAATGCAATCCATGTGCATCTGTCCCCCTCCGAAATGCATTAAATGCAACCCATGTATACTTCTCTCCTCTCCACACCCTCTGCTTGATTGGATATAGACTCAACCCATTAGTCATCACTCTTTTCATCATCTCCTATCTTATTCTTTGTTCTCACTCTTTATCAATTCAAACATTAAGATTTAGTTCCAAAAGAAATAGATCTTCAAAGACAAACTCTTTTCAAGTCTCTTCTTTAAGATCTTGTATTTTAGATGATTACACCTCTTATTTTAGCCTATTAAGACTTTGATTAAAAACTCACTCTGTCACCCACAAGAGCTTTTGATCCTCTAGCTAACCCGTGCTCCAAAAATTCATCTTTTGGATAGAACAAGGCAAAAATCACCATCTAACTCTCTGGTAAGAAATCACACTCTTGTATTCTTTAGCAAATAACTGTACTATTTAGTGCACTAGCACTCGCTAAAATAGTCATATCTCTTGAACCAAAATTCTAGTTAAGTTGGATATTCTTTTGTTTGAAAGATAATTGCAAATCCTACAACTCTTCTTTATATTCTTTGCAGATTGGAAAATTTTAATTAATTTCCACTGAGATAATTCCAAATGCCCGGATAAACAGTAGCCTCACGTCATAATAAAAATGGAAGGCTAACCCAATAGTGTCTCATAGTAGCTCTAGACATGAAACTAACGAGGTAGTTTTGCATAAAATGCAAAATACGAGACTAATTAATAGCCTCTCGTTGCTACGATTTCAATTGAACTGAAACTATTTCAAAACAATTTTCAGTTAAAGATGTGGCTATCCCCATATCTTTAACCACGAATTGGATAGTTTATCCACACTTAAATTTATCTTATAACAAGAAATTTCATTTTTTTTCTTAAACAAGGTGATTATATCCTCTCTTGGCTTGTAAATCACTATAAGAAGAGAGAAAAAAAAAAATGACTATTTAGACTTTTTGGAGACTTGTTGAGATTCTTGGCTCTCAAAACTTGCTTGGCTTGTGCAAGTAGATCTCACGAGTTCAAGGAAGCTAGTCAACCATCCTCTCTCATTCACGCCAAAGTGCACAGATCATCAACAAGTCACCAGAGCAAGTCTTATCACCACAAAGAGAATCCAAAACTAAATAAAGATGAGCAAAATTTGATTCTCCTTTCTTTTGTATTTTCTTTACTTTCCATGTCTTGATAATTGTAAGCTAGTTTCGTTTAAATAGAAAGAATGGATTTTTCTGACTAACAAGAGATGATAACTCCACTGGGTATGCCCTTCATTATCAAAGAGAAGGTTATAGTGCAATCTGACATCTATAAGATGGGAGAAACTATAGAGACATTGATCATCCAGTTTGATCAATAATGGTATGAAGAGTTTAGCTTTTCACGGTCGACTAGCACTAGAGCAACATGATGTTATCATCTTTTTACTTCCGATAGGAGGAGGCTCCCATTCAATGAGAGTCTCAAGATCTTGTAATTTTTTATTCATCCAAGCAAGAGATCTAAGCCCCCTCCCCCACCCTCCAATGATGTAAGATATCGCTTTTGCTGACTTTACCATTGAAAGCAAGCTAAGTTTGAGCCAAATTGGATCCCAAAAGATAACTCAAGGTTATAGAGAAGACAAAAAACACTCAAAGACTCGCATTGAATGTAGGGCCGAAGGAACAATAGCTAAACACGAGGCTAACTTCCACGTGGATAGACCAGAATGTGAGGCTAATAGAAAGCCCCACGTAACTCCTCCAGATGTGAGGGTAGTGATGAGTGCCATATATTCCATATTTATAACATTCATATTACCTATTTATGTATATAAATAATGCTACTTGGGTATTTTTAGTGTGTTTTTCAGGAATTTTATTTGTACAAGGAAATGACATGAAATCAGAGCCAGATTAGAAATCAAGTCCAGAAAAGAGTTTAAAGAGAGCAAAACTACAAAACTAAAATACTTCAGAGAGTCAAAAGTCAAATAAAGTTAAACAAACTAGGAGTACGAGACACGATACTCATGTGAAAGAAATTTCAAGCCAATATCTCAAAATACTATAGCCAATTAGCGGTATTTACCGCCAAATAGCGGTCCAAAGTAGGCCCCACAAACTGATTTTTCTTCGGTGGTTTCGTTGTAATTTTATATTTCTTTAGTTCTGTTAACATTGGGGTTTGATTTTCGAAACCTATATATTGACCGTATCCTTGTATTCTAAAGAATCCGGTAAGTTTTGTACTCGTTTTAAATTAATAAAATTATGGTTTTGCTGAAGGGTGACTGCCACAATACCGCGCTCCACTGGTAAACCATTGTTTTTAGATCTTTACTTGCTTTCTAAATAGAATTAATTGCTTTCTAGCTTAGATTTTATTGCTTTCTAGATTAGGGTTAACCATATTTATGAATAAAAATTTGATTTTGCTTATTAAAAATATGAGTAGCTAATTAGTTTAGCTTTAGAATGTAGATGAAGTTAGGATCCACCATGTAATTGCTTTTTAATATTTTCTTCTTAAATAAAATAAATAAAGACATGATTTTTCTATAAAAAGATTAAAATACAAGAACTCGAAAATTAAAACTTTGATAGGTTATACTTGAATTAGGTTTCTTGATAGCCTATGCTTAGTTAGACTTTGGGGTTGTTGATTTTATCATTTTTATTAAATTATCTAAAGATTTAGTTTGTTTTTATAAAAAGTAGTATTTTTGATGAGTTATACTTGCACACCACTTGATAGCTCATGCTTAGGGCATTTTAAATAAAAATTAAACTAAAAAGATCAAACTTTTATGATTGAAGAAGATAATAGAAATAAGAACATGGTTGGAAATTAGTGGATTCTAAATCCTAGGCTATTTAGATGGTAACAAATCCAATCTAGAAACTCATAGTTAGTCCATTAGATTAAGGAAAGAGTAAGGAACGCAAAAACACCTTAGATCTCTGTTGGATGACCTGTATAGCGCTACACCGATACTCTCAACTTGCAGTAAATATCACATCAAGTTTTGGGCGCCGTTGCCGGGGATTGACGGTGTTTTTCTTGCTTCTAAAGTTTTACGAGTTAACAGTATGTGTTGAGTGTGTAAGGAATAGAAATTGCAGATACAGTAAGATAAAAGGGATCACAAGAGACTCTGGACTAAGAAGCAAAAATCAGAGAGTCAAGCTCTCTGATTTAGCCGCTATTTGGCATCTAAACCCGCCATTTAGCGGTTTATCAGGTATACTCTTAGTCTACTTTTCTCCAGTTCTGTATTTTAGTTCCCTGATTCTAAAAAAAAAATCAAAAAAAAAAAACAATCAATCTTTTTTATTTCTTTTCCATCTCTCTCCCTCTCAACCTTTTTAAAAAAAAATAAAATAAAAAATAAAAAATAAAAAATTGTTTCAAAATCAAACTGGTTGCTATCATTGTCATGATCTATATCATAATTATTATCAGTATCCATGGATAGGAAGTTCGCTAGAACTAGGTCATAATCAAATTCACAACACATATAATGAACTTACGAGCGCTTTTTAAACACAAAATTACAATTATGAATGGATGAATAATTATAATTTTGCATATAATCAAGAGCCGTATCAAGAGAGTCCTCCATCTGATCCTTTCTTTATGGGCTATTCATCTTCATGTTGTACATTCAATCATGAACAAGATATTCAATTGAACATGTTAGATGAAAAATTAAAAAGATTAGAAGTAAGGTATGCATGTCATGAGAATTTACCTACAACCACTTCATATCTGTCATCAAATATATACACATATCTATCATATCCACCATCAAATTTCACTCATGATTTCAAAATGCAATCATTGGAGAAAAATAAGGAAAATTACAATCAAGAGTCTGAGGAACGAAGACGTAGAATTGAGGAAGGTATAGAAACTTTGTTAAAATTATTCTCTCAAACTGTATCATCCTCTCAAACTGCATCTTGTATGGAAAATCTTCTCAAAGTAATTTCTCAAACTAAATTTTTAGAGATCAACCATCTAATAGTTTGAACATATCTTACTTCAATGAGTAACCACTTCAGTCATCTTTTGAAGTAGATATGATTCAAAATGAGTTAAATAATTTTGTGCATGATGAGTCTGTAATTCAACATTTTGATCAACCTATTTTAGACCATTGTGACAATAATTATGAAGAAATTAGTGATAAAAAAAATATTTTACTTAATGATTTACCTCATGGTGAGCTTACTAGTGACACATTATCATTTGATTCTTTTGATGAAAATTGTGAAGAAATTTATGAAGAAGATTTTTATTCCTTCACAATAACTTGACTAATGATAAATCCACTAGTATAGCATTTCTTTTGAGAATTTTGATGACAGGTTTGAAGAAAATTTGCAAGACGAGCCCAGCATACTAGAAAATTGGAAGGAACAGCAAAAAGAAGAGGTTACGATACCTAATTATTTGAAAGAGCGATTCAAAATCGAGCTCATGATTCAGCCACATCAAAGTGAGTATATTATTTTACATGATGATAAAACCAAAATATTTACTGCCATGAAAGATACTCGTGGGTCAAATATGGATGATAAATGTACGATTTCCAACTTTAAAATTTTATTATTGAATAAAAAAAGAAGGGTAGAAATAAATTGAGAAAAATAAAAAACAAGATGGAGAGATTAAATACAAAATTGACAAAAAGGCTAAGTTCATCCATATCAAAACATAAAAGGACACATTATGAGAGTGGAAAGTGATCGTGAGATCGTAACTATTTGAAATTTTTTTAGTAAATGTATAATATGTATATCAAAGTTTTCATATTTATTTTACCAGCCTTTGTTTGTGTATGAGAGCATACACGAGTTTAGGTGTGGGGGAGTGGGTTAGAATATTTTTTTGTGTTTTTCTAATATTATAGTTTTTTTAGAGTTTTTATTTTATTTTTGGGTTTCTTTATTTTACACTTTGGGTAGTTTTTAGGGTAACTAACTAAAAAAATAAAAAATAAAAAAAAAAAACTAAAAAAAAAAATTAACAATAAATTTATGTATTTTTATCAATAGATCAACCTAATT
Organism: Dracaena cambodiana; assembly: GCA_036321105.1. Classification (NCBI taxonomy): domain Eukaryota; kingdom Viridiplantae; phylum Streptophyta; class Magnoliopsida; order Asparagales; family Asparagaceae; genus Dracaena; species Dracaena cambodiana. Next base: position 37,088,233 of record JAYEPQ010000011.1, on the reverse strand, counting down.
ACAGATAAAGGAACAAATTTAGATTTAAAATTGGATAGGAGAGTAGATTGGATGATATACTTTAAATTTTATGAAAAAAATTAAAATCCAAAAAATAAATACCGCTAACAGTAGTTTTGAAGCAAGTATGCATCTATTTTTCACTTCACAATAGTTTATTAGGTTAAGAATAAAGATGATAACGATTGAGTAAGTTTTCTCCCTCTAAACAAAAAAAGTGAGAATAAAATAATGGGGTGAGCCTGGTATTAAGGCAATAGCCTCGAGAGTGATAAAATAATGGGGTGAACCTGATATTAAGGCAATAGCCTCAAGAGTGAAAAAATAGTATGAACCATGTAATCGGGTACGTTGCGCCTAAACAAGCGTGAATATTCGCATGAAAGGTAAAATATTCTTTAAAAAAAAGAAAAAAAGAAAAAAATGTTATGAGAGAGGAGATGAATCATGAGTTAGAGTTAGAGTCCAAAGCCAAAATAAACTACCACACGTGCACATAGTTGTATAGGAGCCAATGAATTATCTGTTAGTGGGTATTGAAAGATAAGATTTAAATTTTTAATTAAAATGATAAGTATATCTGATATGACACTCGATTTGAAAGTTGATAATCTAAATGCGTTCTTGAGTTTGTATATTAGTAAGATTAATTGATGAAAATATCATTAAAAAAAAGATTTTTCTTTCTTTTGTATAAAGTTTTTATTTTTCTTAATTTTTGGTTATCCTTATTTTTCTTTTTTTTAATCCTTAATCTATTTTCTTCATGAATTTTGTGGGTATATTCACTGCAAACCCTCACGAGACAACACTCGTCCACTAGGGTAACCTAGAAGTTTAAAGGCTTGTTGCACGTGCTAAGTGTAATTGCGATTCCTGCGAAAGTGAGTTAGGATTTTTATTTTTCTTTTTAGGGTTAGGTTTTGCTCGAAAACTAGCAAAAGATAGGTGTCGGGGTGTGATGAGTGTCATATATTGCATATTTATAACCTTCATATTACCTATGTTTGTATATAAATAATGCTACTCTGGTATTTTTAGTGTGTTTTTCAGGAATTTTATTCGTACAAGGAGATGACATGAAATCAGAGTCAGATTAGGAAATCAAATCCAGAAAAGAGTTTAAAGAGAGCAAAACTACAAAATTAAAATACTTTAGAGAGTCAAAAGTCAAATACAGTAAAAAAAACTAAGAGTACGAGACACGAGACTCATGCGGAAGAAATTTTAAACCAATATCTCAAAATAGTGCAGCCAATTAACGGTATTTACTGCCAAATAGCACCCCAAAGTGGGCCCCACAAGCTGATTTTTTTTTGTGGTTTCATTGTAATTTTGTAGTTTTTCAGTTCTGTTAGAATTAGGGTTTAATTTTCGAAACCTATATATTGGTCGTATCCTTGTATTCTAAAAAATCCGGTAAGTTTTGTACTCATTTTAAATTAATAAAATTAGGGTTTTGCTGAAGGGTGACGGCCACAATACCGTGCTTCAGAGGTAAGCCATTGTTTTTAGATCTTTACTTGCTTTCTAGATAGAGTTAATTGCTTTCTAGATAGAGTTAATTGCTTTCTAGCTTAGGTTTTATTGCTTTCTAGATTAGGGTTAACCATATTTATGAATAAAAATTTGATTTTGCTTATTAAAAATATGAGCAGCTAATTAGTTTAGCTCTAGAATGTAGATGAAGTTAGGATCCATCATGTAGTTGCTTTCTAATATTTTTCTTCTTAAATAAAATAAATAAAGACATATTTTTTCTATAACAAGATTAAAATACAAGAACTCGAAGATTAAGACTTTGATATGACATACTTGAATTAGGTTTCTTGATAGCCTATACTTAGTTAGGGTTTGAGCTTGTTGATTTTATCTTTTCCATTGAATTATCTAAATATTTAGTTCGTTTTTATAAAAAGTAGTATTTTTGATAAGATATACTTGCACACCACTTGATAGCTCATACTTAAGACACTTTAAATAATGATTAAACTAAAAAGATCAAATTTTTATGATTGAAAAAGATAATAGAAGTAAGAACATGTAAAATTGAGAAGTTTGAGATTTGATCGGTTGGAAATTAGTGGATTCTAAATCCTAGACTATTTAGATAGTAACAAATCCAATCTACAAACTCATAGTTAGTCCGTTAGACTAAGAAAAGAGTAAGGAACGCAAAAAATCTTAAAACCCTGTTGGACGACCTGTACAGCGCTACACCGACACTGTGCGCTTGTAGTTAATATCACATCAGGTAACCCCCACATAAACAATGCAGAATTCGAGGCTAATGGAAAGCTTCGCATAAACTTCCTAAGATGCAAGGATAAATCTCACGTACATGACTCAACATGCAAGGCGATATCTCAGCTCCACGTGACATACTCTACACGCGAGACTACCCACGTAAAACATGAGGGAATGCTTGTGTAAAACGCGATGCTAACCTCACATAAAATAAGAGGCTAACCTCGCATAGAACGCGAGGCTAACCTCACGAATGCAGGGCTAAGCCTACGTAAAATGTGAGGCTAAGATATAGCTTCATCTAGCACCATCAAAAGTGAAAACCTTGTGTTTTCTCATGCTTCTCATGGGAGTTGATTGTCATTCCTAGTTGAAAACTCATAGGGAAATCAACAGCCAATGCAAGACTAATACATAACTTGCATGCCACCCCCTGCATCCTCGGCTATATGGATAGCTCGATACTTGAGTAACTCATGGAACATAGTTTGTGGAGGGTAAATTTCGTTCCCAACATTGAGTAACGAACATTTCTCGACTGAAGAAAAACGAGAATCAATGTTTAAAATAGTGATAATGTTAACGTAACGTTTTATCTCTGTTATGTTATGTCGCATATAACTTAACACATAACGTAGATTATGCATTTATTTAATAAAAATAAATATAAAATTATATAAAATAATTTTTATAACTTGAAAAATAAATTTAAATATCTAAAAAAAGAATATAAAACTATTTTGTAATACATAATCTATTCTAATTTTATATTAATTTTTACAATAACTTTCACATTTATCTTCATAAATTATATTAAGTCTGCAATAGTAATTCCAGTTATCATTTAAATAAGAAAAAAGATTCTATTTTTTTTATTTCAATTCCACTTATTATCATTGTTGTGATTTATATTTTGTAATGTTCAATTTATATTATTTGTAACTATTGATTTTAGTTCAGTTAAAAATTTAATAGAATTAACAAGTAAGATAGTTCAGTAGCTGAAAAGAAATTATAATAAGTAAATAAGAAAATAATTATAAATTAATAAATTAGCAATTCTACAAACAATCAAAACAAACCAATAACTAATCAAGTAAGAAAATTACAGCAATTTGGTAAGAATCAAAAAAATAATCAACAATAATATAGAAATTTCTAAAAACATAATTGTAAATAATATAATATAATTTAACGTAACGTTATGTAATATAGTATAAAATAATATAAAAAACATACTGTTATAGTGCATTGACTTATTTCTAGTTGTTACATAGTGCTGAGGTTCCATTAGGTAATGTTACACAATATAACGAATTTCATAACGCGTTATTTTCAACATTGACGAGAAGATCAGAGTCTACATAAGCTTCATAGAGCAAAGTGCAGTTTGTCGATGAAGTGGTTTCCCATTGCGAATAGAATTATGAAGTTCTCAAAGCCTCTAACGTTGGATTGGAAGCAAGTATTTAAGGCTCCAAAACTTTAAGTTTTTCCTAGAGATTCAGTCTCTCTTAGTTCTTCAAGGACTTTTGCTTAAAGGGAAATCTTGGTAGTGGAGTTGTTCTATGATTGATAATATGTGAGGATTTGAGAGGATGTTCGTCCTGGATGTTCTCAAGATACAATCAAATCAGATGTATCTCAAAAAGTACATTGTCTTCAGAATGCCACTAGGGTATAGTGTTATATGGTGATTCCATTCGGGTTGAAAAATGTTAGCTCCATATACCAACGTGACATGAGCACAATTTTTCAGAAGCACTTGCTTAAAATGGTGGTGTTCTATATTGATTATTTTGTTATTAAAAGCTGAAGTAAGGATGATTACCTTCAAGATCTTAAGATGGTGCTTGATATTATGCAGAAGTGCTAGTTAAACATGAACCATACCAAGTTATTTTTGGGAATATCTAGTGATAAATTCCTTGGGTTTGTTGTTACATCTAAGGGAATCTATCTTGTTCCAAAGAAACTAAAGGCAATCCAAGAAATATAACCATCCAAAAATCTAAATAAACTCTCGGAGCTTAGCGTACATCCAAAAATTCACTACGAACCTTTCCGGATGGTGTCAGATATACATGAGGCTAATGAAGAAAAAAGTCTTCTCTCTTTGGGATGAGACTTGTCAACAAGCCATTGAAGATACTAAGAGGTATTTGATAAACCCTCTCATTTTGATGGCCCTCATATCGGGAAAACCATTCCATGTGTATGTGCGGACCAAGGATAGCAACTTAGGTGCATTGCTAGCTTAAAATGATGAGCAGGGCCACGAACATATCATCTATTGCTTAAATTGAACCATGACAAGTGCTGAACAATGATACAAAAGTTGAGAAAGAGTTCTTAGTCCTGGTGTTTGTACTCTAAACGATACCTGATGGTCTTGATGGTTCATGTCATCTTCGAGCAAACCCCTTAAGGTTGCTCATGATGAAATTAGAATCAATAAATGGTAGGTTGTCAAATTTTGCTTTGCTACTGTCACCCTACTATATGCACTTCATGTTGCCAAAACAACTAAAGGCCAAGTAATAGTGAACTTCCTCATAAAGCTGTTTTCTGCAAAAATCTTATTTTCTTCCATTAATTACAATGATTACAACGAAAGAAGAACAATAGAAAAATAAATAAGAGGATTTATATTTTTATCACTCTCTTTTACAATAAAAATAGGTTCTACTGTGCCGATGGGATCTACTAGTAGAACATGTTGATGATCTGATGTCAAGATCTCTCTTGGAAGAAAATGATGGCCGATCCTAACTCTGTCTCTGCTGATATCAATGAATTCAAGATTCTCGTGCATAACTTGAACTCCCCAAAAAGATTCCCAAGACTTTAAGGCTCTCTCGCATAACTTGAATTGCCAAAGACCCCTAAAGTCTCCTCAAAGAGGCTATTTATAGATTTTAGTTGGTTATGAGAGTTTTCTTAGGGATAGAAATAGAAGGCTTTTGTATTCATCAAGGATTTTAATCAAATAATTGATTTTGATTTAAATATCTTGAATTTGGATTCTGATTGGACTCAATTTGGATATTAGATAGTTCTAAAATCTCAATCATAGTCAATTAAGGATTCTAAGATCTACCCACGTGGAGTTAGAGGCTCTAGACACGGATTTAGTGACTTAACTTCGCGTTTTACTTACGCGGAACTAAGCTTCTGCTGATGTGAAGCTAAGGTTTAGCTTCACATTCTGCGAAGCTATTTGCCATTTTTCTTTATTTCTAAAATTTTTATCTCTAACAAGACCCTCTCCAAAGTTTCTAAAATTGCTATGGTTGGCAAATTTTGAAATACTTTGAATCTCCAATTTGATGATTTAACGCGAAGTTTAGGCCACCCTTTATCTTCGTGTTTACACTTTAACACGCGAAGCTAGTAGCTTCACGTTGCATCGCCATAACGGCTCCGATCTCCATGCCGAATACTAAGGGGTGAGTTTTCTTATTTAAATAGAATCTTCTCTTCTTCACTCTTTCAAGAATTTTTGAATAACTCCAGAGACCCTTGCTCTCAATTCCCAGAGTTTTCCAACGATCTTCTCTTCCATTTTTCTCTGATTCCCTTTGATCGATGGCGCCCAAGAGGAACACCACCTCACGAGGACAGTCCATCTCCAAAGCATCGTCAGATATCCAAAAGCGAGCCAACTCGAAAGAAGAAGTCAGCCAAACAGACTTTGCCAATAATAGTAATTTCTAAAGAAGCGGGGGTCCGGTTCGCATCTGATCTTCTAGCTTCGACTCTACCCACAACACCAACTGAAACAGATATTGAAGCTGAACTTGCAAGTGTTGCTGTTATCCTAGATTTACCCGTTCTCGGGTCTCCAAAATGTACTACAACGCAACCCCCAAGTAGCAAGATATGTGCGCTATTGGAGACTTCCACTGCTCCTCCATCCAGTCCAACTACAGGCTTGTTCCACTAGTATGATTCTGGTCATTTCATTTTATGTCTTATTTTTATATGTATATTTGACATCTTGTTTGCTTTTGAGATCCAGGTAATCATCTTCATTCGTTGATGCACTCAACTACCAGAGTAGAATCAGCGGAGAAAGTAGACTATTCTGGTACCACCGGGTCAGTAGGTAGACTTTGTAGCTTCGTAGAAGAATTTGAAACAGACTACTTCACGCCTATCCCCAGTTATGCCAAAGTTTCAACTCCTCCAACTGACAAATTGGGTAGTGACGATAGGATACAGCTTGCTGTCTCTGAAACACGAGAAGCTCCCAACTCCCCCGAGCCAAGCTTGCCATCTCCTACTCTAACCGTTTGCTCTGAAGACAGCTTTTCAATCGTTGTTGGTGCGCCATCAACATTTCAACCTGCCATAGCAACGCCTTCAGTGATTTTGGCTGCTATTGCCTCAATTGCTCCCCCATCCGCATCGGTCACTTTACCAACTGGAGAAGAAAATACTTTGAAATTTTTGTTTGAGGCCACCTCCATAGCTGGGGAAGTTTCAGGTGACGTTGCTCCTTTTGAATCTTCTTATGTCGGTCCTATTGCTCAAATGACAAGTGTTGGCGAGACCTCTTCCCAGATTCCAAGTTCAGCTAGTTCATTGCTACAATTATTGGCTCCACATATTATGAACTTGGTGCAAGGACAAGTTCCTTCATCATCAACTCACGTAGAAGCAACACCCCCGCCAGCAATTTCTTATTCAGTACTGCCCACACTCAACTTGGATTCTGTCGACCCTCTCGAAGAATTTTTCAATCACAGTGTTAATAATTTCATGCGGCTGCTGAGGAGATGCATTGGCATGATCTTGGATGGAAGAGACTTTCTCGAACTTGGACGCCTGATGTTGGTCAGCTATTTGGACAACATCGAGAGAATTGGAGGTTGCGAATGAGCAGCCCCTTATTGAGCCTGCCTAGAGGCATTGGAATAGCAAGTACAGACGCTAAACAAACTCTGCCAAGTGAATATGGAAGTGATTACTGAAATTGAGGTGGCGCGGTTTCGAGTGGACTTAATGGCTCGCTAGGAAGAACTAAGGCGCCAAGAGAACTAGTCTCGGGAGTTAGCCGAACTCCGAGCCAGCCAAGAGACAGTCTAAGGGGGTTGGAGAAGGCTGATTTTGAAATTGAAGGGAGCCAAGCAGTGATCCTCAGAGCTCGAGAAACTATTGCCAAGGTGCAGGCCATCTTAATGGCCAATCAAGTCAAGTTGGAGGAGTCATCAAAGAGGAGGGAGGAGTTGGTCTTGCAGTAAGAACAACTCGACCAAGAAGGCATAGTGAGAAGTCGAGCAATTAAAAAAACCCGTCAATGGCTCACCCAGGAGCTTGCTATCAATGACGATGACCTGCGTCGCTGGACTCTACATTACGTGGAAGAGACCCTACGCCAAGTTATCGACCAGACCGAGGATCGTTTGAACTTGCTGGAGAATTCTGATCTCCTTGTATATTTTTTTTTGCTTTTTGTTTTAATAAATAAGGGAATTCAACATTTTCCTCTCTGCTTCCTTTTTTTTGCTTGTATTCATTCTTGCGAACATGAATAACGAAGAATTTACTAGCTTTTTTCATCACTCAATCTCCATATCATTTTGAGCGATAAGTATGTGATTGGCCAGTGTCAATTAATTCTGAATTAGTGACCAGGCTAAGATCAAGATATTTGGCAGAGGTACACCATTGCATATGCCTAGAATTTTGGCGAAGGCACCTCAAGGTTCTTACATGTAACTTGAATTACATACGCCAAGATGATCGGGTCATGACCATTGGGTTTGGCAGATACGTCTAATTGCACATGCTTGTAGTTTGGCAAAGGCGCCTAATTACACACGCCAAGATGATCGGGTCAGGACCATCGGGCTCAGCAGAGACGCCTAATTGCACCTTGCCTGCTGTTTTTTGGTGGAGACGGTTCAAAACTCTCCCGCGTAACTTGAACTACACCTCTCAAGATGATTAGATTAAGATCATAAAAGAGACTACTTATTGTGGTGTGAATGATGATTCAAATTTTACTGCCAATGGTAAGAGCTTAACATAACAGAGTTTATTTCATTGAAATAACCTGGACGGTAATAATCCAAATCTTATTATCAGAGGTAAGAGTTTAATATGACAGGTTTACGGAATTTTTTTTACATATAATATTTTTTTACATATAGTATTTCTTTAGAAATTTGCCATTAATAGGCATCATCATCCTATCGCCATCTTGATTCATTAGGCAGTAGACTCCACTTGAGCATACTGTTTCCACCACAAATGGTACTTCCCATTTAGGTTCAAATTTGCTCTTGGTTTTATAGGTCATGATCATCAGCCTTTTGACGGCCAGAACTAAATCCGCTTATTTGAAGATCCTTTGCTTGACCATTTTGTTGAACGTCTGTGAGACTCATGTTTGGTACAACTCAATTTGTTGTTGGGCCTGGAGACATTTCTCATCCAACGCTTCTAACATTTATAGTCTCCATCGGTGCCTTTTCTCTATTGTCATCCTCGTAGCTAAAGCTACTCTTAATAAGGGTATCTGGATTTCTAGGGGCAAAACGGCCTTACTTCCGTATACCAAGGAGAAAAGTGTAGCTTTAGTAGGAGTGCGGACTATATTGCAATAAGTCCACAAACACTCTCCTAACTTCTCATCTCAGTCTCGCCAATTAGAAGAGACGAACTTTCAAAGAAGCTTAATAATCATTTTGTTGAAAGCTTCAGCTAGGTCATTAGTTGCTGGGTTATATGGTGTTAACGCAATATCTTTGATTCTGAATTTATTACAGAATCGTGAAAACCCCTGACTGATGATCAATGGCCCATTATCATGAATAATTTTTTGAGGGACACTAAAGTAACAGATCATGTGATGTTTGATAAATTTGATCACGCCAGTGGTTTTGACCTCCTTCATGGGTACGGCTTCAGCCTATTTTGAAAATAATCGGTTATTAAACCAATGTCCTCTGGACGATGGTGGAGTGATTGGCCCTACTATGTCCATTCCCTATGCTTCGAAGGGTCAGCTGGCAATAGTAGTATGCAAATATCCCGGAGATTGATGTATGAAGTTGACATGCACTTGGCATGCATGGCAAAGCTTTGCATATGCCGTCGCATCTTTAATCATTTTTGGCCAATAAAACCCCACCCTTCTTATGTGATCTCCGAGTTTTGGACCGGGTTGGTGAGCCCCACATGTCCCATTGTGCGCTTCTTTAAGTACCTCACTGGCCTCTTCTTTTGAAATGCATCGTAGCAAGAGACCGTCGCGTGACTTTCTGTACAAAGTCTAAAGTGCAACATTATAATAGAACTTTTGAGCCCCCTTCTTGATAAAACCGGATTCTTTAGGATTTTCTGGAAGTATTCCATGCAAGGTGTAATTCACGAATGGAAATCGCCAGTCTCGTAGTTCCAAAGTTATACCGACTTGACATACTTACTTGGCTTGTAAGGTTGAATCAGGATGGAGGAGTTCTCTACTTTCAATGATGATATTCTTTGTGGAATCTACTGGAAGCGCCAATGTCGTAGCTAAGACTATGAGGGCATCCACATATATATTCTCGTGTTGAGATATATGGTCGATGTAGAACTTCTCAAAATAATTTGCTAATTCACTGGCCAATTGATAATAGGGGATGAGGGCTTCATGTCTAACTTCGTACTTGCCTGTCATTTGGTTGACGATGAGCTTAGAGTCTCCATATGCCTCAAAACAGTTCACCCCTAGCTGTAAGGCCATTTTTAGGTCGATAATAAGCGCATTGTATTCTGTCACGTTATTTGTACATGGCTCTGTGAGCGAATAACCATTGGGAATTATATGTTTGTGTGGTGATATAAGCACCATCCCCACTCCTGCGGAAGATCTCCTTGCAGCACATTAAAGAACAACTGCCATGGTTATTCCTTACTAACTACATTAACCTCCGTTGATTGGCCAGGAATGTCCTCCAGTAGTCTAGAGTTTCTCGACACTGGATGCTCTGTGAGAAAGTCAGCAATTGCCTGTCCTTTCATGGCCTTTTGAGAAATGAAGTGGATATCGTACGACGATAGTAGTAACGCCCATTTTGCTAATCTACCATTTAAGGATCCTGGTTTTGTCATCTGAATCTTCAGCGGGTTAACCTGGGATATGACGTGGATTGTCTGTCTGAAGAGGTAGTGGCACATTTTCTAAATAGCGGACACTAGGGCTAGACACTCCTTTTTGATTGGTGTGTGTATACCGATGCTCCGCGCCTATCATTGTGCGGCTCAAATAATAAAGAGCATGCTCATGGCTAATGCACCTAGTGCATGATCCATAGTCCTTATATAAACATGGAAGGGTCTTCCCGGTATGGGAGCCATAAGGATAGGAGGCTTTGTAAGATATTCCTTGAGCTCATCAAATGCTTGTCGACATGATTCATATAATATGAAGGAAACCCTCTTCTTCATGAGTCTAGAAAACGGCTGGCATCGAAGTTAGAGATAAAACGACGGATATAAACCAATTTACCTTGTAACCCCCTCAATTCCTTAAGATTTAGAGGTGGTTGCATTTCTTTAATTACTCTCACTTTATCAGGGTCAAGGGAATTCCCATTTGAAGTAACCACGAATCTCAGGAACTTGCCGCTGGATACTCCCAAAAAAGATTTGACAGGGTTCATCTTTAGATGATGTCTTCACATGAGATTGAAGATCGTTCTCAAGTCTTGAAGGTGATCCTCTTTATTCTTGCTTTTGATGGCAAGATCGTGCACGTAATACTCTACAGTTTTGCATAGGTGTTCCTTAAATATAACGCTCATTATGCATTGATAAGTGGCTCCATCATTCTTAAATCCGAAGGGCATTACTATATAACAGTATACCCTAACGGTGTTCTGAAAGTCGTGTGCTTCTCATAATCTGGGTGAATCTTGATCTGGTTGTAGCCAGAAAGCTATCCATAAAGGACATCCTCTCATAGCCACATGTGTTATCGATCATTACAACGGTAATCGGCAAAGGGAACTCATCTTTGTGACATGCGGCGTTTAAATCTCAGAAATCAATGCATATCAAGATCTTACCGTTCTTTTTGCAAACTGGAACTATATTAGCCACCCAATCAGGATGCTATTCCTCTCTAACAAATCCAGAAGTTATCAACTTATTAACTTCAGTTTCTATAGCTTCTATTATTTCTGGTCGGAAGCACCTTTGCTGTTGTTTGACCGGCCTAACATCTTCTCTGATATTCAAACAATGCATAACAACTTGGAGATCTAGCCCAGACATATCTTCATAACTCTATGCAAACACATCCATGTATTCCCTAATGAGAGCTATTAGCTCTTTTTTTTCTGTAGGAGTTAGAGCTTCTCATATAAAAATGGGTCTTGGATCCTCCTTAGTCTCCATGTTAACTTGCGTTACTTTATTTTCTATGGGCGGGTCACATTGTTCAAAATGGACATCCCAGAGGGTATCCATATGTTTAGCCAAGAACTCCTCTTGAATATCAATTGGTTCTTCATTTCTTTTAGTTGCGGCTGAAACTATATTTGCTACTAAATATTGAAATAGAGCATCGGTACTCTGATCGGAATCTTGGTCTGGTGGACTAACCTCACTATCGATCATAGTCGTCCCTTCGAGTTCGTTCGGTGATGATGAAAGAGTGGATACATATCCTAACCCTATTTGGGTCTTATGATAGTAATCGGGGCTTTTACCCTTTGGCCTAAATGAGGGTAGAAGATTTCGCCGTCCCTTTCCAAAATTTAATATCGGCTTGTGGGCTAAGTTATAACCCATCCTATAATATCCTAAAATTTGAGCCACGTGCATATCTCTTTTTAGTCTGATCGAGCCGAATAGGGCTGCCAAAATCAATTTTGGACATCAAAATAAGCTTAGGTGAATGTAACTTTAAATCCGTAAACCCAAATGATATTCGGTCTTCACGATTATTAGTTTTGTAATATTTATAGTTTTTGGAGATTTTTCTTACGAGGCCGAAAAATACTCCCAAAATTACTAATTTAATAATATTAAAATCATCATTCTAATTATTTTAAAATTTCGGTTCATTTATTCTGCACATCAAAACAATAAACGGATAATTTTGTAGCGTTCCTCTCGTTGAGCACTATGCCCTACATTAATTTGGTAGTATTCAGAGAATATTACACGAAACAGAAATTGCTAAATTACTAAATAAATAAATAAAATAATAATTTAATTAAAAAAATAAATTGAGCTGGTTGCCCTCACAAGCCACTGCCAAACATGGGCAGTGGCTGCATGAAAAGCCAATGGAATAAAAAAAATAGAGACAGAAGAGCTCCACACTCTCCCTCTCACTGCTCTCTTCTCTCCATGTCACTCCCTTTCTCACTCCTTCTCTCACCTGCATCAACTAAACAGAAAAAAAGAAAAAAAAAAGAAGGAGAAGTAGAAAGGAAAAGGGGATTTAAGAGATAGAAGAAAGTTAAAAAGAATCCAATATAAATAATACACTTCTCTTCTTGATTATTTCTTTTTAATCATATAATTTTTTATGTTGATTATATTATTGCAAAATTGCTTAAATGATTGCTATTTCAGTTAAATTAAGTTTCGATTTGGAGTAAAAATTTTATTTTTGATATGAGGGTGCTCTTATTTACAATTATGTTCTTTACAACAAATTTTGCAAAAAAGTAAACAAATAAAATAAAATAAAATAAAAAAGAAAAAAAAGAAGAAAAGAGGAAAGAAGAAGAGGAAGAAGCAGCCAACAACAGAAAGATAATGGAGAGGATTTTGTGGTCTGGGCCAAGAGAAGAGAAAGAAAAAGAAAAAAGAAAAAGAAAAAGAAAAAAAAACAAAGGGGGAACTGGGACTGGCCCAGCCCAATAAAATAAAAGAAAAAAGAGTAGTGGGCTTGGGTTTGAAAAAAAATAAAAAGAAAATAAAAAGAGACTTGACCGACCAGCTCAGCCCAATAAAATAATTTTTTTAAAAAAAACAATGGGCTTAGGCCTAGGCTGGACATAAAAGAAAAAGAAAAAGAAAAATAATGATATGATTAAGTGGGAATTTAGTGGGCTTAGACTTGATGAATTAAATGATTGATGGATTAGACTTGGACCTTAATTGAGAATAATTGATAATAGAAATAAAGTGTAATAATAATAATAATAATTACAACAATAATAATAAATAAATAGACAAATAAATAAGTGGAAAATTGGGCTTAGATTTTAATCGAAAATTTATCAAAGAAAAATATATAAATATATATATGATTGAATCTGAAAATGAAACAAATCCATAAGTTTTGGCTTAAAAATAATACAGTATTACTACATAATGCACTTGATTCACAAATTGAGTATTGATTGGTATTGAGAACTAGACTAAATGATTTAATCAATTTTGATAAATTGTATTGTGATATAATTGTGCCCTAAAATTTTAAGATGACACGGATATTTAAGTAAGCATGCTACAAGTCATGTGCTTTGATATTACAAATCATGTGCTATGATACATGTCATGTGCCCTCATAGAAATGCAAGCATATTATCATGAATATATATATATATATATATATATATATATATATATATATATATATATATATATATATATTAAAGAAGGGAAGGAAAATAAACAATAAATGTAAAATAAAAATTTTATGTGTATAATGTATTACGAACACGGCGATGTGAGAAACTATATGATGGATAAGAGTCATATCATATAAGGAATGATTGTAATGTTAGGGTCGGAATTCTTTTACTGCAGCGGGCTGGGTGATTATTGAATCACCAATTGATAATTTTACCCAGAATTTATGTCAGCTACTATAAAATAGTACGGAAATTGATTGTTGTGCCTAGCGGCATGTCATGGTTCAATGCCATGAGTATCCTGGGGTATGCACGGGTACTTATACTACAATAGAAAATAGTGCTATCTTATTCATTAATATATTTTCTATAATTAAATTGGATAGTGACTGAGACCAATAGAATATAGGATTAAATAGATAGATAAGTTATTATCATGTTTGTTTATTTATTTATGCATTTATTTATGCTTGTTTTTATGTTTAATTTATATGTACATGAACAATACTGACATAAATATGCTCACGCACACTGATATTCCTGTACTATAATAGTACACATTTTCTCTTTTTAAAAATATTACTTGCTGGGTTTAATCCCTTGAGTTTTGAACCCAGATTTGGAAGGCGAAAAAGAAGAGCCAGCCCCAGTTGAAAATTTGTACTTCGTTGGACAGATCGAGTGACAATAGGCAAGCGAAGTACCCTCTGGAGAACCTTTGTATATTTTATTTATATTTCTTTTTATCTGGGCATTACTTTCTCTTTTGATTCTTTTATGTTCATATTTAAAATAGTATGTCATTTTATGTAATGAACTCTTTATATAAATAAAATCCTTTCAGTTTCAGATTTGTTATTTGCTCATCTGATTATGACAGTAGTTACGGTAATTCCAAAATCCTGTGACTGTTGGATTGTCTAGTATAAATTATAAGCAGCGTCATCCATTTGGAAAACAACTAAAAAATGGAGGCGTTACAGGATGGTATCAGAGCTTAGATTTATGTGGAAGACCATAGGACTACTGCCACATTAGAATATGTCTGTGACTTATTCGTAATAATTGTTTCTTATTCTTTGATATCTATCAGATTTAGTATCGTGCCTATCCTATTATTTTCTATTTGTTTGAGATATCTATCATGAATTCCTTTTATTGATTATTATTTGGTCTGTTGCAGAATAATATCGACCCGATCTTCTGTGAGTACGAGTTTGAGTTCGATAGATGAGACTTCTGACCTTAGGAGCCTAGTGCAAAAGGTAGCGCAGATGCAAGAGACAACGACGATGATATTACAGAGAATGCTACAATCTAAAGAACCGAAAAGAACCAGAATGGTGTCGGATTTTCGAAATCTGCAGCCACCACTATTTTCTAGGACAGAAGGACCACTGAGGGCTGAACAGTGGATTGTAGATATGGAGAATCTTCTAATAGCTGCAAGGAATCCAAAGAAAAATCGAGTAGAGCTAGTATGTATACAGTTGACTAATGTAGCTAGAACGTGGCTTGCTGAAGAAGTAAAGCACCAGGAACCCCTAACTTGAGAGAAGTTTGTGGAAGTATTTCTTACTAGATTTTTCTATGCATCAGCAAGACAGGAAATGAGGAAGAAATTTCTGACACTGCAGCAAAGAGATCGGACTGTAGACGCGTATGTTGCAGAGTTCGTGAGGTTCAGTCGATTCGCCCCAAACTTGGTAGCTAACGAAGAAGAGCGAACATATATGTTTCAATAAGAATTGACGTATCATCTAAGGGAGCATCTAGCAGGTTATAACTAAAGGACTTACTCGAAGATATTTGCAGCAGTGTGTCGCCTGGAGCAAGCAGCCAAGGATGGGAGACCGACGACATTTAAAAGGCCATTTAATCAGGGAGCAAATTCTTCCCAGAGGGTTGGAGGCCCTCCGGCAAAGCGACAAGCAGTAGTTAATAAAGAAGGTCTTTAGTGTGCAATTTCTGCAATATACCGGGGCATGTTCGAAAGCAGTGTAGAAAAAGTTTGGGGCTTTGTCTGATATGCGAGTCAGCGGATCATTAGGTGACTAATTGTCTAAGGGCACAGTCAAGACAACAACCAACAACTAGAGTTTCTTATCAGCCAACATCGAGATCGATTGTAGTGGGACCACCAGATTGGAGGACTGAAGGACCGAACCAGAAAAAATCCTTGGAGACACAACAGCAAGCCTATGCTAGAGCCCAAGGTGGAGCAGGACTGAGGAGGTACATGTTAGACTGATGAATGTTGAGGTCCAGACTACTGGAGGGGTCGTAGCAGGTACGATTTTAGTTGGTAATAGTGTTCTATTTGATTCTGTAACTTCACACTGTTTTATCTCTATCATGTTTATTTCCCTTAATTCTATTAATTTTGCAATCTTACCTACGGGGTGGGACATTAAGACTAGGAACGATAATATCATGATTAATAAGAAATATAGACTATGTCCCTTAGTGATTAATGGAAGAGAATTTTATGTCAACTTGTTAGTTATCAACGGTGGAGGATATGATGTTATCTTAGGCATGGATTGGTTGAGTACCTTCCATGCTGTGATAGATTGTAGGAGAAGAACGATAATATTTTAGATTGCTAGCTGTTTGGAGTTTGAATTTATTGGTAGAAGTCAATCTTTAGAACCAGTTAAATCTAAGGTGTCCCCAAAAGAAAGAGTTTTAGAGGTTATGAAAGTAGGAGAAGGAGTGATTCCAATAGTATTAGAATTCTTAAATATATTTTCTGAAGAGATATCTGGACTACCACCAGTAAGAACAATAAAATTTATTATTGATATTATCCCTGGAGCTGAACCAGTTTGTAGGCCACATTATCGAATGGGAGTTACAGAACTAGAAGAAATTAAGAGACAAGTAGATGAGTTACTGAAGTTGGATTTTATGAGGCCTGTTTCATCTTGGGAAGCTCCAGTATTATTAGCAGGAAAGAAGGATGTGAGTTAAAGATTGTGTGTGGACTATAGGGGTTTGAATGCAGTAACAATTAAAAACAAATATCCATTAGCAAGAATAACTAATCTGTTTGATCAATTGGATGGAGCAAGGGTATTTTCGAGAATAGACCTTTGTTCTGAATTCCATCATGTAAGGGTCTGAATAGAAAATATTTCAAAAACTGCATTTAAAACCAGATATGGTCATTATAAATATTTGGTGATGCCGTTTGGAGTGACTAATACTCCAGCAGTATTTATAAATCTAATAAACCATATTTTTGCTCAGTATCTAGATAAATTTGTGGTAGTGTTTATTGATGATATATTAATCTATTCCAAGAATAAAGAAGAGAATGCTGAGTATTTGAGAATAATTTTGCAGACTCTGAAAGAGCAGAAGTTATATGGAAAACTGAGTAAATGTAAGTTTTTGTTGGATGAGATTGCTTTCTTGGGACATATAGTTTCAGGAGATGGTGTATCAACTGATGCTAAAAAGATAGAAACTGTAATGGATTGGCCTGTACAAAAATGAGTATTGAAGATTCGGAGTTTTCTGGGGTTGGCTGGATCTTATAGGCGGTTTGTACAAAACTTTACAAAAATCGTGTCTCCTCTAACTAAATTGACTAGGAAAGGAGTGGAATATATCTGGTTAGAGAAATATAATAAGGCATTTGAAGAATTAAAATGGAGACTAACAACAACATCAGTATTGGTAATTCCAGACAATTTTGGGGAATGAAGATCTATAGTGATGCTTCAAAACAGGGATTGGGATGTGTGTTGATACAAAATGGAAGAGTGATTGAGTTTGCATCAACGAAGTTGAGACCCCATGAGAAAAACTATCCAACTCATGACTTGGAGTTAGCAGCAATGATTCATACTTTCAAGATTTGGAAACATTATTTACTAGGACAGAGGGTAGAAGTATACGCTAATCATAAAAGTTTGAAGTATATTTTTCACTCAAAAATAACTGAATAAGAGACAGAGACGATGGTTAGAATTGGTAGCAGATTATGATTTAGAAATTAAGTATCACCCATGAAGGATTAATATAGTGCCAGATTCACTGAGTAGGAGGCCGGCAGTGGAGAGATTAACTCAACAAAAGAACTTTTAATGGAGATGCAAAGGATGAAATTGAAAGTAATTTTACCAGGAGTGACAACACAACTCATGGAGATAGAGTTATAGTTAGTATTGATAGAGTAAATTAAGCAAGCTCAAGTTGGAGATGAAATTTTTCAGAGGTTAAAGAATAAAATAGAAGCAGGCAAGAGACAAGAAATAAAAATGTACTCAGACAAGGCTATTAGGTTAAAGGAAAGATTATGAGTGCCTAAGGGGAAAGTAAGAGATAGAGTTTTAGAAGCGGCACATAAATCAACGTATTTTATTCATTCTGAAAGTAATAAGATGCATAAGGATATGAAAGGGTATTTCTGGTGAGCAAGCATGAAGAAAGAGATCACCAGATATGTATCTAGATGTTCCACTTGGCAGCAAGTGAAGGCTAAGTATCAAAAAATAGCTAGATTACTCCAACCCTAGCAGTACCGGAATAGAAGTGGGAACAAATATAGATGAATTTTGTTACAGGCTTACCTAGGGGCACCAAAGGCAATAACGCAATTTGGGTAATTATGAACCGACTGACTAAATCAGCTAATTTTATTCCATTTAGAGTTGGTCAGTCAACAAAAATATTAGTCAGAAGATTTATCCAAGAGATAATGAGATTGCATAGAGTCCCAGCCAGAATTGTATCAGATTGAGATACAAGATTCAGATCACACTATTGGGAGAAATTAATGGATAGTCTTGGGGCACATTAAGATCTATCTTCAGCTTACAATCCATAAATCGACGATTAATCAGAACGGACTATCCAAGTACTTGAGGATATGCTTAGGGCATGTGTGTTAGTTTTTGGTGGATCTTGGGAAGACTATTTGTATATGGTGGAATTTTCTTATAATAATAGTTATCAGGAGAGTATCAAAATGACACTTTTTGAAACTTTGTATGGGCAAAAATACAGATATCTATTATGTTGGGACAAGATTGGAGAACGAAGTATTTTGGGGCTAGAGTTGATTACTCAAGTAACAGAGCAAGTGAAGGTTATCAGAGAACACATGAAGGCAGCTCAAGATAGACAAAAAAATGGACAGATCAATGCAAAAAATCACTGGAGTTTGAAGTAGGAGACAAAGTATTTGTTGAGATATCCCCGATAAAGGGTGTGATTAGATTTGGCAAGATAGGAAAGCTCAGTCTATGATACATCGGGCCATTTGAGATGATAGAAATGATTAGAAATCTTGCCTACAGATTATTATTGCTACTAAACATAAAAACTGATCATGATGTGTTCCATGTATCACAACTGAGAAAATATTTGGGTGAAGAGCACAAAGTAATAGATATGTTCGAGATAGATTTGAAATCAGACCTAAAATATGAGAAGCAATCCGTAGCAATTATAGGCCGACGAGAGAAAATTCTTAAGAACAAAGTGATATCATTGGTCCTTATTTCTTGGGATATACAATTCGAGCTACGTGCATCTCTCTTTTGAGCCCGATCGAGCCGAATAGGGCTGCCAAAGTCAATTTTGGATACCGAAATAAGTTTCGATGAACGTAACTTTAAATCCACAAACCCAAATGATATGCAGTCTCCGTGATTATTAGTTTTGTAATATTTATGATTTTTTGAGATTTTTCTTCTGAGGCTAAAAAATACTTCCAAAATGGCTAATTTAATAATATTAAAATCATCCTTCTAATTATTTTAAAATTTTGGTTCATTTATTCTGGTCATCAAAATAATAAACGGATAATTTTGTAGCATTCCTCTCATTGAGCACTATACCCTACATTAATTTGGTAGTATTCAGAGAACGTTACATGGAACCGAAATTACTAAATTATTAAACAAATAAATAAAATAATAATTTAATTAAAAAAATAAATTGAGCTGGCTGCCATCGCAAGCCACCGCCAAACATGGGCGGTGGCTTTATGAAAAGCCAAAGGGAAAATAAATAAATAGAGAGGAAAGAGCCCCACACTCGCCCTCTCACTGTTCTCCTCTCCCTATCACTCTCTTTCTCACTCCCTCTCTCGCTTACCTCAACCAAACAGAAAAAAAGAGAAAGAAAGAAAGAAAAGGAGAAGGAGAAAGCAAAAGGGGATTTAAGAGATAGAACAAAGTTAAAGAGAATCAAATGTAAGTAACACACTTTTTTTCTTGATTATTTCTTTATCTCTTCTTGATTATTTCTTTTTAATCATATAATTTTTATGCTAATTATATTGTTGCAAAATTACTTAAATATTTGCTATTTCAGTTAAATTAAGTTTCAATTTGGAGTAGAAATTTTATTTCTGATAGAAGGGTGCTCATATTTACAATTATGTTCTTTACAACAAATTTTGCAAATAGGTAAGTAAATAAAATAAAATAAAGAAGAAGAGAGGAAAGAAGAAGATGAAGAAGCAGCAAGCAACAGAAAGAGAATGGAGAGGATTTTGTGGGCTGGGCCGAGAGAAGAGAAGAAAAAAGAAAAAAAACAAAGGGGTAACTGGGCCTAGCCCAACCAGTAAAATAAAAGAAAAAACAAAGAGTAGTGGGCTTGGGCAGAAAAAAAAAAGAAAAAGAAAATAAAAAGAGACTTGGCCGGCCAGCCCTGCCCAGTAAAAAAAAATAAATAAAAACAGTGAGTTTGGGCTTAGGCTGGACAGAAAAGAAAAATAAAAATAAAGATATAATTAAGTAAGAAGTTAGTGGGTTTAAACTTGATGGATTAAATGATTGATGGATTGGACTTGGATCTTAATTGGGAATAATTGATATGTAAGAATAAAGTGTAATAATAATAATAATAATAATAATAATAATAATAATAAATAGATAAATAAATAAGTGGCAAATTGGGCTTAGATTTTAATCGAAAATTTATCAAAGAAAAAATATAAATATATATATGATTGAACTTGGAAATGAAATAAGTTTATAAGTTTGGGCTTAAAAATAATACAGTATTAATATATATTGCACTTGATTCACAGATTGGGCATTAATTGGTATTGAGAACTGGACCAAATGATTTAATCAATTTTGATAAATTATATTGTGATATAATTATACCCTAAAATTTTAAGATGACACGAATATTTAATTTATCGTGCTACAAGTCATGTGTTTTGATATTACAAATCATATGCTATGATACATGTCATGTGCGGTCAAGGAAATGCAATCATTTTATCATGAATATATATATATATATATGAAGAAGGGAAAGGAAAATAAACAATAAATGTAAAATAAAAATTTCATGTATATAATGTATTACGAACACGGGGATAGGAGAAAGTATATGATGGATAAGAGGCATATCGTATAAGAAATGATTATAATATTAGGGCCGGGATTGTTTTACTGTAGCGGCCTGGGTGATTACTGAATCACCAATTAATAATTGTTACCCATAGTGGTATGTCCGCTACTGTAAAACAATACAGAAATTGATTGCTGTGCCTAGTGGCATATCATGGTTCAGCGCCATGAGCATTGAGACTGGGTCCTGGGTATGCACAGACACTCATACGACAATGTAGAGTAGCGTTATCTTATCCATTAATACAATTTCTACAATTAAATTGGACAGTGATTGAGACCAATAGAGTAAAGAATTAAATAGATAGATCAATTATTATCATGTTTGTTTATTTATTTGTGTTTGCTTTCATATTTAATTTATATGTATACGAACAACACTAACATAAACATGCTCACGCACACTGATATTCCTGTACTATAATAGTACATATTTTCTCTTTTTAAAAGTATTATTTGCTGGGTTTGATCCCCTGAATTTTGAACCCAGATTTGGAAGGCGGAGAAGGGGAGCCAGTCCCAGTTGAAGACCCGTATTTCGTTGGACAGGTCGAGTGACAATAGGCAAGTAAAGTACTCTCTGAAGAATCTTTGTATATTTTATTTATATTTCCTTTTATCTGGACACTGCCTTATCTTTTGATTCTTTTGTATTCATATTTAAAGTAGTGTGTGCCATTTTATGTAATGAACTCTTTGTATAAATAAAATCTTTTCAGTTTCAGATTTGTTATTTACTCATTTGATTGTGGCAGTAATTACGGTAATTACAAGATCCTGCGACTGTTGGGTTGTCTAGTATAAATTATAAGTAGCATCCTACATTTGGGAAGTAGCTGAAAAACGGGAGCATTACACATCCTTTTCAACATTTGTTGGGATTTTTGTTCATAGTGGTGGAATTGAGGCGATGTTTGCTCATCACTCTCGCTACTTTGTTTTAAATAGGTAGTGTCATCACTTTGCCAAAAACAATAGGCTTCTAATGCGTTTGTCGAGAAGGTACTTCGAAGACATTATTTTGGCCACTAATTACTTTGGATCGAGAGAGGAGCGATGATCTGATCGGCATATGATATGCTGCCAAAACTTCAAGTTTGGACAGACCATCCGTCTCTATGGTAGTGCCAAATGGTTTCGAATCAGTAGCAACAGCAGGCACATAAACTAATTTTGTATCTTCATTAATAACTCATTCGTTTTCATCACTAGCAGCATTGGTTACATTAATTTTGTTGAAATCTATATTAGTATTTATTTCATAGTCTCCATCGTTTTTTTTCTAAAGACTCGCGCTTAGTATCTATTTCGTTACCGCTGTCACAGAGTTTTTCATATTCCTCAGGGATTTCATGGACAGCCTTGTACAATAAGGCATCAGTAAAATAATTTTCCAACCCTTTGAAAAGTTATTTATCCGTAATTAGAGTTTGAACTTCTCCTTACTCATTGCAATATTTCATGCATTGGTGGAGAGTCAACGGGACTATCATATAGGTGTGGATCGCGGTCACCCTAAATGGATATTATAAGATGTGTCTGCGTCGATGACGTAACACGTGACTTCTATTTTCAAGTCTCCGATTTGATATCAGAGCCTAATCTTGTCTAGGGGACAGCTTTAATTATCATTGAATCTAAATATTGTAGTGTTCGTCGGCGTGAGATGGTGTGGCGAGATTCCTAATAATTGCATCAACTTTCTTGGGATGATACTTAGTGCAGACCTAGGATCAATTTGAATGCGGTCCACTTTGTTGGATCCAATATATACAATATAATATAAAGGCCTATTATGTTTTATATTTCTCACATGCATCTCTTCTGGCGAGAAGGTTATTTGCGAAATTTCTCTCCTCACTTGGTGACAGTGAGGGCAGGAATCTCTTCCTTCATTAGATGGTTCAACGATTTGTGCCAGAAAAGATTCGAAGTCTGCCAGAGCTTCTCTTAGGGCTTCTCAAGTGGACTTGGACAATCGTAACAGCTTGTAAAGTGTGACATGAGCCGGAATATTAGCCAACTGAGTTATATGTCGAACTGGAATGGGACATCTTTTGCTTCATCATTCTTCTTTGCACCTTTCTGTAAACGAAGCCCCTTCTATTTTGCAGGCCCCCTGTATACTTCCTTGCTAGAGCCTACCCTTGAATAATTTTTCAGATAAGCCTTGTCGGATCTAGTACCAGACTGACCTGTTTCTGGTGAGTGGCCATTGTTGTGGCCTCCTCTTCTGAATCCGTTAGTGCATTGGTAATTATGTATTCTTCTTTAAATTTTATGGAGATAGTATTAGTAGTCCGCTTCTTTCTATGTGTGTTGGATGAGGTCTATTGCTCTTCTTGCAGAAGATCTAGATGAACTCACATAACCTCCTCCCTTTTTGTGGTTACCGGAGTAAATCCTTTCTGTGCCATCTTATGGGGATCATGATTTACTACTTTCAGTTTTCCCATTGGTACTGGCGTTACTCCTGTGGGGAACTCATTGGTTTCTACCATCAATGTTGCAATATTTGCGAAAACTTTCTTCTATTCCTCTTTAAGTGTGAGAATCCTGGCTATTATTAACGTCTGGATCCAATTCTTGAGAGGATAACAATTCTTAGTTGGATGCCCGATATTCTGATGGTACAGGCAATAGTTTGAGTCATTAGTTTTTCCAGCATCTTCTGCCTTCCAATTCTCTGGAAGTTTCAGCATGCCCTTTCTGAGGAGGAGATGTAACAGAGTACCTATCTGCTCCATCTTGAATATATAAGTCATATCTTGTCGGAGCCTGTTCTGACCTGCACCTCTCAGATTTTGAGGTCTTATTTTTGCCGGACTTGTTGATTTTTAAGTAGCATCTGATGTCATTACAACATTTCCTTTGTTCTTAGAATTTTGTGGATATGACCTGTTATTTATAGAGCTTCTCGTACCACGAAATTGTTCAATCCGGCGAATTATATCTTCTGCTTGCTCTCCTTAGTTTAGCAAGTCCTTCCAAGTTTTGGACTCTACGGATCCCATTTTTATCAGCATGCCAGTCCTAAAATTATGCTTGCAAGTTTCTACCAGGGTTTTCTGGATCATACCATATCGACATTGCATGCATTTTTCCCTGAAGCATTCTATAAAGATTTTGACCATTTTTTCCTCTCCTTATTTCGTCGCAAAGAGGGAATGAATCGATATTTTGGTATCATACTCCAAAAACGTGCCAATAACTATTTCTCTACATCAAACCAGGTGTTAATGGTTTCCAGGGGTAACTGCATGAACCATGTAAAAGCGGGCCCTCATAGGGTACTCACAAATGCTTTGGTCATTATGAGATCGTTTCCCATTAGATGACCCACCTGCGACAAAAAATAATATATGTGTTGGCTCAGAGACCCATTTTATCATATGATTCCAGTTTGAGGAGTTTGTATTTTTTGGGATAAGGGATGAAGTCCCACTCAAGGGGGTATGACCTTAAAATCTCTATTCCTTCATCTCCTTTTTTTGCATCAATGTATTAAATTGTCTCTGTGGCTTTTCCATCTTCTCTTCGTTAGGATCACTGAAGTAAAACTTTTCGTCTTGTTCATGCACTGAGTAAACTTTTTCTTATTTATTTTCTTTTTCTTCTTTATCTTGGGTGGTGGTTCCGAGGAGGAGATTTAAGCCTTATCTTCGACTATCTTCTGAGTATTTTCGACCACTTTCCTGAGCATTATCTTGAGCTCATCAATAGCCTTTTGTTAGTCCCAAATTATCTGCACTTGGGCTTCCAACCTCTGGTCTACGTCATTGGGCCTGTCCACCACATGCGATGTCGATTTTCTTGGTTGGAAAGAAGCATATGACTGTGGGGATACTATGACTAAATTGTCACTATCATCGTTGTATGAACCATTTGCGAGTTTCTTGTAATTTCGAGGAGCGATGACACCTGACTTAAGCCGGGTGAAGTGGTGAGATTGTTCGTCATTTGCATCTGACTCATTTCTTTCCTCCACGACCTTTTTGCCTTTACCGATCATATTTGAGGTCACCGCCTTCAACTCTTTTTCCTTGATTCTATATTTCAGATTACTCTTTCAACTTTTTGGAGTATTTTGATGAGACCCAGTTATTCTGTCAAATACAGACTCTTTTCTTGCCACAACATCAGTTATTTAACAGAACTGATATTAGTTACTTACAATGGCATGTTGAGTGCGATTGAGTTTGAGTTGCTTTCCTTTTATTTGTTAAGTATTCTCTAAGATTAAGGACTTTAGGAGATGAGGATTGTTCAGTTATGTTTTGGGTGTGGGGCCCACTTGGCTGTCGGAGAAGTCCATGTGCCTACTGAAACTTTTTAGTACTAATGCAGTTGAATTGCTGATTTGTCAGATGTTTAACGTTTTGTTTATCACACTTGATTCTTTATACTAGCTATTTTGTGCGGAGCTGTGGATTATCTTCGGCTTTTAGAGCACTTACGTGAGGCTGAGTTATACTTTCGCATTTTCCGCTAACCCCGCATTTTACGCTGGCTTGGCATTTCTTAAGAAGTTTAACTTCTATTGGTTGTTTAGTATCGCGTGGGGGAGTATCCTCGCACGCTGGCATAACCTCGCGATTTATGCTAGAATTCTTGGTTTCGCATTTAAGCTAGGCTCAAGTTTTTGTTCAAGTTTAATAGCCTCGCATGGAGAATTTTCATTGCACGCTGGTTTATTTTTAATTACTTCGTGATTAACGTGAACTTCGGCACCCTTGCCAGTTTTAGATTCAAGTTCAGTAGCATCGCATGGAGAGACTTCTTCACACGCTGGCTTGCCTTTAAGATTAACCTCGCGTTTTACACGAGTATTATCAGTTTTCCTGGTCTCATGTCCAGAATCTATAGCCTCACATGGAGAGACTTCTTCACATGCTGCTTACAGACAGCTTCGCATTTTATGCTATTTTCACTGGTCTTGTGATTAACGCAAGCCAGTTCACAAGATATAGCCTCACATTCTGCCTTTGCTTCAGCCTCATGTTTTACACAGGTTTTGAAAGCTCTTCGTCTTGTTCGACGTTTTTGATTACGGAGTTGTGTTCTGGTAAAGTTAGATTCTTGGCTCTCTTTGGCAGTAGGAATATCATCCTCCCTTAAGATTTTCCGCTCAAACGACAACTTTATAGTCACAGACTCAAAGGACCCTAGATTAACGGAGAATTCCTTATTACCTGATTTACAAGTTTTAGAGATCACGCAACGATAACGCCGTTTTTCAGTAAGATTGCTTGATTCAGAGGAGAGATAATCTTCATATTTTTGCTAGTCGATCTCAACGACGAGCATATCCATGACTGATCCAATTTTCTTCATGTTGGATTGCGCCTCGTTCTCTTATTCAGTAAAAGAGACGTCTCTCACTATGGTCGCCAGTTTATTCTCCGCAAAAATTTTGCTTTCTTCTATTGATTACAATGATTACAACGAAAGAGGAACAATAGAAAAATAAAAGAGAGAATTTATATTTTATCACTCTCTTTTACAATAAAAATAGGTTCTAATGTGGCGATGAGATCTAATTAATAGAACCTGTTGATGATCTGACATGAAGATCTCTCTTTGAAGAAGCTGATAGCCGGCCCTAGCTCTATCTCGACTGATCTCACTGAATTTAAGGATCTCGCACGTAACTTGAGCACCCCAAAAAGATCCCCAAGGCTTCAAGGTTCTCTCGCGTAACTTGAATTTCCAAAGACCCCTAAAGTCTCCTCAAAGAGGCTATTTATAGATTTTAATTGGTTATGAGAGTTTTCTTAGGGATATGAATAGAAGGTTTTTGTATTCATCAAGGATTCTAATCAAATATTTGATTTTGATTTAAATCTCTTGAATTTGGATTTTGATTGGACTCAATTCGGATATTAGATAATCCCAAATCTCAATCATAGTCAATTAAGGATTATGATATCTGCTCAGGTGGAGTTAGAGGCTCTGGACGCGGAGTTAGTGACTTAACTCTGCATTTTACCTTTACGCAGAGCTAAGCTTCCGCTGACGCGAAGCTAAGGTTTAGTTCCATGTTCTGCGAAGGTATTTGCTATTTTTTCTTTATTTCTGAAATTTTTATCTCTAATAAAAGCATCTAGCCGTGGAATCTTCCAAACTGTACAAAAATATCCCTAATGAAATTGCTGAAGCTAATATGGTTTTTGAAGAAAAGGTATGAAAACTAATCTTTGATGACGCAACAAAAAGAACTATAGTCAAAGTTGAGCGTAGTCCTCAAATTTCCACAAAATCATATAATCTCTTACGGATACTCAATTATAGAGCCATGTTCTATTAATGTGGTGGAGTACATCACACTGCTCATTGGCCTCTAGATCACCCAACAGTTACGAGTGAAGTTTAAAAACATAAAAATTACTTTTATTACTCTACAACATGGCAGAGAATTGAATACTCTGTAATTCTCCTTTCCATTATTTTTTAAAATTACTTTTCAAATTATAGTTATAAAAACATAAAATTTATGTAAAGTATATAAAACTGTATGATGACTACACAACAGAAGAATTGCTAAAACTCCTTATAGCTCGCCATTTTATTTGTGAGCTTCACCTAAAAGTGAAGCCTGCCTATGAACTCATCTTGATTTACTTTTAAAGATTTGGATATTTTATTATTTAATTCTATATTAATTACTCTAGCTCTGCTAACACTATTCATCTCTGCCAATCTCGCCAACTCTCCTATTCCCCATCGACTCTTCCTAGAAATTTGGCCCAAATTCATTCAATACCTTTCTCAAGATTTAGCTTGAAATCAGTTTTATTATCTAATTGCATGATTTATTAGTATGGTATTTTAATTACCTTACTTGATTAATGATTTACTGAATAATTCTTAAAACCTACTCAAATTTGATATAGACAGTACACTTGACTAATCATTGCGCAATATGTTAGTCCGATCATAGTGTGTCATAATATCTTACTTGCCAGATAACTACCTTAGCCATATCATACATATGTGTCATATATAGGTATGCCTCTTGCTCTATCTGGATATGTACTCCAATCTTGAGCAACTTGAAATATTCCATCTTTGGGTATGACATGCTACACTATCATGATATTAACCCTACATGATCTACCTATAACCTAATGTAACTTCATTTTTGAGCATATGCATATTTATAAGATAACTAGGATTTACGGGAACTTGAAAGGTCGATTCATTAATGTTGTATAGGAGATACAAAAGGCTGATTAATCAACATAGTTTTGTACTGCTGTTTATTCAGACTATAGCTGTGACACTGGTAATCCAGGTTATATTGTGACAATAATAATCCAGCTTACGATATAATAATAATATTTTAGTTAAGTTTGCGATAATAATATTCCAATTTTAACTGCGATCTAAATCTCCATATTCTATAGTGACAATATCCATAGTCCTTGGATTCACAGAATATTCCCATAATAAGTAAAGTTCTCCACCAATTAATTCTATCAAGTGTTACTTAGTACCACATAAGGATTAGATACTTAATTAGGGGGTAAATATTGCCATGTTATATTTAATGTGGAATTCCTATATGTTGATCATCCTAAGTCTTAGCCTTACTTGCACTAATTTAATTTATAAGACCATTTTATATTTCGTGATATATGACATTGGTATCATATCTTGCATGGATATATGTGATTATTTGTTATTCTATTTATCACGATCATAATGTTCCTCACTGCATGCATGCATTTTCTTTTGAATCATGGATTCTAGTTTTCATATATATGTTATACTCTTTTCTATCTTACATGTTATTATTGCTTTCCATCATGTCCTCAATTCGTTTACTGCCGAGGTTGACCCATGGCTTATCTTCATATAGCCATATGTAAAAATTTTGGAGGAGGACTTGCCAGCTGAAGATCCTTCTTTCAGGAGTAAGTAGACCCCCAGCTAATCATTAAAGACTTTCTTTTGCAACGCAATCATCTCCTGTTTTGCAGCTGTTGTATTCACCTTTCATTTATATTTTTGTTGTTCAACTAATTGCACTTCTTTGTTGTAATATAGTATGTTATGAGTAACGTCTCCTGCAAATATCTCTATTGGATAATGCAATATAATATTCATGAATTGTAGCAAACATAAATCCTTCATGTTATGCACTCTGAGTGTGTTGTTGTTTACTTGAAAAGGCCTCATTGCACCAACTTTTGGCATGCCCGCTAGTAATGCCTTATTTAGAAGTGAAATACATTGCCAAAACTTGATCATTAAATTTCCCATTCAGAACCACCCGACTTCTCATTCATCCTCGACTCGAGGAAGAGCTCTCAGCTATAGCAAACTCTGTTTTAGGGTTGAGCCGATCTAGCATCTTTTCTACAAGTAGGAAAATGATTGTTTGTTAATAGAGGTGCTCGAGGATGTTGGCACAAACGGATTTCTTTGGATGCGCATAGGATTGGAGGATCACAATCGGAGATGACATATCGTATCCATACGGATCAGACAGCATACGCTATCTTATTAATGCTTGTATTTGCATTTTATTTTCTTGTTTCAAACTATTTACAATGATGCATCCTTTATTTCATTCAACATTTTTTAATGGAACGTCGGGGACTAGCATACTAGCGTTTTGGCTTTTGAACTATACTCCTTCATCATGCAATATCACTTGTTTAATTCCCTATGAAATGAAAATTGTGTTTGTGAATGAGTTAACCTCGAACATCAATAGTTATGTAATTCAAATTTATGGCATCGGACTCAAATACTGCTATTTATTTAAGAAGTTGGTGTGTGTTAGCTTTATCATACGTACAGAGAATCCAATTGGCAATATAGGATCCATGCGTTTTTTAATCCTTAGAAGTTAAAGAGCTATGAAGTTCTGCATATTAATTAATTTTTCTATGTAGTTATGCTTATTTGTTAGTAACGCAATATCATACCTGAGCTTGAGCTCGGTCCATCACGACACAAGCCCAAAGTCTTTTTGATTCAGATATGGGTCTGCATACTCCAGACCTGATCAAGAGGACGTAGTGGAAATAAATTACTGACTCAGACACAACGAAACATGACTATAAACAGAACTTCGTATGCTTTGGGTTTAAACTTGCTTGATCAACCTATGGATTGAACAAAGATTTGGACTTGCGCAAAACTCTAATCCAAGATATGGAAATGAGAGTTTGCAACTGCAATAGCATAGTAAAAAATCACATAGAGAAAAATACACACAGATATAACAAAATTCGACTGAGAGATTCCCAAGCCTACATTCCCCAAGGGAATGTTGAGGGATTAACAGAATTTTATATTAGTTATATGATCTCCCATGAATAACTCTTTCTTTCTCTCTGATTACAAGTTCTCACAGAAACAATTTTTGTTCCCTCTCCTTGTAAAGAAAGAGGATATTTATAAGTTCGTTGGGTTGAACAAGATTTACAATCATGGTAAAATTAGAAATACACAACTTCCATGCATATCTCAGATAACGCATGATAAGAAAGTTAAAGTTTTGATAGAAGTCAAATTGTTATCGTGATTTATCACGTGACAAACTCGTGATATTGCCTCTAAATCACACTTAGTCGTGTTACTTTGAACAAGTCTTCCCGAGTCTTGCTAATCTTGTAGATCATTTGTTTAATGGGCCTTTTGTGTTTACAGGCATTGGCAGGTCAATTTTTGGAATAATAATTGTAGATCATTTGCTTAATGGGCCTTTATGTTTGCAGGCATAGGCATGGGCCAGTCAATTTTTGGAATAATAATAGGTCTCCGCTCCTAAGTTCATTCCAATGAGCTTTTGAAGTGTTTAATGCAATTTCTTCACCTCAAAGTACAAAATTTGGCCCTGCTACTTGAAGTAAGAGTATACTTTTGATAACTCTAATCCAAGAGCATGTGAGTATTTTTCGCAAAAGTCGCGCTTCCTTTCATTGCTTTGAATTTATAAAATTTACAGTAATTCTTCAAAATACAATGAAAAGAAACAAGAAAATAAACGAGATGACTTATATAATGTCTCTCTCTCTCTTACAAAAAGTGTGGGTTCTTGACGTGGCTATAAAGCGCCGACCTCGTACTCCGTTGATGATTTGATATTTGGATTAGTCTTAAATGTGGAGAATCGATGATGAAGGCTTCTGGCTATTGGCTTCATGCTGCTGGTTGGCGTGCCTTCACATAGAAAATCAATTAAAGATCTCCAAAGATTCTCCAATTAGGGGTTTCCTTAGATGATAAGAATCGAATTCTATCTCAATTTAATCTATGAATTGTATTTGGATTTGAAATGTTTAACTCGGAGTAATTGGATATGATTGGAGTTGGAATTCTGGTAAAAATCAAAAGAAAACCTTGTTTGGAAACTGAATTAGCCCCGCGTTCGCGAGGCTGTTATCTCTGCATGAGGCTAATAGCCACGTGTATGGGGCTAATAGCCTCGTGCAGGGCTATTAGCCCCACACGGGATTTGCCAATTATGAGTTGGACGCTTTAACCATTCATGGCAGCCATGAATACTTAACATGGCTCATTATACATCATGAATAACCAAATTCCAATTGAAATAAAATCTTTTGGAGGAATCAATGAAAATATTGAGGAATTAATGAAACCACATCAATTCAAATCCTGGATTTTTGAATTGAGAGAAATATTAAGTGAGATAAAAAATTCTCACTATTTCTTAGATTTATGGATCAAATTCAATTCAGTGGGATCTTTTACTCACATTTTTTTCCTTGCGTGCGCGAGACTGTTCACCTCGTGTGACCTTATTTTTCTTGATTCCAAATTTTTCTCTTTCTACAAGACCCCCTTCAAAGTTTTCAAAATCTTATTGGTTGATTTCTACGAGTTTTGAAATACTTTGGATTTCAATTCTTCGAGTTTCTATCACTCAAGCTTCTTTTGTATGCGGAGCTATTTAGCTTCATAAGGCTAATGTCTCGCGGAATAAATAGCCTCGCGGAAAATAGCCTTGTGGGAAATAGCCTTGCATAAAGTAGGCTTGTGGGGCTCATAATAGCCTTGTGAAAT
Organism: Dracaena cambodiana; assembly: GCA_036321105.1. Lineage (NCBI taxonomy): Eukaryota > Viridiplantae > Streptophyta > Magnoliopsida > Asparagales > Asparagaceae > Dracaena > Dracaena cambodiana. The sequence continues at coordinate 37,055,973 of JAYEPQ010000011.1, read as the reverse complement.
TTTAGCCTCATTGGGCACCATATCTCCTCTTTAAATAGACCTCTTTATCTTCTTCCTCTCATTTATTCTAAAGAAATCCATTCCTTCCTCCTCAAGAATTCCTTCAAATTTCCTTCAAATTCCTTCTATTTTCTTCGAATTCTTGCTTTAATCTTCGATCAATGGCACCAAACAAAGTTGTAGTTAGTCGAAGCGACGGTTCCTCCTCTTCCCATTGGTCACTGGTGCCGGTGGATTCTCCCCATTTTGGAGATAAAATCCTTTCCAATTCTTGTTTTCTTGCTCTTTCTTGAATAAAAACTTGATATGAAGCTTCAGTGGAGGATTTTAGTCGCGATTCTTGGATCAATTGGGCTTAAGAACCTCATGTTCGCTATCGGAGGCCTTAGAGCTCACCGTCGGCAGTGAATAACCTTCGGGCTTATGCGATGCGAGGCTGTGTAGCCTCTTGTAAAGTTACGCGAGGCTACAGCCTCGTGTTATGCTGCACGAGGCAATAGCCTCGCGACTCATTTCGCGAGGCTATTAGCCTCACATTTTATTTCATTTGCATGAGTCTATTTTAGCCTCGTAATTCTTTACTTAGAGAAACTTTCATGATATTTGATGAGTTTCTAACTTGTCTCTTTGGCAGTGAACTATATGACCTCTCTGACGAGGCGCCATCATTTCGGCTTTCGAGGGGGTCCTAACAGTAGAATTCAATATGGATTCCGTAAACCAATCTCCTCATTCACTCTGGGTAGCAGTGACAATCGTAAAGACATGCTATCCAGCTATAGCTCATTTACCTTGAAAGAATTGATAAGCGATGCCCTTTTTGAAGGTGCAAACGGAGAAGAGTTCGAGAAGCCAGCCTTCCTCTTTGGTGACTCAATACTCATCTTAGAGGAGTCTCTGTTTGAGAATGAGTGCAAGTGGCTTTGCCAAATGGGAGACGTGAAGATATTCATTCCAGAGATGGCAAGGAGCTGCTTGTAGACCTATCTTTAAAACAATTATGTCCCTCGCCAAATGGAGTGGAATCTTATCAAAAATCGAGACGACATTCTCGTTGGTAGTTTCGAAACCATGGTCCTTATGAAAATGGCCCTGGTAGATATTTGACCAGTTTGCTCCTAGGACGAGTGGGAAAGGACTTTCCTATTGGCAAGTCTTCCTGGCTTACTAGCACATTCCTCAATGAATTCTAAAAATGGAAAGGGTAGTACCCTACTCATAATTTCCTGCACTCCTTAATGGATTCATTCTAGCAATATGGTGGAGCAGGATGATCAGTTTCATACTCTCCAACTTTGAAGTAATTTTGAAGGATATCGGGCTGTATGAGGCTATTAGAAATGTGCAGTATGATCTTCCCTATAGTGCCTATCATCTGTTAAACATTCTGGAGATGTACAACTCCAAATCTGAGACGTTCTTCACTCCCGTGGGTGAGCTTGGCTTCACTCTCTATGAAATATTCAAAGTTTCTTTGCTATCAATGGGGGAGCTACTATATGAAGAGATGGTTCTGATAATGGAGGAGCAGCGGTGGACGAAAAAACATGATCTCTAGGTATACGAGACATGCTGAGGGTGATATGTCACTTCTGTATTTGTCAGGAATTTTCTAGCACAAGACACCAAGATGTTAGTAAAAAATTATGGGCTAACTACCTTTTTCAAATATTGATCATCCCGAGGTTATAGTGATGAAGTTGGACCCTCTCAGCCAGACTGCTATCGAGGCTTGGATAACTAACTTAGGAGCCACTTTATATGTAGTAGAATCGGATGAAGATGAATTTAAGGAAGACACAAGTTTCTAAAGCTTCCATTATCAAGCTCAGACGCCCATTTCTGATAGGGGTTGATAGCAAACTTTCTCATACTTTGGTTGAAACGGTGCATTGTCCCATCAATTCCTTAAAATGCCATAGTTATCGAAGTAGTATGCCCAGCCGTTCTCCTTGCACCCAGGAAGCTCCTTGAGCTTTGCCCACCATGGTCTGCAAATTGCAGAATGGCCTTTAAGAGCTTGCAATAGAGTTTTCCTGAGGAGGCAAGAAGAACAAGAAAAGTAGGGGCACTGAATCTGAGATTGAGGTGCCAACTCCAAATTCCAAAGTGGAGTTAACTTATACTTATCTCATGACATGGTTTGTGATATATTACCCAAGCTTGATGACTTCACCCCAAGAAGATAGTAGCAGGGGCTCATTCATCTACAAACATGAAGGATGTGATTGGAGAAACCATTATATGCACGCAATTCGAAAGACTATGCGCAGTCATCAAAATTATCACATCTATGTTAATTCCCTGACTTTTCTGACGGAGCTTACAGAGAAGAATTTAGAGATGCCACCAGTTCTGATGGCTACACCACCCTTTCTTCCTGCTATTTCTGGTAATTGATCAATATCAGATTAGGGCATTTGTTGTATCGTCGAGGGTTGATTTGTTTCCTCGAGTCATACTTTCCTAGAAAATTTGTACGTCAGTTTAGATATTCATAACTTTATATTGGCAATCCCAATACTTTGCTGCGAGGGTGTCAGAGAATGATATCACTTCTCTGCGGGCTACACGGAAGCTCACTTCGCCGTGCCTTAGAAGACTCCCAATCTTTACACGTCGCTTGGATTCTGCTCTTGGTACCATAGTGCCAACACCATAGCTACCTCCTTTTTTATCAACCACTCATGCATGGAGATTGAGGTGTTTTATTCTCCAAGAAGAGGCGCCAAGGTTGTTCGAGTACGAGGTATGAATGAGTTTCTCTCCATTGAAGAAGATGATGATGATGATTTCATTGGGGCCGACTTGCGGTAACCACTCAAGGTGACGTGCCTGCTCAGGGGAATGTACTGGTTCAGACTACTATGCCAGTTCATGATGATGTTCTTGCACATGATGATGTGCCCATGCAAGCCGACATGCGTGCACAGGCTGACATGCCATCTCAAGCTACTGCATATGGTCGAAGAGATGCACCCACCTGAGGAGATTATGAAGCCATGGCCAAGCGCACAAGATCGGTGAGTGCTCATAGTTGTACTCATCTGGTCAAGAAGGCTCGTCGTTCCCTCACGACTGAACTAGCCAAGGTGCTGTTATCTCCTCAGCATGCCTTGGAGATTGCAGAGTAGCTGTGGAGGTTCCTAGACCCATGACAGCTACTCAAGAGATCACTTCTGAAGTTTCTGTGTCCGTGGAGGCTACTCAAGAGATTGCTTTTGAAGTCGCCCATGTCACTTTAGCAGTTGTCATTGTAACCACCGAGAGTACTAGTGCTATTGTTTCGCCACCAGTCATGATGCCTGGGATGACAACTCCATCTCACAGTCCAACAACTGGATTGGTATCTTCTCATAAGTCCAACATCTTATTTTCTTTTTGGCCTCTTTCTGTCTTCGTCCTTGTATAATGAGTTATATTTTAGGTGTCGGTTCATCACAGCCCCGTTCTGCCTTCGATCGGTCACTCTCATCTAAGCATGTTGATTATTCAAGCACAAGTAGCCATGGTTGTGATGAGGGTGGTTTTGCATATGATCTATATGCCTATGAAGAGAGCTATTTTACTCCTGCTTCTGATATGAGCAAGCATAGTCATCTCCGTCCCAAAGAGAGACAATCGTTCCTGAGAGTGTTCCTCCTTTGGCCACATTAACTGGTCCTTCTGGTATTCTTCTTTCGTATGATGCTCATCTATGACTTGCATCATGTTACATCTTTAGCACTCATTTATTCCGCTCATTTTGCAGATGTCGGTGTTCAATCATATAGTTTGCTAGGTGCCGCTGCTGCAACTATGGCCTCACCTGTAGCAGTAAGTATAGAGGTCATCGCTACCTCTTCGTCCACCGATCCTGGTACAGGGAGCTCAACTAGGGTGCCTCCTACTTCTAAAGCATCATTGATATTTTCCTTCAAAGGGGCAGGGTCTAACACTGGAGATGTTTTAGAGGAGAGTCGTCCTTCAGAGTGTTCTCCTATCACTACAACTATAGTAACTTCAAGGGGTCTCAATCTAAGATTCTAGAGTCGGCTCGCCCGCTGCTGCAGCTGTTGGTACCACACATCATGGTAGTGTTAAGTGGTTAGACTTCTCCTACCATTGCGACACCTCCACCTGTAGCTCTTACTCCAACACTAGTACCGGCTTCAACCCAAGTTGTTCTTGATGATGATCCACTCGAAGAATTTTTCCAACATTGCGTCATGGACTTCTTGCATTTATTGTGGCGGTGTGCATCCATATTCTTGGATGATCATCGTTCTATAGAGTTCGGGCATCTGATGTTATTGAATTATTTGAATAATATTGAGAACATCAGTGGGTCAGAACGAGCTGCTCATTACTGTGCCTGCTTGACTGCTCTAGATGGCCAGGTTCGAGTATTGGACACTCTTTGAGACGTTGACATTATTACTATAACGGAGATTGAAGTTGCTCATCAAAGGGCGAAAATAATTTCATGGTAAGAAGAGTTTCATCGTCAAGAGGAAGTTTGGACCATTGAAGTTGGTAGTCTCCAGGCAAATCAAGAGGCTATCAATGAAGAAATTGAGCAAGCGAATTTGAGTTCAACGCCAACTAGGCTACGATAGACCACACTTGTGAGACTATTGCCAAAACTCAAGCCATACTCAAAACCACCCAAGTGAAGTAGAATGAGATGTTGAAGATACAGGATGAAGTTGTTCTGCGCCATGGCCAGCTTCAACAAGAGATTAGCATACGGAACAAGACGATCGAGGAGGTCAGGGCTCAAGCTACTCAGCAGCTCAGCAGCTGGTCATCAATGAAGACGAGTTACACCATCAGGTGTTATCTGCGAAAGAAACTCATTAGAAGGCCCTCGAGAAAGCAGAGGCAAACTTAAGGGTTTTGGGCAACCCTTGAACCCTTCTTCACTTTGTCTCCTCTTTTTTCTTTTCTGTCTTGGCGAAGAATAAGACTGTTTGCGCTGCTCTCTCTCTCTGTCTCTCTCTCTCTCTCTCTCTCCCCTTTTTGTCTTGTGAATAAAAGAAGTATTTCAATTAGTTCTAATATATTGCCTTGCTTTGAAAATTCCTCTGTGATGTGCTTGTGTGCTTCTAATGAATGTTCTGGAAGGCTGGGTTTGATTTCCTGAAAGAAGAAACATATTGTATGGAGTTTGCTGAAGTTGTGTCACTTGCATAGCCAGTTTCTTTTTCAAGATGACTTGCCTGAATAACAGATAGAGTCAGGGTGAAAAATCTAAATTGTGGACTTGTGGATTTTTGATAAGTAGAGTTGCGAAAGATAGAACTTGTTACGAGTATGGGGTGACAATAACAAGTTTAGTTTTGAAATTAGTTATGAGAGCGACTTGCTTGGGAAGCGATAGAATCATGGTGATTTGCCTGGATAGCAGACAGAATCATTTTTAGATTTTGGGTGACTCGCCTGGGTAACAAACAGACCTGGTGAGTGGGTTAGGATCATAAAAATTACAGACAGAGGTACGACTGATATGCCTTCGGGGTGATTCACTTGGATAATAGATATAATCAGTGATCGGGTCAGGATCATGGGTTGACTCGTATGGATAACAGACAGAGTCGGTGATCGAAACAGGATCACGAAAACCACAAACAGAGCTATGACTGTTATGCCTATAGGGTAATTTGCCTAGATAACAAACAGAATCAATGATCAGGTCAGGATCATGGGTTGACTCACCTGAATAACAGACAGAGCCGGTGATCGGGTCAGGCTTACGAAAATCGTAGACAGAGGTATGACTGAGATGCATATGAGATGATTTGCTTGGATAATAGACAGAATCGATGATCGAATTACGATCATGGGTTGACTTGCCTAAATAATAGACAAAACTGATTGTCGGATTAGGATCATGAAAATTGCAGACAGAGGTATGACTGATATACCTATGGGGGTGATTCTCTTGGATAACAGACAGAACCGATGATCGGATCAGGATCATGGGTTGACTCGTCTGAATAACAGATAGAGCCGGTGATTGGTTTAGGTTCATGAAAATGATTGTTTGCTGAAGAATGTAAGGGGTGATTTATGAGATAGGTGATATGATCCAAATCTTATTGTCAGAGGTTAGAGGTTAACATGACAAGTTTGTGATAAGTGTCTTTATGAGGTGATATGGGTGAGATAGTTCAAATCTCACCATCAGATGTAAGAGTTTAATATGACGGGTTTGCAACAAGTGTCTTTATGAGGTAATATGGGTGAGATGGTTCAAATCTCACTATCAAAGGTAAAAACTTAACATGATAGGTTTGCGACAAGTGTCTTTATGAGGTAATATGGATGAGATGGTTCAAATCTCATTGTCAGAGATAAGAGTTTAATATGATAAATTTACGATAAGTATCTTTATGAGGTGATATATATGTGATGGTTCAAATCTCACTGTCAGATGTAAGAGCTTAACATGATAGATTTGCAGGATTTTCAGCAAACTTCCAAGTATAAATGGATTTTGTGTGTCTTTACTAATTGTCATTTGTGTTGAATTAGCCATATTATTCCTTTCAGCATGATGAGTTGTCAAGAACTTTGTATGGGCTTAAATGCCAAACATTTCCTCTTCCCATTGCTACTTGAGTTTTGGACTAGTAATTTCACATTCTTGTCCCCACTGGAATTTTTTTATATGTAGTATTTCTTCAAGAATTTTTCATTAATGGGCATCATCATTCTATCACTGTCTTACTTGATCAGACGATTTGTTCCGTTTGAGTAAATAGTTTCCACCATGAAAGGCCCTTGCCACTTGAGTTCAAACTTTTCCTTAGTCTTGTAAGTCATGATCATTGACAGGTAAGACCAAATTTTCTTCTTTGAAAGTCCTTGGTTTAACTTTCTTGTTGAAGGTGAAATGCGTTCCTGATAAAACTCAATTTGCTGTTGCACCCTCAAATGCTTTTCATCTAACATTTCTAGTTCTTGAAACTGTTGCTGGTGTTGCTCTTCTATTGTCATTTCTGTAGCAATGCAACTCAAGTAATAACATGTGAAATTAAACATGTGTATATGTATATCATATCACTGGTCGAGAGTTATATGCATGAACATGACTTGTATGCCTAGACATGTGTTATAACAGGTAAGGACACATCAATGCCCAGGTAAGAATAAGAGTAATTAAATATATGTACATACATATCATATCATTAACCAAGTGGTATATGCACGGACATAACATATATGCCTATGTTAATGCAATTCGGTGGACAAATCACTCTTCCAGGTCATATTTAACCAAGATAAATATGGGATTAGACGCTAAATTTTTGTACAATTGTATAAAATTCAATTATCTTTTCAATGAATCTTAAATGATTTTAATTAGGGTTCTACAAAAAAGTTATAGTTTCTTTCCATGGATATGCTGCTGCTAAACTATGAACCTAGTAAGATAAAATTTCCAGGTTATTTTTGACTAGTACAATATTAAATTTTGAGCCTAAAATTTTAATAAATTATAGATAATTCAATTATCTTTCCAATGAATATTAAATGAGATCAATTGGAGTTCCAAAGAAAAATTATGACTATTTTACTATAAACTTATTGTTGCTAAGCTGCTATACGGTACAACAGCTATTGATGAATTTCTTAATTATTTTTGGATAGATAAATGGCTAAATTAGGACATACTGTGGTTAGAAAAATTATATTTTAGTGAATTATCTTTCAAATGGTACTAGAATAAGGTCAATCACAGTTAAAATACAAAAGTTTTAAAAGTTTAAAGATGGATTGCTGCGTATGTCTAGACAACGATACGATATTTGCACATATAATATGCACGGTGTGACACATGCAACAAAACTCCAGATAAATACAAATTTGAGCATAAATAATTATGAAATTAGGCTAATAATATAGCTGGTATAATATATGATGAAATTACATTAAAAAATCACAAGTTTAAAGTATTTACGAGTGTATTCTTACTTCTTGTTGAAGCCAAATCAGAAACAAACCGATATTTATGTGATTCCCTTTAAAAGTGGAGAATTTTTTCAAAAATTATACTAGAGAATAAAAACAGGAGCTGGAGAAGATTTCTTCACCTTGATGGAGAAGATTAGAGCTCATTTAAAGAATGAAAACTCAAGAACAAAACTCATGGAGTAATATAGTAGATTTCCAGCTCATCCTTGGCTGATTATTTGGTAAATTATTAAAAAAAAAAAAATCGAGAGGGAATTAGGGTTGGAGCTCTGAAGAGAAAATGAAGAGAAAGATGTGAGGAATAAGTATGATTTTTTTTTAGATTTTTTTTTTAATATATTTGAGAGGTTAAATAACCGTTGGAATATGGATCACTGCTATATTAGGGACATTTGAGCTCAATTTTAATTACAAAATTGTCATTAGGTCAAATTCAATTTAAAATTGGTCAAAAAAGACTGCTTTGCTATTGGAGATAAATTTGAGATAGGAGGAGGTTAAAATTGGAATTTAATATTTAAATTAATTATTTTAATTGGATATTTGCACAAAAATTTGTAGGTTCAGAATAAATAAAAAAATTATGAAAAAGTCCAAAATAATAAGATAAGAGTTTTCTACTTTATGAATTTTGAAATTGGGAATTAAAATAAGTTAATTTACTCAGTATCCATTTATATCAGTATTCGGGCTATCAAGTTGATGCAGATGATTCAGAATAAATCGATGAAAGGGATTAAGGATTATGCTCATTCCAGAAATTCTAAATGACCACAACAGTGGTCTCAATTAGCCCACCCTACCAAGTGAGCCTATCCTTTCTATTGAAAAAAGAGGATTTTTCTCAATGAGCATACTTTTTTTTTCCAAGAGTGCCCCTCTATATTTCCTGAAACCCACCTCCCTCAAATTTTTCCGAACCCACATTCTGCTCTGGACCTCGCTCAGCCCTGCTCGCAACTCATCCCCACTCATCCCCTCATCTCCCTCTTCTCTAAACCCCAAACCCACCACGTTAAAATAACTTAATTAACTCAAATTACTTTGAATTTATAGTGTGAAGGCTAACATAAACTATCTAAATTCCAAAAATTACAGAAAATTAAAAAAATTGCTATTCGGGACTTTACCCGAATAGCATTATTCCCGTCGGAGTAATTGGCCGCTCGGTAATTGGCCGGTAGGTAAGTAATGTCTGACTGGTTTTTGTCCACATTTTCTCAAAATTGACTCGCTCGGGTTCCAGTACCCACACGGTATGCTTACCATTCGGATACTAGTACTCGAACGAGTTATATTGAGTTATATTGTCTTCTGCATTTAGCCACTGAACAAGCTTCGAGCCTCAATTCCTCAACACACACTCTTGAAAATTTTTTAAAATAATAACCCAATAAATTAGCTTCAAAATGGCTAGAAAAAATTTACTTCGTACCTCCATGCCAGGAGAATCTTCTAATGAAAGCAACTTCATGTTGCTATGCTCCATCTCCTTTAATTCTTCTCCAACTCCAACAATGATTTTTTTTTTTTTTTTTTTTGTAATGCAATCAAAATGGGCTTCAAATAACCTTCGATCACTGCTCAAACTTGACAAGGGGAACGTGATTACAAGTAAAAAGTGTAGTTATTTTAGTTTATTTTGTACACTTAAAATCCAATTTTGGTGATTAATGTAAAAAAAATAGTGATAAACTATTTTTATTAATCAAACTCTCCATTTTAATGTTTTTTAGTGTTTCATAGTCTTTTTTAGGATTATATGTGGACGAAAATTGAAAAATCAAAGTATCTCAAATATCAACTCAGACTGGCCATTTTACAAGTTTGGCTGTCAACGGCCACTTGTCGGTTCTCAACAGCCGTCGAGTAAGACAGAACCCGAGAGCAGCCTTTGAAAGTGTTGTAGATGGAGCTTTGGATAGCCACGGCCGTAGATGCTAATATTTGAGGATTTTGTGAAAAAAGAGAGTTTTCTTGCAAATAGAAATCTTGTCAAGCTTTTTTAGAGGCTATAAATACCCAATTTAATTCAGAATTTTGAGAGATACATGCCATATAAGATACAGATAGTGAGATTATAGTTTTTAGTTTTGTACTCATTCATAGGTATTAATTAAAGAATATCATTTATGTATATATTTATGGCTATGATAAGTATGAGCAGTTAAATTCTTACGTTAGCTCAGATGGGGTAACGAACCTAGAAAATTTACTAGCATGAGTTTTATTTGCTTATCAACCTTGATTGATTTATATATAGTTGATATTTTTGATTTCCTATTATCTTGTTAGGTTTTAAATATGTTTTTGAGTGTTTGATGATGTATGGTTTGATGATATATTCTTTACTTAGTTTTTAATATTCCATAGACTCTTTAGGCACAATGTATGCATATACTTTAACGTTTATTTTTATTATTTATATATCATGCTTTGGCTTATGTTATAATATGTGACAATGTTGTCTTAATTAATAAGACAAGAGCAAGCGTAAATGTCAAATTAGAGTTATGGAGGCCAACATTAGAATCTAGAGATTTTAGATTGAGTAGGTCCAAAATAGAGTATATAGACTGTAAATTTAGTAAACGACGGACCCAAAACTATATTTACAGTGACATTGAACAGGTAAGAGATATAAATGAGCAGTCAGTTTAGATACTTAGAATCTATTATTCAAAATAATGGAGAGATTGATAGTGATGTCTATCATAAGATCCAAGCTGGCTGGTTGAAATAAAAGAGTGCAACGGAAAATTTATATAACCGTAACATTCTACTAAGATTGAAGGAAAAATTTTATAAGACTGTTATTAGGCCAGCTTTATTATATGGTACGGAGTGCTGGATTATAAAGAAATATCATTCACAGAAAATAAGTGTAATAAAGATGTGCATGCTTCATTGGATGTGTGGCAACACTAGGAGAGATAAAATAAAGAATGAATATATTCGTGCTCATGTAGGTGTAGCCTCCATCGAAGAGAAGATACGAGAAAATCGTTTACGATGGTTTGACCATATACAACATAGACCTACAAATACACCAGTTCAATGAGGAGAACTTATAAACATTTGACAAGTTAAAAAAATAAAGAAAAAACCGAAGAAAATATGAATGGAGGTAATACGAAAAAGATATGGATTCTAGAGATTTAGATGAGGGCATATTACTCAATAGGAATGAATGGAGAATGATTATCGGTGTGAGCGATCTAGCGTGATTCTCTTTTGGTTCATGTAGCCTACCCCAAGTACTTGAGACAGAAGGCCCAGTTGTTGTTGTTATTGTTTGTTGTATATGTCATGCTTAGGTAAACTCAAGATACATATAGACTTAATTGAGGGAGTTAACCAAATTATCAAGTTTACAATTTTATTTGATTTCGTACTTTAAAGATATATTTTTCGGTTGTAGGAAGACTGCGTGATTTATGCAACTGAGATAAACAAGAATAAATATATCTAGTAAATTATTTTATAGGAGAGTTAACTTATCTGACTAATAATTTCTTTCTAAGTAATTAAAAAATCCTTTAATCTTTAGTTTTAGTTAATTAAAAGTTCAACCTTTTTTTTATTCCATAAGCTATTTTTTAAGTGTCTGATACAATAATTAAAATGATGCTCGAGAGAATGATTTTGAATTATTAACTTTGTACTACTTGTCATTTTTTTGCATTTGAGAATATACGATTTAGATCATAGTCAAATTTTTGGTGTCATTGCGAGGAATCAATAATATTGTGTTATATTTTAGTATACATTATGGTTTGATGAGAGGAGAGGAGGAGAGGGAGAAGGGAGGAAGAGAATGAGATTTGGGAGAGAAATGATATTTTTTAGAAAAAGAGTGTATACTCTTAGAAAAAATTAAAATTTACAGAGGTGTGGAATTAGAGATTTGAGATGTGCCTCTGCAATTCTTTCTAGCTAGAAGGGGCCAATCAATAAATCCACACAATTAGTATTTTTGGATTTTGATTCTAAAAACATAGTAATATGATTCCTATATTAACTAGTTTGCAAGTGGATCCAGGTCCAAAGTCCATCCTATGCTAGAAATGGAATTCTAAAGGCGCACCCCACTATCTAAGGCACACCCAATTAAAGTTGGTTTTACTTATAAGTTTGCCATTATTTTTTGGACAAACATGTTTTCTTCTCTATCTCAGTTCGATGTTGGGAATTGGGGTTAAGATTAAGGTTAGGAGGAAAGAGGAGGAGGAGGAGGAGGAGGAGGAGTTGGAAGTGACGAGTTTACATAGGGAAAAGAGGTGCAGGGAGAGGATGAGGGGGAGGGAGGGTTGAGGATGAGGGGGAGGGAGGGTTGGAATGTTTGTAGAGAGAGAAGAGGGGGTATATGAGGAGGAGGATGAGGAAGGAGGGGCAAGTTCGTAGAAGGGGGAGAGGGGGTGGAAGAGATGGATAAAGAGGAGGAGACAGGGAGTGTGGGAGTCGCGCGTGTGTGTGTGAGGGGGGGGGAGGTTGGTGTTAGCAAAAGATAGCGGAATAATACTAATGCAACAACCAACGGAATCAAATAGTTAACCGAAGAGAAAAATAGCAGAGGCAGAGAACACGCAGATTTAACGTGGTTCGGCAATATGCCTACATCCACGGGGACACGATAGAAAAACTTCCACTATCAAAAGAGAATTACAACTTTCTAGTTCTCAACCACAAGAGAAAGTACAAAGAAATCACACAAGATTTTGAGATCAAATCTTAACCTCTTGTTGCAGTGATTTACCTCTTTGTTTCGACCACCGAAGAAGAACCCCAAAAAAAAAACCCCGCCTTTTCTTCTTCTTCTTCTTTGCTTTCGGCCGAAATTAGAAGTGGCCGAAATTAGAAGCACCCGCCAAATAATTTACTCCTCTGTTGCCAAACAAATCAACAGCAGCCCTCTAAATTATTTGCCTGAAAATAATTGCTTGCTTTCGGCCGCCACCCCTTGTTTTCTCTCTCCTGGTACTTTGGCCGCAAAAAAAAATTTCAGCAGCAGCTGCAATTTTTCTTTTATTTCTTTTCGGCTTACCCAAAACCCTAGCACCACACCCCATATATATATATTATATCATAATAGGTTTGGGCCGGTTTTGAACCCGTTTCGGTTAACCGAAACCCACTACGGCAATGGGCTCCATTAGCAACAATCTCCCACTTGGAGACCATTGCTAAAAATGTAATCTCTATACATGATAATCCCAGTGTCCAAAGTTTTTACCTCGATCGTTTAAAGTCCCAATTTCAGCATTCAACACAAATGCACCAAATTTGAGCAATAGCTCAACTTTTTCCCATCAACCGGCTTTGTCAACATATCTGCAGAATTCTTACTAGCTTCAATCTTCTCCAACTTCAATTGGCCATCCTCTAACAAGGATCTAATGAAGTAATATCTCAAGTGAATATGTTTAGTCCGTGAATGATACGCCGAGTTCTTAGCAAGATGAATTGCACTCTGACTGTCACTGAATAACCTACAATCCACTCCATCAAAACCCAACTCACTCATCAATCACTGCAACCAAATAAACTCCTTACTTGCTTCTGCAGCTGCAACATACTCAGCTTCTATCGAAGATAAAGCAACAATTGATTGTAGTTTTGAAACCCAGCTTACCGTTGTTCCTCCTACAGTAAAAACATAACCTGTGGTGCTCCTGCCATTGTCTCTATCACCCGCATGGTCCAAATCCACAAAACCTTGCACATCAATGTTATCACCCCCAAAACACAAACAATACTTTGAAGTACCTTTCAAATACCTGAAAATCCACTTCACCGCTTGCCAATGTTCTTTTCCAGGGTTCTTCATGAATCTACTCACTACTCCCACTGCATGTGCAATATCTGGTCTTGTACTCACCATTGCATACATGAGACTCCCAACGGCCGATGAATATGGCACATTCTCCATGTGTCTTTTCTCCTCATCTGTCTTAGCGCCTTGCTCTTTTTACAGTTTGAACTGACCACCAAGAGCTGTAGTTACCGGTTTCGCATTCTCCATGTTGAATCTCTCCAACACCTTCTTGATGTATCCCTCCTGAGATAACCACAATTTCTTGTTTTTCTTATCTCGGATAATTTGCATCCCAAGAAGTTGTTTGGCCTCACCCATGTCCTTCATAGAGAATCTCCCTGCCAACTTTCTCTTCAGATCATTGATTTTCTTCATGCATGTACCTGCCACAAGCATATCATCTACATACAAAGTAAGTATAATAAAGTTACTATCCTTAAATTTTTGTAGATATACACAATGATCTGAATTGCTTCTGGCAAAACCCGAATCCAGCATAAACTTGTCGAACTTCAAGTACCATTGCCTCGGCACTTATTTCAACCCATACAAGCTCCTTTTCAGTCGACATACCCAATTTTCTTTCCCTTTAACTTCATATCCCTCCGGCTGTTCCATATATATTTCCTCCTCCAAATCACCATGAAGGAAAGCAGTCTTCACATCGAGCTGCTCTAAATATAATCCTTTCACAGCCACAATACTTAGTATTGCTCTGATAGAAGTCATCTTGACAACAAGTGCAAATATTTCATTGAAATCAATACCTTTTCTCTGACCGTATCCCTTCACCACAAGTCTAGCCTTGAACCTTTGTGTCCCTCCTGCCTCATGTTTTACCCTGTATACCCACTTGTTATGCAATACTTTCATCTTTTCCGGTCGCTTCACCAATTCTCATATGTGATTCTCCTCCAAAGAAGACATCTCATCACGCATGGCTTGCTCCCACTTAAGATGAAGTTTATCCTGCATAGCTTCTTGGTAACTCTCTGGTTCACCTGCATCAGTATACAAAACATGATATAATGGAAGACAAAGTTTTTGGGTTGGCTTCCTTATCCTCGTGCTCCTCCTCAAAGTGGGAACACTCTCTGATGAAGTACTGGAACCATCTATTTCAGTCAATGGCTCTCTTTCCTATTCGGTCTCATCTGAAACTTGTGTATTCTCAGGTGTAGTCATTTCTTCTCCTTCAGATGTAGATATTTCTTCATTTCTTTTATCCATGGGATCCATCCCATCCTGTGGCTCAACCAGCTCCAAGCGCCTTTTTTCCACTGCAATCTCACTCTTACTTTCCGTTCGGTCTTTATACATACAGCCCTCATTGAATACTACATCTCTGCTACGAATTACCTTGTTATGCTCATAATCCCATAAGCAATAACCATATTCGTCGCCACCATATCCAATGAATGCACACTTCTGAGATTTAGAATCAAGCTTCTTTCTCATCTCATGATCCACATGTGCATATGCTATACAACCAAACACTTTTAAGAAAGAGAAATTCACAGTCTTACCAGACCACACCTCCTCTGGAATTCCTCCATCTAAAGTACTAGCTGGACTCCTGTTGATCAGATAGACTGTCGTATCTACAGCGGCTCCCCAAAGTTGCAAAGGCAAACCTGCTTGTAGTCTCATACTCCGAGCTCGCTCCAAAATGGTTCTATTCATCCTCTCAGCCACGCCATTTTGCTGCGGTGTCCTCGGTACAGTCTTTACTCTCCTGATCCCGTGGGCAGAGCAATAGTCATCGAACTCCCTATTGCAAAATTCCCCACCATTGTCTGACAACAGACATTTTACCTTCAAACCTGTTTCATTCTCAACAAGAGCTTTCCATACCTTGAAGATCTTGAAAACATCGGATTTCTGTTTAAGTGCAAACACCCATATTTTCCTACTTGCATCATCTATGAAAGTGACAAAATAGGAATTACCTCTAAGAGACTTCGCCGAAGAAGGCCCCCATATATCTGTATGCACCAACTCCAATCTCTCGGTTTTCTTCTCCTTGCCATCCTTCATGAAGCTAACTCTTGTCTGCTTTCCAAACACACAGTTCTCACAGAAATCAAAATTAGCATCTTTCATATCTGTCAACATACCTATGGATTGCAATACCCTCATGCCGCTTTCGCTCAAGTGACCGAGCCTCTGATGCCATAAGGTAGCCTTCTCATTCTTCACGGTGGCCAAAGAAACAACGTGATCCACCGAGCTTGAGAGTAAATATAGAGTTCCTACTCTCTCACCCTTGACCACCACCATTACTCCTTTACTGATCTTCCACTGTTTCTTTTCAAATGAGATTTGATAATCTTCGCCATCCAGCTTGCTAACAGATATTAAATTCTTCTTCAAATCTGGTATGAGCCTGACCTCTTGTAAAAGCAACTTTCCACCATTGTGCAAGTTTAGCTGAATTGTTCCTTTACCGATAATCTTGCATTCCTGCCCATTACCAACAGTCACATGCCCAAAATCACCTTGGACATAATTCTCAAACCATTCTCTGTGAGCAGTGCAATGGAACGAAACCCATGAATCCACAAACCACAGATCTGATCTCGATTCTGTATGAGCAGACAAACACAAGTCATCATACTCTTCACTTGGATTCACCACATTCGCTCCTTCCTTGTCTTTGTTTGGACAATCCTTTTTCATATGACCCTCTGTCTTACATTTCCAACACACTAACTTTTTCTTGAATTTCCCCTTAGATTTTGATCTCTCTCTTTGCTTCGACTCCCTGCTTGAACTTCTACCCCTTTCCTTTCTTCTGTCATTATCAACCGACAGAGCAGTACTTGTAGAAACTGTGCTCTCACCCATGCTCTTTTTCATCAATTCATCATTCATGATTGTACTCACAACATTATTGAATTTAAGAGCAGTATTGGAAGAATTGCTGATGGCCATAACAACATTACTCCAACTATCCGGTAACGAACACATAAACATCAAAGCTTTAATGTCATCAGCAAAGACAAAATCTAAAGATTCAAGTTGTGCCCATAATGTGTTAAATTCGTTCAAATGATTAACAACTGAACTATCAGAAGACATCTTCAAGTTGAACAACTTTTTCATTAGAAACAGTCTATTTGAAGCAGACGGCTTCTCATAAAATTTAGCCAACGCTGACATCAAATCTGAAGTGGTTTTCTCCTTGGAGACGTTGAACACAACTTGCTTTGTCAGGCACAATCGAATCTACGCCAAAACCCTCCTGTCCAACAATGTCCACTCCTCATCAGTCATCTTTTCTGGCTTTTCTCCAATCAGTGGTTGATGTAAATTCTTTTGATATAAATAGTCTTCCATCTGCAACTTCCACCATTGAAAATCTGTCCCATCAAATTTTTCAATCTTTCCCTTCCTATCTTCCGCCATAACTCCCACTCAAAATCAACACCGATCTGAGTGAAATCTGACCCAAACCAGGGCTCTGATACCAATTGTTAGTAAAAGATAGCGGAATAATACTAATGCAACAACCAGCGGAATCAAATAGTTAACCGAAGAGAAAAATAGCAGAGACAGAGAACACGCAGATTTAACGTGGTTCGGCAATATGCCTACGTCCACGGGGACACGATTGAAAAACTTCCACTATATCAAAAGAGAATTACAAGTTTCTAGTTCTCAACCACAAGAGAAAGTACAAAGAAATCACACAAGATTTTGAGATCAAATCCTAACCTCTTGTTGCAGTGATTTACCTCTTTGCTTCGACCACCGAAGAAGAATCCCAAAAAAAAACCCCGCCTTTTCTTCTTCTTCTTCTTTGCTTTCGGCCGAAATTAGAAGTGGCCGAAATTAGAAGCACCCGCCAAATAATTTACTCCTCTGTTGCCAAACAAATCAACAGCAGCCCTCTAAATTATTTGCCTGAAAATAATTGCTTGCTTTCGGCCGCCACCCCTTGTTTTCTCTCTCCTGGTACTTTGGCCGCAAAAAAAAAATTTCAGCAGCAGCTGCAATTTTTCTTTTATTTCTTTTCGGCTTACCCAAAACCCTAGCACCACACCCCATATATATATTATATCATAATAGGTTTGGGCCGGTTTTGAACCCGTTTCGGTTAACCGAAACCCACTACGGCAATGGGCTCCATTAGCAACAGTTGGGGGGAAGAGGAGGAGGAGGAAGGGTAGGAGTTGGGTGAGTGTTTGGTAGAGAATAGAATATATTTAGAAAAAATGAGCATGTCCTAGAAAAATTTTGTTTTTAGACTTATATGGGTATGCTCTTAAAAAGGCTTGTGCCCTTAGTGATTTGGGGTGTGCATTCAGAATTTCTCCTTTAGTAGTTCGCTGGCCAGACCTTCTGGACCTAGGCTGAATGCACCTAACTCAGACTTCTCAAAAAATTTATATAATCATTTGCAAACTGGGAGAGATATTTACTTGGTATAGCTCGCATACATATTACGCTCCTATAAATACAAAAAGGCAAAAAAGGAGGAGGGAAAAAAAAAAAAAAAAAAAAAAACTTACCCTACAACTTCGATATTCTATCCAAATGTTTCCTTGCTGAATTAATTCTGATTTTTTTCTTTTTCTTTTTCGTTTTCCAAGCACTCTTTCAAGCTCCCAATTTGCTCTTCGAACCCTTATTTCTCATTTTGGAGCAATCTAGCTATCAGTTTAACGCCAAGAACCAAGACATCATCTTGTGCTTCAAATCAGATGTGCTTAGCTTGTACACTTTAGAACATAACTGATGTCAGCTCAGAGAACTGAACTGCACAAACATTATAGATAATGCATGGCAGTCTTCCAATAGTAAACATTAAGCACATAATCATATACAAACTGAGACATGTGCCTAAACCGCAATACATATAATGTAACACTCCCCTCCTCACTAAACACGGAACGGAGTGCGTCACCGGCAAGCATGTGTAAATTGACGTGCACGAGGCCAATGAGTATGTAAAAGTAGGAATGAATTAAGTTAAAATACAATTCATCTATCAGGATGTTAGAATTTAGTCTACTGCTATATTGTTAGAATTTAGTCTACTGCTATATAGAAAGAAAGATATACATGTTTAAAATAGAAAGCAATAATTAAGTACTGATACAGAAGTTGAGAACTAAACTCTCAAAAGAGTGATACATACCAAATCCAAAAATACAAAAACGGAAGTTTAGAAATTCACTGTTGCTCGGCATGCTCAAGAAAGTATGGGTCATGATGTAATGGTGGATTCTCGCTTACGTCTTCAATATCTGAGCGTGTGGGGAAGCTCAGGTCAAACCCGGCAAGTAAAATAATAAAAGATATGGATTGTGCAATATAAACAAATAAGTAAGATATGAGTGTAGATATGAAACTATGCGCATGTATGGAAAAATATTAAACGATCAAGTAACAATATCACGCAAGGATATACATGCATATCAAGTCTAAGTTAATATCTATTTTGGTTTATATTTTGAACTAAATGGTAAAGAAATATATTTGTATCGTAAAAATACCCGTGCATACCCAGGACCCAGCCAAGATGCTGGCGCTGAACCGCCGTGCTGCTAAGTACTCAAGCAGATACCGATACTGAGTAATTGGTCATCCCATCAACATGGACTAAACAAGATATGATGGCTCAGTACCATCCGGGCGCCCCGTGGACGGGCCCCTATTCGATTGTGTAACATTTCCTAAACTTTTCACGATACAATATTTTTCTACCATTTAGTTTTTTCATAACCCAAACTTTCAACTTTTATTATATGCAAATCAATCCGGAATATGATGAACCAATCATGTCAAGATTAATACATATACATATCTATCATCTAATCAATATCCAAGAAAATTAAGTTAACAGACAAGTCAGGATTCATGGCATTATCAAGACATGTTTATGTACTAATAAGGAAAATCTGGCATATTTTTATGTATGTTGTACAAGTAACTGTATGCATATGTCAAAACAAGTATGATGGAGTTTAGAATGTTGAATATTTTATGCAAATAATCATGTATGTAAACCATACATATATACAACTATGCATATAAACACGTATGTAATTAAGTACTAAGATGTAAAAATACTTATGATGATTATGGATGTGAATCACATATATACAATTATGCATATAAACACATATTAGGTAAATTGATACTAAGGTACAAGGATAGAAATTAAATAGGCTTACTATTATAACTATTGCTTTAACAATATATGGATTTTCCAAATTCTAGCATGATTTCATAGTATGAAAATTATCAAATTTATTAAACCTTACTAGTGTATATATTTTTCAAGTAAAAATAGATTAGCATAAAAAGAATCACAACCTAATGTAATAGTTTGTATAAAAGAAATATTTTAGTAAATTTAATGTAAAAACTTATGTGAAACCCACCTTTTAAATCATGATTATATATATATATATATATATATATATATATATATATATATATATATATAGAGAGAGAGAGAGAGAGAGAGAGAGAGAGAGAGAGAGAGAGAGAGAGAGAGGAAATGGAAAATTCACCAGAGGTGAAAGGAGTTCCTTCACCGCCGCTTAGGTGGCCCAATAAAATTATTACATGTGGCGCCACTCAAAGGGTGGTTAAGAGAGTTCTTTTATTTGTTATTTTAAGTGGCGCCACGTGTAATAATTTTATTGGGCCTCCTAAGCGGCGGTGAAAGAACTCCCTTCACCGCTAGTGAATTTCCTGTTTTCTCATATATATATATATATATATATATATATATATATATATATATATATATATATATATATATATATATATATATATATATATATATATATCTAATGACAAGTGGAAAAATGATTTTAAAATTATTTATTATATACGAAAAACTTATGTGGAAAACTTTCAATTTATATTCAATATAATGAACGTTCATAAAGGTAATATTTTTATAATTTAAAAATAAATCATATTGTTTAAATTTACAACTTGTAATTTAAAAATGAGAGATCATAAATAAAATGATAAATTTGATATATAAATATAGACTAAAGTGTAAAAATCATATTTTTATTTTTCTAGATCATAGAGACATTATCTTTCAAGGTTCTAAGTTAACTAAAAAATATTTTAAATTAAAAAAAATATGAGAGTGGATACGATTTTACTTGCCTTGATGGGTTAGAAAAATAAACCTATCTCAAGACTAAAAAATATTTTCTCTTTCTTTCTTTTTCTCTTTTCTTATTGTTCTTTTTAGAGTTTGAGTAAAAAATGAAAGAGGAGTGAAAAATGAAAGAGAGACAAATAATAAGAAGAAGAAATGAAAAGAAAAGGAGAAAAGATATAATACGACAAAGGAGATATGGAGGCAAGAGAATGGCTTATCATGATTGGTCAAAGGACAAGAAGAGTGAAGGTAAGATATTGATGAATAAAGACAAAATAGGTATAAAACAAATGACTAATAATAATAGGTTATTAGAGTTGTTTAAAATCATAAATTCTAATTAAACTAACCAAAATAAAGTCAAATTAAATTTTTACAAGTCAAAAAAAGAGAGACTAGTCAAAAATGTATTAAGCCCACCGATAATTAAAATAATATTATTTTAAGTGACTATCTAGAAGAAAATTACCAAAAATATAGAAAAACGAAACGAATATAATATAAAAAAATGAGATGCAAATAATACATTCATTCTAGAATTAATCTGACATCCAGAATGTAATTTATGATAGAAATTGAATGTAATTTATGATAGAAATTGAATTGTTACATACAGCAATCCATGAAACTAATTAACTTGAGCACAACAAACCAAGCGACAAGCAAATAGCATCGACCATAATATCAGTCGGTAGACCTTGGAATACTGACAAACATATTACTTAAATACCATCAAAATTTTTACAATTTTGAAGGTAGGCAGTTGCCTCACTTTTGGATGGAACTCGCTGGCATCCTGTATCATTTCAAAATAATGTGATTCACAAGACAAAAAGGCATACCGAATTCGACAAATGGTTATACCCGCCCACCATTTCAAAGCTTTTTCATTTGCAACTGCTAGCTTCATCGGATTCTGCTTTCACATACAATTATTACAAAACTATTCTCTCTCAGTCTACATCTCTTTCTTTTTCCTCTCAATTATTTATGTGACCATACTTTCCTCATATTCGGTAACAATCATCCGATAGTCCAGCCAGTGTCGAAAGATGGGGAACTTGGAGGGAGGAGCAATTGAAAAATTACTTGGCGGCTGTTAAAACAAGGCCAGGTAAAAATGAGTATGTTGCTTTCAGAATGATGTAGTTGCTTCCTGTTTCATGTGGGATTGAACCATGGAGCTGGCGCACCATTCGTATGCCCATTTCCCTGAATTCCTGCATTATTTGGGATAACGCTAGGTGGCAACACCACGGGCATGGGGAGAGTTGTAGGGAATAAGCCGTGTACTTGTGGCGAGACATGCCCACTTACAAGAGAAGGGCTCCCGCTGCCTCTCCTCTGTTGTTGAATTGCATGGATCTGTCGCAGTCCTTCCTCGTGAATGGTACTGATTGTCTCCAGCTCTTTCATCGAAAGGGACTCCAAGCCCACACCATAAACTGGGGCATGACGGGCCATTTCTTCTCGAAGTGAGTTTTCAAGATTTTGGATATATTGCTGCAATCAACAAAGGTTCCACATATCAGGATATGTTTAAAAAGAAAAAAAGAAAGAAGAAAAGAAAAAGGAAAATGGAAAGAAAGAACTTTTTCAGCTTCTTATAGAAAGAACTTGGCTAAGAAGAAAAAACAGAAAACATGTGCGAGAAAGTTTGTTCATGAAAGATACTTCTTATACATTACATTCGGATAGAATCATGAGGCATATGTCAAATATACATAAAATAATGTCAGTGATTCAGCTAAAGAACTTCACAAAAAAATTATATCTGATCCATCTTAATGGTTACAAGAAGATAAATAATTTTTAGTCAGGTTCCTGAAGTTCTCTGGGGAGTTGGACCAGAAATAGGAATTGGCATCCCATAATGGGAACTGCTGCTCCTGGTTACTTCTCCACAAAGTGAACTTTTGAGAAAATAAATAGTGGAACACGAAGAAAATGATATTTAATATAAAACTTGCTACAATGAGCATAAAACAAATAGCTTTTGAAAGGCTTCCAACTTTTGGATCACTAACTGTAACTATTATATTTAAAATGAACAAAATATAGGTAAGCGCAGACCATCCAGCATCACTAGAAGTTCCTCACAGACTTTACGAGTGCCTAAATCACCACTAAAATCCAGTCAGTCAGTTTAAAATCATCACACTTTAGACAATCATACATAATCAGGAGGCTCTCTACCAGTTATTCATTAAATAAGCAGATTCAATAATAGAAAGCTATTTGCACAAACCAAACACGATGTAGACTGTCTTTAGATAATTTTATAAATACTTGGCAAAGATATCCTTAACCATGACAAAAAGGGGAGGACATAATGGTGTAGTGCACCAATGGAGATAAAACTTCCCTAAAACTATATAAACTGCTTTTCTAAAGCCTATAGTTTATTATTCTCAGCTCATGTATCACAATCAAATTTTAACATGTGATTCTGTTGGGCACTTGGCCTACGCATTAGAGATGTATTAACTATTTAATTCCCTACAAGAAAATCCTCATCTCACCGCGTAATTTAAGACTCTTCCCAATTCTGGGGGGAGGACTGCCCCTTGCGATTGTTTGATAAGAAATAACTTTATGTAGTCATTGTAGTGGTTAGCGCATAGCACAAAATATCGTTGGTTTATACTATTCTATTTTGGAACCTATAATATATGTCTACTCTATCTGTAAGACATGATTTTGGGTGATGGATATGTAAAGTCATGACGATCAGATTTGGATCTAGTAATATTACAGATGGATCTTTTGGGACGACAATTTTCTAAATATGTGATTTAACCTGAGATGTATGTACTATCATCGAATAAGAAAAATTAGGTCCCCAATCTGCTGGCTGACAGTAAAAGTCTTTATGACGTGAGCCTTTCTCATGATAGTTGCAAATGTTGGAAACTAGGCACCAAGTAAAGGTTGACTTTCCATCGTCAGATCCAGTGGTAGCAGTAATTGTCTCCTTATCAGATCTTTATCAACTTTGAGCCTGCTCCGTAGTTGATCCAGTTCTTACAGCAAAGGGATGGCGCATTGTGTTCAAGCTAAGTGGATGTAAACAAGAGGGAGAATGCACGGATGAATTCTGGAATGGTTAAAGGTCCAAGAGTTTGATAATCGAATTGAGGAAGCAAAGGAATTTAAGAGTAGGGTACACAGCACAGCAGGAGAGCACACTAAAGAGAAAGGCAAGAACAATAAAGAACTTACAAGGCTTAAGGTAAAAATAATGTGCTCGAGTTTATAAAGGAATAAGAAAGGCAAAAAAAATAACATGAGATAATGTGATGGGAGGCTATGCCTGTGGCAACACTAGATAATATCTTTAACAAGAATGGATGTAGAGAGAAATAAGCAAATAGCTCAGCACTTATCTAGGCCAAATACTTCTACCATAGACCTGTGTCGTGTCAAGCACATGTCAGACATGCGTATCCCGTGCATATCTGCAATTTGTGACATGTTGATATGTCGTGTCTGTGTTGCTGTGTATCAAAAACACATCAAACCTTTAACATTTATATTCTTCAAAATTCTGTGAACTTAATGGAAATTTTGCGAATGGGGTTAAGTTTACATGGTACAATAATTTAAAAGGTCGGTGATTGGATATCCCATGAGTTATTTTGATAAAACAGTGGCCACAAGGACAATTTAAAGTCAAAATAGTTGAGAAATCCCAGCAAATTCGAAGAACTTAAACATCTCATGAGCAATGGCTCTTTTTCCATGTTATAGAACAATCCTTCACTACCGTTAATGTTTTTCACTCTTCGACTTCGATACAGACCAACAATGTCGAGGAAACATTAACCACAAAAACAACAATGAAGCCTTCTGTCCTCTATGAAGAAAATTTCTATTAATCATGGAACATAAAATCTATTGCTGATGTGTCTTCCATTTCGGTAAACTTACTAAACCAGCAAATACCTAGCGTACTATATGACAACTTAAAAAATTGAAAAATAATGCCTCTCTAGAATGTGATTTTCAGCAAATGCAGTTAGAAATTCTAACTCCCAGTCTATATAAGAGAAGTCATATTGGGCATTTACAATTTTCCTTTTGTACTTGAACGGGCATTCAAGCTTCGCTAGTAGTAGGAAGCAATTAACCCTTTTCAGCAACACAAGATCATTTCAAAGTATTGTCAGTAAAAATCAACCTAATCCAATCCGAGGGAGCCAATCTAGGAAAAAGAAATCATATACGTAAATTCTCTGAATGCTCATAGGTAATGCCATTCAACGATACCAAATGAGAACTTGGACAATGCAGAGGAATGTATAAAGGACTGGTCAAGGTAGAGAGAATCAAACCGACCTGAAATACCTAACAGAACATAAGCTGTGTAACTCAACATGGTTAAGCCTACAAAGTTTTAAGTTTTGGTAAGGTCAGGGGAGCGATGACTGTTAAATTGACAGAAGGTTTTTGGTTTAAGCACTCTTCACCCATTTGAGTCATTACATCAAGACTATAGGCCCATCTCCTGGAAGTAATTACAGACAACTCATATGGGGCAAGATTGGACAATGTTTGCATCAATTCTCTCGAACACAAGTCAATTCTCTACAATACAAGACCTAGCTTGTATATTTTTAAATAATTTTGATCTATGCTAGCTTACGATGCTTGGATAGCCAATCAAGAGATTGGCTTTCAAAGGTACTCTCATCACATCACAAATGAACACTCTCCATGGAAACTGTAAGTTCATACATAAACTACTTCAGATTAATGTTGATTATTGTCGTGTTAAACACAGTTGTCATGCTGGTAAAACTTTCCAATCTGCCTGCTAAGCAGGCATTTTCCAGTTATATTGAGCCTCCCACCTCATCACCACTATTGTTATTTACTCTCTCCCTGACTTCCAAACCAACTCAGGCAGCCTGCAACTCCCAATGTGTCCTTCAGATAACGGGCAATGCTTTTCCCACTGAAAAGAAGCAACTGACTGAAAATAAACAATTATTGGAATGACTTTATGCATTTCACTGCTCCTTGTTTCATGAGTTTAAACCGTACAACAAGAAAGGGTGGACTACCAAGGCACGAACTCATTTTCAGTTTACTGCATGGCCCACTCGTTTCTGTAGAATCTCCAATGGAATTTTGGTCCATCTTGGTTGATGACGATGATAGTGATGTCTTATATGATGCTATCTTGGTAACATGGACACTTATATTATGAATCCGTGTCATTTTGGACACGAAACGTCTTACTGTGTTAATACTATTTTGTTATGTATTTTTTCAGAACTTGTCACATGTGGGTGCATTGTGTAGTGTCACACCTGTGCCGGTGTGTCCATGTCCATGCAACCCTAGGGTGCTACATTCTCTCTATAACCTACTTCAATTGTGTGTGCCATACTAACTTTTTACCTTTAGAGGTATTATAATCACGATCTTCCCAACTTCTTTGGCAGATGTTATAGAATTGAACTGCATATGCCATCCATATAATGATAATCTATATTAAATAATTCACAATCCTGCCCCTTTAGGAAGGATGCATTAGTATAGCTAATTTTATGGTTGTGATCCACCAATATATATTAGTTAGCAACTCCTATAACAGACAAGCAGCATTGGAGTAAGGTTCATAATGAATTATATATTAACTACCCACGTTCCGACAGCCATTCTCCGGGACATGAAGGTCAGCATTGCTACAGGTCACAAATAGAAGAAGCAAGATATATTTAGTAATTCATATATCTGACGATTTATATGTCAATGGCGAAGGCTAAAAATAAGTAATGTATAAAGATGCAGTTACGTAAAGAATTAAGGTTACTACAAGTCCAAAATGACATGAATCATGGGACATCCTTGTGCTAGAATTTAATATATAAATATGAGGTGCTTAAAGTATATGAAGATATTAACATCATCAGTCACATAGAAATTTAAAATAATATCAATATTATTAGAAAATGCAAATGAAATCTGGTGTCAGCAACTAGATTCAGATTAGTGAAAAGAATGACCAGCAAACAAATACTTCAGTAACACAACATATTAGATCTTGAGTCTAACATTTATAAATAATTTCTGTGCCATAAGAAATGAAGAGTTCATGAACTTTCAGTAAACATCTGGCCCTTATTTTTTTGGCAACGTAGGGTATCCAGGCCTCCAAGAGCACCTGGTTAATCCCTGGGGCATGTTCACTTCACCACCCACCGCTCAATTCTCAGGGAATGATCCACTCGTGGTGCCCCGTTGCAGATAGTTGCAACCAAACTAAAAATCACATAGTTCATAGAGCAATATTTTGCATCTCAACCTGCTTTGAGTAAATTTCTTTATTTTCTGTTGACACGAAAACTCTATAAACTGAACATATTTCTACTTAAATAGGAAGCCTACATGCTGTGCAAAAAATTCTTTCAAACAGTCATTCATAAATAGACTCAGGTTCGTTACTTCACACAAAATCATGAATCTTAAACTAACATGTGAGATGTTAATGTAAGATAAGTTTAGGTTAATGAAGATGTAATTCAAAACCTGGCATGTCTGCAATCTTGACTCCATTCCATCAATGTAAGCTTCACAGCGAGCAACCTGCTCTTCCTTCTCCCTTTTTTCTCCTTCAGTTTGTCCAACTGTTTTGGTCAGCCGTCTGACTTCATCTTCAAGTGATTGTCTGACTTCTTCTCGACTCACATTCTCTGTGGCATACCGTTTCAATTCATCATCAAATCTTTTTCTTGCAGCTTCGGCATTCTTCAGTCTTTCAGCTAAGGCGTTTTTCTCCTTCATTATTCTCTGAGCAAGAAAAAAAGGATCAGTCCATGACCACGAGACTATGTAATCATTAGTCTCATCTTACACATTTTAATTTAAAATACTAATATATATACATGCACTTAATAGAAAACATTTTGGTAAGTGATGCTGAATTTATCATTATATGTTGGTTGTCATTTCTTCAAAATAATAATAGGAGGAGATCGTAAACAAGAGGAAGAAATAATATGAGCTTATCCAAAATATAGAAAATATTATTAACAAATCTAGAAACTCTCATTAACGAAGATGTATAACCTATGTAGAAAATGAATAACGTGCCTATGCAGTAAACAGTAAAATGAATAGTGGCAACACGCTCATCTCCTATAAATCTTTATCATGATTCATAAACACAGACCAGTGGCAATAACTTTGACTAAAATTAATCTTATATCAGGTAAGCATCAAATATTTCATACATTTAGGAGTAAGCATCAAATATTTCATACATTTAGGATTTATATTAACATGTATACAAAAATAATTGCAAGTCACATGAAAAATAAAAGAAATATCATACTGAAACATGCAAGACGTGTTAAAGCATCTACGGAGCATCAACAATGTGTTCGTCTGTCAAGTCTAAAATTCATTAGAAATAATAAATGTATTCAAAAATTGAACAAGTTCTAAAACTGGCAACATTGTGATCAATGAGTATGAAGGGAATATCACGTTGAACACTTTGGTCAGACATGGTGATAGACGTGGCCATGCTAAGTAGAACCAGAGCCTGTGTGAAACTAGCGACAAAATGGCATTTAAAACTAGTATAATAGTAAAATCAAATTTACTGATGATCATAAAGGGGAAAGGTGGATATCACATTCCGATATAAGTAAAGGCTTATAAGGAATTTGTACATAGAATTGTGGATGGCTAGCTGAACTGCAGAAGGTAGGTCATCTAGAGTATTATGTGACTGGGGGAAGGTAAACTTATAAGTATCCATAGAATGTTCTATGTACAGGGAAATAAGAAGCATTTCTAACAATAAAAACAAATGAAATAATAAAGCTACTACAGATAATAAAACACAGGCTCGAAGGTAGAGATAGCTACATAGAAATCGAAATGCAGCCTTGCACTTCCACCATCCTCAAAAGTGGAGGAACTCGGGAATCAAAAATTTATCAAATGCTATTCGCATTTATGCCTAAGTCAGCTATGAAGGCTATGAATTGTGCACTGACCTTGTTATAGTCTAAGCACAGGGTCGATGAGATGTCGTCCTCCTTTTCCTGTCAGAGGCTGCTGAATAAATGATTTCCCATGTCTACATGGAGAGCATTAATTAATGTTGAAGCTATTAATTAAGAGTTGAAAGTGAAAGAGCAAATCATAGAGGAAAGGACTTTGTTATAATGGCATGCACAAGTTTGATGAACTTGTCCTAACCATGTGCTATACTGGAATTTTTATTATACGGCAAATTTATTTGGTGACAAGTCCTGAGGCAACTCACCCACGCAATTCTTGATATGCTAGTGGGGAAGAAGGTGTCTTGTTCTGTTCATTATACTGCTGCCTATAATTACTGATTGATAACTCAGCTTATGTAGCAGGGTAATGCTCCACAGGAAAGTTGAGTAATGCTGGGCTTGGAGTTTGGAAAGTTATGCGAGACATTCTGCCTAATATTACAATTAAATAAAAATAGTGATGAATTCGGAAAGCAGAAGCTTCAGAAAATCCCAGAAAATATTTATAATCACATATCAACTCGAACTAGAACAACAACAACAACAACAACAACTAAAGCCTTTTATCCCAAGTATTTGGGGATCAACTCGAACTAGAATGGTTCAAAATTTAGTACACATTATTCATGTAGTACAGAAAAGCTAAATGTACTTTCGAGCCATTGTAACTTTTAGTATCATTAAAAAACAAAAGATAAAATTCTAATTTAGAACTGAGGATCTGAATAAACTAATTTTTAATTGCAAGGAACAAAACCTACAAGGTAACAGAACATAGAGTAAGAAAAAGGGAAAACAAATTCTTTTTAATCTGCTAAAACAAATATTTTTAATCTGCTAAAACAAAGACATAGAGTAAGAAAAAGCGAAGTTAAAATTATTTTTTTAACAAAAACACTAATATTTAAAATATTGTTAGTTTAAGGATCTTCCAACAACAGGAAACATTTCTGCTTATTTATTAGCTAAAAAAGGGCGGAACCAGTAAGGTTAACTTTCTTTCTACTAGTTTAGAAAAGCGGCATGATTAACTATATCTGAAAGGCCTAATAATAACCACTAAGGACAAATAATCAAAGAACAAAGAATACAAAATTGAAAATGGAACCATATTTACACAATCATCTTATGATAAGCATAACATTAGGACAGACATCTCCATAGGAAACAAATTTTAGTAAGTCAAAGTACAAAAGCCTAAAAAAGAAAAAGATAATTTTGGATGGAAACTGACATAGGATAACTGCAGTTGTTATTGTTTTGGTATATTGAAGCAACCACCACTGTATTGCGCTCGAAGAGTTGAGCGGCCGCCGGTACTCCACCTTTCTTCGCATGCCCTTTCCGCTAAAGCAGACATGGGCAACGGTGGTTGTGCCTATCTAAGCTTGTCAATAATGATTTTGACTGGATATCATATGTACTCTACTGGGAAAAAAAGAAGTCAACATACAAAAACTTTACGGTAAAAATAGAGCCTTAGGACTGAATATAATGGATGAGAAAGGGAAGCACTTGATTCATATGTTCAAACAGCATCTTGAGATTTATGTAAAACTAAGAAAGGCATGCGCTTTTACTAAGTCAATTCAGAAGCCTTGTAGGTTGATATAGATAACAATCACTAATTACTCAAGAAAGTAATGCAACTTTTCTCTTCAACACAAGAGGCAGCAAAGATAAAGAAGTTTTATTGGTTCTCACTAGAGTATGTCCAAGTTACCTTCAATTCATCACGTTTTCGAGATTTCAATTGAGAAATTTGAGTTTCAGCATCATGAAGACGCTCCTGAAGAGCTTTTCTGTCAGCAAAAAGCTTTCTAATTTCCTCATCCTTTTCTGAACGCACCCACTCAAGTTGGTTTTCAACCTCAAGTATTTGCTCACAGAAGTCTTTCTTTTCTCTAGAAGATCGCTCCACTTCTGCCTTTAGTTCAGACTGTCATCCAGAATTAAGATATATAAAGTGTCCCTTGGAAAATGTCAAGATTGAAGTATCAAATCAACTGTCTAAATAACAAGAAGATAAAAAAGAAAGAAGGTACCTTAAGGCGGCTTGTAGTTGCCTCTGATTCATTTAGCCTTTGAGTCAAAAGAGCTTTTTCACGAGCAAATTTTGATAGTTCTGTTTGCATTTCCTCTTGAGCACGAATGTTTTCATCCTGGATTGCACCTAAATTGCGCCAAAGAGTAGCACGTTCAACATGAGCAACCTCAATAACTTCCCGAATCATGTTTAGAACAGGTCTGGCAATCCCATCTTCCTCTCTTACCAGGAATACCAGAACATCCATATCTATATCAGCTACTTGACAGTTCTCTGAAGTACTTGTTGCACCATCAACAAGCACTTTCAACATTCTAACTCGATACTGCTCCTCTGAATATATTTTAAACATAATAGCATATAACATCCTCACAAAGTCTTGGACTCTGGTGTCCCCAGACAGAGATAATACTTCAGCAAGAGAAAGAACGGGTGTAAAATCATCATCTTCCATGGGCAATGCTTCATGCTTTTCACCCATCAGAGTTTGTTTGTCCTGTGAATCATCTATAGAAGAGCTAGATTTACCAGCTAACCTCCTAGAGTGGCGCCTTTCCAAGACCATGGCTACAGACCTTAGTCCAATGGCCCCTCGGATGATAGCTCGTTCAAAAATTTGAGATACACTAACGAGAAAGCCTGGCATGGATATCATCTCTAACAAGATGTAGATATCTGACAGATAATGGCAACTATCTACAACTTGTTCCTGCCCCACATGCATTTCTTCTGCAGATAACCCATTTACACCACAAGAATAAATACCACAAGGTGCTGTCAAGCAACTTCCATCCAGCTCACAGTCAGAATCAATGTCCCATAGTACAGCTTTAGCTACATCTACCCAAGTATGTACAATGTTGGTTAGATCATCCAACACACACTGTGGAACTTCAGCACCAAGACTTTTCAACTTTGATCGGACAGCTCTGACCTGCAGGAGAAGGTATATAAAAGGATATAAGGAAAGGTGAGAAAGGCCATAATAACAGACCAATTAAAAGATAGAATGAACAGAATCGGATTTCAGAGATGTCCGCAGGCATACAGCTTGAGGAAGGTGATGGCACTGGGATGCAGCTTTGAAAACAAAACTCATGGCTGCTACAAGCGGTTCATTATTAGATTCCGTCAGAAATTCAAATGCCTGTAATAATACTCGTTCCCACACCTCACTGCCAAACTCCAGCTGACTCAGAGCACCAAACACCTGCACGGAGATATACTATTAAATAAGAAGTATGCCAGTTTCATCGATGTAAAACCAAAACAATGTAGAAGATATCCTAATATATAATTTGAAGTTTAGAGCTATAATTGTGACTTCATAATTTAAAGGAGATCATTTCAGTGCAATGCATGCATGCGAAATGAATGTCAAGGAATTTAAAAATAACACACCGGTAATCGCAAAGCTGGTTCGGCATCTGGCTTTTGAAGGCGATCTAGAAGCGCACAAGCAGCAAGCTGATGCTCTGAATGATCGACCAATTTAGGCACCAGGGCAATTAAATCTGGTTGAAGATGCCTTGGAGCTTTATCCAGGACAAGAGAAATCTTCTGGACTGACTGGGGCCTTCTTCTTGGCTCAGGACATCCTTGAGGCACTGCACTATCCAAAGCTCTCAGCGAATTAACTATTAATCCTAATAGCTCCTCAGATTGTTCTGGCCATTTTGTCTATTGAAAAAAAAAATGTCATACAATCAGTTGACACAAACACAAACTACACTGCAGAAAACTTAATTTAAAAATTAAAAAATAAACAGCCACCTTGGGAGCTCGAATGCACCCATCATCTGCAGGCAGATCTGCAGCAGACGTCTCTGGAGGGCAAATGGGTTGCTCAGGATTGGTCTTCCCAGAAATTCCATTAGTATTCAGGTCTGAGCTTTGAACAGCATGAGCTTGAGATATTTCATCCGACTTACATTCCAATCTCTCATACACACGACATTGTGGATACTCTGCTACTACACCATCTCCACTCCGTTCTGATGGAGTGCTAGCTCCATCGGAATTAGGAGAAGGCTTTGAGCTTGTATCAGAAGAATCATAACCAGTTCTTGCTTCAGATGGCTGGCAACACTCAACCATTATATCCAGGAGTAAATCAATGATAGCCTGTTGTAAGACTTTAACTCCCATCAACAAATTCATTAGGCTTGGAGAATTTGTATCTCCTCTTGTGGTATCCTTTTTGCTCCCATTGTTACCAGATAGTTTAGTGGGAAGAAGCAAGCGTTTCACTTTAGCAGGGTCATCAAGATAGACACGCAGACCAGTAAGAAATCCAGCAATGGCTCCAGCATCCATCAGAAGTTTCTCCCTTAAAGTAACTTGGGGCTGAGAAGGATTATCTCCATATGTAAGATGAAAACCTGCCCGTGATAGAAGATTCCGGAACATATCCTCCTCATCTCCACTAATACCTTCACTATCTTCAGAATCAATAAGTTCATCAGGGTCTGTCGACAATGCATCCTGGTCATCCTCCGAGACCAAAACCTAAAAAAAGAGAACTCAAAGACCCAAATATGTCAAAAAATGTCCATAAATCAAAATCATCTACAGAAAGCAATACCAACCCAAAATAATATGCAATTTGACAAACAAAAATTTTAAAAATAGAGCCTATACAAATGAATCTAATGATCATTGGTATAAGCATATCTACAAATCATTAAGATTTGAATGGAGCAACGATCAGGGAGAGGAAATAAACATGAGAAGCAGATTAGATGTGATCCAGCAAGAAAACAAACAACAACCTAATTAATTTAAGTGCACAAAAACTAAGAGGATAATGTCCCCATGATGTTTATTTATACCCAGCCCAGTCAACAATGCTAATAAAGTTGAATGGAGGTCATCAGCAAACACCAAAATGCTGAAAGATAAAAGAACAAGAGTACAAGAGATGAAAAGCCTTGTATTTCATTACTACCATTCTTATGCTAACATAAGCTTTAGGCCAGAATTACACATCCTTCCTATAATTGAGAGATAAATTCCATATCAGTTTTTTCCCCCCCTTAAAAACCACTTTCTTGAGAAGCACATCCGCAGAGGTAAATGAATAACTGTGTGCACGACTATTGATTAAAAATTTAAAAGGCATGAGGCAGTGATGGATGTCACTATAAACAGTTAAAGTGATGATAACTTGTACGTTCTCCAATAACAGACAACCAAGCAGTCAAAAAACCTAATTCTTTCCACCTGCACGTCAACTACGAACCAGTTCATTGGTACATGTACCTAGTGCATTCCAATTTGGAATACCTAAATTCGTGACCTGAGAAATAAAAGAAGTGAAGTAATCATTAATTGTTTAATGAGTTTTTTGATATATATGGCATTACTATTTACCCTTTTCTCGATAAACTAATTTGTGGTTTTTGTGTCGCACTAAGAAAAGAAAAGTATGTCTTCCTTTGTCCACATTTACATGAGTAATACATGTATACTGGTTGAAATGACTCTTAAAATGCTCTCTAGGGTACCATGACCTCAAATAACGATCTGGTTAAGCTTATAACCTTCATATTGCACAATGCCAAAGTAGCATGCCGCATACCTATAGTTCATAATCTGTAACATGAACCACGCTCTACTCGAAGTAGCGTGCCACGTACCACGAACCAAAGCTTACTGTGAATTTAGTGACACTGGCTCTGAGGTTTGCTGTTGCAGTGGCTGTTTTCAACAGTTATCCTCTTGTTCTTCATTAACTGCAGTTCATATGGAGTTTACACAATTTGGAAAACTCCTACATTTCCTACACCTAATCCTTGCACATATGTGCACACTCCCTTCTGTATACAAATAGTTTGGTTGGAAATGGGAGCAGGCATTTCATAACCAGTAGGGACACATCAATGTCACTAGTAAAGCATTCATGACTTCTTACTAAATTTTCTAATACAATAAGAATGGTGGCAAGGCGCACAATATCAGTATCCCTATGTATCATATCACATATCACATCACGTAAAATATTGTAATATATGTTGATCAATGTATACCAAGTAAGTGATCAAGCACATAACGATATAATAAAAACATGAGCAAATTGAAAGCAAAAGTCAACAACCAAACAAGAAGTATAAACCGATAAAGAAAAAGCTATATATAAATAGTTAACTAGTATATAAAGTGCAGCATTACCATATAATGCATTTGTAAAACCTCTTAGCAATGGTGTAAGAGGTCAGGAGTTCAAATACCGCTTGCATTAGGCTGCAACCGCTAAAGGGGGTAGTGATAAGGATGTCACCAAAAGTGCAATGACAATAGGGTCAATGATCAAAATGACAACATTAACAAACATAATACATCACTAGATTCACTTGAAGTTCAAAATTGCTAATTTCATTTTTCTCACCTTCATCTCTGCTCCACAAACTTATCTTTCACCACTATCTTCTTCTTTCTCTTTTCATTGCAACCTTTCTTTTTAAAGTTACATTCAGGTTATGAGGTCCTATAATAATTGTTTCTTTATAGAACCTATTAGATACTAATTACTAGTAATAAGTAAGTAATTTGATTAAAATTTTAGTATTACCTCTTTTCTTCCTTTCTTTTTAGACATTCAATCATCCCAACTTCGGAACACTCATGAACATTCATCCAAGCGTTATCATCCGATAGACAATGATCATTTCTCTGTAATCCACTCATATTTGGATTCCATATGCAATAGGCCAATTGGATCATATGCTTTGTCACTCTTTCCTCTTTTGTTGCCTTAATTCTAATTATACATTATATTTAACAAAAAATAATAATAAATCAATAAGCAAAGTTACATTGTAAATCATTAGTGCCTATACACCACAAGTAGGACTTGATGAATTTAGTAAATATCAATTTTGGGAGAATCTAAATAAGATAGTATAAGGAATACCCGTTAGAGAAAAACTATTTATTAGTGGTAATCTCAATGGGCATGTAGGAATTAGTTGTAATGGGTTTGATAGTGTACATGGAAGATTTGATTTTGGAGAAAGAAATGAAGCAGGTAATTCAATTTTAGATTTTGTTTGTTTTATGATTTGATTTTAGTGAATATTAAAAAGAGAGTTTCTCACTTGATTACTTTTAAAAGTGGGTCGAATGTGAGCCAAATAGATTTCTTTTTAACTAGAAAAGTAGATAAAACTAGTTGTATCGATTGTAAGGTAGTACCAGGTGAGAGTGTAGTTAGCCAATATAAACTCTTAGTTTCAGATATTCATATTAGAAAGAGACTCAGAAAGATTAAATATAAGTTAGATCCTAAAATTAAGTGGTGGCGATTAGAAATTAATCAAAAAATTCTTGTAAATAGAGTAGTACAAGAAGCAGATTGGAGGGACCATAATGATCCTAATGTAACATAGAACAAAATGACTAGCTGCATTAAAATGATAGTTAATGATATATTTGGTAAGCCGAGGGGCGGTGCTCCACAATGTAAAAATACATCATGCTGGAATGAAGAGGTAAAAAATGCTATTAAGATCAAGCGAGACCTTTATAGATATTTGAAGAAAAATAATAATAATGATAAAATAAGTTTTGAAAAGTATAAACTAGCGAAGAAGGAGGCCAAGAAAGCTGTTCGGGATGCAAAAACTAAATTATACAAATAAGTGTACGAGAAGTTGGATAATAAAGAGGTATAAAAGGATATAAATAGAATTGCTCGAATAAGAGAGAGAGAGTTTAGAGACTTATATACTGTAAAGTGTATTAAAGATGAGGATCAGATAGTTCTAGTTCGAGACGAAGAGATTAAAGAAAAATGGAAAGATTATTTTGATAGATTATATAATGATAGTTTACTTAAGATTTGGGAGATCTTACTATTCAATGTGAGAATATGAATCGTAACTTTATGCGCAGAATTAAATTGTCTGAAGTAAAAGAGGCTTTGAACAGAATGAAATTAAGAAAAACTGTTGGTCCAGATGAGATTCCTATAGAGATATGGAGATACTTAGGAGAGATTGGTGTGAAGTAGCTGACAAATCTTTTTAACAAGATTTGGCAAATTAAGGAAATGCCAAATAAATAGAGGAAGAGTACCCTAATATTTCTGTATAAAAATAAGGGTGATATTCAGAATTGTTCTAACTATCGGGGAATAAAACTCATGTGTCACACTATAAAACTTTGGGAAAGGGTAATTGAACATAGATTACGACAAACTGTTAAAATATCGGAGAAGCAGTTTGGATTTATGCCGAGACGATCGACGACAGTAACTATTCATTTACTTCGTCAACTTATAAAACGATTCCGAAAGAGAAATAGAAATTTGCATATGGTATTTATTGACTTAGAGAAAACCTATGATAAGATACTACGAGAGATACTTTGATGGACATTGATGAAGAAAAGAGTTCCCATCAAATATAGTAACATAGTTAAGAACATGTATGATGGAGTAGTGGCCAATGTCAGAACATGTGGTGGTTTAACAAGTGATTTTTCTATCACAATTGAATTGCATCAAGAATCTATATTGACTCCGTTCTTATTTGCTATATTGATGGATGAGCTTACTAGAGCTATTCAGAATGAGATACCTTAGTGTATGTTATTTGCTGATAATATTGTCTTAGTTGATGAGACAAGAGTAAGGGTAAATGCCAGATTAGAGTTATACAGGCACATATAAATCTAGAGATTTTAGATTGAGTAGATCTAAAACAGAATATATGAAGTGTAAAATTAGTAAATGATTGGCCACAAATTATAATGTTGTAAAACTGAATGAGCAAGATATACAAATAAGCAGTCAGTTTAGGTACTATTATTCAGAATGATGGAGAGATCGATAATGATATTAATCATACGATACCAACTGGCTGGTTGAAATGGAAGAAGGCAACGGAAATTTTATGCAACCGTAACATTCCGTTAAGATTGAAGGAAAATTTTTATAGGACTGCTATTAGGCCAAATTTATTATATGGCACGGAATGTTGGGCTATAAAGAAACGTCATTCACAGAAGATAAGTGTAACACAGATGTGCATGCTTCGCTGGATAAGAAACACTAGGAGAGATAAAGTGAAAAATGAAGATATTCGTGCTAAGATAGGTATAACTCCTATCGATGAGAAAATGCGAGAAAATCGCTTACGATGGTTTGGTCATGTGCAACGTAGGCCTACAAATGTACCAGTTCGACGAGGGGAGTTTATCAATGTAGGACAAGCTAAAAGAACGAAGGGAAGACCAAAAAAATATGGATGGAGATGATACGAAAAGATATGGATTCTAGAGGTTTAAATGAGGAGACATTACTTGATAGAAATGAATGGAGAAGAATTATCAAAGTGATCGATACGGCATGATTCTTTTTTGGTTCATGTAGCCTACCCCAAATACTTGGGATAAAAGGCATAGTTGTTGTTGTTGTTGTTGAGCAAAGTTACATTGTATCATATTGAATTGTATCATATAAAAACGTATTGAGTTCCTTGCATATTATAAGATATATCGCATATCGTAAAATATTGACAACTATGGTAAGAAGAAGATACCATGCTGGTACTTGGCTTGTTAGGAACTAGTTATTAGAAAACATGAGCATGAGCAGTGTTCTAAATAGCCGTCATAATATCGATTTTACAGTCGATATTGCGTTTTGGAGCACTAACTACAACGATATACCATGTTTCATATCGTTTATTGTTTTTTGGTAAATAACGGTGCAATATCGGCTTGGAGGTGATATTATGAGCACAATATCGAGATAAAAAATTGGCCAAAATCAGCTCATATCAGGTTAACTTAATTGGTTAAAAAATTATTGAGTCCAATCTCAATTACCCATTTATCAACCAAACCCAACCCGTTATTACATAAATATCAATCGAGAATTATGGCTCGATCGTTAATTCCTCTCTCTCGTTCGTCGATCGAGCCATAAATTCCCCTTTCTCTTGTTCAGGAACCGTCTCATCAAAGATTGAAGAAGCCAAAAGGCCATAATTGCCTAACAAAGTTGATTGACGATTGAAGAAGATTGAAATTGATCTTCGATTGTAATTCAAAGCGAAGTTAAGTCTCCATCAACCAACAGGTAAGTAACAGGTTTTTACTCTCCATGTATGTGCTCCTAGTCTCCCAATCTCTTCTTTGGTTTTCTAATAAATTTTTTTGATTTTTTCTTTCAGCAACACTTTTTCGGTTTTAGGTTTAGGTTTAGGTTTTCAAAGGTGTCTCAGGTTTAGGTTTAGGTTTTTTGTAGGTTTAGTTTTAGATTTAACATCATTCTTTCCCCAATTTAGTTTTAGTTTTTTTCCTCATGTCTCAAAGAAACGTCCTAGTTTCTCAAGTTTAAATTGATTACAAAGTCCATAGACATCCTCAATACATTTTCATAAACTAGGAAAATAAATGAAGAAAAATAATAACATGAAGATTCACATGCATAATAATAAGATATTACAGTGTCTGCTAAATAGAACCCAGAACCCCGTTTTCATCTTTGCATAAAACTAGGTTAGGATTTATGAAGATTCTACAATTAGTTAGTGATTATGGATTGATCAGATTAAAGCAAGTTTTCGAAATAAGTATATCCTAAACTTGTATAACTATGATGGTTTATATAGCTTTAAATGAAATAAGCATGAATTACCTATTCAAATTTATGATGCATACATGTATATAACATTCCGATTTGACATTTGATATTTGCAATATATCCCCGACATTTCCCTGATAACGATAACTGCTATAAAATTTTCCAATCCGATATATCCGCTATAACATATTTAAAACCTTGAATGTGAGTGATGCATTATACTTGTAGGGAAACCTCAGATGTGGGTTTTTAATTCATTCATGACTTCTTAGCACTGAGAATTGTTATAATACAGGAAAATAAGTATGGCGATAAGTGCTAAGGATAACACACCATGCCTGTTTACTTCGTTGGTTAAGCAATGTTTGTTCAGAAAGTGAGAATTGGCATTTGATTTATATACAGAACATATTGCTAAAACCTAAATACTGGAACTTTTTGGGTTTTTTTTTTTTTTTTTTTTTTTTTTGGTACAGGCAAATATTCTTTTACACTTTGAACTTAACATTTTCTCATCAAATTCCTTTACTAGCTGCTAGCTGTAAAAATGGATCCTACAATTACTGGTGCAAAGGAGCCTGTCAGCCTAAACCTCTAATTAAGTGTTTCATTGTTCATACATGGTGTTGCTCCTCACTTTCTTTTTCATTAAAAATTACCACAATAGAAAGCAGGAACCTTCCCAAAAGTAACTCATGGTGTGAAACTAGTTTTAAAAGAGGGAAATGCTTTTATTTTATAAAGGACACATCAATCACTAGGAATGCTAATATACTATGCACAAGGAATTTCAACTGGTTCCTAGATAAATTGCATCTCCTTAAGGCTAGTGGATGCACAAGCACAAATCACTATTGGTTCCATTATTTTAAACTGCTGGAGTTCAGGACTTCTATAATATCCAATGACCAATTCATATGCTAAAGATCCATACAAGTTAATAAGTTACGAAAGATTAATATGGTAATAAAATTCATGAACCCTGGCACTAACGTATTATACTGGAGAGGCGGAGATTTTTCTGGTTTCTATAGCTCTCAATGACGCTGCCAGTCTTGGGTTTATAAATGTTTTGTTGTATGCACAGGTGAGGATGACTCTTAGCATGGCAGCCATGGTACTCATTCAGGATTTGAACTTCCACTATCAGCTTTTTGTCCCCTTAACAATTAATACACGTTCATGAGCTTACATGTTACTCTGTGTAGGACTTCCATATGGCAACGAGATGTAGAACTGAAAAATCTCATGCATGCCATATCTCCAAAGTTTTCTGTTTGCCTTCTTTCATGTTCAGGACACGTGGCTGGTCATTTAGGCTACATTTCTTCTGTGTCTTGGAATTTGAAAACTGCTGCTGCCTAAATTAGTCGCTTGATAGTTAGTGCACGTTGTAGCAAGCATAAATATCCACATGGTAATGGATAAGCCATGTAGGCAGGGCAATTCCTTAAAAATAGGATATGATAACACAACGGATCAAATGAAAGCACACAAACTAAATATCCATGAGAGCAATTGATTATGCAGGCTCTATCAAAAGTAAAAGAAAAACCAATACTTCCTTAACGATTAACTTCGATTGATTCTTTTTTTCTGGTTAATACAGGTCCACAAGAACTATATCTTTTCGTACCTATCACCGGAAGCATTCCTCATTGCAAGTTCCACTAGCCAACGGGGGAAGTTTTCTTGCCCTACAGTCCTTGATTCTGTCATAGAATCCTTATTAGCCATAAAGTCGGGTACATATTCTCCTCCATCCAAATATGCTTAACAAGCACATGTGTGAAGAAAGATTTTATAAGCCGAGCATCCCGAAGAAGATGATGTCACTGCTATCAGGGCATTCAGAAAGGAGTGAATAATGCCCTAGGCATCCCCTTCCAACACAACACGCTCACCGAGGATTATATTCGAGGCCCACACAAGAGCCTCCCACAAGCCCTTATCCCCATTTTTGACACTGACAAGATTGATAACTACCAGCTCCAAACAAAGCCCCCGTATCAAATCGGATAATAAATCGAGCACCAGCTCCATCACCCTAGACCAAGCAATCAAAATCAAGTTTATATCAGCCACTCGACGCCCACATAACCCATCTCGGCTCTCTAGCACCGGAGACATGTCCACTCAGCCCCCAGCGATTCCAAGTTTGGACAAGAGATGGGAAGACGACAGGTTCCCCCTTGGTGAGTCAAATCTCCTTTGCTGCCACAACTGCAGATATGGCTAATCTTTTTGGCATATAGTGTCTTTGCTCAAATAGCCAACCATTCCTACCGTTCTAGATCTCCGAGCTTGTATACAGAAGTACAGTCTGGATAAATTTCCTCAATAAGAGGGCACCCTTCCCTCTAAGAAAGTGAAAAGAGTCACTTCTCTCAATGATTCCAGATAAATTATAACTGCAACTTCACACCAACCTGCTCCCAAACATCCACTGAGCTCTGGCATGACAAAATGAAATGTTCGAAGGACTCAACTGCCAAGCCACAGCGAGAACAAAAAGGGTCAATAAGAAATCCCCCGACTGCAAAAGAAAGACCTTGTAGTCACACACCCTTGTATAATCTTCCAACCCAGGACCGTACATGCAAAACTATTGAGTTCTATATCCAACTTAAATTCAATGACGAGTCACGCTCACAGAGATTCTTATAAATGGTAGAAGTGCGGAGTTCACGAATTGGTGTACCATGTCAAAGAAGCACATCAATGCCCGTTCTATGCGGAATCGGAAAGGTCGAAATAGCCTCCACAAATAAGGGATAGAAAACAGTCTCAAACTTAGCTCAATACCCCCTCCTATCAGATTTTATAAAATATCATAGTCTCCCCTCCCCTATTCAATGGCCGAAATATTGAACAACCTAGTATTCACTACCAATAAATGGAAAGTCTGGCCATTCGCAACAAACCACCTACAAGCCTCCTTAAGAATTTCCGTCGATCCTGAAACCGCTCGCTAAATCCATGAGATTGTACGAGACTGCTTTAAATCCCAAACAGAAGTAGGGATTTTATATTTGAACTTAATCATTCTCGCCCACAACGAACTAGAGCCATCAAAAAACTTCGCCAAGTGCTTTGCAAGACAAGCACTCTGTACTCCCTCCAAGTGTTGAATACAGAGTCCTCCGTCCTTATGTGGCCTACAAACTTTCTCCCAAGTAACAAGAGACATACCACGTGACCCATTTCTCTTACCTCACAGGAATCGACAGAACTCTTTGTTGCTCCTAAGCACCCAACAATAAGTAAGAACAAATTTCAGCATAACAATCAAGACTAATCGGAGTAAGACCTTCCTAGCAGCAAGTGACAGTTCACACTTCCAACCGCTCAGTTTCGACTGAACTCTATGTGGCCTACAAACTTTCTCCCAAGTAACAAGAGACATACCACATGACCCATCTCTCTTACCTCACAGGAATCGATAGAACTCTTTGTTGCTCTTAAGCACCCAACAATAAGTAAGCACAAATCTCAGCATAACAATCAAGACTAATCGGAGCAAGACCTTCCTAGCAGCAAGTGACAGGAGTTCACACTTCCAACCGCGTAGTTTCGACTGAACTCAACTCACCAAATCACCATAGTATCAGAGGGGAACCCTCTTACCACCCATAAAACACCGAGATACTTGAATTGCAAACTACTTACACGTACCTGGATATCCTCCTCTGGATTCTCCCATCCACTTCCTTGCCAAAGTAAACTGCTAACTTACTTAAATTAATAGATTGTCACTAGCCTTACAATATCTTCCAACATTTGTCTCAAGGCTTTTATCTCAGGAAAAATCGTCAACCCAACAATAAAGCAATCAACGATAAACAATAGATGTGTGATAGATGTGCCTTCACTATCAATCATCGCACCCACTAAATTGCCCTCGTTCTATTATTTTTTCAAAGACCTCGACAGCAACTGAGAAGCAAGAATAAACATGTAAGGTGATAGGGAACATCCTTGGTGGAGTCCCATGGTAGATGAGAACCACTCCATGGTGACCCATTAACAAGGATAGCAGAGGGTTCTTGAATATACCCCACGATCTAAGATACAAACTGCAATTGAAACCCAAACTTTAGTAGCACCAATTCAATGAACTCCCAATTCATGTGATCATAAGCTTTCTCCATATCCACTTTGAGTCCCATCAGCTTTCCACCCCATATGGAGTAAGTCATCGAGTGCAAGATTTCATGAACCAACATGATATTATCTAAAATACTCCTCCCAGGTACAAAAGCCTCCTATTTCTCAAAAATTAACTTGGGCAAATACTTCAGTCTGTTAGCCAGGATCTTAACTATCAACTTATATGAAAACTTGCATAGACTAATAGGATGGAAATCTTTAAGAAGTTTTGGGTTATCTACCTTAGGGATAAGGGTAACAAATGTCGTCTTCCAATGCTTCGACGGAGAGCCGCCTGAAAAGAAGTGTCAGATGGCCGTCACAATATTGTCCTTTACGATCT
This sequence comes from Dracaena cambodiana, assembly GCA_036321105.1. Lineage (NCBI taxonomy): Eukaryota > Viridiplantae > Streptophyta > Magnoliopsida > Asparagales > Asparagaceae > Dracaena > Dracaena cambodiana. Next base: position 37,011,908 of record JAYEPQ010000011.1, on the reverse strand, counting down.
CCTAATAATGCTTATAGAAGTATCAAGAATATCCATCTGGTTCCAGAGCCTTGCTAAACTTGTTGATTTAACAATTGTCTCAATCTCCTTAATAGTGACAGGTCTATAAAGGACCTCATTATCTTCTGCAGTATACTCTTTACTAATTGTACTCTGCACCAGATAACCTGGCACCAACTGTTATTCTCATCATGTAGATTCATTAAACATGTGTGAAAGATCACCTTGGTGTGAAGCCTAAATCAATCCCTAAATTTCTTTTCATACTGATTTGGTAAAAGTGGGTGAAAAAAGCATAATCTTTATCATTTTAGTTTATTCCCAAAATTTTCTCAATCCCCTGCTAATAAACCCTAGTTTCACATTCGTACTACGTCATTTTTCCACAATCCTTCCTATAGTTTGGCAAGGTACTCTTACTATTTCATCTTCTTGCGCTCTCGGAGTTTCCTTCCAGGATTCATCAAGTTCTTATCCAGTGCAGTGATATTATATAATTAGCAGTGTAAAGTACGCCCTCCTAGGATACCCATATATCTTTTTTGGAAGTTCTATCATGTGTGTTTGTTTCATTACATTTGTCTATTATGCATGATGAGATATTTAGACACGTCAATTTGCAATAAATAGTACAAATTTGCTACATGTCCACATAATATTTTGCAGAAATTTATTGATAAAGAGATTATGGTTACAGTTTTGTTTTAGAGGTTCCATTCGGAAATTGAAAGGAAATTGCACTTTCAACATACATATTATTATAAAGTTTTGATGAGAATTGCTTCCACCACATGTGATCTGGATATTTTATGAGATCTTTATATTAGCTCAACTTTCTATAAGAATCATTTGATTATTTCCATTACAAGTGCCACTTCAGATCTATTATCGATTAAAGTCTATTCGATACAGAAGCCATTTCCACTTCCTTTGTTCAGACTTCATGCGCGAGCAACAATTTCTCAACAGCCACCATAACCCGACTAAGATGCTTTGCGCAAGAATATTAATCACTTCAACGCAAACATATTTAATATTTCTTATCTCCGCATTTATTGCGGATGAATGCTTTAAAAGTGAGAAAAATTGATGGGGGCAATAAAGGCTAGATCATATTAGAATTTTGATAATAAAAGTCAGATTTGATTAGGAATTTTATTTAATTTAGTTTTACTGTTAAAGATCTTAGATTTGATTTTATTATTATGGATTTCAATAAATTTTGGTTGTTTCTATTAGTAAGGCTTGTAAACAATATTTTTTTAGTAGAATAATATTATTGAAATTAAAATCATTTTTTATCATTAGCATGGTGATTTATTAAACAGAAACTAAATCTTCATCATGGAATCATTGAGAGTGAGTGAGAGATCACCTTTGAGTGATGCCTAAATCTATCAATTTTATCTTTTTCCCAATTTCCCCCAAAATTACCACAAAACCCCAATTTATTCTCCCTCAAATGCATCAAAATCCCTAAATTTAACCAATAAACTCTAATTTGACTTCAGCCCTGCATCAAATTGGAAAAATCTTTTCTTTTTTTAACAAAATGAGGGAAGAATAAAATGCACAATTTTTTTCCATTTCATTTTCATCATCTCCCCATATTTCATCTTCCAACTTTTTCTTTTCTGTAGTTTATATTTCAGTTTGAAATAAAAAAAAAAACTCCAATGCATACTCCTTCCCAGAAAGCGAAACTCCGTATACTCAAGGAGTGTCGTAAAGTAAATCTATATTTAGATAGGATCGAAAACAAGCTTGACCGTAAATGCACGAGCAATCTCAATGGAACCGAGTATGATGCAGAGTTTGACCGATCCAATGTGCACCGAACATAAAAGTGCTAGATGGGTCCAAATCAAAAGTTCTAATTAAGTTGATGCCCTTTGTGTAAGAAACTACAAATCTTATTGAAGTTACATAGCCTCTAACTTAGATTCAATATCAAAAATAGCAATAACGGTAATGTAACGTTTTGCTTCCGTTAGCTTACATCGCATATAACGTACTATACAATATAGGTTACCAAATTTTCTATTTATTTAATAAAAAAATATAAAACTATATATAGTAGTTGCTAGATAAGAAATCTCTTGTATATGGGTTTAGTTTGGATTTAGTCCCATATCAACTGCTGGATTATTTTATATGATTTTGAGACACCTATAAATATATATAACCCTTAATTTATAATAAATAGATTGGTCAGTTCTGATTACTTCATAACATGGTATCAGAGCATGCTACGAAATAAATCTTAGTCATCAATCTCAACCATCCAACTTAATGGCCGACTCCAATCCCGACTCTGACTTCGATTCCTATAGCGATTCTGATTTTGATTCCTCCACAATCGCATTGCCAATTCGATTCCATGTCTGCTTCAATTTTTATTACTTTTTTTATTCGTGACTACAAGGACTCTGGCTGGTTCCTCCTCGACTTAAAGGATGTAATCCAGCCTTGATTCAATCTTTTATTTACTTACTACTATTTCTAAGAAAGAACTTAATCTGCTGCCTATTTCTAATTCTAAAAATAAGTTTATCTGTTGCTTACTACTATTTCTTAAAAAAAAAGTTTATCTGTTACCTACTATTACTTCTAAAAACAGAAGTTTATTTGATGTCGAACTACTACTACTTCTAAAAAAGAAGTTTATCTGTTGCCTACTACTGCTTTTAAAAAAGAAGTTTACCTATTACCTACTACTGCTTTTAAGAGAATTTATCTACTGTCTGCTACTGCTTCTAAAACAGAAGCTTATTTACTGCTACCTATCAACTTTCGATGGTAGGATAAAGGCCTAATATGGTGGTGACGGGTGCTCTAATAATTCAAGTGATTCATCTACTGTTATTACTAATACTCTTCAAATTAATCTATACTATTAAAGAGGGAGAGTATTTTATAATCTGTGTAACAAGTTGGGTATAATTGATATTTATATTCCAACTTAAGAGAGAGTGTTAGATTAGAAAACTAACTTGTATTTGGATTTAGTTAGGGTTTAGTCCAATATCACGTATTTGATTATTCGTATAGTGTTACCTATAAATATATGTACCTCTTGACTTATAATAAATAGATTGATTGGTTCTAACAATATTGAAAATAACACGTTATGAAACCCGTTATATTGTGTTACGTAACCTAACGAAACCCCAGCGCTACGTAACAACTGAAAATAACTCAGTGCATTGTAACAGTACATTTTTTATGTTATTTTACGTTATATTACATAACGTTACATTAAGTTACGTTATGCTACGTTATTTACAATTATATTTTTAGTAGTTTATATATTGTTGTTAATTATTTTTTTTTAGTAATTTCTATATTGTTGTTTATTATTTTGCTTATTAACGAATTACCGTAATTTTCTTGTTGGCTTGTTTGATCGCTTATGGAATTGCTAATTTGTTAATTTGCAATTATTTCCTTATTCGCTTGTTGTAAATCCTCTCTGATTGTTGAAATATCTTACTTGTTGATTGTATTGAATTTTTAACTAAAGTGAAATCAACAATTATAAATATGATTAATTGAACATTACAAAATATAAATTACAACAATAATAATAACTGGAATTGAAATAAAAAATTGAAATTTTATTTAACTATTAACTGGAATTACAGTTAGAGGCTTAATATAATTTATGAAAATAAATATGAAAATTATTATAAATTTTAGTATAAAATTAGAATAGATTATGTATTACAAAATGATTAGATATTCTTTTTTTAGATATTTTAAATTTATTTTTGAATTTATAAAAATTATTTTTATATAGTTTTATATTTATTTTTAATTAAATAAATAGAAAATTGCATAACCTACGTTATACGTTACGCTATATGTGATATAACCTAACAGAAACAAAACGTTACGTTATCGTTATCGCTATTTTAAACATTGGGGTCTAATTATTTCATAACATAAATTTTAGAAAATTTGAAAACAAATTTAAGAACCTAAAAAAAGAATATAAGAACATTATATGACACATAAAAGATATTATAAATTTCTAACAAGTTCCAAAATAATTTTCAAATTTTTCTTCATAAATTATGTTAACTATGCAACCGTAATTTCAGTCAGTACTAAATAAAAAATAAAATTTCAACTTTATTTATTTCAATTATATCATCACCAATGCTGTAATTTATATTTTGTAATACTCAATTCATCTTATTTATAATTATTCATTTCAATTCAAATGAGAATTCAATAAAATCAATAAGTATGAAATTCTATCAACCAGAAAGGATACAACAAAGTAACCAAGCAAGCAATCGTGAATTAACAAGCTAACAATTACACAATTAATTAAACAAACAAACAAAAACACACAACCAAGTAAAAAAATTGCAACAATCAACCAAAGACCAAAGCAAATAATCAGCACCACTCTAGAAATTATTGACAAAATAACAACAAATAATGTAACATAATGTAATATAATAACGCAAAATAATATAAACTAACGTAAAGGATGCACAGTTATGATGCACCGAGTTATTTTACACTGTTAGATGGCAGGTAACTTGGGTTCAAGTATCATAATGCAATATAACGAGTTACATAATACATTATTTTCAATATTGCTCAACGATCTTCTAGCAGAACCAGTTGTAGAGAAATTATAGTCAATTTCAATTATGATGTTTCCAGTGTACATGCAATCGCCTAATGTCTACAATCCATTTCAAGTTCTTTTATCACAGCAAGTAGATATAGAAGAGATCAAACTTAAAATGAGACAAGTTATCATTGACTGCAGCGGATCGATTATAGAGATCGACTCGATCTCCACTACCTTGGGTCAGTGTAGAAGACCACGTGCTAGTTCTTCAACCACTACTATGACTAAATTGAGATACTTTGTGCGAGGAGACTTATCAGTTTAACCCAGATATGTTTGACATTATTGTTGCATTCGCTAGTGATAAATACTTTGAAAATAGAGAGAATTAATGGGGACAATAAAGACCAAGATTTGGTTAGGAACTTTGTTAGATTTGAATAAATACGAGGATTTTGTTAGGAATTTTATTATATTTCATTAGATTTGAATAAAGCCCAAAATTTGATTAAGGATTTTATGATATTTGATCACATCTCATTGCATTTGGGATTTGAAGAGATTTGTTTAGATATGATTCGATTAAATTAGGATTTTATTTTTGTTATTAGATTTTTTTTGTTTGCACATGTAGTGCACAATTTCTTCTATAAATAATCATATACGAACTCTCGAAAAAATAGAGTGATTTAAATCAATAAAAAACCTTGGTTTTAGCATGTGATTTTTTTTAAAATCTTAAATCTCTCATCATGTTTTTTCGTTGAGAATGGGCGAGATATCACCTTGACACGAGCACTAAGTTAATCTTTATTATTTTAGTTTATTCCCAAAATTACCACCAATCCCCCTCCAACAAACCCTAGTTTTGCCTTCTTGTTACATCATTTTCCATAATCCTTCCTATGATTTGGTAGGTTCCTCCTAGAATTTAATCTTCAAGCGAGCTTTTGGAGTTTCCTTCCGGAATTCATCATGTTCCCGCCGAGTGTGGTGATGTTATCACTCCTAGGAAACCCATATAAATCTTAGGAGTTTATCATGAGTCTACTGCATTACATTTGCATGTATGTATGATGAGATATGCAGACAAATACCAATTTGCAATGATAAGTATAAATTTGTTGTATGTCCACTTAATTCTTGCAACAATTTATTGATGATAATTAGGTGATAGTTTTGCTCCCTTTGAGAGGTTCCCTCTAGGAATAATGAGGAAATTGTGTGTGCAATGTACATGTTCTTAGAAACTTCGAAGAGGATTGCTTCCACTACCTAACCTGAGTACTTCGTGAGATCCTTATATTAGCTCGACTTTCAATGATGATCATTTGATTATTTCCACTGTAAGTGCCTCTCTAGATCTATTATTATTTGAAGCCAATTCGACACAGAAGGCAGTTCCACCACCTTAGTTGACTCATGCGCGAGCGATAATTCTTCGACCATCAACATGGCTCGATTAAGATACTTTGTTCGAGAATGCTGATAAGTTCGGCCTATACATGTGTGGCATTTTTTCTCCATATTCATGGGGATTAATGCTTTGGAATCGGAAAGAATTGATGTGGATAATAAAGGCCAGATCTAATTAAAAATTTGATAATAAAAGCAAAAATTTGGTTAGGAATTTTATTTGATTTAGGTTTATTGATTTTATTTTATTGTTATGGATTTAGGTTTATTGATTTAGGTTTATTGATTTTATTTCGTGAGATCCTTATATTAGCTCGACTTTCAATGAGGATCATTTGATTATTTCCACTGTAAGTGCCTCTCTAGATCTATTATCATTTGAAGCCAATTCGACACAGAAGGTAGTTCCACCACCTTAGTTGACTCATGCGCGAGCGATAATTCTTCGACCATCAACATGGCTCGATTAAGATACTTTGTGCGAGAATGCTGATAAGTTCGGCCTATACATGTTTGGCATTTTTTATCTCCGTATTCATGGGGATTAATGCTTTGGAATTGGAAAGAACTGATGCGGATAATAAAGGCCAGATCTAATTAAAAATTTGATAATAAAAGGAAAATTTGGTTAGGAATTTTATTTGATTTAGGTTTATTGATTTTATTTTATTGTTATAGATTTAGGTTTATTGATTTTATTTCGTGAGATCCTTATATTAGCTCGACTTTCAATGAGGATTATTTGATTATTTCCTGTGTAAGTGCCTCTCTAGATCTACTATCATTTGAAGCCAATTCGACACAGAAGGCAGTTCCACCACCTTAGTTGACTCATGTGCAAGCGGTAATTCTTCGACCATTATCATGGCTCGATTAAGATACTTTGTGCGAGAATGCTGATAAGTTCGGCCTATACATGTTTGGCATTTGTTATCTCCGTATTCACGGGGATTAATGCTTTGGAATCGGAAAGAATTGATGGGGATAATAAAGGCCAGATCTAATTAGAAATTTGATAATAAAAGCAAAATTTGGTTAGGAATTTTATTTGATTTAGGTTTATTGATTTTATTTTATTGTTATGGATTTTACAAGATTTTGGTTGTTTTTTATTAATAAGACTTGTAAACAGAATTTTTAGGCAGAGTGATGTTATTGAAATTAAAACCTTTTAGTATGAAATATGAATAGTATCTTGGACACAGACACGATAAATCCCAATAAAGTAGGATACATGGACACAGGGATATGGCTGCATAAATATACACGTGTATATTTATGCATGTGATATATATATAATGTGTTTTTAGGCATATTTTCTGAAGTAGAAAGAAAAGATTTTTTTTTTAATATTTAAAATATAGGTTCCAATCGAGTAACTACATTAAAAAAAAGAATATGAATTCAATCCAAGGAATCAATACCTTGAATAAATATTTGAAACTTATCATTACAAGACATTGAGGCCTATTAGTTTAACATCCCTTTTATGCCAAAAGAATCATTTGTCATTTTAGATAATGTACGACTCCATAGTGCTTAACATGCAACCTTTAACTTTTTGAAATCGAATATGGTCTCAACACACGATTTACTACATTTTGAAAGAAGACAAAGTTTCAACATGCAAATTTTATATTCTTAAAATCTGACACGATTTCAAAATGCAATACGTATCAGGAAGTATCATGCAAGTATCAGTGTCTGTCTGATGCGTATCCAATACGAACATGGCACTTATTTTGAAGTGTATGTGCATTATAGCCCTTTTGTTCTTAACAAGGTGATTTGCTAAATAAATATTAAATTTTTTTATCGTAGATTCATTGAGAGTGAGTTAGAGTCACCTTGGTGTAATGCCTAAATCCATCTTTATCTTGTATTTTTAGCCCCTATTTCTCCCAAATCCCCCAAAACCCTAATTTGTTATTCCCCAAAACCAGCAAAATGTCTAAATTTCCACTAATAAACCCTAATTTGGCTTCTGTTTTGCATTAAATTGGTATCAGAGAAAAATAATATCATATTTTCATCTTACTAGCCAAATCCTTAACCCACCATTTTGTTCTTCACTCATTTTCTAGAAAAAAATTATTTTTTTCCACAATTTTTTTCAACTTTCATTTTCATCTCTTCATTTTTCTTCATCCATTTTCTTCCTCTTTATAGTATATATTTCAATTTGAAAAAAAGAAGGAAATCTCCAATGAATAGACCTTCTAAGCAAGCAAAGTTCATTCTTATACTTATGGAGTATCGGAAAATGGATCTATTTTTAGATAACATTGAAAACAAGCTCGACCACATATGTAAAATCTCAACAGAAAGGAGTACGAGGCAGAGTTTAACCAAGATACGATTCCTACAACCCTTGAAAAGCCCTTGAAAAGCCTGACAATCAGCCTACCCAATTTGCATCGAACATAAAAGTACTTATGAATTTGAGTTAGAAGTTCTTGTTGAGTCGCTACTATCTGTGGACGAAACTGCAAATTTTATTGAAGTTACAAAGCCTCTTACTGAGATTTCTATCAATTTTTCAACGAAAACAGCTGTGAAGAAATTACAGTCATCTTCAATTATAATGTTTCTAGTACACATGAGATCGCCTAACGCTTACGATCCATTTCCAAGTCCTTTTATCAAAGCAGGTAGACATATGGGAGATCAAACTTATGATGGGGCAAGAGATACCCTCGACTGCAACTTAATATATTACATAGATCAATTCTACCTCCATCACCTTGGCTCAAAGTAGAAGAGCACATGCTAGTTCCTTGACTACCTCCATCGCTATATTGAAATGCTTCGTGCGAGGAGACTAATCAGTTCAAACCAATATGCTTGATATTGATTATCGTTGCATTCATAGAAGATGAATGTTTTGAAGTCGGAGAATACTGAAGAGAACAATAAAGACAAGATTTGGTTAAGAATTTTATTAGATTTCAATAAATGTCTGGATGTAATTAAAGATTTTATTAGATTTGAATTAAGCCCCAGATTTGATTAGGTAATCTATGAGATATGATCCGATCTCATTAGATTTGGGATTTTATGAGATTCGTTTAGATCAAATTAGAGTAATTAGGATTTATTTTTGCTATAGATTTTTATTTATTTGCACATATAATGCATGTAGTTTCTTTTATGAATAATTGCGTATGAACTCTTGAAGAAATTGAATGATATTCAAATCAATATAAAACCCTTGTTTTATATGGTGATTTGCTATAAATTCCTACATATCTCTACGTGCTGATTCATTGAGAGTGGGTGAGAGGTTATTTTGGCATGAAGCCTAAATCAATCTCTAAATCTTTATTCGTGTTGATTTGTTGAGAGTGTGTGAGAGATCACCATAATGTGAAACCTAAATTAATCTTTATCATTTAGTTTATTTTCAAAATTTCCCCCAGTCCCCCACCAACAAACCCTAGTTTTACCTTCATGCTGCGTCACTAATCCAAAACCTAACATCCTTTGAAATTCCAAACCTATACCTCATCTAATACAACACAAGCTAATTGTGTCCCTCGCAAATTTGGACGTGGCTAGGTACTAGATTGTGTTAAATTACCATACAACATAAGTCAAAATACATTTATATTTATTTAAGCTGGAAATGGCTCTAACTTGTTCAGTGGACAATCTTTAGGTTTTTTTTAATTCATTATAGCCCAAATGGCTCAAACGTGCAATTTTGTAGTTCGTTTAGAACTAACACGGATCTCCTATGTCCAATATTTGTCGGGCAAGTATTATTCTAGTGTTGATGTTCAATACACATTCAACACGGACATGAGACTAACTTTAAAGTATTTGTACTTCATATACACAAAAAAAAAAAAAACAAAGTTAGACCTACTTCTACAATTTTAAAATGCATAGTCTAACGAAGATCATCATTGCTTTTTTTCATCTCCTAGTATAAAAGTTGTAGTAATATACTAAACAACTTCGATGTATAAATAAACTGAACATATAATCAAAGTTGTAAACGTAAAAGTGTGAGAATGTGCATGTCTAAGAAGTATCCAAAAAGTGTCATAACTTAGAAATAAATTATAAAATTGAGACTTCGTAGAAAGGATATTTAGCACATGTCCGAGTAGTATCCAAGAAATATTGGTGTCGTGCATGTGTTTGGTGGCTAAATTTAGAAGTATCGTTGCCACATAGGTGTGTGCATATATAAGGCTGTATCCCAATGTCTTACATTTTAAAAATTTGAAGTCTCCTACCCGCGTCCGTACTCATACCCATCTCTGTACTCGTTTTTATGTCATAGGAGCATATTAATATGTGATGTTCATTTGTTCACAACCACAAATATCTTGGGATTTTTAAATGACATCCAAATTTTCATTATTTAGAAGATCACCTCCAAATCATCATATGTGCTAATTTACCCAATAAATCACTTGGGATCAACTGATTAGAAATCATTAATGTCAGTTGGAATAAAAGGGTAATGTGGAATTAACTCACTTTGTCATTTACCATTATATCTCTTTTACCTATTAAATATCATCATCCTTGGCAGTAAAAAATGCTCATCATTCCCTTATTTTCCATCCTTAAAACACTTAATAAAAAGAATGCAGCACTTCTCTCCCTCTTTCTGCCTCACTAAGCCCTTTACCCACTCTCCTACCTCTCAAACAATCAATTCACAGCCAAAAAGATTCAAGTTCCTTCTAATAGAAGATACTTTTTCCCCTCAAGGATCAAGAATTAATCTAATCTGCACTCATTTATCTAACCAGATGGGCTTCAAGGGTTCCTTTGCCATTCTCATTAATCTCAATGTTGATTCTGAAAGTGAATATGATGCAACATGTAGAAAACTTGTTAGTCACCCGCACGCTACATACTACCATCAAAACCAAGATCACTTGTACTAATTTCGTCGAGAGCATTCAGGTTGGGATCATGCTGAGATTTGCCCTTTTGATCAGACTCTTGAAGTTGCTAAAATATAATAGATACCCAAGTGAGCTTTCAGAAAGATTTTGGTAGGAGAGAAAGGACGTACGGTTAGGGATGGAGGTAATTTAGTCTTCATAGAAGACGTCGGATACTTCTCCAACAAAACATCTGTGCGACTCCTAGATAGAAACATGTGTCCATCTGCATGTACCACTAGCTTATGTTTGAAGTACAATTTCCCAAAGAATCATCTACAAGATGATGTACATTATGTTCCTTTTAATATAAGCTAATAGTTATAAATCATTTTATTAAAATTACGTTCTGAATGGAAAAAAAGAACTAATATTACATTTATAAGTCAAACTGTCAAATAGACATGCTCAGTCAAAGCATTTGTATATAGTGGTGTCTGGATTTTGGAAGTTATCATGTTCAACACCCCATGTCCATCCATAGATCATACCTCTCTCAAAATACATTATGCTATTACCAAAAAATAGAGGAATAATCATGTGCTCCCAAGTAATTTGTGCTGGGGTGGTTGGGAGGTAATTTGCTAAATATGGAAGGTTTAGAGGGAGTGTATCTAAAAATCCATATATGCTTTAATGCAAAACCAATGGTCAAGCCCTTGGGACCGTCAACTTTAAAGTCTTGCATAAATCTTTAAGACCATCAACCGAAGTATGAGAAAAGCCGGTCAGTGGAAATGGTGAATAGCTTCTAATCATCTTAGATGGTACTTCGCAAAAAAAATGCTAAAGTGGCTATGTTCTAGTAACCAGCCCACATACAGTTATGGAAGGCACCTACAATTTTAGTAATAGCAAAAGAAATTATCATAAAACAATTCCAACCTATCAAAATATCTAGATAGCATTCTAATATTGAATCTCACCTCCAAATCAGAAAATTCAAACCAGGGGCAGCAATCTAAGATTTCACAAATGAATATCACTGTATCACGGACAAGAAATCCTCCATCTGACTCCAGCATATCTGAGACCTTCATAAATTGGAGAACCGAATTGTTCCATGTTTTGGTACAAATGGAAGACTCCTTCCAGACAGTTTTTGTTGGATCTTTATGGTTAACTACAGCCATTCTATACCGGACCCAAAAATTCTTATCAGGATCACTACCAGACGACTGATCACTCTCCAAGTATATACATATCGTGTCAAATGACTCATAGACACCTGCATAATCATAAGAATAAATATTTTTAATAAAGATTAATAAAGAAAAGAACATAAACAAGTATATGTATTATCTAAGAAATAAATTGCTGCATAAAACATAGCCCTACCTATTCGTAACTCACAACCACCAGCTTGAAAGAATTTGCTAAAGATTTTTCGAGTTTCCATAATCTCCTTAAAGGATAAAAAGTTTTCCACCCTCCAAGTAAATGATCCTCTCCTCCAAATGGCATCTGACTGTGGACCCGAATTGGTACCGGATAGATCAGAATCTTGGTCATCAAATTTTTCAATTATCAAAGTTTCCTTCAATATAAGAACCTCTGCGGAGAACACAACAGTATCCTGGACAAGAAACCCAGAATCCTGATCAAAGAGGCTAGTCAGAGTTACAAACTCACGCCAACCCCAATCTTTTGCAGCTTTAGAGTAACGGTTCTGTGACTCCTTTGTAACTGACTTCTCCTCCATTTTCTGATTTACTACAGACAGGCGATGACTCACGAAGCAACTCCAATCATTAGTAGTGTTCCGAGAATCAGTAACTTCAAGAAATACTGAAAGGTGGCATGGTGGTTGAGATTGACCTGGTGCCCAACAACAAGAAATAAAGATAACAAGAAAAACTCAATCAACATATAATTTATACAAACAAACCTAATTAGTTTATAGGCTAAAAAATTCAGAATAAAAACAAGCCATGTTCTATAATGTCATCAATGCCTTCACATGGGGGAAGTATCGATGTAACCAAACAAGGAAAGGCAATATCTTTACGACATCAAGATAGATCCTATTTGAAGGATTCTATTAACATATTCTATGGATTTCAAAAATCCATACGAATGACTTAGTGTCAATTTTAAAAAAATGTGAATGACCGGAACCAGAAAATGACCCAAGCAAAAGCTTAAGGATCTTTCTTGGCTACAAGCCACTTTTTGACTAAAAGACATGTGACTGAGTTGCAGCAGCCTCCAACTAAACGCTTTGGCTTACAAGCCAAAGAATTTCCACACTCTGACAAACAAATGCAACCAATGAAAATTTGAACCGAAATGAAATCCAAGGAATTTTACCTAAGAAGCCTATCAGTTTCCTACCCTTTACCGACTATTTGTTACAACTGAATGTTACTATATGCACATAAATCATAAATTACATCTTGAGATTCATGAAGGAATACAAAGAGATGCAGTTTATAATACTAGAAGCTATTTTATTTTTGAAAAACTACCCAGATGGCAGCAATCGTTGTTCCTAAGTGTCTAACCATATGAACCATCGACAGTAAGTAAATATTTTTCAGCTATTAATGCTCATCATCAAATTGTGTTAATTCAGTATTATAAACTTACGTGGAAGGGAAGAGGAGGGAGACAAAATAATTGATTTTCTTGTCTCGAAAATGACAGTATTTAAGAGGAAAACAAAACAAATTATTACTCCAAGAAAAAAAAAACTTCCTTACTACTATGGCTGAAATACAAGACATCCCCCCCCTCCCGCATCCACTCTCTATCTTTTTCTTTATATTATCTTCTTCTTGATGTTGCTCAAGATGCAACAAACATAGGCTTGGCAGCCTATGGCAAATGTGTTAAAGAAATGAAGTACCAAAACTGTAACCCAATCTCGCTTACTAGACGTTGCTAAAAAAGAATTAGTTTACTAGCTGTACGAGCCACCAAATTCAAGTTTTACAGACTTCTATGTTTCTTAGGATTGCATCTAATTCGATCAGAAATCAGTTAATAAAGTATATCCATTGTTAAGTTTCTAAATGATGGTTAGACAAAGCAAACCCAATTATTCCTGTAGAGGGCAACTCAAACATGATTGTATTACTTCCAAGTTCCTCTTAGTTTTTATTTTTTATGGCTTCCTATGCAACCAAATGACAGGCTTAATGAAATGTTGTTGTAACAAGTAAAGGCCATTCTCTTTGTTGTTAGCATCAGCAAGCAAGCAACAAAAATCAGTAATCTAGACGAGAATCTTAATCTTACCCCTTGGATAAACAATAAGGCGACAATCACGATTGCCAATCTGAAACCTCTTGCTCTTAACGCAAAGCCCTGTGATCTTCCTCTTCTTGAGCAAATCCTTTAACCTAGTAAAATTCTCAATCCTCCAAGTAAATTTGCCAAAATGCCCATCCGACTTCCTCACAGACCCCCTCCCCCCGACCACAGACCCAACAATTTTCGGGAAGCTATGCGAGTGTGTCTCCTTGATGACATGAAACGACGTGCTAAACACAGCCGTATCATCCGCCAGATACCCCGACTCCGGCCCAACAAAATCCGACATCCTCATGTAATCATTCCACCCAAGGCTAGTATTATCCCCACCCTTATTGTCTGCCGCAAACCTCCCATAAGAGTCCCTATGCACATGATTCATCCCCGGCTTTTGGTTCAACACCGACATCCTAAACAAACACCAACAGCTCCTATCCGACGCCTTCTCCGTGTCCTTACTCTCCAGGCACATGGACAAGTGATCCACCCCACCCACCGAACTTTGATAAACGCTAATCCTCAAATTACATTCTCCTGCCGGAAACACCGGGCTCATGATCTTCTGTGTCTTGATCATGTCCCTAAAAAGGCTGAAATTATGCACCTTCCATGTGAATTTCCCACTCAACACATCCGGCACCGGCTGCAAAACCTCATTCGAGAATGAAACTGACTCATCCAATATCAAAATATCCGCAGTGATGAGGACAGATTCGTTGTTGACAAGAAACCCCGCCCTCGGATCAAGAATGGCCGAAGATGGGGTGAAGTCGCACCACCCATGCGACTTCTTCTTGGACGAGAAGCGGTGCCAGGAATCGCGAGAGATTGATTTGGATTCGTCGAGGTGGTTGACGACAGAGAGGCGGTAGCTCGCAAAGCAGTCCCATTTGGAGGAGGAAGAGCCGCGAGGGTCGACGATCTGTAGGTAGATGGAGAAGTAACCGGGGAGGGCTTGGGAGTCGCCCTTAGGGTAGATGAGGAGGCGGCAGTCGTAGCCCCCGACCTCAAAGTAGCGGGACCAGAGGGCGCGGGCTTTGACGCGGGGGAAGTGGGTGACGGTCCACCGGCAGGAGGCAGAGTGACCGCCGTTGCAGCGGTCGACATGGACGCCGCCGAAGGAGGGGGCGGCGGAGGGGGCCGCGGAGGAGGGCTCGTCAGCGGCGGAGGACGCGCCCGAGGGTCCTGCGGAAGGGACAGCCGCTAGGGTTGGAGACGGTGAAGAGGAGGACGATGAGGCGGCCGATTCATGGGCGATTGCAATTAGAGGGGACTTCATTTGGCGATTTCTTTTTTTTAATTCAACTTTGGTTTGTTTTGATCAATCGAGAGTCCGTTGCTGTTGGGCGTTGGGGTGGGAAGAAGAGAGAGGGCTGTGTTGGTGGTGGTGTTCTAACACCTATCGACTATCTGTCACCCCTGTCCTATTTTAAAAATATTTAGAAGAAAAAAAAATTGGAGTGTGTACTTGACGGTGGTGGTGGTGCTGAGGCTTGAAAGGATTTTTGGAAATTTTCTTTGATCGTCTAGATATTGTTATTAATTCATATCCCATTCCAAGATAATAAATTATGAAATTTCTTATCTAGTTATTATATTATATATAATAATAACTTCTATTTTCTTTTTATCGGTAAAAATAATAATAATAATAAATGTATAGTAAATTTCACTATATTAAAAATAAAATTAAAAACTTAATTGTTCCTTTTTTTATACGATACAAAGATAATAATAATAAGATGATTCTACTATACTAAATAAGTTTTCATATTATCTTTTAGTTAGTGAACTATTGCAAGTTAATAAAAATATATATATCAATCTGATGGGCTACTGATGGTAGCAGTTAGTGAATTTGATTAGACATCGATATTGTGGATAATTCGGAAAAATTGTCTATGAATTTAATAAAAATAATAAATAAAAGTATGAAATTGGTCATGTTTTAAAATTGCATTTCTAGTTAAAAACTTTTATGTTTTACATTTTATTATGACCTAAAATCAATAAAAACTAAAAAAAATTAACAAGATATTAAATTTGGTGGGGAAGAGAAAGAAGAGGGACATAATATATAGTAGAATGAAATATATATGTGCTAATAGTTATATTATTTTAATAGTAAATTGTCATTCTCGTGTTCTCTATAATTGTAAAGCTCTAGAATCAATTTTAAAAAGACAGTAGGTTTTTCTTAATAGAATATCGCAACCACGATAATAACACCAATATTATTATACCATGCAAACTATATATTGAGACTTTATGATTCACCCGTGAGAAAATTTGTAATTCTTACCGAATTATACGAAGTATAATCATACATAAGTAAAGTAGTAGAAGAGAGAGTACAATAAAGGTAAAGAGTAAATAAAATTGAGCATATGACAATAAAGAGCTAATTCTACAAATTATATCAATATTTATATATGGTGGTTTACTCAAATACTCAATTAAAGTTATTTTATGAATTATTTCTAATTACTAATATTTCAAAAAAAAAAACTCATTACTTGATATAAATATAAAACATTATAAATCAACCCTTTAGGTTTCTAATAGTGTAAGAATATATGGAAATACAAATAGCTTAAATCAATCTTTTGTATAGAAGGTCTAACTGACCATATCAATTTTTAAGACACTGTTATAAGTATAAAACTATAGCTACTAAGAAATTATTGCATTTGATGTTAGTAGTTAGAATATAAGCGAGTCAAGATTCTATATGTCAACTTTTATATGTGATATAATGATTATTAGCTTATTAATTTAATCTAACTCGCACTAATCCTGAAATACTTATATATTAGAGGTTAGATAATTAAAAGTTAAATGTCAAAGTTGTTAACTATATATACACTTATGATGACTAGTACAAACTAATTAATCTAGTATTAGGTCTAATTCCTATTTATTTGAAACATTGTAGGTTATGACCACTCATTAAAAGATGATAGGTTGAAATGTACTTAAAATACTATAGTTCGACATGTATGGAAGACTAATGCAAATGAAGGATTTGGTGAATTCTATTGTATTAAAAAAATAAAACTATCGAACTTAAACCTTTTTTATACAAATAATAGTAATAGTATGGTAGATCCTACTATATTAAATAAGCTTGCATATTATCTTTTTGTTAATTGCTAGTTAATCGAAACACGTATCAATTTGATAAGTTACTGTCAAATTAAAAATGATAATAATTTGTAAATATGAGTAGATAATTGTTGTTGTTGGAGCCCTGATTGCCGCCGGAGAAGCACGCGTGGAGGGAGAAGACGCGCGCCTGAACGCCCATGCACACACCTGTGCGCGCACGTGTCGCGCATGGGTTAGCAGGGCCAGCCCACCCAGACGGGTCCAAATCAGTCCAGAATCATTTTTGGACGGGATTTAAAACCTAATTATATTTTCTTATGAAGTTCATGACCTAATTAGAGTGGCGGCCAAAGCACATGAGAGGGAGATCATTGTATTCCTTTGGGAGAGGCTTTGATCTTGTATTCAATGTGATTTTATTATGATTTCTCTTGTGATTGAGAGGAAGAGGGTTGTAATCTCTTTTGATATAGTGGAAGTTTTCGATCGTATCCCCGAAGAGTAGGTACAGCCGAACCTCGTTAAAATCTGTGTTCATTGTCTTTATTTTTTTTCTTTGGTTAACTATTATATTATGCCAGTTGCTACAATTTTGAATTTTTGCAACAATTAGTATTAGAGCCAGGTTTGGATCAGAATTTCGCTCAAATCGGTATTGATTTTGAGTAGGAGTTATGGCGGAAGATAAGAAAAATAAATTAAAAAAATTGATGGGACATACTTTCAATGGTGGAGGTTATAGATAGAAAATTATTTATATCAGAAAAATTTACATCAACCATTGTTTGGAGAAAAATCAGAAAAGATGACTAATGAAGAGTGGGAATTATTGGACAAGAGGGTTTTGGTGCAGATTCGATTGTTCCTGACGAAGTAGGTTGTGTTCAATGTCTCCAAGAAGAAAACCACTTCAGGTTTGATATCAGCATTAGCTAAATTTTATGAAAAGCCGTCTACTTCAAATAGACTGTTTTTAATGAAAATTTTATTAAATTTAAAGATGTATGCTGATAGTTCGGTTGTTAATTATATAAACGAATTTAACACATTATGGATACAATTTAAATCCTTAGATTTGTCTTTGCTGATAACATTAAAACTTTGATATTTATGTGTTCGTTACTAGACAGTTGGAGTAATATTGTTATGTCTATTAGCAATACTTTCAATACTACTATTAAATTTGATGATGTTGTGAGTACTATTATGAATGATGAATTGATGAAAAAGAGGATGGGTCATATGAATACTGCTCTGTCTGTTAATAATGACAAATACTGCTCTGTCTGTTAATAATGACAAAAGAAAGAAAAGAGGTAGAAGTTCAAGCAGGGGGTCAAAGTAAAGATGGAGATCAAAATCTAAGAGAAAGTTCAAGAATAAAATAGTGTGTTGGAAATATCAGGTAGAGGGTCATATGAAGAGGGATTGCCCAAACAAAGACAAAGAGAGAGCGAATGTAGTGAATCTAAGTGAGGAGTATGATGATTTGTGCTTATCTGCTCATATAGAATCGAGATCAAATGTGTGGTTTGTGGATTCAGGGGCTTCGTTCCATTGCACTGCTCGGAGAGAATGGTTTAATAATTATGTCCAAGGTGAATTTGGACATGTGACTGTTGGTTATGAGCATGAATACAAGATTGACGGTAAGATGACAATTCAGTTGAAGTTGCACAATAGTGGAAAACTATTTTTACAATAAGTAAGGCACATGCCAGATTTAAAGAAGAATTTGATATCTGTTAGCAAGCTGGATGGTGAGGGTTATCAAATCTCATTTGAGAGAAAATAGTAAAAGATTAGTAAAGAAGCAATGGTAGTTGTCAAGGATGAGAGAGTGGGAACACTATATCTACTCTCAAGCTCGGTAGATCACATTGTTTCTTTGCCACTGTGAAGAATGAGATGGCTACCTTATGGCATCAGAAACTCGGTCACTTGAGTCAGAGCGGTATGAGGGTGTTGCAATCCAGGGGGATGTTGACAGATATAAAATATGCTAAATTTGATTTCTGTGAGAACTGTGTGTTTGGGAAGCAGAAAAGAGTTAATTTTATAAAGGTTGGTAAGGAGAATAAAACCGAGAGATTGGAGTTGGTGCATACAGATGTATGAGAGCCTTCTTCGGTGAAGTCTTTTGGAGATAATTCTTATTTTGTTACTTTCATAGATGATGCAAGAAGGAAAACATGGTTGTCAATACTCAAGTAGAAATCTGATGTCTTCAAAATTTTTAAGGCATGGAAAGCTCTTGTTGAGAATGAAATAGACTTGAAGGTGACATGTCTGTTATCATAAATGATGGGGAATTTTGCAATAAAAAGTTTGATGATATTGTTCTACCCACAGGATCAAGAGAGTGAAGATTGTAACGAGGACACCGCAACAGAATGGAGTGGCTGAGAGGATGAATAGAACTATTTTGGAGCGAGTTTGGAGTATGAGACTATATGCAGGCTTATCTTTGCAACTTTGGGGAGCCGCTGTAGATACGACAATCTATCTGATCAACATGAGTTCAGATAGTGTTTTAGATGGAGGAATTCCAGAGAAGGTGTGGTTTAGTAAGACTCTGAATTATTCATTCTTAAAAGTATTTGGTTGTATAACATATGCACATGTGGATCATGGGATGAGAAAGAAGCTTGATTCTAAATCTCAGAGTGTGCATTCATTGGATATGGTGGCGATGAATATTATTATCGTTTGTGGGATTATGGGCATAACAAAGTGATTCATAGCAGAGATGCAGTATTCAATGAGAGTTGCATATATAAAGACCGAATGGAGAAAAAGAGTGAGAAAACAGTTGGGAAAGAGCACTTAGAGCTGGATGAGCCACATGATGGGTTGGATCTCATGGATGAAAGAAAAGAAGCAATATCTACATTTGAAAGAGAAGAAATGGTTACACCTAAAAATAAATAAGCTCTAGATGAGACCGAATATGAGAGGGAGCCACTAGCTGAAGTAGATGGTTCTAGTTTTTCATCAGAGAAAGAGAGTGTTCCCAAGTTTAGGAGAAGCATTAGGATAAAGAAGCCAACAAAAAACTCTGTCTTTCTTTATATCATGTTTTGTATACTGATATAGGTGAATCAAAGAGTTACTAAAAGACTATGCAGGATAAGTTTCGTCTTAAGTGGGAGCAAACCATAAGTGATGAGATGTTTTCTTTGGAAAAGAATCACATATGGAAATTGGTGAAGTGACTGGCAAAGATGAAAATGTTGCAAAATAGTGGGTATACAGGATGAAACATGAGGCAGGAGGGACACAAAGATACAAAGCTAAAATTGTGGTGAAGGAATTTGGTCAGAAGAAAGGTATTGATTTTAATGAAATATTTGCACAAGTTGTTAAGATAACTTCTATTATAACAATATTGAGTATTGTGGCCGGAAAAGAATTGCATTTATAGCAGCTTGATGTGAAAATTGCTTTTCTTCATGGTGATTTGGAGGAGGAAATATACAGGAAATAGCCAGAGGGATATGAAGTTGAAGGAAAAGAGAATTGGATATGTCGACTGAAAAGGAGCTTGTATGGATTGAGACAAGCACCGAGGCAATGGTACTTGAAATTCGACAGGTTTATGTTGGATTCGAATTTTGTCATATGCAATTCAGATTATTGTGTATATCTACAAAAGTCTAAAGATGGTAATTTTATAACTCTTACTTTTTTATGTAGATGATATAGTTGTGGCAGGTTCATGCATGAAGAAAATCAATGATCTGAAGAGAAAATTGGCAGGGGGATTCTCTATGAAGGACTTGGATGAGGCAAAACAGTTTCTTGGAATGCAAATTACCCGAAATAAGAAAAACAAGAAGTTGTGGTTATCTCAGGAGGGGTACATCAAGAAGTTGTTGGAGAGATTTAACATGGAGAATGCAAAATCGGTAACTACAGCTCTTAGTAGTCAGTTTAAGCTATCAAAGGAGTAAGGTGCTAAGACAGATGAGAAGATGAAACACATAGAGAAAAATGCCTTATTCATCGACTGTTGGGAGTCTCATGTATACAATGGTGAGTACACGACCAGATATTGCACATACAGTGGAAGTTGTGAATAGATTTATAAAGAACTCTGGAAAGGAATATTGGCAAGCAGTAAAGTGAATTTTCAGGTACTTGAAAGGTATTTCAAAGTATTATTTATATTTTGGGGTTATAACATTGATGTGCAAGATTTTGTAGACTCAGACTATGCGGGTAATAGAGATAATGGTAAGAGCACTACATGTTATGTCTTTACTGTAGGAGAAACAATGGTAAGCTGGATTTTAAAATTACAATCAATTGTTGCTTCATCTTCGACAGAAGCTGAGTATATGGCAGCTACATAAGAAAGTAAGGAGTTTATTTGGGTGTAGCGATTGATGAGTGAATTTGATTTTAATGGAGTGGATTGCAAGTTGTTCAGTGATAGGCAGAGTACAATTTATTTTACTAAGAACTCGGCATATCATTTACTGACTAAACATATTCACTTGAGATATCAATTCATTAGATTCTTAGTGGAGGATGGTCAATTAAAGTTGGGGAAGATTGAGAGCAGTAAGAATCCTACAGATATATTGACAAAACCGGTTGATGGGCAAAAGTTAAACTATTACTCAACTTTAGTGCATTTGTGTTGAATGTTGGAATTGGGACTTTGAACGATCGAGGTAAAAACTTGGGACACTAGGATTATCATGTATAGAGATTACAGTTTTTTTTTTTGCAATAGGTTTTCAAGTGGGAGATTGTTGTTATTGGAGCCTTGATTGCCATTGGAGAAGTCCGCGCAGAGGGAAAAGATGTGCACGCCCGCGCGCACGTGCCGCACGTGGGTTTGCGGGTCCAGCCCACCCAGACGGGTCCGAATTGGCCCAGAATCGTTTTTGGACAGAATTTAAAACCTAATTATGTTTTCTTATTAAGTTTATGACCTAATTAGAGTGGTAGCCAAAGCACAGAAGAGGAAGATCATTGTATTCCTTTGGGAGAGGCTTTGATCTTGTATTCTGTGTAATTTTATTGTGATTTCTCTTGTGATTGAAAGGAAGAGGGTTGTAATCTCTTTTGATATAGTGGAAGTTTTCAATCGTGTCTCTGAGGATTAGGTACAGTCGAATTTCGTTAAAATCGGTGTGTTCATTGTCTTTATTTTTTCCTTCGGTTAACTATTGTATTCCGCCGGTTATTGCAATTTTGAATTTTTGCAACTATGATATTGTGGATAATTTAAAATAATTTTCTATGATTATTAAAAAACAATAAATAAGGATGAGACTAGTCATGTTTTTAATTTTTTTCCAGTTGTGTACTTTTATGAGCTACATTCCATTGTGAATCTAATATCATAGAGAACTAAAAAGATTTTAAAATGTATTAGATTTAGAGAAAAAATAGAAAGAAAAAAAGAGGGACATAATTTGTAGTACAACGAAACATGTGGTAATGGTTATACTATTTAAATAATTAATTATCATTCTCATGTCTTCTGTAATTGTAACCCTCTAAAATCCATTTTACAATGGTAAGTAAATTTTTCTTAATAGAGTATCACATGTACTGTTAATCAGGCTTTTTGAATCATTTTAGAAATGTAAGTAGATTTTTTTTAATGGAGTATTGCAACTGTGATAATAATACCAATATTACTTGTAACTTAAGCAGATCTTGATATTTAATAAGGGGAGAGAGAGGGCTGTGTCGGTGACGGTGGTCTAACACCTATCGGCTATCTGCCACCCTCTTGTCATGTTTTAGAAATATTAAAGAGAAAAGGAATTGGAGTATATACTTGATGATGGTGGTGGTGGTGCTTGGGATTGTGAGGATTTTTGGGAATTTTTTTTCATTACCTTAATATTGTTATCAATACATATCCCCTCCTGATATAATAAATTATGAAATTCCTTATCTAGTTATTATAATATATAATAATAGCTCGTATTTTCTCTTTATCAGTAAAAAATAATAATAAATGTATAGTGGATTTCACTATATTAAAAATAAAATTGAAGACTTAATTGTTCCCTTTTTGTATACGATACAAAGATAATAATGATACGATGGATTCTACTATACTAAATAAGTTTTCATATTATCTTTTTATTAGTGAACTACTGCTAGTTAATAGAAATATAGATCAATCTGATAGAGTACTAATGGTAGCAGTTATTAAATTTGATTAGATATCGATCTAGTGGATAATTCGGAATAATTGTCTATGAATTTAATAAAAAGAATAAATAAAAGTATGAAATTGGTCATGTTTTTAAAATTGCATTTCCAGTTAGAAACTTTTATGTTTTACATTTTATTATGACCTAAAATCAATAAAAACTAAAAAAGAAATTAACAAGGTATTAAATTTTGGGGGATGGAAGAGAAAGAAGAGGGACATAATATTCAGTAGAATGAAATATGTATGTGCTAATAGTTTTATTATTTTAATAGTTAATTATCATTCTTATGTCCTCTATAATTGTAAAGCTCTAGAGTTAATTTTAGAAAAGACAGCATTTTTTTCTTAATAGAGTATCGCAACCACGATAATAACACTAATATTATTATATCATGCAAACTATATTTTGGGACTTTATGATTCACCCGTGAAAAAAATTGTAATTCTTACCAAATTATACGAAGTATAATCATACGTAAGTAAAGTAGTAGAAGAGACAGTACAATAAAGGTAAAGAGTGAATAAAATTGAGCATATGACAATAAAGAGCTAATTCTACAAATGATACCAATATTTAGATATGGTGGTTAACTCAAAATTTCAATTAAAGTTATTTTATAAATTATTTCTAATCATTGATATTTCAAAAAAAACCTATAAATATAAAACATTATAAATCAACCCATTAGGTTTCTAATAGTGTGAGAATATATGAAAATACAAATTGCTTCAATCAATATTTTCTATAGAAGGTCTAACTAGCCATATCAATTTTTAAGACACTATTATAAGTATAAAACTATAGCTACTAATAAATTATTACATTTGATGTTAGTAGCTAGAATATAAGCGAGTCTAGATTCTATATGTTAACTTTTTATGTGTGATATAATGATTATTAGCTTATTAATTTAATATAACTCACACTAATCCTGAAATATTTATATATTAGAGGTTAGATAATTAAAAGTTAAATGTCAAAGTTGTTAACTATATATACGTATGATTATTAATTTAATATTAGGTCTAATTCCTATTTATTTGTGACATTGTAGGTTATGACCACTCATTAAAAGAGGATAGGTTGAAATGTACTTAAAATACTATAGTTCGACCTGTATAGAAGACTAATGCAAACGAAGGGTTTGGTGAATCCTATTATATTAAAAAAATTAAAAATAGAGAATTTGAATCCTTTTTTTTTTATACAAATAACAGTAATAGTATGGTGGATCCTACTACATTAAATAAGCTTGCATATTATCTTTTTTTTAATTGCTAGTTAATCGAAACACGTATCAATTTGATAAGTTACTGTCAAATTAAAAATGATAAAAATTAGTAAATATGAGTAGATAATGATATTATTGATAATTTAGAATAATTTTCTATGATTATAAAAAATAATAAAATAAGGATGAGACTTGTCATGTTTTAAAATTTTTATTTCCAGTTGTGTACTTTTATGAGCTACATTCCATTGTGAATCTAATATCGTAGAGAACTAAAAAGATTTTAAAATGTATTAGATTAGAGAAAAAATAGAAAGAAAAAAAGAGGGACATAATTTGTAGTACAACGAAACATGTGGTAATGGTTATATTATTTAAATAATTAATTATCATTCTCATGTCTTCTGTAATTGTAACCCTCTAAAATCCATTTTAGAATGGTAAGTAAATTTTTCTTAATAGAGTATCACATGTACTGTTAATCAAGCTTTTTGAATCATTTTAGAAATGTAAGTAGGTTTTTCTTAATGGAGTATTGCAACTGTGATAATAATACCAATATTACTTGTAACTTAAGCAGATCTTGATATTTAATAAGGGGAGAGAGAGAGTTGTGTTGGTGGTGGTGTTTTAACACCTATCGGCTATCTGCCACCCTCATATCCTGTTTTAGAAATATTAAAAAGAAAGGGAATTGGAGAGTGTACTTGAATGGTGGTATTGGTGCCGGGAACTGTGAGGATTTTTAGAATATTTCTTTTATTGTTTAGATATTATTATCAATATATATTCCATCCTGATATAATAAATTACGAAATTTCTTATCTAGTTATTATATTATATATAATAATAGCTCGTATTTTCTCTTTATCGGTAAAAATAATAATAATAAATGTATAGTGGATTTCACTATATTAAAAATAAAATTGAAGACTTAATTGTTTCTTGCATACGATACAAAGATAATAATGATACGATGGATTCTACTATACTAAATAAGTTTCAATATTATCTTTTTATTAGTGAACTACTGCTAGTTAATAGAAATATAGATCAATCTGATAGGCTACTAATGGTAGCAGTTAGTGAATTTGATTAAACATTGATCTAGTGGATAATTCGGAATAATTGTCTATGAATTTAATAAAAAGAATAAATAAAAGTATGAGATTGGTCATGTTTTTAAAATTGCATTTCTAGTTAGAAACTTTTATGTTTTACATTTCATTATGACCTGAAATCAATAAGAACTAAAAAAGAAATTAACAAAATATTAAATTTGGGGGAGAAGAGAAAGAAGAGGGACATAATATTTATTAGAATGAAATATGTATGTGCTAATAGTTTTATTATTTTAATAGTTAATTGTCATTCTCGTGTCCTCTATAATTGTAAAGCTCTAGAATCAATTTTAGAAATGACAGTAGGTTTTTCTTAATAAAGTATCACAACCATAATAATAATACCAATATTATCATACCATACAAACTATATATTGAGACTTTATGATTCACCCATGAGAAAATTTGTAATTCTTACCAAATTATACGAAGTATAATCATACGTAAGTAAAGTAGTAGAAGAGAGAGTACATTAAAAGTAAAGAGTGAATAAAATTGAGCATATAGCAATAAAGAGCTAATTCTACAAATGATACCAATATTTATATATGGTGATTAATTCAAATACTCAATTAAAGTTATTTTATAAATTATTTCTAATCACTGATATTTCAATAAAACTCATTACTTGATATAAATATAAAACATTATAAATCAATCCATTAGGCTTCTAGTAGTGTAAGAATATATGGAAGTACAAATTGCTTAAATCAATCTCCTCTATAGAAGGTCTAATTGACGCTATCAATTTTTAAGATACTATTATAAGTATAAAACTATAACTACCAAGAAATTATTGCATTTGATGTTAGTAGCTAGAATATAAGCGAGTCAAGATTCTATATATTAACTTTTTATGTGTGCTATAATGATTATTAGCTTATTAATTTAATATCACTCGTACTAATCCTGAAATATTTATATATTAGTGGTTAGATAATTAAAAGTTAAATATCAAAGTTGTTAACTATATATACGTATGATGATGAGTACAAACTAATTAATCTAGTTTTAGGTCTAATTCTTATTTATTTGTGACACTGTAAGTTATGACCACTCATTAAAGGAAGATATGTTGAAATATATTTAAAATACTATAGTTCGACCTGCATGGAAGACTAATGCAATGAAGGCTTTGGTAAATACTATTATATTAAACAAATAAAACTAGAGAATTTGAATCCTTTTTTTATACAAATAATAGTAATAGTATGGTGGATCCAACTATATTAAATAAGTTTGCACATTATCTTTTTGTTAATTGCTAGTTAATCGAAACACGTATTAATTTGATAAGTTACTGTCAAATTAAAAATGGTAACAAATAGTAAATACGAGTAGATAATGATATTGTTGATAATTTAGAATAATTTTCTATGATTATTAAAAAAAAATAAAATAAGGATGAGACTAGTCATGTTTTTAAATTTTTATTTTTAGATATGTATTTTTATGGGCTACATTCCCTTGTGAATCTAATATCATAGAGAACTAAAAAGATTTAAAAATGTATTAGATTTAGTGAAAAAATAGCAAGAAGAAAAGACGGACATAATTTGTAGTACAATGAAACATGTGGTAATGGTTATACTATTTAAATAATTAATTATCATTCTCATATCTTTTGTAATTGTAACACTCTAAAATCCATTTTAGAACGGTAAGTAAATTTTTCTTAATGGAGTATCGCATGTACTATTAATCAGACTTTTTGAATCATTTTAGAAATATAAGTAGGTTTTTCTTAATGGAGTATTGCAACTGTGATAACAATACCATTATTACTTGTTACTTAAGTAGATCTTGATATTTAATTATATAATTTATTTAAAATTTCTTTCTTAAATTTGTCATCACTTTGCAGTCCTCTATTTTTGTTAAGGAAAATAATCATTTATTGTTTCAGCAAATTAAGAAAGTAATCAGAAATTCAAACCTTGACATAAAAGTCCTAAACATTTTTATATTTTTAGTCCCTCACTATTTACTAATTCTTACTTCTAACTCTTCTGGCTCAGGTTTTTAGATATTTTACACTGATCTTACCAGAGTTACATAAGATATGTCATAATTTTTAGTTTTCTAAAGTTTATCCATAGTTAGTTTTACTCCCTTACACAATTTAAACAAAAGCGATAAATCCTTTTTCTAGTTCTCTTACAAAATTAAGATTTATCTATACTATTCTCTATTCCCTTATAAGATTGAAGCAAAATATTATATGATAATTTTTTGCGAGTATATTTGGTGGAGAGGTTGATTCTTCTCTCTTTTTTCCTTTGTGTGTTTGGTGGAGGGTTGAGAAATGTAACCGAATATTATTTTGTCATAAATGATATCGCTTATACTTGCAACAAAAAATATCATTTATATTATAGAAATATGATGGTATAAATTTTTATATATAAAAGATACAAGATTAAGAACTAAGAATTAACTATGTTGCAAAAGCAAAAATGCCTTGTCAACATTTTCGTATATGTTCTAGTTATTACTTACAAAAAATTTTAGGTAAAGAACTCTTTACTCCTTAGTTGAACTATTGAGGCTCCACTTGATAATAGAGCATAGCTGGAGTAATTTTTTAAGTGGAAGTATAAGTTATGTGAACTTCAATGACTAGTCACTAATTTTTGTTATCTAAACTCCACTTGTTTTATATGTATAATTTCAAGAAAAATGAAGCTACAAAGGCATTAAGATGGGTTTAAAGTTTCCACAGATCCATTCTTTGGATTTATAATTGAGAAAAATAGAATTATCTCAAGTTTAAATTTGTCCTAGATAATCTCAATTATAATTTTGAAGTTAAATTATCATACCTCCAAAAAAAATCTAATATAGTAATAATTAGAGTAGAAAATAAAACTCATCAATCATGCCTATACTTGGTAGCACAAATATATTGTTGTCAAAGAAGATTAAAGAATCATATTAACATCATTAAATGTACCTATGCTTGATTAATAACCTCTATGATGTATTTATGTTTCTATGAAGAAGATTTTTTTAAATAAAAGAATAGCAAGATTAAATCATAAAAGATATGCGAGGAGAGAATAATTACTAATTACGGTTATTGATATTAACTTTATAAACAATATTGATCTGCAATGCAATCAACTTACATAATGACTATTTTAATGAAAAAACACACAGTTGCTAGCTAAATCTAGAAAAAAGTAAGTTCTATTTTGGAACAAAGTTTGGTTACTCAATCTAGAATTTCATAAATAATTAAATCTAAACTCCAAAGAAATTACATCGCGGCTTGTTTAAATGCAAAATAGAGTTTGACAAACCCTTATTTAGTAATCCAAATTGCAGAACAAATATTCTTGGTACAAGATTTATCTAAAAAATTCATTTTCCCCCTCAAAACAAAAGGTTATTACTGCTAAACAATTTGATGTTATTTTTCGTAAGTGATAAAATCATACCTAGAATTTCTATTTTTCGTACGTAGTAAATATTTTCAGTATAAGGTTTATGCATAAAGCTCAA
This sequence comes from Dracaena cambodiana, assembly GCA_036321105.1. Lineage (NCBI taxonomy): Eukaryota > Viridiplantae > Streptophyta > Magnoliopsida > Asparagales > Asparagaceae > Dracaena > Dracaena cambodiana. The sequence goes on along the minus strand of JAYEPQ010000011.1, from coordinate 36,982,587 downwards.
TTTTTTTCCTTAAAAAGAAAGTAATAATGCTAAGCAATTTGATGTTATCCATTCCATTAAGAAAAAACATAGAATTTTTATTTTTCATAGGTTAATTAATATTTTGGATTTATTACTTATCTAAAAGAACTCAATGTTTTGTTCTAAAAAAGTTATATATGCTAAATAATTTTGATACTAAGTTCAATTAGTAGACATATTAACATTAGAAAAACCTTATTTTGATTGAAAATAATCTTAATAATTACCAACCAACAAAGATTTGCAAACAAACCACACGAATCTGTTTAAAATTACGTGAAAGTTCTCACAAATTAATCAAAAATTCTAAATAAAGAAAAACTGAGCAAAATTAATTGAACTCACTAATTGATATTTGTCGGCGAAAAATTCTGGAAAACTAAGCAGATCCACGAATTCAGAGACAAAAGCCCGCAACTCATCGAATCCGCGAATCTAAAAGACTGAGGTTCGCGACCCAGACGACAGAACAGGTTCGAGAATCTAAAGTTGAGATTCGCGACACTACCCATAGCTTTCGGGTAGGGGTTCAATACAAAGTCACCCGACCCGAACAGGAGAGTTGCCACCTCAGATCGTGGGGCTAACTGCCAAATGAATGCAGCGGCATTACTTCGATCGTTGGAGCAATGCATAACGAATATGACGGCACTTCTCGAGTAGTGGGAGCTAACGGTCGAGCAAATATGGCGGGACGTTACTCTAAAACCCCTATAAAAGACAGGAGAGAGAAGGACGGACAGAGAAGGACAGACAAAGAGGGAGACACAGGCGAATTTCTTCTCCTAAGAGTTATCCTCTATGATCAAGAGTCGAGAGCCTTTCTTTTTCCTTTAGCCAACCGAGAGAGATTGTACGGAGTGTCGACGGAGAGCAGGATCGTCCTCCATAGCTATGTAGGAACCCAGCCTTAAACAAAGAGGAAGTTTACCTTCCTTATCTTCTGTAAACGAAAAACCGTTAGATTGTAATCTTTTATTGAAAAGACTTCGATATAAAGAGTGTGCAATTTTTATGGCGAACAGAAGATTGGCGACTCCTCTGGGGATAACCATCACCTCCGGTGATCTGGTGGTACCTCAATCCGATAACATTCCTGTTGGCAGTATGGTCGACTCGCTCACCATTCACATCGACCAGGAAACGTACGAAGAATTCTTTTCTTCAAGCTCTAAGAGCCCTACTTCCCTAAGGGGATACCGTACAGTCTCCAAGGGGTTAATCTCCAAGGAGGTTTTAATGGCAGTAACTCAGTCAAGGGAGCCGGCAGACCAAGTTAGTCCGAAACCCTCTTCCTCAACGTCGGGCTCTATACCAGTTTCGACTAAGACTCTTGATCTCTCAAGCCGAGCGGACCAAAGTCCCCGCTTCGGCAAAGGGGAACGACCACTACCCGCCCCGCGAGACTGTGATGCGGAGAAGGAGGTTCCCCTCACTCATACAACGAGAAGGAACCTAAGAAGAAGTAAAATTCGTGCCCTTCACAGAATCGCGCAACAAAAGGAAACCGTCAACTCACTCCGGCAGAAACATACCACACAAATATGGCAGCCAATGGGCAAGGTTGGTCGAGACGCGGAAGGATTTACTCACGTTTCGTACAGGAAGCGGAGCAGGTCCATCAAAGTTGTCCATGATCACAAACGCAGAGCATACATTCGCGTCCCTCGTGTTCCAGGGAGAAAGTCTGATCATGTGAGTGAAGAAGCTCGCGAACCTCAAATTCACGGAAAGTGCATGCTTATCTGCAAGGCTGAGACTGTGCCGTTCCCGAAACTATCTCTCACAAATGACGCCGTCACAAAGGACTCCAGTGCAAGAGATCTTAGAGAACTTCTAAACAGAAAAATGGAAGAATCCTATGTATCCCACTGCCACTGTGAGCGATTGCTCATTGTCATTGTTCAGCCCATACCAGATCCTTGGTGTTTCATCGATTGTCGATTCCATCAACATCTGCATCCCAACTGGCGAAAAGGAGGCAACACAGGCTTGGGTTTTCTGAGCTAGAATATCCTGCAGTGTCATCTAATATGACAAGCATCGAAGAAAAGAAGAAGAAAAAGAAGGTGAAAGTCTTAGAAGAAGAAACTTCTGACCCGGAGGTCTCTTCGAGTTCGAAGGATCTATTCAATGAAGAGCGAGGAGTTTTCCGAAACACTCGACTCAAAAGTGGGATGGCAGTCCCCATGAATTATAGGCGGATGGCGGGAATCTCTTCTGATGAAGAAGATATAGTCAAATCTATTATGGCCAAATCGCAGACGTCCGATTCATTCCTAGAAGACTCCGCCTCTGCATATATGACTCAAAACGATATCTTAGAAGAGTTCATGCAGAGAATGGACGAAAAAGATAAGAGTATCCAGTAACAGCAGGATGCTATCAGCGAACTCAAAGACATGCTACATGTCCTAGTGGAACTGGAAAAGACTAGAGTAAAGAGTACATCTTCGCACTCAAAGACTGACAAGGCAGAAGAAGAAGGTCCTCATAATAATGAAAAAGAAGAACATCATGAGGATGACGGCAACCGTTCCGTGCATCAAGAAGGGAACGCAAATGCTGTTTGGATGGAGAGCTTCCAGAATCAACTGAATGCTCTCATACATAAGAGCGACCTACAAGAGCTAGGTGTGGTAAAGCCATATCCCATGGAATGGGAAACAGTGCCGTTCCCAAAAAGTTACAAACATTGAAGCTCAAATCTTTTGATGGTAAAGGATCATCAAACCAGCACCTTTACTATTTTAAGTCGCAGATTGGGCATTTAGCCGGAAATGACCCCATTATTACGAGGGTATTCGTTAGTATCTTAACCGGACTAGCTTTTGAATGGTTCCGGAGACTAGAACCGGGAACCATCAATTCAGGAAGCGACATGGGGAAGTCTTTCTCACCAGATTCTATGAAGATGATATGGAGGTGTCAATGCCGGCGCTTCTAGCCACTAAATAGAAGAAAGGGGAGTCAGTCCGGGACTTTATCAAAAGATTCCGAAATGATTCTCTAAGATGTCCGCATGGGATGCCAGAAAAGACCTTGGTAGAAACATATCGACATAATTTATCGACTATGGTTCTAGCCAGAATGGGAGCAGTGAAGTCCTCAACTTGGAAGGATCTCGCCCTGCAAGCCGAAGAAGCTGAAGAAATTGCGCAAAGACTTGAAGAAGGAGGCGAGGAGAAACATAAGCGAAGTGGCGACAACAACTATAAGTCCCGACCCCGAGGATGCAAGGGAAAGGAGACAATGGTTACTGATACGCCACAACCCGCGAAGACTTCCCCGAAACTCCCTCCTCAGACGCAAATGCTGCAAAAGCAGTACTCCTTTAAGGATGAACACACGAAGACTATCTGCAACCTCCTCATGAGTAAGAAGATGTTAAGCTCCCGGAGTCTAAACGTCCAGAAGAAGTAGGGAAAGTTAATGATCTTAACTACTGTGTCAACCATAGGATCATTAACCACCCTACCCAAAACTGCTATATCCTTAAGGATAAAATTCAAGCCTTAGTGGACGCTAACATCATCAAACTCCAAGAGCACCAGAAGAAGGTGACCGCAAACATGGTGACGGTCAAGTTCGGCAAGGCGCCCAACTGGATAGAATCAACAATTCAAGATGGAGTGCAACCCATCTCTAAAGGCACGATGCAGGTCGTCAATTTTGATCCGCACCAACAGCAGAAGAAGGGACTATTCCCCTTTGAAACTGATAGGGGGAAATACTGTGGATGCATTCAGATCTCCTAAGTGATGAACAATGGACTTCCAGTTCATCTGGAAAAAAGCAGAGAAAACCGTTACCTCCAATGTCGTCTCCGTGATTCCCGAAGATGATGGAGCCATTCCCGCTTTAACCGATTTGGAAGAGGAAATTGGAAACTCTTTGGTGGCTGACACGGATCCTCCTCCCGTAGTAACCTGTTCAGGAAAAAATTACTTGAAGAATTACGGCCAAACAATAAATTCTCAACCACCTCCAGAGAAAGTCAAACAAAAAGAGCTTAAATTTGATAAAGTTCTGAAGAAGAAGGGAAAAGAGCCTGCGGAGGACTCACGGAAGTCATTCCAGTTTGACATTTTAATACAGTTGGCCAATATTCCCACAAGGATAACCTTGTACGAGCTCCTGAGGCTCTCTAAATCTACTAGAGAAGTTTTAAGAGCAACTCTGCAAGATTCGGAAGTATTCTTGGCGCAAATACCGGAGATAATTGAGGAAGGAGAATCTCTTTGCGCGACATGTGATAATGGGGATACATCATACAATCTGCTAATGGAGAGACCCTGGATCTATAGCAATCTCATTGTGCCCTCCACGTTACACCAATACATGAAATACGTCGACAAAGATGCGAACGTAAAAACGCTCGTTGCAGAAAAATAACCCTTCAAAGGAGTTGAAAACTACTTCACTGACGTGCTGCTATATCAAGATGTGTTCGGTGTTTCAGACCAGCCTGTTCCAGAAGACTCTAATAGCGTCGCGGAGGCTGATACGAAATCAGAATCCGAAGATTCGAAATATGAAAATGTAATTTGGGACAGTGAGCCCATCGTGATAAGCCTCGAAGGCCTTGATGTAAATAATGCCATTCACTCTGATGGTGAATGGGTGATAAATAAAAATTTAGAGTTTGCTTACTCTTCTGGTGTTGATTCTGAGCCCTCAAGCACTAGCACAGATGCATTCAGCGACTGTGTAAATGAGATATATTCTCTGACTTCTTTCCAAGCACCTATCCGATCATCTTTACATGAATTAAGTCATGACGTTGAAAGTGCTAATCAGGTCATTTTTTAGGTCCCTCCCAAAAACGGAACCCAAAAGGCCATAGTATTTGGAAGAGTAAGTCACAGAAACAAAGAGAAATGTTTAAATTCTGAGGAAGAACAGGGAAAATCCGAGTTCTTCCATTACGATGAAAATTCTCGTAGGATAATAAAGAAAATGGGATATAATCTGGCCGAAGGCAGGGGGTTGAACTATGGAAAAGGAAGGAGGACAATCCTTCAACTTTTTGTCCCAAAAGGAAAAATGCCAGATTATTACCAGAAAACAGGCAGAGGGTTGGGATGCATCACCACTCCCGAAACCTCCTCATGCGAGAAAACCGAAGAAGGACAGTACGATCATTCGTCAGAATCATCATGCTGGAACTCAGATGTCAGTACTGGTGTGATTTTCCGTGAAGTATCCGCGAACATGACTTCCGCAATCCAACAAGACGAAGACTTAAAGGAAACCTCGCCAATAAGAGACGACCCTTGAGCCAAGCATCTTAATACGAAGTGGGAGATCCAGTTTGAACAGCGTGAGCCCCCAACAGAAAATAAAGTGATCCAAATCAATATGGGAGATGAAAAGAATTCTAAACCCATATTTATAAGTGAGAACCTATCCTTGGAAGAAAGGGAGGAATTGATATCTCTCATTCGCGAATACATTGATATTTTTGCTTGGAGTTATGAGGAAATGCCAGGGTTGGATCCAAGTGTGGCGGTTCACATATTGAAAATCCGACCAGAGGCTAAACCAGTAAAACAGCAACAACGAAGATTTTGCCCAGAGATCATGGAAGCTATAGAAGCTGAAATCAAAAAGTTGATCGGGTCAGGCTTTATTCGTGAGGAACAGCACCCTGATTGGGTCGCGAATATAGTTCCCGTGACCAAGAAAAACGAAAAAATCCGAGTTTGCATAGACTTTAGGGATTTGAATGAGGCTTGCCCTAAAGACGAATTCCCATTACCCATCACGGATATTATGATAGATAATACATGCGGGTATGAGCGTATGACGTTCATGGATGGATTCTCGGGGTATAATCAAAATAAAGATGTACCCTGATGATGAGAAGCATACGTCCTTAAGGACGTCACTCAGGGTATACTGCTATACAGTCATGCCCTTTGGCCTAAAGAACGCAGGTACTACGTATCAACGCGCCATGAACGCAATATTCCAAGAGCACCTCCGGAAAACAGTGGAATGCTACGTAGATGACCTAGCGATTAAGAGCAGAAACAAAGACGATCACTTGAAGGATTTGAAGACAGTGTTCGACCTCATGAGGAAGCACCAGCTCAAGATGAATCCAACTAAGTCTTTCCTGAGAGTTTCCAGTGGAAAATTCCTTGGTTTTGTTGTGACATCGAAAGGGATACATCTTGATCCAGATAAAGTCAATGCTATCCAAGACATGCCACATCCCCGTAACCTCAAAGAATTAAGGGGGTTGCAAGGCAGGCTGGCGTACATCCGCAGGTTTATATCAAATTTGTCTGGTAAATGTCAGCCTTTCACCAAATTAATGAGAAAAGGAGTATCATTTGTCTGGGATGACGCATGCCAAAAGGCTTTTGAAGAAATCAAACAATACCTCACGAAGCCACCAGTGCTCGTATCCCCAGTTTTGGGAATGCCTTTCTTGCTATATGTAAGGGCTATGGACCATTCCTTGGGCGCTTTGCTAGCACAGAAGAGTGAGTCAGGCTATGAACAAGCTATTTACTACCTCAGCGGAATGATGATCGGGGCAGAACACCGGTATAATCCTACGGAAAAAGAATGTCTAGCTTTGGTATTCGCAATACAGAAAATGCGGCACTACCTAGCTGGACAAACTATCCACGTTGTATCGAGAGTTAACCCCCCCTGAGAATACTAATGACTAAACCCGAGTCGTTAAATTAAAGACTATCCAATTGGGCTATTTTGCTGTCACAATATAATATGCACTTTGTCCCACAGAAGTCTATCAAAGGACAGGCCGTGGCCGACTTTTTGGCCGAACATCCAATCCCAGCATCCTCGAAGTTACACGAACAAATCCCGGGAGAGTTAGAAGAATGGGACTTGATTCCAGAAAAGGATGACTCGAGAAGGTCTTCCGAGACAAATACAGTCTCGAAAGGTGTATGGCAGCTTTTCTTTGATGGTGCCTCCCGAATGGGATCTGAGGGAAAGATGACAGTGGGGGTAGGAGTTGTTCTCGTCTCTCCCCGCAACCACATCATTCCTCAAACTTACTCATTAACAAGTTCGTGCTCCAACAATATCGCGGAATATAACGCCCTTCTAATCAGCTTAAAAATAACCAAACAACTGGGGGTCAAATATTTGGAGGCATACGGGGACTCTCAACTTGTTGTGAATCAAATAAAAGGGGAGTACGAGGTCAAACATGAAGACCTCCTGCCGTATTATCGCACGGTGATCAGGATCGCTGATGGTTTCGATGGTTTCTATATCAGCCACATAAAGCGCCACCTAAATAATTATACAGATTTGCTAGCTTCCTTGGCTGCTACATTAGCCTTGCCCTAGCATACTAAAAGGCAAATTACGGTAGGCAGTAAGGAATTGTTTTGTCCAAAGGACGAGCTCAAAGAAGAAATAAAGAAACCACAGGAAGACGAAACTGACGCTTTCGAATCAAGCCTAGAACTGAGGGATTGGCATTTTTCTTATATAGATTATATCCTTTACGGGATATTACCTGAAGGTCCAAAAGAAGCCAAGGCAATTCAGAGAAGGGTTATCTGTTTTTACTACAATGCAGAACTCCAGACATTGTATAGAAAATCCTACGACGGAGTTTTACTTTGCTGTCTCTCCAACCGCGAAGCCCAAAAGGTACTCGAAAAAACTCATGCTGGCATCTGTGGGGCACACCAGCCAGGGCCAAAACTTTGGGATAGAATCCGAAGAATGGGTTATTACTGGCCCAAGATGATGACAGAAGTGGTTAACTACGCCAAGAAGTGTAGGGCTTGCCAAATACATGCAGACTTTATACATAAAGCTCCGAAGTATCTTCACCCAACAGCTACATCATGGCCATTTGAACAATGGGGTATGGACATCGTAGGGCCAATTTCTCCGCCATCAACGAGAGGATACCGGTTCATTTTTGCCATAACTGATTACTTTTCAAAATGGACTGAGGCCATTTCCCTAACCGAAGTAAAATCGTCAGATATTATCAAATTCATCAAGTACCATGTGCGTTATCGCTTCGGGGTGCCTAGAAGAATAATTCATGACAACGGACCACAGTTTGTGAGCCAAGTGTATTCCAGATTCTGCAACAAGTACAGGATTGAGAATGTAGCTTCATTGCCATATTACCCTGCTGCGAATGGTCTAGCAGAAACTTTCAATAAGACCATTGTAAAACTTTTTAAAAAGTTTGTGTCATCCAATCAAAGAGACTGGGATGAAAAGCTCGGAGAATGCCTGTGGGCGTATCGCACCACAGTCCGAACTCCCTCTAATGCCACGCCCTTCTCTTTGGTATATGGGTCAGAAGCAGTCTTGCCTTTGGAAATCCAAATCCCGTCATTACGAGTTGCGTTAACAACTAGGATGACGGAAGAAGAAAGACATCAGTAAAGACTCCAAGAGTTAGAAGCCTTGGATGATACACGCTTGGAAGCTCAACAGAATATTGAGCTATATCAGGCGCAGATCTCCAGAACCTTTAACAAAAAGGCTAAACGAAAAACCAGATGTCCTGGGCGGATGTTTATCAGCCACCAGAAACACCCCGAGGACAAAACAGTAAATTTGTCGGCACCTGCAGTATCCGCGAATTTCTCCTCGTACCCGGCATTTGGGAAGTACGGAAAACATCTGAACAACTTGAAAGTTGAGAAATGACGAAGGGTCTTGCGGATCGCGGCCATGTAACCCCCTTTCCACTGCGACCTCTCGTAGTGTTGCACTTTGGGAGCACTTAGTCAATCTGCGAGTCTGCAGGACTCATTAGAGTAGGACAATGTAGAACCAGCCAAGCCATCAAATAAGTATAAGGGAGCTCTACACGCGGATTGGGAGTCTTAATGACCGGATCTCCTTTCTTCCCTGGCTCCTTCTTCACATTGCAAAATTTGTCAAATAATCTCCTCAGTCTGCTTTGGATGCTGCAGACCATCGTGGGCAACAAGCTGAGCCGCCTACCAAGAGCTAGTAGGACGGCGGGGTATACAGCTCTGATGGGTATGTTTTCCTGCGAAAGAATAACACACTTCTTCAGTCATACCATAAAAAAGCCCGCCAAGAAGGTAGGATTGGACAAAGGCTGGAGGGCCTGATAGTGAAAACTTTCAAAGGACGTTCCAGCCTTGAAGACATCCTCGTCAGATTCAGCAACATAAGTATCTGTCCTGAAACTGGCGATTCTTCTCTCAACTTCCTTGTCAGAAACTGGAGGAAGGCGAGTAAAGTTAAGGTTACTCTTAGAAAAATTGGGCAGAAAATACTGCAGCCACTTCTTTGTTTTCAAACTGTGGGTGCTGGATGTATGGGTGCAAATATAATAATGGCAGAGCAACTTCCAGTAAGTATTGTAGGCCAAAGGGTCCTGAGTTTTCAGCAGATGGAGTTCCTTCCCAGTAGGAACATACTCTTCGTACGGGATGTCTCTCATGGGTAAGCCCGAAATATCATACATTTCATGAAGAGCAAAACCCAACTCACCACGAGGGCTAAAGATTGTACAAGTATCAGGATTGTACAATTCCAGTAAAGCAAAAAATAAAATCTACTAGCAGGAATACCATGTTGAACAACCCTGATAGCACGGTGTAGCCTCGCGTAATGAAGCTGATGCCCGAAGGTTTTCAAGAAGAAATCAGTCAAGACTGCCCACTCTCCTTTTGAAGAGCAGTGAACCCAACCAGGGGGACAAAAATCTTGAACAGGAAACTCTCCTTGCGCATTGGTAAATCGGTGTAGGAAAGTCTGCGCGATTATGGGAACCTCGCCTCTGGGGAGGTCATGTTTAACCAGTTTCGGAAGCAATCCACAAAAGTGTTTCCACTACCACGAGGAAAAGCACCTTAAGCGTTGAAGCCCCCAACAAGATGCTGTCTTGCGGCCTGTTTATATGCCTGTTCATTCGTCTGGGCACGGAAAGGGATTGAAAGAATAAGAATGGATAAGACCTCTCCATGTTGGGGAGAAACAAGTAGCGACCTTCAATTTGACGGAGCCACTTGTAATCTCCATCTTCCAAACCGCTATCGGGCACTGAAACATGGTCCCCAAACAAAAAGGCGGGTTTGCATAGCGGAGATCGATCATCTCCTTCGAAAGGTGCATTAGTCATCAGTTCTCGCAATACATAGCGAGAAGGATGGAGAATTTTGTCTTCTCTCTCTTGGCTGTCTGATACTGTACAATGTAGAAAGACATGACCAAATCTGAACTCTTTCTTCCCATTATAGCCATCAGAGTATCCGAAATAATGGTCTTTAGGCCAAGGAATCAAGGCATAGTCGACTGCAAGAGACATTCAAATTCAAAATAAAAAAAATAATGAGAAAGGGATTGCCTTTCGAAAGTTTTCTTTATTACCTCCAATCAAGGGTTCCTGCCGAACCACTATTAAACTGGAGGTTGCTTGAGGATCTTTACGACTACTGACAGCAGCATCGGAGGAAGAAGCTTTGTTCGGCATCTTTTGTAGATTGAGAAAATCCTTCGAATCAAAAGCTATGGGAGATTGAAGATGAGAAGTCTGAGGAGCTCTAATGAAGAACTAGATTTCAAATTTCTTGAGATAAGGATAGCCTCTCTCGTAAAGTGAAGGTTATATAGCTGATGATTTAACAGCCGAGATCTCTGGACAGACATGATATCTGGCTCGAATCTCGTGGGTACATTTTCATTTAATGCGGCTCAGAGAACGTCTCAATTCTTATACCGTAGAAAACAACTACCTTCCGGCCTTCCCGCAACCAAAAAACAAAAGTTTGCGACCCTAATACAGAATCACTTTCTTCTTAAAAAGCGAAAGTTCGCGACCCTAATACAGAGTCGTTTTCTACTCCAAAATGAAGGCTCGCACCCAATACAGAGACGTGTCCCTTCCAAAGCAAAAACTTGCGACCCTAACACAGAGTCGCCTTCTTCTTCACAATACAGATTTGCGACCCTAATACAGAGTCATTTTCTATTAAAAAATGAAGGCTCGTGCCCCTAATACAGAGACGTGTCCCATCCGAAGATAGTTCACGACCCTAATACAGAGTCGTTTTCTACTCCAAGATAAAGGCTTGCCCCCCTAATACAGAGACGTATCCCTTCAAAGGCAAAAAAGTAGCAGTGGCGCTAATGCAGAGTCACAAATTTCTGCAAATGCAATGGAGATTCTAATACAGAATATTATATCCAAAGTATTCCGAAACTCATCAAGAAATCATGAGAGTTTTGGAAACTTTTGAGGGGATTTTGTTGGCAAAAAATTCTGGAAAACTAAGCAGATCCACGAATTCAGAGACAGAAGCCCGCAACTCATCGGATTCGCGAATCTAAAAGACTGAGGTTCGCGACCCAGACGACAGAACAGGTTCGCGAATCTAAAGTTGAGATTCGCGACACTACCCATAGCTTTCGGGTAGGGGTTTAATACAAAGTCACCTCACTCGAACAGGAGAGTTGCCACCTCAGATCATGGGGCTAACTGCCAAACGAATGCAGCGGCATTACTTCGATCGTGGGAGCAACTGCATAACGAATATGACGGCACTTCTCGAGTAGTGGGAGCTAACGGTCGAGCAAATATGGCGGGACGTTACTCTAAAACCCCTATAAAAGGCGGGGGAGAGAAGGACGGATAGAGAAGGATAGACAGAGAGGGAGACACAGGCGAATTTCTTCTCCTAAGAGTTATCCTCTGTGATCAAGAGTCGAGAGCCTTTCTTTTTCCTTTAGCCAACCAAGAGAGATTGTACGGAGTGTCAACGGAGAGCAGGATCGTCCTCCATAGCTACGTAGGAACCCAGCCTTAAACAAAGAGGAAGTTTACCTTCCTCATCTTCTGTAAACGAGAAACCGTTAGATTGTAATCTTTTATTGAAAGACTTCGATATAAAGAGCGTGCGATTTTTATGGCGAACAATATTATGATCGCAATGGTGAAGTAGCTAGTGAGCTTGCTAGTGATGTTAAACTTGATTGAATCGATTGAGATGCAAATGAGGATGAAGGGCTTTTTAGATCGTTTTTATTGCCACATCTCACTAATTTAGAATATCTTTCGAAACCAAGATATTTGATAAATCTGCTAATTTATTAGCATATTTATGATATCTTTCTAAATCAGTATATTTGTCAAATATCCCTAATTAAGCTGATTATGCTAATTGAACCTTTTATATAATTAACATCAAATTTTATATTATCTTATCTTTGCCTTTTTTGTCTGTCTCCTTCACTTACAAAAGAATAGTCATTGTACAGTTTATGAACACTTCAAAATATAAAATTATTCTTTACTCTCTCTCAATTCATAGTCTTACTGTGGTATTAGAGCGTCTCTGGGGTATGACTTTCTTTTGTTCTAAGGTCTCTGACCTGCGCCTCGACTTGATATCTGACCCGTGCCTCGATTTGGTCTCTGACCTGCGCCTTGATCAGTCTCATATCCCGATGACTCCACCTGCTGCTTCATCATCACTACCATCTTCAAAGGCACTGCCTTTGCCATCTCCATCTCATGTAGCAGTGACTACACCTGTTGCTCTGTTGCGAAATCTAATATATTGTCTTCAGCTCCTGCTCCGTCGTTGCCACCATCTTCACAGGTGCCACCTTCATCGTCTTCGTCTCGTATCCCGGTGCCTCCACCTGCTGCTTCATCGCCGAAATCTAATGTGTCATTTTCAGCTCATGCTCCATCATCGCTGTCATCTTTAAAGGCGCAGCCTTTTCCGTCTTTGTCTTGTGCTCTTCTAACTCTACCTTCTACACTGTCACCGAAATTTAATGTGTCATCTTAGGCTCTTGCTTCATCGTCGCTGCATTTTTCAAAGGTGTTGCCTTTGCCATCTCTGTCTCCTTCAAAGGCGTCGTCTTTGCCATCTTCATCTCCTCCTACGGTGATTCTATCTCTTGCTCTGTCACCGTCTCTTATTCTAAAGATCCCCATCTACTAGTCCCCCACCAAAATCTTATGTATTGTCGTTGACTCTGACGCATTCGTCTTCTGTGTTGCCACCCTCGGCAAGGCCGGCTGCATCACTTGATGGTGTCAGGGACTTCAACTCCGCTATTAGTGCTGCCCTCTCCCTATTCTCTCGTTGTCTGCGACAATCGTAGGCTTACTGTTCGTGCTTGTTTAGATTGGATTGATTTTATTTTGAGATTGGTATGAATATCAGTGATATTTTTTCTAAGGTCCAACCACCTAGTTGTCGTCATGATCTCGTTTTCAAACTCAATTTGACATATTTCAAACAATCTTTAGTTTGAAGGGATATTAACATATCTCACTAATTTAGGATATCTTCCAAAATTAGGAAATTTGATAAATTCGCTAATTTATTAGCATATCTCATGATATATTTCAAAATTAATATATTTATCAAATATACCTAATTAGGTTAATTATACCGATTGAGAATTTTATGTAATTAGCATCAAATTTTATATTAACTTATCTTTGCCTTTTATATTTGCCTCCTTTATCTATAAAATGATAGTAATGGTACAGTTTATAGACACCTTACAAAGTTGTTCTTCACTCTCTCTCAGTTCTTTGTTTTATTATTTTTTAATTTAGTTTCTAGAGTGAGATGAAGACGAAAATGACAATGGAGTTATCTAGTCAGGCTATGAGGAGTCGGGAATGAAGGGCTGCAAGAGGGCGGCATGTTGGTTTCACTCTAGAAATTCAAGGGAGAGCAATGCGTTATCCTATCTCCTTTTTTTTTTTTTTTTCAAGTTATATATTGAGGTGGGATTGCTTGGTCAATTTATTTTGTACACCTGTATATCCATATAATAGGTACAGATAACTTTTGGGACATAAACACAAAAATATAAGTTTGGGAGTATAAATTTTTTTTTTCCATTTATGATAGGTATAAAATAAATTCCCCTTAAAAATTATTAAGGTTGGCAGGGATAAATTCCCCTTAAATCTTTACAATTCTTAAAAATTATTACAGATAGCTCATTAACCTTGAGTTTGTATCCTTTTTCTTTTTTTTTTCTTAAATGCAAATCTGTAATCTAGGCATGAATCTGTATAAAATAAATAGGTCGGGCTTAGATTGGGCTCATCTGAAAGCACACTATACCATATAAAAAATAAACAAACATAAAACTATAATATAGATTTTAACAACTAATATTGTAAATAATGACAAACATGTAAGTTGAAGATATAATTTATATAAATTACGGGTCATCTCTAGAGTACAATTGTAAAGTCACTATCTAGAATGGGAATAACTAGAATATTTAGAATGAGTGATAATTCGACTAGCCATAATAAGCTTTATAGTCACATTTAGCAGAAATATAGACAATAAATGATAATAAACAACTATGTCTCCAGTCAAAATAATAATATGATTTTGCATAAAAATAAGTTCAAAAGAATTTAACTATATATTATCACTAAACTATAAAAAAAATGTGTCATAAAAATCAATATATTAGATCATTAATATCACGCGTAATTACACTTATTATTTCTTTCTAGTAAAACTACTAAAATTCAACTTATAAAAAAGCAGTAAAAACAAATAGTCCAATAATCTTACAACTCTACCTATTTTTAGAAATATGATAAGTTTTCCTCCATCTAAGGTGGATCGACCTCTAAATAAGGATATATGTCTGGTCATACAAAAGTAGGATCGTAATAAAATGATCTAATAAAATTCAGTAAAATCATGTAAAAATAATATCTCAATAATATGAAAACTATAATTAAAATAGTAGAAAATTATGTATCATTATCAGTTAAAAATCTTAATATTAATCTTTTTCACCAGTCATATTTTAATTATTGTACTTGGAATTTTAGGATGATATAAACTTGGTTAGTCTAAATGCATCTCCGCCGACTCTAAGAAAAATGGTACAGTAATTTTGATCAGAGTTTATCACCATTTTGTCGTATAAGAAACAGTGAGTTTTGACAAATCACATAAATCTCCAATTTCTCCCATGCCAGTGTATCATACAATTCAGTATTAGTTATTTAGTAAATTCAGTTTGGTAAGTGAATTGGTGATTATCATTAAATTCAGTAAAAATAAGGGTACAAATCAGTATAACAGTGCAGTAATTTAATGATCTATCACCATTAACATGTTATAACAATTCCAAAATACATTATGTATCTTATCATGTATCAATTCAGTATGTCATTAGGTTAGATCACATCAATTGCTAATATACCATGTTCAATCATTAATTTTAATACTTTTTCAAATTAATTTAGTCCTTACATTAATTACAAATCAATTATTTATGATAAAATAATCAGAATAACTTATTAGTCATTTACTAGGATTATTATTTATAATACACGCGCATTGTCAATAATGACCCTCAGTAGCCGATCTTAATTAGAAAAGAACACTGTTGTCGCAGTTACTATAACAGCTGCTATCAAAGTAGCTATCGACACTATCCTTAGCTATCGACACTATCCTTAATAATCACAATCCCAGTATAACATTGAAAAAGCTACTGTCGAAGTGGCTTCGACAAAGCTCTAGTTGAACAATACAATAAGAGTAGTTCCTCATCTTTTTTGAGCATTATCTTCGATATCAACAGATGATTATGACCATATACTTTGCATAGATCCATAGCTTATCCAAATAAATAAGATTTCAAGCCTTTGAATTAAAATAAATCTCATCTTTGCATGCATATCCATCGTATCACCTCATGTTTATCTCTTTTGGGTGAATATGATACTTTATATAACTCGATATATGAAATAGCAGTAGATTACATGGATCAATAGATAAAGATGTAGAGACATTCTTTTTAACATTCATACAATAAATTAAAACATCTTCGAAAATAAAAATTCTATCTTAAAGTAAGAAACATATAAAACTATTTTTATGTATTATTTAAGCAAAACTCTCCTATTAACACCATTGCAATTATTCCATCTATATTATCAAGGTTAATGAATTCTAAATAATATACTTAGCATGTTTCTCGAGTGTGATAAATTAACTTGGTCTTGGTCTAAGTTATATCTAGGTTTTTGGTGCAAAAAAAGCACAAAACTTTCAAGAACACTCCAAAATCTCCTATTGAAATCTTCTCCTTCTGCCTTCTATTTCTATGTTTCTCTTTTCTTTATGTTGGAGAAGGTGAAGGGGTTGTAGTCAAGGGCCTCTTATGAGGGAGGTGAGAATCCTACTTTGATTCATTAATCATTTAATTAGAAAGTCCGATAGAGATTCTAATTAGATTTACTATCCTAATTAAATATAGAATTCTAATTTGGTATAAAAACCAAATGTAAATATGATCTAATGAATTAGATAAGGATAAATTATTTTTAAATAATAAAATTTATTTTATTATAACAATCAACTAGTTAGCTTAGTTACTTTGGATATGTGTTGGGTTTTATAAGGTAAGAGGTCAAGTCATGATCTCCACTACTTAATTAAATTAATTAATCTAATTTATTATATTTCTTTGATCTTATTTTATCTTATTCATTTAAATATTTTATAATATACAATTTTTTTCTAATTAAAAAAATATATATAGGAAAGTGGTTGTTACAATAACATATTCCTACTATGTAAAAGTTTTATTTTTCACTTCATTTTTGTAAACAAATAGATGAAGAGCCCTTTTACATCTCCACTAGTATAAATCAAATTTACTATTCTTCATCCACTTTGATAATGTGCAAAAATAAAAATAAATATTGCACTTTACTTAGTTATAGATTACTTAAAAAGATTATTAAGATTTTTTAGATATCGATCCCTAAGTTTTTTTTAAGTATAAGTTCCTCAAATCATCATATTTTTAAATTAACCATTCAAATTCCTTAAGTTTCTCCAACTTATTCTCTTGGGTAAAGTACCATTCAAAATCAATGGAATATTCCTTTAACTTAACTTTTTATATATTCTTCAGTTATACTCTCATCTTCTACCTCTACCCTAATAACTAAATCCAATTTTCCTCTCGCTTTCCTAATTACTCCTTCTCTCATCTTTAAAGAATCCAACCCCCACTTATCTCCCTTTCCGTTTCTCCTCTCTAATAACTCAACTCAACACTCTCTTGCTCATCTCTAATAAACTAATCCAATGTCTTCTTCTTCTTTTTTTTATCTCTACTCTCCAATTATTTTTCTCATTTTAAAGTGAATCAACTCTCTCCCTCTACCCCTCCTCTTATGTCTCTTCTCTCTAATAACTAAATCCAATATTATTTCAATCAATTTCTCCTCCCTATGTAACGCCCCATTTTTCATATGAATGGCTACTGTTGGACATAAAAAAAATCAAAATGGTTGCACGAGAGCTCAATTTATATTCTTAATACATGCACATATCAGAATATGCAATGAGTAAAATAAATTTGCTGCATGATACAAGATGGATAATAATTGCATTTTTATTAAAGACGATAATTATAACCTATTATGTACATAATATAGTATCAGTATAGACAATATGATATAACTGAATGTAAATAAAATTACAAAAGTAAAAAAAAATGTCCAAAACTGGTGTTTATATCAATCACATAGCCTCGATCTGTTCCAAGAAGTATGAGTCATCTGCATACAGTGGGGTGTATTCATTGGACTCCATACTTAGGGTATAAGAATCCAGGGGGTTTAAATTTGGCAAGTAGAGGAAATGGAGTGGGGTGTACTCATTGGACTCCATACTTAGGGTATAAGAATTCAAGGGTTTTAAATTTGGCAAGTAGAGAAAATGGAATAGAAAGTGTAATAACAAAGTTTGTGATAAGTTATGGATGAAGAGGAACGGGATGGTTCGAATTATAGTAAGGTTATATGCATAAAAGTAATTTTGGGTGTTAAATATCCATGTAACTATGAAGAATTTTTAATATAACATTAGTATTAGTCTAGTAAATAAATCAAAGAATAATGTGTAATGGAATTTTATATCCAAAAAAGAACTAGAGATAGACCAGTTATGCATCCTATATTACATAACATGTCGAGCATTCTAGAGTGCCTTCTATGAATTCAAGAGATCACATTCCTTTAGACCATGTGGTGCTTAGCTCCAAGTGATCTCCCTAATCCTTACAATCACATCATGACTCTAGGTTGGCTAGTTATTAATTATGTTATTCGAAACAGAATATGATATAAAGCTAGGTGTACAATAATCAATAGAATTCACTGGATTCTAGAGTTGGCCAAATCGTGAACCGGTCTCGTTGACTTATCGAGATAATCTAAATCCTAAATGAAAATTAGGTCCATGAGAATTAACAGTAGGTTATATACCACTGTTGATGGATTAATATACCTCATCCAGAACATTGCAAGCTATTAATGTGGGTTTTATGCCACACTTAGTGAGCATAGTCTCACCTAGAATACCCATATTGGGCTCTTCATGTGGGGTTTATACCCTAGTTTGTTGGTTGGTGCATCACCCATAACCCCATTGAGTCTTAGTGTGGGCTTGATACATGGTTGGCCTATGTTAAATCTAGAATTTCCATATTAAGCTCTTAACAATATCAAGTCACCTTATCCATATTCAGCATGCCTTGTCATATTCTACATAGTTCAATATAGTTAGAATGACATAAAAAGTATTTGAGTAATTTTTACTCAGGTTTGACTAGTCAAAATGCTGGCTAGTGATTTTGACCAGTACCTAGCGACTAAATTAAGTCAAATTCCTTTAAAATTTCTATCAAAGCACAATCATGATTTTAAGTCTAATTTTAGCGTATCCAATTTATTAAATTATCAATAAGAGGGAATCTAGTAACAAACTTAGAAAATCGATATCTAAACTCTAGGTGTTAGATTAAACTTGATTATCAGTTTTTGTCAATGCCATGTCTTTTCAGCATACATTTTTAAAGGTTAACCAATGCATGAAATTCCATATATTAAAATATAATCTTTGGAAAATTACAAGGAATTTGGCTAAAACCTGTCTGCTGCCTACCGGTAAGACCCACTTCATAGGCGGTCCTATTTGATCAAACCTCCTAGATGAGGGGCAACATATTCAAATTTTGACATTGATCACATTTAGAATATCTCAATAAACTTTTGCCTGTCATAACATTTATTACCTACTTATAATTTTTAACTTGATTAAAATACAATAATTTTTAATAAATATTATGTTAGCCCTCTGGTCATACTTTTATTTATTAATTTGTAAGTCTAAAACAACTTTGAACCATGCTAGGAAAACCACAAAAACAATACAAAATAATAACAAAGTGTCAAGTCATTCTGACTTATTTGGACCACTGGATAACTGTTGACCACTACAGGGCAGATTATTGACGTGAACTATCTATTGCAAGCGCACAGTATTGTTGCAACACAAGCAGCTTGTTTCCAGAAGGATCTTGGATGTTTTGCAATCTTACTTATTCTATTATCTTGACAAGTTAATTATGATAGTCTAGTTTGGAAAGATGAGTTTTTATTGAATCTAGAATTAGTCTAGGACATTAAATCCACTAGATTTATAACCGGAATACTTAATTTATTATCTCCTTCCTATCTTTTTAACATGAACAATCACGATCATATCAAAAAGGAGATCTTTAATCCAATTTTTACTCAATAACCCTAAGTATGACCTACCAATGCCGTACAAGAATAGATCATCAAAAGTGCTAAATTTCATAAAAATTAAATTATATCAATAGACATTTGAATAAACAAAATTTCAAGAAGCAATTCCAGATCCTATTTAAGTATATGCTTCAAAATTGAGCCTAAACATAACCCATCAAAAATTAGATCTACGAATAGAATTCTTTTAATCTTATCATAGAAAAATAATGTCTTTATAATTTTTATACAAAGATAATTTATAAAAATCATGCTACGATTGATATCGTAACTTCATCTACATCCTGAGCTATATTAATCAGTCACGCATATTTTTTATTGCAAACATCATGTTTTCTATTATGAAAAATATATAAAAATACTAAAATCCTAGAAAGTGATGAAAATTCTATTCTAGAAAGAAAATAAATTTATCTAAATAAGCAAATAAAAATTACCTACAAATAATTCAACAAGAACAGAGGTTGAGATCAACGGAGGTCTGGTATGGCAGTCGTCGCTCTACAAATCTCAAATCCTAATTTTATTTAATCTCTAAAAGTGCATAAAACTTTATTTTACAAGGATATGTTTAATATATAGAACCTCGGCTTTCAGAACCCTAATCCAGTCATGACTATAAAACAACAAAGTTATAACAAAGTGCTCACTAAACTTTTAGATACAGGCTTTTTAATTTTACTGTCAAATAGCGGTGGTCAAACCTTATAAAAAACTCCTAATACACGTCTGAGTCAGAATGAAAAACCCCAATCATAGTGGTTCCCACTCTGCCACCAAATAATGGTGAATGGCACTAACTAGCAGCATAACCTGCTCATTTGGTCTTCTTCTTTGCAACAGTGGATCATTTGGCTCATTTTTTTTTTATGTGCATGACTGATTTTCAATTTGATGACTTCTAACTTTGTGATTCTATAGCCTTTCTCCTTTTTCGCTCCTTCTAAACTCGGTTTTTCGGGTCTTCTACTGATTTTATACTAATTTTTGTTGCAATAGGATTAACCTGAAATAGATAACTAAACATATCCAAGTAACATTATTTATATACAAAAATAGATAAAATGAGTTATATAAATATGCAATATATGAAATTTATCGCATCCTCACACCTATTTTTTTGCTAATCCTCGAGCAAAACCTAGATCTAAAAAGAAAATAAAATATCTAACTCACTTTCACAAGAATCACAATTGCATTTAGAACGTGCAACAAGCCGTTAAATCTCTAGATTATCCTAGTAGATAGGTTATGTCTCGTAAGGATTTCCAGCAATGTTACCTACAAGTATAACAAAGAAAAGAGATTAAGGAATAAAAAAAGAAAATAAGGATAACAAAAAATTAAGAAAATATTATATGCAAAAAAGAAAGAAAAAGCTTTTTGATATTTTCTGCAATTAATTTCACTAATATACAATTTGAAGAACGCATTTAGATCATTGATTTTTCTAATCAAACTTTATATCAAATACACTTATCATTTTAATAAAAAAAATTTAATCCTATTTTTCAATATCCATTAGTAAATAATTCTTCGACTCCTATATATTTATATGCATGTGTGATGGTTTATTTTGGTTTCGGACTCAAACTCTAACTTTTGATTGATCTTTCTTTCTAAATATTTTTATTATCATTATTTTCTTCTTTTTTTTACTTTTTTCTTTTGTGAATATTTTATTTTTCATGCGAATATTCATGCTTGTATAGGTGCAAATGCCTGATTACTTAGACAATATTCAATTTCTTAAAAATACGGTTTATGTGAATATTCACGCTGACTTAGGTAAAAATACCCAACTACTTAGTAATTCTTGAGAAGTTTATTTATTAAGGATCTTGCCTTAATACCAGGCTTATCTCTTTATTCCTTTTTTTTTTCTTTTCCTTCTTTTTATTCTCTTTTTTTGCATAGAGAGTAAAAACTACTCAATTATCATTGTTTTCATCATTAATCTAATAAACCATTTTCAAGTGAATGAATAAATTATAATTACCTCAAAATTATTATTAGTGGTATTTATTTTTTAGATTTTAATTTATTTTAGAATTCTTAGTAAATTATCTAATCTACTTTCTATCAAATCACGAACATAAATTATTCTTTCATTTGTGATTAACTTGCATACAGAAAATAAATTTTCAATTTTCAATTTTTTAAAGGAAAACAAAAAAAAATTCTTTCAAAAAGAGCCTAAAAACTACCCCAAGTGGAAAATAAAGAAACCTAAAAACCCTAAAACTAATAAAACTAAAAAGAAAATAAAAATTCTAGAAAGAAAATACAAAAACTCCTAATTCCTCCCCCGCACCTAAACTCATGTATACGCTTATACACGAATCAAGGGTGGTAAAATAAAATGAAATCTATTTTACAAATAATATACAAATAATGAAAATCGTGAAAGCTCATGATCTCAAGAGGGTCATCATATTAACACACAGAACGTGGTTACGACCTCTTGATTACTTCAATTTTCATAATGTGTGCATTTTAAAAGTAAAGTGGGTGCATTAATGTGTCTCATCAACCTCCTATAAGTAATAAAATCATCTTTGTGTTTCTTATGCCATCCATGCTGTCTCTTTTTACTCATGTAAGTATTAATGAATAGTTTAAATAAACTTTTGATGTAAACATTTCAATCGTTATTAGTATCAAGCATGCATGTGGGAGTATCATGAGATGTGAAGAGTGCATTATGATCAGTGAGTCATGAACTGTGAAATATTGTAGCCCTTCTTACTCACAAAGTAGTCAAGATCGTCTGTAAACAAATACTCAAATATTTGTTCATTAGCAAATAGCACACTTATAGAAGTGTCATCATACATAAAGTTGGCATATGCTACCTCGTCTAATAGCAAGAGCTCATCTTCAAAATTTGCTCAAATGTGAGTTCAACATTAGTATAAGAGATGGGTTCAGTATATATGTTGTGAACCATATTTACCTCAATGAGAGAGCTCATCGTGTGCTCATTCATATTGAATATATTCAATGCTATTGTCATATTCCTGAATGATAGCTTCCTGAGACCACGTCTACAGTCAATTAATGCATTTGAAGTTGCAAGTAATGATCTACCTAAGATTACGGAAATTTGATTCAATGGATTGGAGATTGGCTAAGTTTATAAGACAATAAAGTCAACATGAAAAATGAATTCTCCAACCTTGATGGGTACATCTTCAACCATACTAAGTGGTCGCTTGATCGAACGATCAGTTAGTTATAATGTGATCCTGGTAGGTTATAAATTTTCTAATCTCAATTGCTAATAAATAGTATAAGGAATTAAATTGACACTTTCCCTAGATAAAACAATGCATTGTCAAATGTAATATTCCCAATGGTGCATGAGATTGTGAGAAAACTTGGATCTTTATACATGATAAACAAGGAGTTAGAGAGAATTTGTGATATGTTAACAATAAGAAAAACTTTCTCAAGAACTTTTCTAGATCGTTTCTTAGTGCACAGATCCTTGAGAAATTTAGCATAAGTGGAACCTATTGTATAATATCAAGGAGTGGAATGTAAATCTCCACTTGCTGAAATAACGGTGAAGGCTTCCTAAGCCGATTGGGATTGGCACTTTTAGCTTAGGAACATGTTTATCAGAGTGAGTTTGTGATGGCAATAGAGGTGATAAAGATGGATGTAGAGAAAGAGTAGGAAGAGATGGTGTAACATACAGAATAGTAGGGTTGGGAAGGGGACATGGTTACATTATTATCCACTCGCTTGCTAGATCTGAGCATGTAAATGGTATTACATTGGGAAACATAGGATGGAACAGACTTAGATAAGTTGAAGTTGGGTTTCATTATTGGTTGGCCATGAAAGATACCTGGTCCCCACTCACTTAGCTGTGTGTCTAACTATCCAAACTACTGCTATAACTCTTGATTAACTGAGAATTTGTAAGAAGTTATTGGTTGGTCTGCTGTATAAAATCACTATACACTTTTATTAGATTTTGCATATATATGTCTAAGTTGGACGTTGTCCTAAGAAGATTTTTCTCATTCCTCTCAAGTGACGTTAGCCGTCTATCGTGATCATTATTAGACTCCTGTTATGGATAAGATTAATTAGGTGCAGGAAGTCTAATCTAGTGTTCCCATAATTCGTAGCATTTGGGTGTTGATAGACACTCATATTTAGTCTTGAAAACTGACCAGTAATTGGAGGTTGCATTTTAGAGTTTGGGGCACCTTGATATTGCCCCGAACTCTAAAAAAGATTCGAGTGATTTCTCCATCCAAGATTGTATCTTGAATTGTATGGATTATTCATGGGTCATTAATATAAAGCGTTAGCTTGCTCAAGTATTTGACCCATAGGATTCATTAAAAGTGAACACTCCTCCGCAACGTGATTTGGAGTTCCACATCTAAAGCATGTGGGAGTTGTAATTGATTCACTTGACTTATTGTGGAATACTAAGAGTTTTCAACATTTCGATTCTCCTCATAAGAGCCACAATCCTAGTTTCAACAGCTATAGAGCTGTCGACGTTATAGATCCCGCCCTTATTTGTAAAAGTCGAAGTGTTGGGTTTCTCAGCAGGGTTGTCCTACTGCATAGTATTCCATGCTAAGTCTTTAAAGAAAACCCGTGCTTTTTCCTCATTCTTCCTTGTAAACTCCCCCTGATATATGGACTCTAAAAGAGTTTTGGAAGTGTAATTAAGTCCTTCATACAGGATTTGACATAACCGCTGTTTTCTATCACATGGTGGGGTCTCTATGCTTGTAGAACCTTGAATCATTCCAAATATTTCCATTAGGATTCTCCCTGCACTTGACTAAATTAATTGATGGTGTGTTTTATCTTTATCGTCTTATGCGTGGGATAGTACTTCTTACGAAATACTGTGATAAATTCATCATAAGAAGTAATAGAATCAGTAGGCATGCTATATAACCACTTCTTGGCACGATCTTTTACGACGAATGGAATGAACCGAAGCTTTATTGCATCCTTCGACAGGTGTTCAATTTAATCTTCATTCATACTTCCTAAAATTTATAGATAAATAGATTTACCTCCTTAGAATCAGATCTAGTAAACTTAGAAAGCATGCTAATATTTTGCAGTTTCATCTCATAATTATTATCCATGACTTGTGGAAGTTTAATGTATGATGGTTGTGATAGCATAATGGGTAACAATGATTTTGAAGGATCAGAATCCGTTGGTCTATCCTTTCACCCATAATGTAATTTGATCTCACGAGTCGACTAAATTGATTACATGTTAAATGTGGCATAAACAAATATATGTGAATAAATAAGTGAGTTTCCTAAAACTAATGTAAGAAACGTTAGATGTGGTGTGGTGAAATAAAAAGTGGAAGAATAGGGTCAAATAAAAATATAATGAACCTATAGTTTATTATTATTTTTTTTTTTGAAAGTTCAAGAATCCAAAACAAAGAACACGAGAAAAATTGGGCAAGAGCAAAGCCTTACCTACCGTAGAATGGAAGCTCTGGCTGCTATTTGGTGGCAAAACCATGAGGCTTCGCTCCCTAGTTTTTGCACTAACTCCCTATTGCTCCTCGGGTCCTTTTAAGCCCTATGTACATGTAATTCAAGATTCCTACAAGCTCAACACACAATATTAACTTGTAAAACACAAAAAGAAATAAGAAAACACCGTCGATCTCCGACAACAATACCAAAAACTTGATGTGAATTATCTACTACAAGCGCGCAATATAGTTGTAGCGCAAATAGATTGTTTCCAAAAAGATCTTGGGTGCTCTGCAATCTTACTTATTTTATTATCCTTGCAACTTAATTATGATGATCTAGTTCGAAAACATAAGTCTTTATTTATTTAGAATTAGCCTAGGACGTCGAATCCACTGGGTTCAAAACCAAAATTTTAATTTATTTTCTCCTTCTATCTTTTTAGCATAAACAATTATGATCATATCAAAAAGGAGATCTTTTTAATTCAATTTTTTTCAATCATGCTAAGTATGACCTATCAATGTCTTCAAGAATAAATCATCCAAGGTGCTGGCTTTCATAAAATCCAAATTATCTCAATAGAATTTCTATAAAAAAAATTCCAAGAAGAAATTTCCAGATCCTATCAAAGAGTAGGCTATCAAACGCAAGCTTAAGCATAACTCATCATAATATTAAATCTATGAACTGGATTCTTTTAGCCTTATCATTGTCGATGAAAAAATCATGCAAGAATACCAAACACAGATCAACACCTCACTTTATCCAAAAATAATGAGTGATTTAATACTCATTCAACAAACAATTAGTGAGGTTATACCACACTTTCTCCAAAATAATGAGCAATTTGAATACTCATTCAATTGATAATTAAAGTGGGGGTTACACCCCACTTTCTCTAAATTGTGAATGGTTTGAATACTCATTCAATTGATGTTAAAGTGGGGGTTACACTCCACTCTCTTCAAATGAATGAGGATTTAAATCATTAAAAGGGAGTTTTAATTGGTCAATTGAATCAGAATTAACCCCCTAAACTCCATAAAAAGTCAAGTTTAAGGCTAAAGGAGAGGAGAACCTCTATGAGATGATCCACACACTTAGGCAGGAATGATCTCTAGTGCAAGAAGAATAGAGAGTTTCATCTAATAAAAAGTTTTACTCTTTCTTAATATAAAGATTTCTTTTAAAACTCTTTTTAATCTAGAGATTTCTATTTCTAAAAGAGTTTTAACTCTTTCTTAATTTAGAGATTTTTATTTCTTAAAGAGTTTTACTCTTTTATTTTCAAAACTATGCAAGGCTGTTTCAGATCCAAGAGAACATCTCAACTCCAAAGTTCGGTATTAAAATTATCAATGAAAAATATGATTATCTCCCTTCGCAACATTGTAGAACCTAAGCTTAAAAGAAAGAGATAAAACTAACACGTAGATCAACAACTAAAAATAGATCTGCATTTCAAATCTAAAATGACTAACACATGGATCATTAACTAAAAAGAGATCCTCATTTCAAGCTTAAAATGGTTAACACGTAAATCATCAACTAAAAAGAGATCTGCATTTCAAACCTAAAATGGCTAACACGCATATCAACAACTAAAAAGGGATTCATATTTCAAGCGCTGATCATTGACTAGAGTGAGATTCACATTTTGAGTCAAGAAAAGACTAAAATGCGACCCTCATAGGATCACGTTTTGCTTCTACAATATTGAGAGATGAAGGATCTCTCCAAAAATAAAGAAACGCGAGCCACTGAAGTGTTGAAAATGGCTAAGAAACCAAAAAGCAGATCCTCATCTAGAGAGATTTGTGTTCCAAGCTAAGTAAAATGAAAACTATGCAAAAAATTAAATGTGGGCCTCTCTGGGCCGCATTTTACTCTCAAAACCTTAGAAAATTAAGGCTATTCTTATTCATTCCCAAACGCAAGTCTAAACAAATAACATTAATTGCTAAGAGGTAAAATGCGAATTCTCAGGCAGAGTGATCCGAGTTCCACAAAATAATCAAATGCGAGCCTCTTAGGGTTACATTTGGTGTTATGTAAATGATGAAAACCATCCTTGATCAAATACGGATCTAACCTACGTTTCAAAAGTTTCAAACACAGAGTCGCGTTTTGACTTCAAAATCTTGTAAGATTAAAACTAACCCCGTTTCAATATAAACGCGGGTCTAATCAAGCAAGACATATTGCTAAAAACTTAAATGTGGATTATCAATCATAGAGTGATCTGCTTTCTAAGCTAAATAAAATAATTTTATGGACTATTTCAAAAGTCTATATTTTGAGTTAAGTATAGCTAAAATGCGAGCCCTGTTGGGTTGCGTTTTTACTCCAGAGCCTTAAGGAATAAAATTTATTCTCATTTGCACCCAAACATGGGCCTATTCGAGAAAGACAAGTTATTAGGAGCCAAAATACAGATAATCAATTACAGAGAGATTTGCATTCTGAGTCCATATTTAAGTCTAAATACAGCTAAAATGTGAACCCTATTGGGTTGCGTTTTCAATTCAAAATCTTAAAAGATAAAAACTATCCTCATTTGCACTCAAACGCAAGTCTGAGCATGGCACATGGCCGCAAAAAGCTAAAATGTAGATCTAAAAGCTGAGATCCATATCTCAGCTACAAATCTAGAGGATTAAAAATTGTAATTATGAATCCAATGGATTAAAAATAGGAAATTAATTCTCTATTAAGAGGCTATTAGTTGGACAGTTACACCATTTCAAAACCCTCTAAAACTCTGTAAATAGCCAAGATTTGGGCTCGAGAAGAGGGTTGGATTATCTCCACTTCGAACACTTGTGTTAAGAACCAAAGTTCTTCATATTCAAGAGCTTTATAAAGACTGCCATCTCAGAGTTCATGTTCGTATCGTCAATAACAATCAAGATCGTCCTCCATAGCTACAAGAAAATGTCAGTTTTAAACAAGAAGGAATAACTTTTCTCATCTTCTATAAAAAGGAAACAGTTCTTATTGTAACTTTCTTCAAATTCAATAAAATTTAATTTTTATGGCGAACAGAAGATTAGCAACTCCATTGCGAAATCCTATCATCTCTGATGATATGATTGTAGCCTAATCTGATAAGATCCCACTTGGCACCAAGTCAAATCTCTCGTTATCGAGTTCGATTAGGAGAAATATAAAGAATTCCTCTCTTCTGACTCTACGAGCCCAAGATCACTATGGAAATGCCACAAGATCTCCACAAACTTAGCCTCTAACGAGGCTCAAAAGACTACAGTCCAGGGTATTTACCCAAAGATACTCAAGACCATACTGATCTCAAAGGAGAAACTTTCTCCTATCAAGCACAAGGCTCAGGGTTGGCTTCACCCAAGATACAAATAGATATCAAGAAGATGGATAGGAATCCCAGCAATGACAAAGAAAAACGACCATTTTCTGATATGCAAGGAGATAATTCTGAAGAGAAGGTTACTCTTACCCGTACCATAAAGAGGAAACTGAGGAGAAGCAAGCCCGCGCCTTCCGTAGGGCCATAAAAGAAGAACCAACTATTATTGAACCATACAAAACTCTAGTTCGCGTATGGAGTTTGAGAAGTAAAGTGACGGTCCCTAACAAAAACTGAACCAAGATACAGATGGGTTCATTCACATTTCTCACAAGAAACATCGCTCGCCTACCAAGTTCATTTTTGATGCAAAATGTAGATCTTACATCCATGTTCCACAAGCCAAATGTGGGCCTCAAGCTCGTGTTTTAAAGACTAAGCATGGACCTTAGGGTCGCGTTTTTGAAGCCAAATGTGGGTCTCACATCCTCATTTCTGAACCTAGATGTAGATCTCACATCCACGTCTCAACTGAAAAATGCGAACTTCAAGCGCACATTTCTAAAAAGAACAACTTAACCTCTAAGGCTCATGTACTTCTAATCCCAATTATTCCATTTTTATCAAAAACTTATTCTCCAGCCACAATGGCTAATGTGAAGTTTGCTCCGACAATCTTCAAAGGGGTAGACATACCCTGAAAATTTTATACGGAAGGGATATTGCCACTGCTAATAATCCTGCGAGTTCCAACGTAGGGATCTTAGGAATTGTTTATTGAAAAAGAGAAAAATTCTAAGTTCTCTATTGTCATTATGAACAGTTGATTAATGCAGTGCTCTCACATTGCCACTGCATGACACAAACAAAGTCGTCAGTCTTCAACATGATCATATTGTCTCCAGTATAAACTGCAAATCGAAGCCGACGTAATGAAAGCAAGAGTTCTCATAACCATAATACCACAAATTATCATCCAATATGATAAATTTGAAAAAGAAGAAAAAAAGAAGAAGGCCTTTAGATCAAACTCTTCGGACTCAAACATTCCTCCTGCTTGAAGGTGATGTTCATTGAAATTCGTGGTGTTTTCCCAAACATTTGAATTCAAAATGAGTTTCAGTGCCCCTGGACTATCAAAAGCCAGTTGGAATTTCCTCTAGCAAAGAAGAGGGAACAAACTCAGTTGTAACCGAATCTCAAACTTCTGACTCATTCTTAGAGGATGTTGTCTCTACATACATGACACAAGGAAATCCAGAAGAGTTCATGAAGAGAAGGATAAGAATGAAAAGATCATCTATAAACAACAAGAGTCCATAAATGAGATCAGAAAGATACTTCTGGGAGCATTAGTGGCAAAGAACACTCCTCCTGGGAGCATCAGTGGCGAAGAACACGAAGAACATGACAACCGTTCTAAATTCTCCGATCACCTATCTGAGAATTCAGAACAAGAAGGCAACCCACATACTGCACTCATGGAGAGTTTCCAAAACTAGTTGAATGCCCTTGTCCACAACATAAGGCCCTATCCAATAGAATGGGAGAGCATACGATTCCCGGATAATTATAAGTCTTTAAAACTTAATTCTTTTGATAGTAAAGGATCATCAAATCAGCATATTTACTACTTTAAATAGCAGACCAAACATTTGGCTGGGAAAGATCCTATTATCAAGCGAGTTTTTGTTAGCATCTTCACAGGTCTAACATTTGAATGGTTCCGTAGATTGAAAGCAGGAACTGTCAACTCATGGAATAATATGGAGAAGGCCTTTCTGGCTAAATTCTATGAAGATGATATGGAGATCTCGATACTAGCACTCCTTACTATAAAGCAGAAGAAGGAGTCGGTCTGGGACCATAAAAAGATTTCACAATATTTCTTTGTGATGTCCGCATAGGATGACACAAAAATATTTAGTGGAAACCCACAGATATAACATATCTGTAAAAATTCTTACTAGGATAGGGGCAGTAAAGTCCACCACTTGGAAGGAATTAGCCATATAGAAGAAATTACATAATGATTTGAGGCCAAAGAAGGAGGAAAACCAAGAAGAAATAATTCAGGAGTACCGCAGTCATCTTGATTCAAAGGGAAAGAGGCAATAGCAGTCGATGCTCCAGATCCAGTCAAGTCTCCTCCTGTGAGAACCCCCTCATCAAGAGTTCCTCAGAAACAATACTCTTTCAGGGATGAACATACTATCACAATTTTCAGCTTGCTCATGAAAGGTAATACGTTAAAGTTGCCAGAAGTCAGATGCCTTGAAGAAATAGAAAAGGTTGATGATCCCAATTACTGTCTATACTATAGGATCATTAACCATCTACTAAGAATTGCTATATCTTAAAATATAAGATACAAATACTGGTGGGTGCGAATGTCGTTAAGCTACTTCTAGAACAAAAGAAGGTGACGATAAATATGGTTTCTTTCAAAATTGGAAAAACTTTAGATTGGATTGAGTCAACCATACAAAATGGAGTGAAGCCAATTCCCAAAGGTACTATGAGGATTATAAATTATGATCCTCGTCAACAATAAAAGAAAGAATTATTACCCTTCAAAACACCAAAAGGAGAGATAATGTGGGTACATCGGGACCTCCTCAAAGATGAACAATGGACTTTAAGTTCATCCAAAAAGAAGTCTAAGGGAAAGGCGCATACTTCCAATACTGTCACTGCAATTTCTGAAGATGAAGCAATAGTTCATTCTCTTGCAGACTCAAAAGAGGATATAAAAGAATCAATGGTGGTCAGTGAAGATCAACAACAACAATCCACTGGAACTCGTTTAGGAAGAAACTACTTCAAAAATTATGATCAACTGGTTGAATCGCAGCTTCCAAAGAAGAACAAGTAGAAGGAGTTTAAGTTTAACAAAGCTCTTAAAAATAAAAATAAAGAAGTCATAGAAAGCTCTAAAAAGCCTTCCCGATTTAATGTGTTAGCACAACTTGCTAACATCCCCGCAAGGATCACCTTCTATGAACTCATAAGTTGTCCAAGCAAACCAGAGAAAGGAAAGGTCTGTAAGATTTAGAAGTATTTCTGGCCTAGATCCTAGAGATGACAGAAGAAGAATTTTGTGTAACATGTCATTCAACTTCCAAGAAGATACCTTGCATAACCTTTCTCTAGAAGATATGCAAGTGAAGAACAATAAGTATAATCGGTCTTTATATTATAAAGGCTACATATGGTCAATGGAGATTGACCAAATTCATGTGATCCTGGATCTGCTTTAAGCATAATGTAAAGAAAAATACTGTGGTATCTTGAGATTCCCACGAACAAATTGGAAACTACAAACACAACCATTTTTGGCTTCAATGCAAATGGTTATAAGCCTTTGGGAAAGGTAAAACTCAAGTGCCTGATTAGCAATCTAAAGACGAAAGTCATATGCTAGGATAGATGCTGACACGTCGTACAACTTGCTACTTGGGAGGCTATGGATCCACCTCAACCTTATTGTTCCTTCTACACTTCATCAATATATGAAGTATGTACATCAAGAAGGGAACATGAAAATCTTGATAGCAAAATGCAACTCTTCAATGGGGTTGAAAATTACTTCACAGATGCACTACTCTATCAACGCACTCTTGAAGCAACTGAACAACCTGCCCTAGATGAGTCAGACAGTGGCAATAAAGTTGACTCAGAATTAGGATACAATGATTCAAGATCTGAAGACAATGAAGAATGAGGCATAGAACCAATTATGATAAGCCTTGAATGCCTTGAGGTAGATAACACCACCAATTTTGATGGCGAGTGGGTTATTAAATATAGAGTTTGCTTATTTCTCTGGTGTTGATTCTATACCGTCAAGTTCTGGTACGAATGCGGTTAGTGATCAAGTAGATAAGATATATTCCTTAGTATCATTGCAAGCACCCATTTGCTCATCCTTTAATATACAAAGGGATGATGATGGAGATGCAAGTGAAGCGGTCTTTAAAGTCCCTCCCAAATATAAAGGTTAAAAACCTATCTTATTTGGAAAGGCAAACAATAATAATAAAGAAAATCATAAAGATTCTAAAGAAGAACAGGAAAGTCCCGAGTTTTTTCATTACAATAAAAATACCCATAAAATGATGAAAAGATATGATATAACCTAGATGAAGGCAGGAGTTAAATTTTGGAAAAAAAAGAACAATACTTCAACTTTTTGTTCCTAAGAAAAAATACCAAATTATTATGATAAAACTGGCAGGAGGTTGGATATGTCACAACTCTCGAAATTCTTTCAGAAACAATTCTAAAGAAGTCCAATATAGTCATTCATTTGAATTATTATGTTTTGGGATTTAGATGTAAGTGTTGGAGCAATTTTTCAAGAAGTTTCTATTAATATGGTCTCTATAGACCAGAAAGAAGAAGATGAAGATTGCCATTAATTAAAGATGATTCTTGGGCAAAATATCTGAATATAAAATGGGAAGTTCAATTTGGACAACATGAATCTCCAACAGAGGATAAAGTAATCCAAAAAATATGGATGATGAAATCAATCCTAAACCTATATTTATAAGTGAAAATTTATCTTCCAAAGAAAAAGAAGACTCTCTCCGAGAATACATCGACATCTTTGCCCAGAAATATGAAAATATACTAGGACTAAACCCACAAGTGGCGATGCACATGTTGAATATTTGACCAGATGGGAACCCGTTAAACAACAACAACAAAGGTTCTGTCTTGAAATAGTAGAAACCATCGAAGTTGAGATTAAAAAATTGATTGAATCAGGCTTTATTCATGAAGAGCAACATTCTGATTGAGTGGTAAATATAGTCCTTATAACTAGGAAGAATGGAAAAATCAGAGTCTGTATCGGTTACAGAGACTTGAAGGAAGCATGCCCGAAAGATAAATTTCCATTACCTATCACAAATGTAATGATTAACAATACTTGCAGCTTCAAAAAAATGTCATTCATGGACAGATTTTTACGGTACAACCAAATTAAAATGTATTCTGATGACAAAAAACATACATCTTTTCGGACGCCACTAGGGATATATTGTTATATAGTTATGCCCTTCGGTCTAAAGGATGCTAGTGCTACATATCAATACCCTATGAATACCGTACACTAAAAGCATCTCCAAAACATAGTGGAATGTTATGTAGATGATTTAGCTATTAAAAGCAAAAGCAAAGAAAATCATCTTCACCATCTGTGAATGGTATTTGATCTCATATAGGAACACCAACTTAAAATGAATCCAACAAAATCGTTTCTGGGAGTCTCTAGTGAAAAGTTCCTCGGATTCATAGTTATATCCCAAGAAATTCATCTCGATTTAGATAAAATTAAGGCAATTCAAGATATGCAACTACATAGAAATCTTAAAGAATTGATAGGGCTACAGAGGAGGCTAGCATATATATAGATTCATATCAAACTTATCTGGGAGATGTCAACCATTCACATGGTTAATGAAGAAAGGAGTATCATTCATTTGAAATGATGCTTGTGAACATGCCTTTGAAGAAATCAAAGAATATTTCACTAAACCACCGGTTCTTATAGCTCCAATTTAAAGAATACCTTTCCTATTGTATGTGAGAGACATGGACCATTTTTTAGGAGCATTGCTAGCCCAAAAGAATGAACTGGGACATGAACATGCTATCTACTATCTGAGCAGAATGATGGCTGGAGCTGAACATCGATATACTCAGTGGAGAAAGAATATCTAGTTTTAGTGTTCGCAGTACAAAAAATGCGACACAATCTTGTGGGACAAACTATCCACATTATATCGAGATTTAATTCATTAAAAATATTAATGATCAAGCCATGGTCATTAAACTCGAGATTATCTAATTGAGCTATCCTACTATTGCAATACGATATGCACTTCATCCCACATAAATCAATCAAGAGTTAAGCTATAGCTGACTTCTTAGCTGAACACCCAATTCCAAAATCTTTTAAATTGTATGATAGTATCCCAGATGAGATAGTTGAATAAAGTGCAGCTCCGGAAGAGAGTGTTTCACATGAAACTGCTAAGGCAAATGCCATCACAGAAGAAGTCTGGAAACTTTTCTTTGATGGTGCCTCCAGAATGGGATTTAAAGGACAGATGGTAGTGGAGTGGGGGTATCTTTGTCTCCCCTGATATCATCTCTCGAGTTTATTCGTTAATGGAATCATGTTCCAACAATGTCGTTGAATACAATACCTTGATGATTGGACTAAAGATAACCAAGCAGCTGGGGGTAAAATATTTAGAGGCATATGGAGATTTTGAGTTGATTTTTAACTAGGTCAAAGGAGAGTATAAAGTCAAAAAATGAAGACCTCTTACTACCAAGCAGTCACAAAGATAGCTAACAGTTTTAGTGACTTCTACATTAACCATGTAACATGCCATAAAAACAGCTATATAGATTCATTAATTTCTTTGGCCGCCGCCTTAGTTTTGCCTAAAAATTCTAGCAAACACATAATAATGGGTAGTAAAGAATTATTCTGCCCAAAGTATGAACTCGAAATTGAGTTAAACTCAGGCAATAAATAAGAAGCAAACGAAATACATGCTGTTGAATCTGATTTTGAACCAAGGAATTTGCGATTTCCTTATATCAACTATGTTATTTATGAAATATTGTCAGAAGATCCTAAAGAAGCAGCAATGATTCGAAAAAAAATTGTTTGTTTATATTATAATGCCGAATTTTGGACATTATATAGAAAATCTTATGATGGAATCCTACTTCATTTCCTTTCTAAAAAAGAACCCTAAGAAACACTTGAAGAAACTCATAATGGCATCTATGGAGCACATCAACTAGGACCAAAATTTGGGATAGACTCCGAAAAATGGGATACTATTAATCTAAAATGGTGATAGATGTAATATCTATGCCAGAAATGTAGAGTCTATCAAATACACACCGATTTCATACATCAACCGCCAGAATACAGCTACAGCATAGCCCTTTGAAATGTGGGGAATGGATATTATACGGACAATTTTGCCAACATCAGCAAGCGGTCATAGGTTCATATTAGCCATAACAGACTACTTCTCAAAATGGACCGAAATTCCCCTAACCGAAATAAAGATATCGGATGTGATCAAATTTATTAAATATTATATCATATATCGCTTCAGAGTGCCTAGGAGAATCATTCATGACAATGGTCCGCAATTCGTGAGTCAGTCATTCTTCAACTTTTGTAACAGATTTTGTAACAAATATCATATCGAAAGTGTAGCATCATCTCCGTGCTATTCTATAGTCAATGGTTTAGCAAAAGTCTTCAACAAAACCATTGTGAAGCTTCATAAGAAGTTCGTTTCATCCAACCAATATGATTGGGATGAAAAGCTTAGAGAATGCCTCTAGATGTACGGAACGACAATCAGAACGCCTACAGATGCTACACCCTTCTATTTGGTATATGGATATGAAATAGTACTTCCTTTGGAGATCTAAATTCTGTCATTACGAGTTGCATTAGCAACTAAAATAACACAAGAAGAGAAACAATGACAAAGACTTCTTGAGTTAGAAGCTCTCGATGACAAGCATCATAAAGCCTAACAAAGTATTGAACTTTATGAAGCTTGAGTTTCCAAATCTTTTAATAAAAAGGTTCAGTAAAGAACTTTCAAAAAAGGTGATTTGATCTTTTCAGTAAAGAGAATCATAACCACTTAGAAAGCCAAAGAAAAGTTCCAGCGAAAATGAGAAGGGTCTTTTGCCATCGACGCGGTTTATTCAAATTGGGCATATCAGTTGATAAAACCGAACAACGATAAAATTATGATGTCGATTGATGGAAAATTCCTAAGTATATATTACTCTTAAGATATCCTAAGAGTAGTACTGATATGATCTTTAATCTGGAAGATCAAGGTGATGATGATATACATGAGTTGATTCAATTATCAAATGCTGTAAATATCCTAAATCGGCAAAAAGGGAGAGTCGTTATAGATGTATAAACAATTTATATAATAGTATGAAGCAATCAAGCTCAAATTTGAGCGGTTTGAGATACATATCCTCTTCAATAATCGACTGAACCGTTGAATTTTCGACTAAACCATTGAATTCCTAACCGCTATCCGGAAATGTGGTAGTAAGAAGAGCTTCTTATAGTACTCTCTCCGAGGAGCGCAGTAAAAATGATGAATTTTGCTGAGTTATCTACAAATCTCCGAGCTTATCCCCGACCAGTACCTCGAAAAGGTGATAATAAGATTATCAAATCATTTGATATACATATTTGTATTCTTCCTCCAACAAGAGAATTCAACATTATGTCTTGATCCTCAGTGCTAAAAATCTGCATCGACACGGAAACGTATCAAGAAATACCGAATCACCTAATGTATCCTTGACCAGTACCCTAAAAAGGTATGGTAAGATTATCAAATTATTTGATATACATACTTGAATTCTTCCTCCAACAAAAAAATTCAACACTATGTCTTGATTCTCGATGCTAAAAGTTTGCCTCGATGCCAAGTGTATTAAGAAATACTGAATCACCAAGTGTATCTCCGACCGATACCCTGCAAAGGTGATAATAAGATTATCAAATCATTTGATATATATATATATTTGAATTCTTCCTCCAATAAGAGAATTCAACACTATGTCTTGGTCTTTGGTGCTAAAAATCCACCTCGACACCGAAGTGTATCAAGAAATACTGAATCACTCGGTGTATCCCTGACCTACCCCAAAATGGTGATGATAAGATTATCATTTGATAAACATACTTGAATTCTTCCTTCAATAAAAAAAATTCAACACTATGTCTCTATCATCAGCATTGAAGATCTACTCGATGACAGAGTGCAAATAGACTCTGGTGAACTATATATACTTTGAATGGAAAAAATATCGGATAAATATAAAGAGAAAACATAAAAAAGAAATACAATGATTCTTATGTTACTTCTAATGTGAAAAACAGATGTGTCTAATTCCTTACACTATTATATCTAAAATATGACCAATTTGTCCATCAATCAAATGAAGTTCATCTACAGTAAAGAAGTTCATCTATGATAAACACTTCTTGCTAACCCTACCAAAAAACTTATAAAACCGGATTCTTTATGGAGATTCTGCAATAAGGCAAACTCTACACAAATAGTCTTTCCGATACTGATTGGCACTGCAGTCAACATATAGTCACCCGTTGTGATATAGGAACAATTTCCCCAGCAAAGCGTATAAAGAGAAAACTCAACTCTCACAAAATTCATTCCCTTCAAATTTATCAAGTTAAAAATTATCTCTTATAAAATCAAAATCTATTTCCTCCAAATTTGTCAAGTTAAAATTAACTCTAACAAAATCAAATTCAGACCTCCAAATTTGTCAAGTTAAAAAATTACCTCCAACAACTTAAAAAGTTGTTATAGTAAAAGTCACTGAATATCTAAAATCAACAATGTCCAAGAAAGTTAACAATTAGTTCTATCTTGTACAACAAAAATACTCATTCATTGCAGATATACTTGGATGCTTAAATACAGACGCTATATTGTCAACTAATAATCACCTTTGAACAATATAAAAATAAGTTGCAAATCCACAAGTTAGATCAAAGTTAGTACATTCATCAAGTTAACAATTACCTCTGAATGAATGATAATAACAAGTTTTATCAAAATACATAAAGAAATCCAAAATATTCCAAAATATCTTCAAAAGTTTAAAAAGTTTCGGAAACTTTGGAGGGGGTTTAGTTAACGACAAAAATCATGCAAGAATACCAAACACGGATCAACATTCCACTTTCTCTAAAAATAATGATTGATTTAATCCTCATTCAACAAACAATTAGTGGGGTCATATCATACTTTCTCCAAAATAATGAGTGGTTTGAATACTCATTCAATTGACAATTAAAGTGGGGGTTACACCCCCACTTTCTCTAAATTAATGAATGGTTTTTATACTCATTCAATTGACAATTAAAGTGGGAGTTACACCCTTACCTTCTCTAAATTAATGACTGGTTTGAATACTCATTCAACTGACATAAAAGTGGGAGGTTACACCCCACTCTCTCCAAATGAAAAAGGATTTAAATCCTCATTAAAAGGGAGTTTTAATTAGTCAATTAAACCAGAACTAAAACCCCTAAACTCTTATAACAAGCCAAGCTTAAGACTAAGAAGAGGAGAACCTCTATGATATGATCTACACACTTATGCAGGAAGGATCTCTAGTGCAAGAAGGATGGAGATTTCATCTTATAAAGAGTTTTGCTCTTTCTTAATCCAAAAATTTCTATCTCTTAAAAAGTTTTAACTCTTTCACAATTTAGAAATTTTTATCTCTTAAAAAGTTTTAACACTATCTTAATCTAGAAATTTTTATCTCTTAAAGAGTTCTGCTCTTTCATTTTCCAAACTATGCAAGGCTATTTCAGATCCAAGAGAATATCTCAACTCCAAAGTTCGGTATTAAAATCATCAATAGGAAATTTGATTATCTCCCACTGCTATATTGGAGAATCTTAATTTAAAAGAAAGAGATAAAACCAATACGTAGATCAACAATTAAAGAGAGATCTACATTTCAAGCCTAAAATAGCTAATATGTGGATCATCAATTAATGAGAGATCCGTATTTCATGTAACATGTGGATCATCAACTAAAGAGAGATCCATATTTAAGTCTAAAATGACTAACATGCATATCAACATCTAAAGAGAGATTCGTATTTCAAGCCAAAAATGGCTAATACGTGGATTATTGACCAGAGAAAAATCCACATTTTGAGCTAAGAAAAAGTTAAAATGCGACCCTCATAAGGTCGCATTTTTCTTCTACAATATCAAGAGATAAAGGATCTCTCCAAAAATAAACAAAATCTGAGTCACTGAAATGTTAAAAATGGCTAAGGAACCAAAACACTGATCCTCATATAGAGAGATCTGCATTCTAAACTAAGTAAAATGAAAGCTAGCTAAAAGATTATATGCAGGCCCCTCTGGATTGCGTTTTGC
Organism: Dracaena cambodiana; assembly: GCA_036321105.1. Taxonomy (NCBI): domain Eukaryota; kingdom Viridiplantae; phylum Streptophyta; class Magnoliopsida; order Asparagales; family Asparagaceae; genus Dracaena; species Dracaena cambodiana. The sequence goes on along the minus strand of JAYEPQ010000011.1, from coordinate 36,943,113 downwards.
TCTCAAGACCTTATAAAGTTAAGGCTATTTTTATTCATTTCCAAATGTGGGCATAAACAAGCAACATTAATTGCTAAGAGGTAAAACGCGGATTCTTAGCTAGAGATATCCGCGTTTCAGAAAATAATCATAACACGAGCCTTTTAGGGTCACATTCGACTTCACGTAAAGGATGAAAACCATCCTTGATCAAATGTGGATCTAACTTGCATTTCAAAAGTTTCAAACACAAGGTCGTGTTTTGACCTCAAAATCTTGTGAAATTAAAACTAACCCAATTCCAATACTAACGCGGGTCTAATCAAACAAGACATATTACTAAAAGCTAAAACATCGATTATCAATCACAAAATAATCCACATTCTAAGCTAGTAAAGTCATCTTATGGACCTTGTCAAAAGTCCATATTTTGAGCTAAGTATAGCTAAAATGCAAACCCCGTTGGGTCGTATTTCAACTCCAAAGCCTTAAGGGATAAAAACTATCCTCATTTTCATCCATACGTGAGTCTAATCAAGCAAGACATGTTATTAGAAGCCAAAATATGGATCATCAACCATAGAGAGATTCGCATTCTGAGTCTATACTTGAAACTAAATATAGCTAAAATGTGAATCCTATTAGGTTGCATTTTCACTTCAAAATCTCAAATGATAAAAACCATCCTCATTTGCATACAAATGTGGGTCTGAGCATGGCACAATGCTGTGAAAAGATAAATGTGGATCTAAAGGGTGAGATCTGTATCTCAGTTACGAATCTAGAGGATTAAAAATTGTAATTACAAATCCAATGGATTAAAAATAGAAAATTAATCCCTTATTAAGAGGCTATTAATTAGACAATTACACCAACTTAAAAACCTCAAAAACTCTGTAAATAGCCAATATTTGGACTAAAAAGAGGATTGGATTATCTCCTCTTCGAGCACTTGTACTAAGAACTAGAGTTCTCCATATTCAAGAGCTTTGCAAAGGCTGCCAATTTAGAGTTTATATTTAGATCATCAATGGAGATCAAGATTGTCTTCCATGGCTATAAGAGAACCCCAGTTTTAAAAAGAGGAACTACTTTCCTCATATTTTTTAAGTGGAAAACCATTCTTATTGCAACTTTCTCCAAGTTTTTTATGGCAAACAATCATAGAAAATCATGTCTTTAAATTTTTTATAAGGGGATGATACATAAAAATCATGTTACGGTTGTTACCCTAACTTCATCTATATCTTAGAGTTATAGTAATCAGTTTTATATACTTTTGATTATAAAGATCATGTTTTTAATTATGTAAAACATATAAAAATCCTAAATTCCTAGGAGGCAATGAGAATTCTACTTTAGAAAGCAAATAAATTTATCTAAATAAGCAAATAAAAATTACCAACATATAATTCAGTAAGAACAGAGGTTGAGATCAATGGAGGTCTGGTTTGACGGTCGTTGCCCGATAAATTTCAATCCCTAATTTTATTTAATCTCAAAAAATGCATAAAACTCTATTTTAGAAGAATATGATAAATATATAGAACTTTGGCTTTCAAAATCCTAATTCTGTCATGATCATAAAACCACAAAATTATAATAGAGCTCATATAAAAATTTCAGATACAAACTCTTTAACTTTTCCTCTAGTAGCAGCGATAACTGCCATGTAGCAGTGGTCAAACCTTCTAAGTAAACTCCAAATCCGCGTCTGAGCTAGTGTGAAAAACCTCAACCACAACGGGCCACACTCTACCACCAAATAGCAGCGAATGGCGCTAAATAGCGATAGAACCTACTCATCTGGTCTTCTACTTTGCAATAGTAGATCATCTGGCTCTTTTTTTTTCTGACGTGCATGACTGGATTTCAGTTTGATAGCTTCTCACTATGTGATTCTATAGCTTTCTCCTTTTTTGCTATTTTTGAATGTGGTTTTCTTAGTCTTATACTAATTTTATGTCGTTCTTATTGCAATAGGCTTAATCTGAAAATGATAACTAAATATTATTAAGTAGCATTATATATCAAAATAGATAAGATGAGCAACATAAATACGCAATATTTGGAACTCATCAGTCAACCATGTTAGGACCTTCTAGAATTTGGTTAGAAAATCTAATCATCCACATATATGATAACTGCAATATTTAATTTGAGTTCATCTTCTTAATCATAAATTTCTAATTACAAAATTTAAACTAATTAGAAATTAATTATTAATTCTAAGTAATTTCTTAACTTACTCTCTGTTTGAGCCATTATCTACCTTTGAGGATATCTACCCAATATTCAATCCGTACCAGAGACATAAAGACCCAAAAAGGGAGTTACAAACTAAAATTCGGACGATTTAGCTAAAGTAGGTAACCGGATAGTAGAAATTACTACCACGTAACGGTCCTATTATGTCTAAACATGATGAGATTTTAATCACATATCAAACATAGGACGTAGGTTATTTACACGTGGACTGAAGTAAATTAAACATTATATATATCAAAATACATGGATATCAAAAGCAAAATGAAGCAAAAACAGTATTTGAAAGATAACTCTACTTGGCTTAGGTCTTACTCCTATAGCAAGCTCCAAACCTTCTTCTTTAGCAGAGCCTCAGCAACTTCTAGTGTATTAAAGAAGATGAGAGAGTTTTCTTAAGATTTTAGGGAGAAATTTAGGAGAGAAATGAAGAAAATAGTGGCCTTATAATTGCTTTAGGTATTTACACCTAATTCCTTATCATGAAACTTGGCAAGGGCTTTACGCCGTCTATCTCATGCAAGTGTCACTTGGTTTGGGCTGAAGCAAGGGCTTAAATATTTATTAGGGGATTGATGTACACTTAGAGAGCTTAATTAGATTTTGTTTTAAATTAAATAAAAAAAAGAAAATGATGGGAACTTAATAATTCCTTTAACATGAAGGGCAACATTGTCTCCCCCTCTATAATTCAGTGGTCAAAATAAGAAGACTAAATTCTCGAAAGTAGAAAGAAAAGAAAACTAATTAAATACGTTTCTGGTCTTAGAATTTTGATGTACCCAAAAATTTTTGAAGAAAGAATGAAGCAAGCAAAGCATGACACAATTTTTGGAATAATTATTGGATGATTGGTTCGCAAGATAAAATTGCTACAGCAGAAGTGACAAATCAAAAGTTTGGGTATTTTGTCGGTTTTGGAGCTACTTCAGAATATTTTAGAAAAGTATTTGAAAATCACATATTACATATATTAAAAAATAATAACTCCAAAGATGAAATATTGTTCGAAGTTATAGAACTAAAGTTACGTATACCGAAAGTTCAATAGGTCCATGCCCGGGCCATCATATTGGTCGAATATGAATTTTAAAATTCTGAAAATATAGAAATATGAGAAAATGGATGATCCTGAGTCAGAATATTAACTTAGATCATAGATTTCAAGATGGATGGATTAAAAATCAAATATGTTTCTGACAGAGCTAGATTAGGGTTCATAGTCTGATTAGCATAAAGAAACTATTATAGAAATATAAGATTGGATTAATATACGCCATATTGAACTATCATCAATATATGGGATGCACAAGTAGACGTATCTAATATGAAGTATACTGGTTTGGAAAGCTGACAAATTATGTGTATTACATGCTACCCAACTAACAGAAGAATTTTGTCTCAAAATTCAATTCAAGGAGAAATGGTACTAGAATAATAGAAGAATTTTAATCAAAATAGCTGAAACTCATATAGCATACCTGCCATTCTGATTTGAAAGGTTATCCTTAAAATCCATCTATATGCATAGTTACAATAGCCGTTGGCAGAGAATTAATTTCAACTATTTCCAAGACAATATATTAAACTCAGAATAGTGAAGTCACAAGAGTAGAGGAAGGGTTTAGGTCTAACAAATAATATAATGAGTGGTTTTAATGATAAAAAATATATCCAGGTATAGAAGGATATAGTTTAACATATATATTTTAAGGAATAAGGATTCATACGGATAAAGATGTATAATAGAGTATGTGATGATAATGATGTTTTATATAAACAAAATCATACCTTGCACAGATGAAGTAGACAATAAGTTCCTAGACACATCAAATTGTACTAGATCTCTTCAAATATGCTACAGATCTGATGAGTTCTTGTTATGCATTGCTATCTTATCCAAATTTGATCATGCCTTACTATGCATCATTTGCCTCAACTGACAACCTTCTCAACCTTCTCACCTCTGATCATGGCATTGCATTTGCTTTCATCTTGCATCGATTCTCATGGTTTTGGTCCTGGCAATTGTTGATGCTGAGGTGGTCCATTAATTCTAGGTTTTTGGTACAACGGTGTCGGTACTGTGTTTATGATTTGCGGGTCTATTAGCCTTCCTTAATAGTTCCCTACCATTATTCTTTGTGGACATTCCGATAGTCGGTGAACTAATGCCCCACAGGTAATGCAGTAGCCTCATGCCAGTCTACTAGCATGTGTCCCGCCTTCTAAAACCAACTACAAACCATAGGTCCTTGCTCTGTTGCTTCCTAATACTTCATGAGAACTAAGTTTTTGTGCCTCAAAGAGTTCTTTATCATTTGGCCATTCTTTCTCTTTTGAATTGTCCAGTCCTGATCTTTTCTTCTTCTAACTATGGTTTGTTCCTGCACCCAGACAACACTCAATATTGGAGAAAATGTCTCCAGCATCAGAGTAGCAATCCTCTCTTAAATATCATAACTCAGTCCTAATAGGAACTTTGTGCTTGATTTTTACCTGTTTCCGCAAACTTTGGGGGCAAACTGGCTCAATCAAAGAAATTTTGTTGCATACTCATCCACAATGTGGCCATCCTGTCTCAAGTTAATGAACTTCTGCTGCAAATCCTATCTAGCTATCATTGGAAAGAATTTCTAGTTAAAAGTTTCTATGAATATTTTCTAGCTAATTGATTAGTATTATATTTTGCACATTTATTTTCTGTATTTTATCCATTTTTGTATATAAATAGTACTACTCGCATATGTTTATTATGTTCAAATAGGTAATAATTAATTTACCACGAGGAGAAGAAAAAGAAGCCATCTGAAATATATGAGCAAAAAAAGTCAACTATAGTGAAGACATCCATGTATAACAGCATCAACTTCAAAATATGATAAAGATAAAACTTGAACTAAAAATCTATAAGCTCTGAATTATTTTTGAAACGGTACTAACAACAGTTCAATTTGAGTTCATATGCAAAAATTATAATTATTTTACTGAAGTGTTGCAGAATGAAAAATTCAGTCCAGTGGGCTACAGGTGTACTGAAATTATTTTTGGGTTTTCGATCTAAAAAATAGTATTTTAAGTCATCAAATCTCAATCCTTAGTTTCTAATAACTATGGATATGATTATGATTATATATTTTGAGATTAGTTTATGTGGATTAGGATTATATACTTTTAGAAGCGATTGAATTAAATTAGGATTGTACTTGGGTTATATATTCCCTATGAATCCTATTGAAAAGTGGAATATGATGCCTTTTTATACTTTTTTATTTATTAATAAAGATCGATTTTGAGTGATGTTGAACGGATGGTCATCATATCGGACCTCTATAGAGCTTGGTTTCGTCTTCCTCCATCTATTTTGTTCTCAAGTAATATTTTACTTGCTTTCTAGTTAGGTTTTATTATTTTTTCAGGTATATTTAATTGCTTTCTTAGATAGATTTAATTGTTTTCATAGAACAATTAGTTCTCTTGCTTTTATAAATAAAAATATGAATTGTATACAAAAAATCATGCGTAACTAAATTTTTATAGCTAGAAGATATATATGAAGTTAAATTAATGATGTTAGCGTGGGGTTTTCTCTTCTTTCTAAAAAATTAGTGCTATGGTTTTCTAATAGAAAAACATACAGATACAAATTTGTAAATATTTAACTTTGATTGGTTATTTTTAATTTATTTTGATAATCTTTGCTTACATCAGATTTGGAGCAAGTATTCTTTATTTTATCTGTATGATTATCAATTTGATATAATATAGTTTAATAAAAATGCCAATTTTGATAGTTTATATTAGCATGACAATCGAATTAAAAGATCATCTTTTTATTATGTTACTTTATTGTGCATCTTAAAAGGAATGAAAGAAACAAGAATTTTATTGTTATATTAGTTTAACAGATTTGAAAAATCTTAAAGTAGCTTTTTAGAATTTTAAACAACACTCGTTTCAATTATAATTTTCTAAGTTGACTCTATAGATTTAAGAATATAGTAAAATTGCAAAATACCCCATATCCCTGTGGGAACGACCTGTTTGCGTACAACTAGTATTGTCCGCTTGTAGTAGTTTGATGTACATAACAATCAGCTTCAACAAGCATGCTTCTTTAGTAAACCACTAGGTAAGCGCAATAATTAATAGCTGGATCATCACTACTTCCACCACCACGACTTATGGTATGCGTGTAGCTATCAACAAATTGCTATTATTCACTAGTCATTTCTCTACCTTCATCGAACTTTTTATATCGTAGAATACTGATTGATTCAATCTCCATATTATTCCTTTTCTGCATGCCTCCGGGTTGGCTGTAGTCATCCTCTCAATTGCTGCAATTAGACCTTCCTTCAGTAACCTATTTTGCTCTTATGGCATTCCTGAATCTGTTGCTTCGTGCTTTCCAATGTTGTTGACGTTGTGTCTCGATAATTTCTTCAACAAGTCCCTTATTTCATTCATCTCAGTGTTCTTGCTAAGACTGATGTGTATCAAACTACTACAAATGTACAGTATCAATTATTGTGTAAACAAGCCATTCCTACAGGGTTCTTAGGTGTTTTGTAATCTTACTATGTTCTTAGTTTTAACGAGTCAGCTAAGAAAACTATGATTGAATTAGCTAAGAAAACTATGATTGAGAAGAGAGTGTATTATGATTATAGAAAGCTAGCCTAAAATATTCGAATCTATTAAACCAACAATATAATAATGAATCTTTTCTTTCTTTCTTTCCTTTTAACATGCACAATCAAGTAACATAATAAAAAGATGATCTTTTTAATTTGGTTTTACTATCGTGTCCCAAAGAAAGAACCATTAAGTATCGTGCGAGCATAAACTAACAAAAATGACATTTTTATTAAACCGAACTATATCAAATTGATAATCATATAGGTAGAAAAAAGAATACTAATTCCAAACCTAATCTAAGCATAGGCTATCAAAAATAAATTAAGAATAACCTATCAAAAATAAAGATTTGCAAACTAATATTTTTATGTTTATATACTAGAAAACCATAATGTTAATTCTTTAGAAAGAAGATAAAAACTCATGTGAATATTGTTAAGTTTAATTTTATCTACATCTAAGAGCTATGAAAAATAGTTGTGCATGATATTCCTTATAAAGATCATATTTTTTTATTATTAAAGCAAGAGAAAATATAATTATTTCTATGAAAACAATTAAATCTACCTGAGAAAGCAATAAAAATCTAACCAGAAATAAATAAATAAATTACTTAAGCACCAAAGAGATGGAAGAAGAAGAAATTAAACTCTGCAGAGATTTGGTATGTAGTCATCTCCTCAACATGACCTAATCTCGTTTTTCTATTAATTATTTAAAAAGAGTACAAAAAGCATGATAATCGATAAGGATTACATCATATAAATAGAGTCTAGAAACAAAACCCTAATCCAAATAGCTTATCCGAGTTCTAAAATTATGCAAAAATCCAATAAAAATCACAGTAACTAAATCAATAAAGTTGCCTGCAAATTAGTAGCATTGGTCACTATTCAGTAGTGATCAACGAAGATGAAAAGGCTCAAACCGCGAATGATTCTATCCAAAAGATATAACATGGAAAATCACCAACTTTGCTGCCAAATGGGGGACATTGCCACCATTCAGCAGCTAAAGCAAGTCTTTTGGTCTCTCGATTTTGGCATTTGATCTTTAGGCTCTATTTTCTTTCCATGATTGGATTCTTGATTCTCAGTTCTGAACTGTATGACTCTTTAAATTTCTCCCTTTAGCTCTTCTTGACTCGAATTTTGTTGGTCTTCCATGCAATACTTAATATGATATTACCTAACTTGAAATGCAACTAAAAATAATTGAATAATATTATTTATATACAAAAATAGATTAAAAATGAGATTAAAATATGCAAAATATAATACCTCATCAAGGACCATTGCCTGTACTTATGCTAACCCATATATAGTTTGTAGAGCTATCTCTCTTAAAATATAATAGAGATGGAAATTAATATGAAATTCCATTATAGGATAATGACATAGAAAGATGGACATCAAATTTCAAAGGCAAGAATTCCATTGATAGGATAAAGGATGGATTAGGTAATCGAAGATGAATAGTTAATGAAAAATGTTTAGACATACACTAAGAATCCTAAAATTAAGTGAATCCTAGATCTAGATTAACCTAAAGCACTTAGACTAGTCTGAGATCCTATAACTTTGATACCAAATTGTAACGCTTCATTTTTTATCTGCTTTCAAAAACAAATACAATATTGTGGACACACAATAAATCAAAACAGTATGCTTAAGACCTTAATCTATATCCATAATATATGCACATATCAGAGTACTCGAGGATGATATAAGATGGAAAATAAGTGTACTTTCAATAAGGAGGATAATACAATACCAACATGCAAAACAAGATATAAATGGATACAAAATCAAACTATAAAAGTACAAAAGATGTCCAGAGTTGGTTTGCATGTCTACCACATAATCTTTGGACTAGCGCATTTCTAGTTTGTAGAGCTATCTCTCTAAAGATAAAATAGAGATGGGAAATAATATGAAATTTCAAGATAGGATAACGATATGAAAAGATGCGCATAAACTTTCAAAGGCAGGAATTCCATGGATAGGATAAAGGATGGATTAGGTAATCGAAGATGAACAGTTAATGAAAAATGCATAGATATATAGCAGAATCCTAAAGCTAAGTCAATCCTAGGTCTAGATTAATTAAAATCACTTGGACTAGTCTGAAAACCTAGAACTTTGATAGAACACTATAATACTCTATTTTTTATCTGCTTTCAAAAACAGAATGTACTGTCAGGATACACATAAAATTGAAATGGTACACGGAGTACCTTCATTTTATCCAGAATACATGCACATATAGGAGTACACAATGATGATATAAGATGGAAAATAAGTGCACTTTCAATAAGGAGGTAATTACAATATGATATATATACAATACCAATGTATAAAACATGTTATAAACGGATGCGGAATAAAACTATAAAAGTTACAAAAGATGTCCAGAGTTAAATCAAAAAATAATGTACAATGAAAATAATGTACTTTCCTTGGACCATGTAAAACTTAGTTTCAAGTGATCTCCCTAATCTTCACTCGGTATACAATACCATCACGGCTCTAGATTGGTTGACTATTAATTATGTTATTAGAAACAGAATTAGACATAAAGTTGGGTTTACAATAATAAATAGGAATCAACGGATTATAGAGGTAGTCAAATCATGGACGGTTGGGGATAAACTTCGGACCCCTTGAGAGCATGATGGATTTTCTAACAAAAAACCGAGAACCAATTTAACTAAAAACTTGAGTCGATAGATAGAGACTCCAAATTTGTGTTTAAACCCTCGAACCTTTCTCATTTTATTCGATGTTGAACTATACTTATATATAAACTCCAAATAATCTCCCCCTTCATGCTTAGTATACTGCAATCCTCTACGGGAACCATGGGCCTTAGACACTAATCTTCAATAGGTGATTTCAACTTCGGTTTAAGTCAGAAATTATTTCTAACCATAGCTATTAAATATCAACATGGAGAACCGTGAAAAACCAGACCTAAAGTTATATCTGAAATTGCTTCAGATTTCACAATGGCTTCATTCCCTCTTAGGTCGCAACTTGGACTTTGACACCAGTTGTTGGAGAAAAACTCTAGACATCTTAGGTCACAACTTGGACTTTGATACCAGTTTATAATACCAATGTATACCAGTTTGAGAGCAGATGGGTTTTAAATACATAACCGAAAACCAATTTAACCTAGAAGTTTAACTTAATAAGTAGAGACCCCAAATTTATATGTAAATCCATAAACTTGTTCTATGCGATGTTGGATTATACTCACACATTAACTCCTAACATAATCTGGTCTAGTTAACTTGTCGAGGCACTCTATACTTATGTGGTACTTAGGTCCGTGAGAATTAATTGGGCTTTATACTACTGTTGGTGGGTTAATACCTCATTAAGAACCTTGTTAAGCCTTTATGTTGGCTTTATACTATAATTGGAGACCATTGCCTTATTCAGAACTCCCATATTGGGCTCTTCATATGGGCTATAAATCATAGTTGTTGGGTCGGTACCTCACTCATAACTTTGTTGGTCATATTACGGGTTTGATATCATATTTGATTGGCATGTGCTGATGTGACTTGATTTATGCACCACCAAGCATAGGAGATCGACAAGTAATACTAAAAAAGTTAACCCAAGATTATCCACTCGATGATACTATACTATTATGATATGTAAGATACTCATATTATAGATTAATAAAAAGAAATATAAAGTGAAGAAAATTTGGTTTGATTAAGTAACACTTAAATTGAAATAAATCAGAGAGGTGTATCGACTCACATGAGTTAACCCCCATGAATATGTCAGTGCATAATTTCTTTATAATTATCTCAGTTGTATATATAATATGGTTTTATACAACCGAAGTATATTTCTTCAGAAGCATGAGATTATAGAAAATAATAGTATTGGTATCAATGTTGAAAATAACACATTATGAAACCCATTATATTGCGTTACGGAACCTAACGGAACCCCAGCACTACGTAACAACTGAAAATAACTCAGTGCATCGTAACAGTACGTTTTTTATATTATTTTACGTTATATTACATAACGTTATGTTAAGTTACGTTATGTTATGTGATTTACAATTATATTTTTAGTAGTTTCTATATTGTTGTTAATTATTTTTTTAGTAATTTCTATATTATTGTTGATTATTATTTTGTTTATTAGCGAATTGCCGTAATTTTCTTGATTATTTGTTGGCTTGTTTGATCGCTTATGGAATTGCTAATTTGTTAATTTATAATTATTTTTTTATCGCTTATTGTAATTCCTCTCCAATTGTTGAAATATCTTACTTGTTGATTGTATTAAATTTTTAACTAAAGTGAAATCAACAATTATAAATATGATAAATTGAATATTACAAAATATAAATTACAACAATGATGATAACTGGAATTGAAATAAAAAAAATGAAATCTTGTTTAACTAATGACTGAAATTATGGTTGGAGGCTTAATATAATTTATGAAAATATATGAAAATTATTTTAAATTTTAATATAAAATTAGAATAGATTATGTATCACAAAATGGTTATATATTCTTTTTTAGATATTTTAAATTTATTTTTGAATTTATAAAAAATATTTTATATAGTTTTATATTTATTTTTAATTAAATAAATAGGAAATTGCATAACCTACGTTATGCGTTACGCTATATGCGACATAATCTAACAGAAACAAAACGTTATCGTTATCACTATTTTAAACATTGATTGGTATTATTCCACCAATTCATACTTATATGAATTTTCGAAATAATTTAAGTATGATATATGGATAATGGAAATAACTTGTCAAAGTCTAAGCATATACAATGCTTGAAAAGTCAATTATATGTAAAAAAAAAAATAGTAATAATTATACCATTGAGAAATAAAGAATCAAAATTCTATAATTATATCTCTATTTTAAACATGATTGGTATTATTCCACCAATTCATACTTATATGAATTTTAGGAATAATTTAAGTATGATATATGGATAATGGAAATAACTAGTCAAAGTCTAAGCATATACAATACTTGAAAAGTCAATTATATGTAAAAAAAAAATAGTAATAATTATACCATTGAGAAATAAAGAATCAAAATTCTATAATCATATATTCTTGCCTAAAAGAATAAATAGGAAAACTAATATCAATATCATATATATCAATTGAAAACGGAAACAATAAATTCATGCCAGATCCATGATCAAGGGTTTATCTTCTCATCCAAGACCAAAAGAAAATTAGTTACTCATGTTTAACATAATTATCCAATAAAAAGAAATTTTCTATTATCAACTATGGAAAAGTATACAAGCACTAATAATTTTCAAAACATTACAAGAACTCTTTTTAAGTAATATCTAAAATCTATTTTTTTAATCTACATATTTATATCAGATACAGTTGGTATTTATAGCCTCTGTAGGGTGTAGTTCCCTAAAACTAGAGTTTTATTTGTTTGAAAACTCCTTTTTTTCTCTTGAAAACTTGCATATCAGCGTATCTGTCCATTGCATTGTCAACAGCGACTTCAATAGCCACTTTGACATTGCCTCTTAGGCAAGTTTTACAGTGCAATTTTGAAGGGGGCTGTTGATAAGCATGTCTGGATTCTTGACAATTTCCTAACAGGTTGGCTGTCGAGTTTTTGTATACAAATACATACTTTTTATTTCATTTCCTTGCATTCAAATCCCTGCGAAAAGATAATAAAATATTAGATTAAACTAATAAAACACTCAAGAGGAGAATAAAATTAATATGAATAAAAGTTCATTAATTTCTCACATTATATCTCAAAATTGATTTACAGATGCATGAAATAAATAAGAAATAATACGTTTTTCACTCATAATCGGGTGCCAAAACAGCCTCTTAGCAATATCAATAACAATATATAGCTTTGTATTGCTACTTAATTTTCCCATTCAAGATTAGTTTATTATACATTCAGTATTACATAACCCAACTCGTATTTCAAATTGCCTTATCCGAGTTCAATATATTTTATGGTATTATGCAAAGTTCAAGATAGATAGAATGGTATATGGAGTATTTGGGTAAATTTTCACTTTAGTTTGACTTGGTCAAATTGTTGGTTAGCCGTATTGACTGTTACTTAGCTGCTTGACCATGCCAAATTCCTCTGGAATTTTTCCAAAGTATAATATAATCTTAAGTATAATTTCAGAATGTCTAATTTGTTAAATTATAATAAGACAGAATTTAGTAATTACTTTGGAAATCAATATCTCAATCATAAGTTTTAAATTAAACTAGATTATCGATTTTTAGTTAATGTCAAATTTTTTAAATTTTCAACATACATTTTGTAAAGATTAACCAATGCACGATAATACATATGTTAAAATATAATTCCGGAAAAAATTAAAAGGGTTTTAGCCAAAACCTTGTTGTTGCTTAGCAGTAAGACCCTCTAGGTGGAGGTTCAATTTGGTCAACCTCATGGATCTGGGACAGTAGATTCAAGTATTGGCATAAATTATATTTACAATATCTAAATAAACTTTTGCCTATACTAATATTTATTACTTAATTATAATATATAACTTGATTTAAAATACAATAACTATTTTTAATAAATATTACGTTACCTCTCTAGTTAATTTATTATCGATCATTTTATACACATTATCTACCTATTTATACATATAAAGCAACTTTGAACATGCTAGAAAATCCACAAAAAGAATTCATAACAAAATTTAATCATTTTGACTTGTTTAAACCGCTGAATAGCAATATTGACCTTTACTTAGTTGGCCAATCAAGTCAAGACCTTCTAGTTTTGGTCAATAAATCTAATTATCATATATATGATAGCTACATAATTTGGTTTGAGTTCAATCTATTGAATCATTAAAGAAATTACAAGATTTAAACAAATTAAAAATTAATTATCAATTCTTAGTAATTTCTTAACATGCTCTCTATTCGATCCGTTATCTACCATCCAGGATATCTACCCAACATTCGGTTCATACAAGAGAAATAAAGATTCAAAAAGAAAGTACAGATCAAAATTTGAATGATTTAGTTTCATTAAGATTGCTGATAGCATAAATTATATGGCTTCCATGTTAAGTCTAAACATGATGAAATTTTAAACACATATCAAACATGGGATGCACATTACTTCCACATGGTCTGAAGTGAATGGAATGTTATGTATATCAAGATACATAGAGATCAAGAGCAAAATGATGAAAAATAGTATTTGAAAGAAAACTCCACTTGCCTTAACTTCTATATTTTTATGGCAAGCTCTGACGCTTCTTCTTCAGTCTCAACTACTCCTACTGTACTAAAAAGAATGAGATGGTTTTCTTTAATTTATAAAAAAAATTGAGAGAGAAATAAAAAAATAATAGTTTTATAATTCCCTTACTATGACACTTTGCAAATGTTTTAAGCTACTTCATTTATGTGGCACTTGGCTTGATTTGAAGTTAAGGGGTTGTACCTATAGAAATTTATTAAAGGTATGGTGTGAGTAATTATTATATTTAATTAGATTTTATTTTTAATTAGACTACTAGAAGAAAATAAAAGGAATAAGTGTTCGAACATTATCTTCTTTCTTTAATTCAGTAGGTCAAAATGACAAGACAAGATTCTTGTAGATGGAGTGAAAAGAAAAAGAGAAAAGAAAAAATTAATTAAATATTATTCCTAGTAGGAAAATGTATCCAGAAAATTTTCAGAAAATTACTGAAGAGAGAACGAAGCAAGGCAAGTATAACACAATTTGCAAAATAATGATTAGACGAGTGATTTGCAAGATAGAAATTATCGAAATAGAATTGATAATCAAAAGTTGTGTATTTTATCATTTTTGGTGCTATTTCAGAAACATTATCAAAAAACAAAAATACTAGATAACAGTTAAAGATGTAATATCATTTAGAGTTATAGAATTGAAATTACGGTTACCGAAAGTCAAATTTGTTCCTGTTATTAGCCTAATTTGGATTTTCTCAAAAAATTCAAAAAAAAATACCATAGATCTAGAGAAATAGGAAATGAGTGCTGGGGTTGAAATTTCAATTTGGATCATTGATTTAAGATGGATGGATAAGAAATCGAATTGGTTGCTAATAAAGTCTACTTTTGCCAATAGAGTTAGGATTCTTAGTTCGATTAACATATAAATTTGACATAGAAATTTAAGATTTTATTAATACATACCATATTGAACTATTGCCAATGTTTATGATCCGCATATTAATATGTCCAGTGTGAAATACATTGGTTTAATAAACAGACTGGTAATGAGTGTTACATCCTCATTACTCTATCTCATATCATAAATTGAGTTATCTCCCCCTCTCCCTTTTTACCTTAATAATTCAACCCAATATTCTCTCAATTTCTTCTTTCTAATTTCTTTCTCATATTATATACTGAAATATTACTCTGCATCTCTCTCTATCAAACTCATTGTTGGTAGATACCTACCAAATTTCTTTTTCTTCTCATTAATTTCTATCAGTGAGTTGAAGATAGTGGTTCAAGATTTTAGTGGATAATGTACGAGTTGTGTAGATGATAGAAAGTATGGATGGTTCTAAGAACAGTTGACTGCTATTAGAGAAGTTCAAAATGAGACAGTATGATGAGAGGTAGAAGAAAGAGTACAGATGAAGCTAATGGAGGAAGATCCTTATTTAGAATTGACAAATGAGAAATAGGGAAAGAGGAAGAAATAGAGGAGAAAGGGAGGAGATTGGAGAGAGTGGAGGGAGGAGACATGAGCGGTAGAAGGAGATGATAGAGAGGAGGGAGATGGAGAAAGCTATAGGGAGAGGGAGAATGCACTTGATATCTATTATGATCGAAGATTTGTGGAGAAAGAAGAAGAGAGTAGACTTCTTTTTTTTTCTTTCTTTTTGCATTCGAATTTGCTAAGCCTCTTGAAGAATAAGGCCAACAAAAGAATGATTTAGTTATTTACTCTCTATGGTTAGACCTCAGATTGATTATGTCAAGTTGATGAAAAAGCTAATAAAAGGATTAAAGTGAGTAAATTGCGGGTCTTGAAGAACTAAATTTAAAATATGATGAATTGAGGTACTAAAAATCTAAATATGGAAGGACTAAGGAGCTGATATCGGAAAAACCAAAATAATTAATATTTTTATTGAGGATCATTAGGTCAAAAAACCATAAGCTCAAATCCGATCTAGTTGGGTGTGTATGAATCACTAGAAGTGAAGAAGAAATTAAGAAGTAACTTTCAAAACTAAAATAGAAGAAGAGTCTTCTTCTTATATTTGTTTACTAATTTTTTTGAAGAAAAAAATATATTAGGCAGTACTTGGAGTAATAGTTAATTGATTAAGATAGTTGCTAGTTGCGCCCCATACTTTTCCTAGTGAACCACAATTTCTTAGTGAACCGCAGGGTAGTTTAAAACATACTCTCTTTTTCTTAGTGAGCTCCATATTTTTTCCAAGATTGTCCCTATAACCACCAACTCCATGTTTGAGTAAAATGAGGCTCACTAAGAAAAAATTGGGTCTCACAAAGAAAAATATGTGGCTCATTAAGAAATTAGGGCTCACTAAAAAAAAGGTTACCTTTAGAATTTTTCTTCCATTTCAATCTCCTCCGCTCTGGCTTCTCCTCTTTCCTTTCAATCTCCTTCGCCCAGAGCACTCCCTAACATGCTGCATCATTCGCACTCAGTATTGCATTCTCGATCCGCTCGTGCATCGCGAAGAGCAGCATGCACCTTACAGTGGGTTCCCTCTATATGAACTTATTGGCCAGGCTGGTAATCTCGGCCAATAAGTGGACTGGACAGAGCTAACTCTCGGCTAGATGAGGATTACATCAGGGTCACAGCTCTAGCCAGTATTTTAAAACTATTTGTTCATAAATAAAAGAAGGTCGGAAATTCAACCCCGACCAAATACAACCATTGGCCGGGATCTTCGTCCCGATAAGTTGTTGAACAAGTTGGGGCGTGCTCTCCAACCAGTATTTTCGTTCTCACAACTATACGGGACAAGCAACTATTCTTAATATAATTAAAATATTTAAATATCATGTTTTTAATTCATCGTTCAAATTATACATCATATTGAGTCCAAAAATTCTTTAAACATATCTCTAAATAATGAAATTCATCCATTTTTGTCAAAGTTATAACTTTATTATCCATTTTCTTCAAAATCTCCTTAATTCTCAAATGGAGAGATATCCGCACCCGTTTTGCACAAAGAAAAAAACAAAAAAAACTCAAACAAGCCCTAACAATCTTATGCAAGTAATGAGAATCGAATTTTGGCTGAGATTTAGGATTTGAAGCATGGGTTATTTTATTTTTTTTTGACTTTACTCGTGTTGGGTTTCAGAAGAGAGAAGAAAGATTTATGGCTCACTACAAAAAAAGAGATAATGAAATGGAGGGAATGAGGCTCACTTAGAAATAGGTAAAGGCTATTTGGTCTAAAAATAAAAATGACAAACTTATAAATAAAATTTCTTATGGGACTGAGGCTCACTAAGAAAAGTATCAGGCGCATCTAGAAATTCCCATTGATTAAATAAAACTAAGTTATTAATATTATATTATATATATATGAGAAAAATATAAATGAGCTGACAGCTCATGCAAATTATCTGAGCTACAGTTTATTTCCACTATTTTCAATAAAAAAAATTTAAAAATTTCTTTTGGATTATGATCTCGACCTTTTATGGTTCACTCATACTCAATTTCTTAGGTTTTAGTTTTGATTTCGTCCTCCATCAAGTAGATGCAAATTTTAACGGTTTCCGATAAATAAATATTTTGTATCCATTTGATAAAAGTATAAATGAATTTCAAAATTCATAAAATTTAGTCTTATTAAAGTTAAGGAAATAGATATTCTAATTCTAGAAAAAAATTTGAAGAAAAATCTTTAGTTTACTACATTTTTACTGCTAGCTCACGTAATTTTTCCTGAGCTGGCGGCTCACATGAAGTAATCCCTACACACACACACACACATATATATATATATATATATATACATATATATATATATATATATACATATATATATATATATATATATATATATATATATATATATATATATATATATATATATATAACTTTGGAATTACCATGAAGACATATAAATAAAATATTATTTTTTTTGACTTGATTTTCTATTTTCTAAGTTCTTCTATGCCAAAGTATGTGGAAATAATGTGCCACTTTGGTGTCACATTACCATATATGAAGTAACTTTTTATTTATTTCTTGGTCAAACAAATACTCGAAATAGGAAAAATAGTCTTAATTCCACTACTTCTATTCTACTTGCATGCAAACGAACACTCGAAGTTGATTTGACAAATAATAAAGTTGGATCGATTCTGATTGGGATTGGCCAAATTCTCGGCTCTACTCTTTCCCTAACTTCTAATGGGTAGTTCTAGAGGAGCACACCAATTTTCTTAGTGAGCCCAGTTTTCCTACTGAGCACATCCTTTCTTTTGAAAAGAGAGAGATTTTCTAGTGAGCACACCAAAAAACCGCAATCTACCCTCACTTTCTTTCTCTCCCATTTCCCTTTTTTCTCTCCCCACTTCCCTTCTTCTCTCCCTCATCTCTCCAAATGTAGGGCCAGCCAAAAAACCCAACTCCTCCCTTTCTTCCTCTCCCACCTCTCCTAATCCTTACTCTCTCTTCTTCTTTTCTAAACCCAACTCCATCCAATTTCTCTTCTCTCCCAATTGCCCGCCGCCCCTCGCCACCAATCCAGCCGACGTTGGTCGCCTACTGCCCCCGCCGTCGCTTCTTGAGTCGAGCTGAGCGAGATCCTCTTTCTTATTTTGTAATTTTTTTTTGTTTTTTTGTTTTTTTAGCAAAGCATGGGAGATTTTTGGATCTTTCCATCCTTTAATATTGAAACTTAAAAATTAGATTTTTAACTTATACTTTGATTATTTATAATGAAATATTAAAATTATTGTAATACTAGTTGTAAAATATGCAAAGTTCGATTAATTTTCCAATTATGGATGGTAATGATAAATTTTAATATATCTTGAAGTTTTTAACATTGTCAAATTGGATGATTAGAAAAAAAAGTTTTGAGTGGGTTTATATTAGTATTTTACATTATAATGCAACATCAAAATTAGATAAAAAATGATATTTGTTACCAAATTGAACTCTATAACTACTTACTTACATATAGGAATTCATTGTTATGATAAGTGTGATTTATGAATGAAATTACATGTATTAATGTTATTATCTTTGTATTCCATAGATAGATCCGGTAGAATCATCTCGTGTACGACCAATTGCCTCATTGAAGAGGAAGAAAGTAGCATCTCGACCACCGATCCGTCGCCCGATAAGAGAGAGAGAAGATGAAGATCCGTCGCCTCCTGAATTAAATTTAGAGACTCATAATCTGCTAAGGTATGAAAGTGTAAGGCAAAAGGGAAGTAATAATGATTCAGGAGCTCTGAAGATGATCTTGAAGGGTCAATATATCGAGATCTACTTGATTTGTCATGTTAAAGAGTTTCAAGATATACGTTGCTTTCTTTGTCTTAAAAGATGAGGTAATTTTTTCGTTAAAAACCAGTAACCAATTATAATGTGCGCATATGTCATGACTATATTACATACATAGGAGCGAGATCCACTGCTATGTATTAATCACATGAGAAAAATAAGTTCATTGTCATTGACGACTCCACAGCCTAACATCCGATTTATGGATTAATAGATGGGTTTTCGTTATCTCTTTTGGTCATCTGTTCCTATCAATACATTAGCGCTATTAAGGTAAGTGCATTTGTTGAGAGGTGGAATCCCGAAACAAACATATTTCATATGCCGTTTGGTGAGATGACGATTATGCTGGACGATATTTCCTGCTTGCTTGGCTTGCCCGCAACAGGAAAGTCCGTGTGTCAATAAGAATCAACAGTATCATGTGAAGCTGCTGATGCAATTACTCATTTCTTGGGCGTAAGTTTCTCAAAAGCGTGGAACGAGAAAAATATGGAAGGTGGTGCATCAGTTAGACTCGTTTGGTTAAAAGAGAATTTTAGTGGGGTGATTGACACCGTCTCCGAACATAGGATTCGGTGTGTTGCAAGGCCATATTTACTGTATCTTCTTAGATGCACGCTCTTTGGGGATAAGAGCGGTACGAGAATGTCGATTGAGTATCTGACCTTACTTCATGATCTCGAAGAAGTTCACATGTTCGCATGGGGTGCTAGAGCTCTTACTTGGTTATATAGGTAGCTTGGACCTGCTTCTCAAGCAAACGTTGCACAGATGTCCGAGTGTCTGACATTACTACAGACTTGGATATTTACTCATTTTCGAACATTCATGCTAGTATCGAACCGATCCTTTACAGCCGATGAACCACTTGCTTATCAGTGGTTGAGCAAACGGGACACCAATGTCTCTCGATCACATGTATACACAATTCAGTCCAGACTTTATCAACTTACAGCCAATACGGTAATATGTTGCGTGGTTTGTATACTTAATTAATAAGTTAGTTTCATGTGAGAAATTTACTTAGTTCTGCGTACATACCAAACTTGTAGGTAATTTGGGATCCCTACAGGGATTACAGAGAATCCTACCCTTTCAGAGAAGTTTCCTTTTATATGGGTACCCCGAAGATGCACTATGTAGTTGAGCCTTACCATCCGGTGCGTGTGCTTAGGCAATTTGGTCGCAAAGAGTACGTGTTGCCTTCGTCATTCTCACCGTTACGTGAATCTCGGGAGTGTAACAGCCAATGGCTCCTTGGTCAAGTACGGCCACACCAAGGAGATATGATTAATTAATTAGATTACATTTTGAATCAAGAGCACCGTGGGGCCATGACTGACTACCCATCGGAATGCACGACAGATTACATTCCGTGGTTTACTAAAGTGTCATAGTGTTTCTTTGGAGCAACATCAGATGAAGTGAATCTAGAAGAAGAAACTCAACCAATGCATCTGGATGTACCCGATGAGATAATTTATATATCTGTTGTTTATTTTATGTCTTATTTAGTGCCAAGTTTAGCTGATGGCCACAACTCTTGCTATTATTGCTCTACAGAGACATACACACGCTATTACTATAATTGATCTATTACTTGCGCAAAGTGAAAGGGCCTTCAAGAAGTGGTATGGGGTGTTATTTAGTGCTCTTACGAAGATTAAAGTCATGCTAACTGGTTGCACTCAACCAGAGGAACAAGCTGATTTGCAACTCGAGGAACAAGCCTCTCCTGATGCACCCAACCTATGAGAACGACTCGAACTAGGTGTCAACGTCAACCCCCGAGGAAGACACGCAGGCAATAATTAGTTTAGAATCTAGAGCCAATGGATGCAAATGGATGTTTTGTAATGACCGTAAACTTTATGATCAACTTCTTCTTATTTGCTTTTTCATGGATATTGTAATGATGCGAATGCAATTTACACTGACTTGAAGTTATCTTAGCATTGAGATTGTGATGTTTTCATATGTCCTGGGCTGAACTTGCTTTTGTTTTTTGTTTTTAATTTGAACTTGATAATGGTATTTGATTCTTGGGTGTCCAGAAGTTATTACGGATATTGGTACATGAATATTATAGATACTGTTGATTTGAACTTGATATGATTTGAATAAATTTTATTGATAATGTATTTCTATATAGGTTTATCTACTGTCCGGGGTGTACACTCGGGACAAAAAGTTGTCCATCCGGACTGACAGTCCGGACAGAGATCTTCTGTCTGGAGTGGCAATCCGAACAGAGGCTCTCTGTCCGGACTGCCAGTCCGGACATAGAGTGTTGTCTGGACTGGCATTCCGGACAGCAAAGAATGAGCAATTAGTATAACTCAAAATGACTTAATTATATTTTTCTAAGCTTTTTTAACTTCATGAATATTTCTATACAAAAACCTTTGGACTATTTAAAAAAATGAAAACTGCTTATACACACAAAATTTCATGTCATTAGTAGAACTTATATATACACAAAATTTTCGAAAAAATAAAACTTATATATACGTCGCTGACTTTGATTAAAATTCGATAATATCTTGTGTTGCTACTGAAGGTGGTACAATCTCCTTGAATTGTTCAATTCGATGTAAATATGGTACCTCCCATGCTTGAGCAAGTGGATCACGATGGCATTGCCAATTCAATGCAATGTTAAGGATGGATGAAGTGAGGTAAGCGTGACCTAATTATGACAATAAAAGTTAATCAGGTAAGCTAAAGTTTTGATTTGAAGTGGAGTATTTTAAAAGAGATAAATGCTACTTACGTGTACAAAGTAACAGTTCACAACGAATGCATGCTGACCTCCTTACATTGGAGATTAGAGGCCGGAGGGAGAGATCTGAGTGGCAAAAAAGTAAGGCACTGGGCTTTGAAAATGAAAAATAGCACTATATTGAATCGTGATGTAACCAGATGTCCCATGTCCGGCATCGTCATCCAATAGTCGACTTTTGGAAATTCCCTAAAATAATTAAGTGCCTTCCGGAGCTCAATAATCTGATCAATACTCCCAAAAACTAGGATGTAGGAAACGTAATTTGTATCAAGTTCAAGCAGCAAATCTCGTCTGATCTGAGGCCACTGATCCTCCCCCATACCAAGGCTATTTACGATTACCCGAAATCCACAATTTTCGTCGGACTTAATGTCGCCAACATCAGCTAGATATGGCCGCATAAAATCAGGCAATGACTATTCATACCTAATTTTCGGTTTAGGTGGTTGTATTGACTCCGGTTCTAATTAGAGCGGTCCTGCAAGTTCTGGCCCAAGTTGAAGCGGTTTCGTAGGCTCCACCTCTGATTGGAGAGGTCTAGCAAGCTCTGGCCGAAGTTGAAGCGGTTCTGTAGGCTCCACCTCTGATTGGAGAGGTCTAGCAAGCTCTAGCCCAAGTTGAAGCGATTTTGCAGGCTCCACCTCTGATTGGAGCGGTCCCGCAAGTTTTGTAGGCAGATCAGGAGACACCTCAACTGACTTAGAGTGTTGTGTGGAATTTTTTTTAATAATTAACATATAATAAGGTGAAATATAGAAGAATATAAAATTATCTAGTAACAAGCCTTCCGCATAGGAGGCCTTCTTGGCATTAACTTCAAGGGTCGCATTTTTTGCGCAGAATCAGCACCTTCATTATTGGGGAAGCACTGCCAGATGATGAGGCAATTAGCTCAAATGCACACGGATTCCTTCATGTCGATATATCAAGTTTTCTTTTGCGGCTAGCTGTCTGTCTGATCATCTTGGGCACAAGATCTACCAGTAAAGAACTAACTGGATTTAATATCTCCCACAATTTCTTCAATCTTCGAGTCCGCTCCTCATTGTCACATTTAATAAAGTTGTGAATAAAAACCTCCACATCTTTATGACACCACACATTTTGAACTACTAATGCTTTACTCGGTGCCATATCAACCTTCCGCCAATGATGGTCAATGCAATCGAAGGGAATCAGTCGGTTGTCTCTTTGGTATATTGTAATCTCATGAGCACACGGCAAGTTGTGAGTGTGTCGAATGATGCAACCATATTCAACCGGATTAACACCCACATAATCAACTCTTTTTAATTGGGCCAAGATCAAATTCAATGCATAAATTAATACTATACCCCGTAATTCCTTAAATTCTGCCAACATAAAATTTCGTTGCACGATAGTCAAACTTTTTTGGAAGGATACCTTAATCTCCGTATGTTGAAGTTCAAGTAATATGTGTATATTGCCCCAACACTTATCGAAATTGCCTTGACTAGTTCGCAGTTGCCTCTTCAATTTGACGTGGGCACTTTCTACTCAGTTACTGGTCATGTTATCCCGATATTGGCACATATTTTTCCAGTAAGCAACAAATTTCTCCTTATGCGGATTTAACCATGTCTTTGTAATGTATTCAATTGTTTTAGGCGGGGCTCGAAATTCGTTTGTTAGGATGCTCAGATTTGCATTATACTCCTCAAGAGTATCAGATAGCATAATAAGCTTTCACATTAAGAAAAATTTCTTCCATTCAGTCTACTGATTTAGCAATTTCTTGCAGTTCGCCAACACATTCTTATTGATATGCCATCTACAAAGAAGATGTTGGCTCGCTGGAAATATGAGCTCAATTGCATTAACAAGTATAGGTCTTTATCTGTAACTATCACACTTGGATACACATCGTTCACAAATAGTCCACGCAACTTATCAAGTGCCCATGCATAATTAGTTTCCCGCTTTCTTTCAAGGAAGGCAAAAGCAAACCAAAATGACATATTAGTTGAGATTACTCTAATTATCTCCAGTATTAAAAATTTGTACATGTTCATTTTATAGGTGCAATCCATAATAATAATACCTGGAAATGATCGAAGAAGATCAACGCCAACGGGATGAGTCCATAAGAGGTCCGTTACCGATTCTGTTTGATCATTGTTTCGATGCCATTCAATATACTTGAATCAGTAATTTTTAATAACAACTGTTACATCTGCATTCGCCCGCTCTGTTCATTGACTTTGAACTTATGTCGTGCATTATATATTGTTTTCATTGTCGAAGCATTTTTTGGATCCTTAAGCTTCAACGATGTCAGTATATCTTTCGGCCTTACGTGACACTTCGACATTTCTATCATAGCATTAGTCTCGCTTTCAAACAGTCTTCCTATATACGAGTGTCCTTCGAGATAATTTGCTGCGGGATCATTACACACACCAAACAAAATCATTAGTTTATATTCGTGTCCCTCTAGTTGATATCTGTTGATCTTTTATCGAAAGGGACATCCACATTTTTTGTTGCCTCTGTGACCCTCATCATTCTTTAATTTATTAAATCTTAGTTGTCAACCATGTTCACAACCAAACCATATTCTTTCCTTCTTATATTGACCTCCAGTATCAGATTTTGAAATCATGATGACAAATTCCTGATTTGCTGGCAAACTTCGTCTCGATTTGTAAAAAGCTAAAGTCAACATAGAGAAGTTAGAATTTTAGTGGAAATATTATGATTTCAATATGAATAGTTTTTCCAATGTTATCATACCTGATTTGTTGTGAAGTCCGAACCGTAATCAATAACTAATTCATTCTCGACTCGACTACTTTGCGTTGAAGCATCACCCTGTGTGCCAATACTTTAACCATATTAATACTTATTAATTGATAAGAAATAACTCAAAACTAATTTTCGCTCGATCCAGACTCTACCCCACTATAACGATGCTGTCCGGACTCACAGTCCGGACAGGATTAGCCTTGTCCGGACTGTGAGTTTGGACAACATGACGTTGTCCGGACTGTGAGTCTGGATAGGCTGGCTTTGTCCGGACTGTTAGTCTGGACAAAGCTAATCCTGTCCGGACTGTGAGTCGCGACGTCCTCCCACGGGTTTTTTCACCGAACAAACGCGAACTCAAAATCCAAATAAAAACCCTAACATCATTCTTTCCAATTTAAATTAAAATCCAAAGTTATATTTGGAATAATTTATACGGGATGATGAAATTATACCTGAAGAGGATTTTGATCGTCGAATGAAACCAACGACAAATTTGTATTCTCCATTTTCGTCTCTTTTAACACAACTCAAAAATTCCTCTTTTGTAGGACTTTTAATGAAATAATATACGAAAATAAAGCAATGATTCGGATTTAAAACAACAAATAATCTACTGGAAGAGAATATCAAGTCAAAGGAAAAGGATTTTAAGCTTTAAAAAAAATCACTCACCTGTTGCACAGGAGAATGATAGAGAATGTGAGATTGAAGGAAATGGCAACAATGTCTATTTTTTTAGGGTCAAACTTGTTAAATAGAAGAAATTTTAAAATGAGCTTACCAAGAAAAATGGTGTGCCTCTTTAGAAACTCCCCTTCTAATAGCGCCGAACAAAGTTCGAGCTTCTTATTAAGTGGGTTTGACCCATTTGGATCCATACCTAATAATAAGATGGTAAGCCTCGAAAAGGGAATTTCCAAAGGAGCACACCTTTTTCTCTAGTGAGTCCACTTAAAAATTTGCTTTTATTTACAACTTTGTCATTTAAATTTTAGGACAAAAATATCCTTATTTTCAACTTCTCTATTCTCTCTCTCTCTCTCTCACATCTCCTCCATCGCTGCCGCCGTCCCCCTGCTCTCCTCCGCCACTTCAGGGTCGGCCGCCGCGACGACTTCGGCGCAAAATACCACAAAACCTTAGAGGGAGAGATTCACTTTCTCATCCTGATTGTCGACAAGGAAATCTATGTCCACTCTTTCAAGGAGGAGTTCATCCACATCCGCGACGTCCAAGTTACCACAAAAGGTTAGAGGGAGGGATCCACTTTCTCATACCGATCGTCGACAAGGAAATCTACATCCACTCTCTCAAGGAGGAGTTCATCCACATCTCCGACCAGTCAGTCATTTTCAGCAACAACGTCACTGTCCTCATCGATGAGATTGTTTGCGTTAGAGTCTATAAATTTAGGACTTTTTTTGTTGGGAGGAAAAATAGGATTTTTTTGTTGATTTTGATTTGAATTTTTTTTTTTTAGATTGTGGATCTTAACCTCGCGTCATATGAAGTGAGCAATGCTATCCGTGCGGCCGTACGGTGAAGGAGCTGTCGCGGACAACATTGATAAGCGAAATATGGAAGATAGATTTGGATCTATTATGGTGGATCCGGACTGTTTAGTCCGAAACTTACTGTAATATTGGGAAAAAAAATAGAAAAAAATAGTTTTTGAAATTTTAGGTGTGCTCAGTAGAAAAAATCTTCTTTTTTAAGAGAGAGTGTGGGCTCACCAGGAAAAGTGGGCTCACGAAAGAAGGTGTGCTCCTGTGGAAATTCCCCTCGATCGGCGTTCCCTTTTTTTTTTCCTTCCTCTCTCGCCGACTGGTGTGAACTGTGACCAGAAGCAAGAAGCGAGAACGGAGGAGGAGACGGCGACAAGATATAACAATGGCGGCAGAGGAGGCGATCAGACACTAATCGGGACACTGAAGACCCGAAGAAAGATGAAGAATTTGGAGTGAATTGCCGAAAGAAAGATGAACAGGTTAGTTTCTCCTCCTCCTCAAAATTTTATGATTCAATTTTCAATTCGAACTTGTAATTTTAGGAATTTTAGAACAGTTAAATGTTCAGAGTGTTAAAATTTAGTTTATGTCGTTTCATTTCATTTAGGCTTAGGGATTTTTCTTAGGATATGATTTAGGGCTAGGTTTGATTTCAAGAATTAGGGCTAATTGAATTTTTTAATGTGTTAAGCTTTATCTTGTGGTCGAAAATTATTTGTATTTTAATTTATTTATTTTTTGTTGATTATTATTTGTGCTCATGCTTAAAGAATTGAATTAGTCCCAAATAAACGCACTGGGTGCTTGCTGGGTTAAATTTAGCTTAGAATGTTCATCTTTTTCCCTTTTTAGGGTGAAAATGAGAATGTGAATATGAGTACTTTGGGGAGGAAATGAGTATTTTACTGCCTATGTTCATGTATCCATTGATTATGTGGTGTATAGAATTGTAGGTCAACAGTTATTCATGTTTATATTTAAACCAGTACCAAACAAAATTGTGGGTTTGTTAGGTTTAAACAGAATGTGAATGTTTGTAGGATATTAATCCCATGTTCATTGATTAAAACTTGCATGATAGTTTTGCTGTTTATGTTCTTATTATCCGATGATATATTGAAAATTGTAGGGTTAAAAGATGCATACTGGAAGCTTGTCATCTAATAATCCTCCATATGAGAATGATAACAATCCATTATGGAATGAAGTAGCTAAATTTGAAAGACTAAGGGAAGAGGAGGTGATTGAAGGTGGACGTTAAACTGTCAATGGTCCTTGTACCTTCGGAAATCAGTTAAGCTTAGTGCAACCTTGAGTTCAATGGCTCAAACAAAATCCATGCTTGGCCATTGGAAGCAAAGAAAAGGAAGGGGAGTGCAATGTGGGCTAGTATTTTAATATTCATGCTCGAATGTCGCTAGGTGATGAAGTGCAAGAATCTTGTATTTGGGAGATCTGCCGTTTAGTTTAGCTAAAAATCCTCATTAATTGAAAGCTTTTTCCGCAGAGGCCAATAGTAAGTTTAACAAGCTTCCGAGATATAATGTTGCAAATCACTAGATCAGCATGCTAAATGAAGTTGGGGAACTTGAACTTGAGCCAATCAAGCAAACGTGGAAAGGGTAAGGGGTGACCATTATTTCTGATGGGTGGACAAATGCCTATATGAGATCTCGATAAATGCTATGCCGGTGTGGAGACTGGCCCCATCTTAAAATTTGTTAATATGAAATGTAAAAAAGAAATCAGCATTCTACATCAAGGAATTGATAAGAAAGGTCATTGAGGAGGTTGGTCCTCTACGTATGATCCACATTTGTCAAAAATTATGAAGCACAAACACGGGCATGGGTATGGATACAATTACGGATACACATACAAACACGTCATATTTGTAAAAATTAAGGTACAGGGACACGTTTATATATATGTAGATACACAAAAAGAAGGGACATGATAGGGGTCCTTCTTAGAAGAATTATCTTAGTTTGATTATTTAGCTATTTAATGAATATTTTGGTTTATATATTAGTTTGTCATTGGCCATATCATGCATGTAGTTTGTATTATAAATATCATTATATGAAACTTTTTGTGGGCTCATTGAATGATTAGAGATAATTTGTGGTTCTAATTAATTTTCCTATATGATGTGAGAGTTGGTAAGTGAATCACAAAGGCTTGTAGTCTAAATTATATTTTGTTATTTTTTTTGAAACCCTAGGCATTATCTCCTAAATCTACCGTAATTTCTAATTTCCTCTGATGTGATAGGTCATATTTAGCATCAGAGCCCGAAGATCTATCTGTCCCATCTTCTTCTTCCATATTCTTTTGATTTTTGTTTAGAAAAAAGAAAAGAAAAAGGGAGAAAATTAAAACCTTAGCTATCAGCATTAGAGTCATTTACAATCATCATCTTAGATCCATTCCAACGTCATATTGCCTAAGCTTGTCACTTGCTAAACTTCTGTTGGTCAGATTCTGATCTCACCTAACTAGCGAGGCTATCAACACAGAGCCACATTGATGGAACACATTAAAATCAATCATAGTATCTGTCATCCCAATCACAATCACAATCGTTGTTGCGTCATTCCTTCATCTCTGTGCTAGATCGTTGTTACTTATCCAAAGCATCGACGTAGATTCGATACTTCATCGCCAATCTAATCTAAATAATATCGCATCACAACTCTCGTCACATATCTGCAAACCTTGAATTTGATTCAAACCCTAGCCCACCAAGCGAGGTCCTCTAAGGGCAATCGATATTTGCTGGGCCCTTCTGAGGTAAATGTGGGTTTGTCGTGTCTTTTCTAAGGTGATCCAATAGTTTGCCGATGTCTCTTGCACTTGTTTGCATTTTCCGAGACGTTGCCGACACTTTCCAAGATGTCTTTGACTCATCTTTGGCTTATTGACTTATCCAATCGCCACCAATAGCATATCAGACGTCGATCAGATCATATCTGACTTCCTCGAGCTTTATACAACAATGTCGATGCTTCCAAAGACATTGCCAACTCTTCCCCGCATTCGTCGAAGTTTCCATAATCTGGTTCAGCTCATCTTGAGTTGTTCGCATTTTGTCAGCAGTACCGAGCCATTATGACCTTTTGGTTCCATCTGAGCCGAATATGATTTGATAGGATCCATGAAGCTTGTAGATGCTGGCTCTGACTTGAGCCCTTGGCTATAGCGGAGCCCACATCTTCGCTTTTCAGCTCCACTTAGTTGTTCTGGAGCCGAATCCTTTTGCAGACCTGACTCTTTTGCAACAAATAGATTCGTTAAGGGTTTATTGGTGATTTGGAGTCTGTTTCATGCCTGGATTGTGTTAGATTCGAGCTATTGCAATTCTTGACTATTTTGTTGAATTTTCGACTTCAAGTTAAGTTCAAAGATTCAAATGGTTCTTTGGGGCCTTTGTTCTGGAGTGAACTTCTCTACCTTCTCGAGGTTAACCCCTAATAGCACAAATTTTGATTGCACAAATTTTGATTTGTTCATTGTCATCTCTGGTTGTCAATTGATTTTATTTATGTTGCATTCCATTGCATAATTCAGAAGTACATTTTTCTGCATTTAGCAAAACTTAACCATTAGGGTGATATTTTAGTTTGTCCCTACAGTCATGCGTTTAGTCTTGGTGTCTAGGGCATGTGTATGTTCATCTATTTGTTTGCTTGAGATCTATGTTATAAAACATGGTCTCTTTATGCGTTCAGTGGGACAATGCAATAATGCATAAACAGTTTATGCGTCACGTTTTACGGCTTATGCGGAATTACACTAAATAAAATTTTATTTACATATATTACACATATATCTACATTTGTATATATTATGTGTCAACAATTCACTTAAAAATGTGATAAAATTTCTATACCAAAACTTTTATTTAGAGACTAAGTGCCAAGAGTTTTAATACTTCTTTATAGAGTGTTGAGTGCTAGTGAACTTTGCTAATAGAAATAATTAGAGATTGACAGGGGTGATTGCCAATGGAAGTCCTACAAAAAACTATATTAGCGAGACACGATTCAAGAGATTAAGAAAAGTGAAGAAAGAACTTTGTCATAACGTAGCATTCTTGTACAAGAGGAGAGAGACGGATGTGTTAGAGAATAAATTTAAGGGTTTTACCTACTTCTAGGATTTATCATATTAATTTTTTTTGTTGGGTTAACTTGCAAATAGATTTGATTAGACTGAAACGAGTATAAACTGTCATCCTTATAAGTGAGTATGCATGCATATAATCTGCATTGATCTTATTATTCCGAAAGACCATATATCATGGGCCCATAATCCAAAGCTAAGAGTACATAGGCTTATGACTTGTAAGCCTTTTTAGAACTGGTTGAGACCATATTTGCAATTCATATAGGAAGTTTATTTCATGTTTCATAGTGAAGAATTTTAGATTTTAGGGAAGTCGTTGAGTACCAACAAAAACTAACGATCCACGAGGCCTTACATGCCATCTAGAGGTTTCAAGTAAGCCAAAGGACAACCAAGTAAGAATTGAGGACGCGTTTAAATGCCTTAGAGACATATTAATAGAGAGCAAACTAATAGAGATAATTATGGGAACAAGAATATCTCTAGTAGAAATCATAGTCTTAGGAGAAACACTAATGGGAATGTTGAGAATATTAAGGATGGGTATTAATATGATATCACATGAAAAATCAAGGGAGATGTTTCAGCTTTTGATTGCACATACGTCTTCCAGCGTTTCTATGACTAATTAGCAAATGTGAAGCATTTTTTTATCTTGTAGGATCAGATTCACTAATATAAAGTTACAAGGAGTCATGGTATATGGGATATCCGTAAGAGAGAGAAAGATGGGAGTTGATAATGATGTGGGTTGAGATAAAAACGAAGCTTGAGAAAATACTTTCTATCTTTAGGGACTTCTCGATCAACTGTCTAAGTTAAGGTAAGGGAGTGTGACTGTAAGTATGTGTAGATTCAACGAGTTGATAATGCAGTGTGATATATAGGATAATAGTCGTCTTACTTTTTCAAGGTTTCGCACTTGATTGAGATCTGATCTCTAGTGTAAAATGCTCACACACTATGGATTCTATCGAAGAGACATATTAATTAGCCCTAAGCTTCTAAACATACTTGCAAATGTCATTAGATAGAAAATTTGCCTCCAAAGCTGAAGAGTAACTCAACAAAAGTTTGAAAATAATACTAACCTAATCAATGTTCTAAAATACGTTTTCAGTATGCGTGCGGTCGAGGACCGCATAACGCATAATCGGATTACGCGCCGATTATGCGGATTACGCGGAATTATGCGGAATATTAATATTTTAATATATATTAATATAATAATTATAAAAATAGATATATTAAGTGCTATAAAACTCTAAAAAAATATAAATAATAACTGTAAGCATGTAAAATGAAGATAAATTGGCTATAATCCAATTACAAATTATAAAATTATAAGATGCATGTACAAAATTACAAATTACAATGAACATATGACAATAATCCACATATTGCTAATACAAGATATGTGTATGATAAGTTTCAGTTCGGGGACTTGTGAAATTCCAAAAATTCAAGATGCATGTACGGTTTGGATATAGAAATAATCAAGTATTAAAGAAATTAAAATTGATAAAAAAAGTTTGTGCTCACATAAGTTTGAAAAAACTTTCTAAATTGTTCAGCAATTACTGCACATACATACCAATAATCAAGTACAAATAGAAATTAAATTGCTAATCAAGTCATTAAACAGTACATTACTCATCAGTAACTAAATCCAACAAATTTTAAGCAAAATTCAACTTCTTTATCAATTTGTACTGCAGAATTATTTCAAAAGAATTCAGCTATTATTACAAATTATTGATGTTTGTACTGTAGAAGTGGTGTGGTCATCGATGAAGGTGAAGAACAAAAAACAAAAAATTGGCTAATGGAGGTGAAGAATCAAAATAATGCAGTGGCTGGATCTCCCCTTTTTCCAAATTAACTCAAACCCTTAATTCTACTTAGTTAACAGTTAACATAAAAATTGTCTAACTCATTTTCCCCAAATAAAACCCTAACCCTAATTTTTCCAAATATTTTCTTTCACCAAAAAATTCAAACCCTAAAATCAACTCAGTTTGCTCAAAATAATCATAAAAAATATTCAAGAAGGATAATACCAAAAAAAAAAAACCATCAAAACCCTAAAGAGATCCAAAATTTTAACTGAAAAAAAAAAAAAAATTTACCTGCGTCGCCGCCGCCTCCGCCGCCGCCGGAGAACTCGCCTTGAGGACCGCAGCCGCCGGAGGAGATGTCGTCGGGTCGCCGGTGAGATTGGAGGGGGGAAGGGGCGATCAGAGAATTAGGGATTTTTTTTCTCCCGCTGGGCTCGAGAGCTTCGATTCGGGATCGAAGAGGAAGGGAAATAAGTAATGGGTTGCGGGTACAGGTCGGGTTTGGGGTGCGGGTCGGGCGAATTTTTAACGTTCGAAACCCGATAACCCGTTTGTCCGCATAATTGGACGCATTCTTCTTTTTCTACGCGTTTTGAGGGCGAAAACGCCTATGTGGCCGCATATGCGCCCGCATAGGGCGTTTTTTAGAACACTGAACCTAATACTGCTGTAATTAAGGATGTAAAACTTTTATCAGTGAGTCACTCAGCAGGATACAAAGGGATCCAGTGCTTAAAGTGTTATGCTTATAGTCACTTTGCTGATGTCACATGAGGAATTCATTCATAGATATGGTTCACGATGATGATTTAAATGAGCATGGGGTTGAGGTTTACAAACTTCAACGGCATTTTGTCGATGATGAGATGTTTTTGAGAGAGGTTGGAACACTAGGACATTTGTTGATTTTCTCATGTAGTATCTAGGAATGAGGGCTGGTGCAGGACTAGCGCGTCCTACACCTGTCAAACATAAGGTAAGAGCTATAAAGTTATTATTATTGGAGGTAGCGAGAATATGATCTCCAAATCAGCTGATGAAATGATGGATCTTAAGGTTGAACCACACCCACAACTATATAATGTCACTAGGGTTGATAGGAACTTTCATTCAATTACCTAGTGTTATTTCATGTTTGTTCTATTTTTGAGCCAATATGATCATTTTTGTTGTGATGTTCTATCCATGGATGCTATGTATATCTTATTAGGTAGGTCATAGTTGTATGACTAAGATATGAAGAGCTTCACAAAGTCATACCATTATTCTAAATATTCATGGTACGGCCGATATATCATCCTGGTATATCGTTTTGTGAGATCAGCCATGATGACACATTAAGAAAATGGGTCATATCGTTTTGTTCATGTAATGCTTTATATTTGCAATATCACCCGATATACAATTTCTATACATCAATCTATATGGTTTATTTGTTAAATCGAGTTTTTACACTTAGAAATGGGTTTGATCTTCATACCTTATGTGTATACGAAAACACTAAATTCTTTCACTCGGCTTAAATCAACCAAAAATTTATGTTGAGTAGCTTCTTGAGTACTGGTGAGAACTTAAAACCTTCAAGTTCTTGTTCTCATCCTTTTCTTCTTCTTCTTCTTCTTCTGTCTTTTATATCTCTTTATCTCTATTGCTTAGCTATTGCTATTGTCATTCTCAACACTACTAATATTGTTGCAAATTTGCTTTAATCACTAGCGCTGTCGTGTCTCAATCTCAATTATTTATATGATCTATATTAAATATGTAACTATTAATTGAATCTACATGTGGTTTATATTATTGTGTTATGCTTGTACTTATGTTGAATAAGTTCACATACATTTTATGTTTTTCTTGCTAGATAGATTGAATTGAACCAACTCTAAGGTATGAAAGTACACATTTGACATGTATATATAATGTTTGATATGACCTCTATATATGACTTGTATGCCCCGTATATCATCCTATGTTCACTATTCGATATGAAAAACCTCCATTGATATGATCACAATCACAATATCTGAAATTTAGAACCTTGAGTCAAAAACTTACACATAAACATTAATGGAAAGAAAGTAGTGCAAGCGACTTTTCCACCAAGAATTTATGTGATAACCAAACAAATGGGTTGGTAATTGATAAGAATAATAGGAAATCATTCCACTTTGTGATAAGGGTATGTTATAAATTCGATGAGCATGCAGAGTTTAGGCCCAAGAAAACTATGGACTTTCTATTTCTCTAGGAGACATGCTTAACACATTTGTAGAATTATTTGCACATTACTTGCATAGCTGGCGTGAGAAAGTGATATTTATAAATAAATATTGCACATTTACATGATAGAGTGTAGGAAACTTTTGGTTGGAGATGAGATGATGTTTAAGATTCGACGGGAAGGTTCCCTCTCGAAACTGTAGCTAACCTTCATGTTTGATGTTTAGGTCTCCATAGGGTCTTATAGATATTGATTTGAATAATTACAAAATAGCTATTTTAGGGGATCTTCATTTAGCCCAATCTTCAATGCCAAGTGTTTGACTCGTATTATGCTCTAGTTGACTTTTTATCTACCATTCCAGGCCCTCATATTTTAAAATAGTTGAACGCTTTCTATTTGTACTATCACTATTACTACCACTATCGAAACATTAGACAAAGGAGATAGATGATATATTGCAGGATAAGATAGTTTTGGTAGTTGTAGGAGATTACTGACTTTACTTTGTTCGTTGGCAAGAATGTCCAGATTCAGATGACACTTGGTTGCGGGCCAAGGAGATAAAGTAACTTCGCCTAGACTTCCTTGATTCTTACTATCATCGCCATTCACCGTCGGTTAATGTTTCCAAGCTGGAGAGAGTTTGTAGGGATCCTTCTTATAAGATTTATTTTAGTTTGAGTATTTATTTGTCATTAGCCATGTCATCCACATAGTTTTTATTATAAATAATCTTGTATGAGACTTTTGTGGACTCATTAGATGATTAGAGAATTTGTATTTCCAATTAAATTTCCTGTGTGATGTGAGAGTTAGTCAGTGAGTACTAGGCTGTTAGGCCCAAATTCTTTGTTATTTTCTTTGTAATTCTAGATCTTGTTCTTCCCCAAATCTACCTAAACCCAAATTTTCTCTTCCTTTGTTATGACATCTAATACTACAGTCTAAAAATGCATACTCTAGTTGAGATCATCATTATTTAATTCATTCATGAGTATCAAAGTTATCATGTTATATTAAATGCCTTCGAGATATATATATATATATATATATATATATATATATATATATATATGTATATATATATATATGTATGTATATACATATATATATATATATATATATATATACATACACACACATACATGTACATATTTATACACATATATATGTACATACATATACCTGTATATCAACATACATATATATACCTATATATCAACGTACACACACACACACACACACACACACACACACACACATATATATATATATATATATATATATATATATATATATATATATATATATATATTCACACGCACACACAACAATAACTAACTAAGCCTTTTATCCCAAATATTTGGGGTAGGTTACATGAATCAAAAGAAAATTACATTGGATTGGTCACATGGATTGATTCTTCTCTACTCATTCCTATTGAGCAATATTTCTTTATGTAAGCCTTTAGTATCCAAATCTTTTCGTATCACTTCCATCCATGTTTTTTTTCGATCATCCCTATGCTCTTTTAACTTGTCCTACATTGATAAGATCTACTCTCCTTTTATATATGTATATGTATATATGAAAAATAGAAATGAGCTTGGAGTAGGTGAGAATTTATATCTTCCTCTTTTTGTATGATAGCTCTGAAGATTTAAGCATATAACTATCAGTGGATAGAAGACGTGTATCATTGAAAAGGGCAGCGATTGGTATGTCCAGTGGTCATATCGTCAAAGCATAACAATTAGAAAGATGAAGGGTATTTTGTAAAGGACTGGAAGAAGACGGCTTATCAGATGCCTCCCTCCCTTTTTCTTGAGCCAACACTTTACTGCAAGCGCCTTGCACTATGACTAGACCCTACGAAGGCATTCCTGGGCTTAAGGTAGTTATAAGGAAAAGAAAAGACTAAGGAGCTAGAAGATCTTCGTAGAAAGAGGAGCATCCCCTCCCCTCTTTGGAAGGGAATGTGTTTGTTAGTTGATCATATGTATTTATGTATATGTATGTGTATATATTAGAAAAATGTGTATATATTAGAAAAATGAAAATAAGCTGTTATATATATATATATATATATATATATATAAATATATATGTATGTATGTATGTATGTATATTAGAAAAATGGAAATAAGCTGTCAGCACAAGAAATTTTATTCGTTGGAACCCATTTCCATCTCCTCCAATATTTTTTATAGTTTTTCATTTTGGATTGTAATCTCAATCCCTTAGGATTCACATATATCTAATTTCTTGGGATTTAATTTTATTTGGCCTTCTATCAAGTGGATACAATATTAACGGTTTTCGATGAATACATCTTATATCCACTTGATGGAATGCCACATAAACTTCAAAATCTATGAAATTTAATCCTAATGAAGCTATGAAGGCGGGTATTATGATCCAAAAAGAAAGTTGGGAAAAAAAATTGGAGGGATCTTTTTTATTGCAAGTGCAGGTAAGTTTTCAGCGCCGTTAGCGCTGGAACAGTAAGCCCATATATATATATATATATATATATATATATATATATATATATATATATATATATATATAACTTAAATTTGTGAAGTAAGCATAAGTCACATGTGTCCAAGAAGCATATGAGACATGCTTAACTTTAAATTATATTTATAAAATTGAGGACTTGTTTAAGAAGTATTTGACATATGTTCTAGAAGTATATAAGGAGTGATGTTCGATAAGTGTCCTGTATGTGTCTAGTACAGGTACGACTAATTTTAGAAGTACCTGTGCCATATAGATCACCAATTATGCTGAAAACTAAATCTGTTGGTGGGTTATTTAAACAAAAATTTTCTTGTATGTTTGGACATCTTATGTGGTGCAAACCCCAGATTTAGCTCCCAGGAGCATTTACATTACACATTAAGATTGTTTACATTGAATGTAAGTAGATCACAAAGATTTCCAAAGATGTAAATTTAATAAAAAATTTACAATGAATCATGGAATGCGGCTTGTGGTGTTCATTAATAATCAATATTTTATGGTAGCAGAAGCAAGATTTGCTTCGGGTATTGTCATGCTTTAAAGTTTGAAGACCATAAAGAGGAATCTTATGCGCTTGGTGGTTTGTAAAGAGTTGTCTTTTATTCAAGGGTGGCAGTATAGGAAATACTCAATTTGTGAAGAAGAAAATTATCATGATGGATGGTGGAAGATAATACTACACATTCTTGCAGTCATGGACCCCCATTTATGAGTTCCGTTGCGGTGGAACATTAACAAGCGAAATCTTCATCTAAAACATGATTAATGAAGTTCTATGATTGAAAATGTCAAAGTTGCTTGATACTCGAAGGAAGGATAATAACTTGTGAGAGTTCAAGTTTTTATGAAGCAGACGTACGGTGCATGCTTGCTTGGTCGGTTAGTGGGAAAATAGCTGAGACCACTCTATTATATAGCATAGTCCCTAAACACAAGGTAAATATTTCTTCATCTCTTTCTAGTTGAATGTAAAATTCCATTTCTTATGTGTGAAATCTTTAAACTCTCACTTTTTTTGGAATCGTAAAGGGACTATAGCAAAGTCTGGCTAGATTTGGAGTTTGTTCATATTGTTTCTCATAAGGATAGGGGTATGTCTATCAAGAGGACCAAGTGTATGATAAGATAATCTCTGAATATTGTTGACAAAGAATTTGCTCGGTTTTATCATGCTATGGGGGAGCTTGCATAAGGTCATTCTTTAAGAGAAAGAGGAATAGCTGATCTAAAGATTTGATGGATTCCTTATGGCTCTTCAATTCCTAATATTCGAGGCATAGCAATGAAGCTACTTTGTTGACCTTGTTCATCCTCTTGCAATGGGAGGATTGGATCACTTACTTGATACATTTGTTTAAGAGGAATAAATTGGAGTCCCAAGGTGAGTTATAGTATATGGTATATGTCCATACAAATGTCATGTTGGAAGGGGGATGTTTCTTACACTCAAGGGGACACTAGAATGTGGGATGTTTATGATGGTGCTTCTGATCCACTGAATGTAGCACGAACTGGAAGTCGCTGCTCTCTTGTAGGATGAACTGAAGCCAAAAGCAGTGTTGTCTTGAGTGTTTAGTGATGATGGAGAAGATCTGTAGCAAATGTAACTGTTTAAAGTGATCATAGGTGGTGAGAATTCTTTTGGATAGTTTGATTAAATTCTTCAGGTATTTCTTTAGGTTTATGTGGAAAATACAAAACAACACGAACTAGTGTTGGATGTTGAATCATTGGGTATTCTTTTGGGTAATCACATCGTTAACTTTTGATATTTCTTTTGGTT
The DNA here is from genome assembly GCA_036321105.1 of Dracaena cambodiana. Classification (NCBI taxonomy): domain Eukaryota; kingdom Viridiplantae; phylum Streptophyta; class Magnoliopsida; order Asparagales; family Asparagaceae; genus Dracaena; species Dracaena cambodiana. The sequence continues at coordinate 36,904,103 of JAYEPQ010000011.1, read as the reverse complement.
CTTTATGTTTGAAATAAAGAGTATGAAACAATGTTAAATGATTTTAGAAGTCGGATCTTAGTTGTAAATATCTTATGCTCTGCTATCTGTTTATGAAAATTTTATGTAGCAACTCACAATGAATCTGTTTATTAATTTGTCATGAGTTTGATATGTTTTTCATGACTAGGTTATAGTTTTTTATTAGATATATGCAAAGAATCCTCCTCACCCACGATCAGTCCAAAAGGGAAGGAATTGATTTTTCTAGCCAGTGGCGAATTCATATCCATGGGTTTTAAATTTTTGTGCACACGCATATCTGTATTTTATTCATCTCATACATATATCTGTACAGCACAGCTTTAAATGGTAAAAGTGAGAATGAGAGTTGAACTAATATTGTCAAATATGAATTTGGGAAAGAAAAAAAGAAAAAAAAATAGTAGACATGGAAGGAAAGGTAACAATACCTAAGCCTTATACAGAAACTAAATTCTTTCACTCCATTATTCACATCATCTGGTCTCATGAAGAAGCAGTCTATAGATGTTAGAGCTATCGAAAAAAGTGACTCCATGGTCGAATGCACGCTTGATAATTGTAATTCTGGCCTTGTTGGCGACTAGGGAATTGTGGATCCTTGTGAGACTCATGCATCCGATGTAACAACCTAATTTCATCATAACTTACATTCTTAATATCAGATTAATCCCAAAATGAATGTGTTGTGTTTGTCTCATTTTTCTATATTTTTGTGATTTTCTTAAAATTTTTAAGATAGTCACTTAAAATAATATTATTTTAATCACCGGTGGTCCTACACATATTTTTACTAATCTCTCTTCTTTTGACTTGTAAAGATGAAGTTTGACTTTATTTGGGTTAGTTTAATTTGAAATTATAGTTTTAAACAACTTTAATAAACTATTATTATTAGTCATTTGTCCTATTCCTATTTTGTTTTTATTCACCCATACCTTCTTCACCATACTTGTCCTTTGGCCAAGCATGACAAACCATCATGTTAACCCCATATCTCTCTTTTATCTATATCTTTTTCTTTCCTTCCTTTTATTTATTTTCTCTCCTTTATTTTTCATTCCTCTCTTCTTTTTTTTTTTACTCAAACTCAAGAGAAGAAGAAGAAAAGAGAAGAAGAATAAGAAAAGAGAAGAAAAAGAAAAGAAGAAGAAGTTCTCTAGCCTCAAGATATGCTTACCTTCTCTAACCAATCAAGGCAAGTAAAATCACATCCACTCTCATGTTTTTTTCTAACTCTAATTGTTTATGGTTAACTTAGAATCTTGATTTGTTAAAACTTAAAAAGATAATGTCTCTATACAAAAATCTTTATGATTATTCTAGAAAAATAAAAATATGATTTTTACACTTTACTCTATGTTTATATATCAAATTTATCATTTTATTTATAATCCCTCATTCTTAAATGATAAGTTGTAAAGTTAAACTATATGCTTAATTTTTAATTTTATTTTGTAACTAAAATCTTTTATAGCCAATTTAGAATCTTGATTTGTTTAATTTTAGAAATGTAATATCTTTATACAAAATTCTCTATGATTATCTTAAATATAAAAATATGATTCTTACACTCTACTCTATGTTTATGTATTAAATTTATGATTTTATTTATGGTCTCCTATGCTTAAACTATAAGTTACAAACTTAAACTATATGTTTTATTTTGAAATTACAAAGAAACCACCTTTATGAATGTTCATCATATTTGGATATACATTTGAATTTTTCCATATAAGTTCATGTATAATGCAATGATTTTAAAATCATTTTCCACTTGCCATTAGAAAATATGTATATATATACATTTATTTATTTATTCATTATCATGTTTTAAAGAGAGAGTTTCATATAAGTTTTACATTAAATTTACTAAAATATTTCCTTTATGCAAGCTATTATATTAGATCATAATTCTTTTATGCTAATTCATGTTTACTTGAAACATATATGCATTAGTAAGGTTTAATAAATTTGCTACTTTCCATACCATGAAATCATTCTAGAATTTGGAAAATTTATTTATTGTTAAAGCAATCGTTATAATAGTGTTAAGCCTATTTAATTTCTATTCTTACAATTTAGTACCCACTTACGGAACACATGTTTATATGCATAATTGTATATATGTGTGGTTTACATATATGATCATTATTTCCATAACACATTCTAGTATTTTATGACTATCATGCTTGCCTTGACATATACATACTAGTCACTTATACAATTGCCTTGACATATACATACTAATTAATTGTACAAGATACATGAAACTGTCGGATTTCCCTTGTTAGTACATACACATGTATTGATAGTGCCATGGATCCTGACTTGCCTGTTAACTTGATTTTGATATGGACCACATCTTGCTTGTTACTAGACATGTATATGTATTAACCTTGACATGATTTGTTCACCATATTCCGAATTGATTTCCATGTAATATAATTTGAAATTTTGGGTTATGAGAGAACTAAAGGGTGGACAAATATTGTATCATGAAAGGTTTAGGTTAGATTGCGCAACCGAAATAGGGGCCCATCTGCGGGGGCGCCCGGATGGTACTGAGCCATCATCTCTTGTTTAGTCCATGTTGATGGGACGACCGATTACTCAGTAATCAGTATCTGCTTGAGTGCTTAGCGGCACGGCTGGTTCAGCGCCAGCATCTTGGCCGGGTCCCGGGTATGTACGGGTACTTTCACGATACAGGTTTATTTCTTCACCAGTTAGTTCAAAATATAAAATAAAATATGATATTAAGTTAGACTTAATATGCATGTATATCCCTACTTGATATTGCTACTTAATCATTACTGTTTCCATACATGTGCATATGTTTTTTACATCAAGTCATATTTTACTTTTTAGTGCATAGTGCACACTCCCTATGATACAGGTCTATTTCTTCACCATTCAGTTCAAAATATAAAATAAAATATGATATTAAGTTAGACTTAATATGCATGTATATCCCTACTTGATATTTTTATTTAATCCTTACTATTTCCCATACATGTGCATATGATTTTTACATCAATTCATATTTTACTTGTTAGTGCATATTGCACACTCTCTATGATACATATTTATTTTTTCACCAGTTAGTTCAAATATAAAATAAAATATGATATTAAGTTAGACTTGATATGCATGTATATCCCTGCTTGATATTTTTACTTAATCATTACTCTTTCCCATATATGTGCATATGATTTTAATATCAAGTCATATTTTACTTGTTAGTGCATATTGCATGCTCCCTACGATACGAGTCTATTTTTTTACCAGTTAGTTCAAATATAAAATAAAATATGATATTAAGTTAGACTTAATATGCATGTATATCCCTATTTGATATTTTTACTTAATCATTACTCTTTTCTATACATGTACATATGATTTTTATATCAATTCATATTTTACTTGTTAGTGCATATTGCACACTCCCTATGATACATGTTTATTTCTTCACCATTCAGTTCAAAACATTAACTAAAATAAGATATTAATTTAGACTTGATATGCATGTACATTCTTCCTTGATATCATTACTTGATCATTTAATATTTTCCACACATGCGCATACTTTCATATCCACACTCATATCTAACCTATTTGTTTATATTACACGCTCCGTACTTGTTATTGTTTTACTTGCCGGGTTTGATCCTGAGCTCCCCCACACGCTCAGGTACTGAAGATGTGAGCGAGGATCCGCCATTACACGATCCATACTTTCTAGAGCAGGTTGAGCAGTAGTAGATTTGTAGCCTCCGCTTTTGTATTTTTGGTTTGGTACGTATCACTCCTTTGGGAATTTATTTCCAACTTTTATATCAGTATTGTACTTGTTGCTTCTTATATTAGACATGTATATCTTCTCTTTTATATGGCAGTAGACTAACTTTCATGATCCTGATTGATAACTAATATTCAGTTCCATTCATTTCTTCTTTTACATACTTATAGGCCTCGTGCACGTTGACTTACACGTGCCCGCCGGTAACGCACTTCGTTTTCGTATCCCTCCGGAAAATGGGGCGTTACATCCGAAGCCCAACTTAGAGAGCTGCACATACAGAGTTTGAGAGGCCTTGCCGAACTTAATTTTAAGAACTAAACTAAATGAATTCGATTCAAAATATATGGTATTGGGACATGAGGGGAAGTGAGTGTGACCTCTAAGCCCTGGGAGCCTAATTTTATTCTTTTAATTAAGCAATAAGTTAGCAATAATAGACAAAAGTTGATCATAATCTAAAGCAACCCTTATAACAAATCTAATCTACTAAAAATAAATAAATCTAATAAATGAAGAAACTAACTAAAAAATAGATGGAAATTTTTTAAATTAATCCTAACTTATTCATATCTTAACAAATCAAATGACAATTAATAACTAAAATAAAACAAATCTTAATCTGTTGACATCAATCTTGTTAACATCAATTTTTAAGTAATCTTTACATTAATATGATAGATAAAAACTAATCCATATCCAATATAACTAACTGACCAACAAATTTAATCAATTAAAAATAAATAATCCAAGTTACTAAGAAATAACCTGACAGACAGACATATTTAACAAATCCTACCTCACCAAACTTATTTCAAATGCTCACAGATCTAGGAATAATGAATAACTAAGTTAAAACAAATCCCGATCCATCTAAATCTGCATCAATTCACATGCTAATCTCGAGATTTCACTTATGGCTTCCTTCTTTCATATCCCATTTCATTCAAGAATTTTGAACTTGGTGGGGAAGGACAATTAATGAAATTAAGGCAGGATGGTCCTTCATGAACTGTAGCATTAGTATTGGACTAGTAAACATGGAAAATGAGTGCTGAAGCTGATAGCGAATATGAGAAATGGTGTTTTGCATTACTAACTTTAGAGAAAAATAGTTAGGAAAGACGAGATAGAAACTAAGGGATAGATCACCCACAATTGGAATTATACAGACAGTGGTTCTTAATTGACTTGTATTAACTTGGAATTGACTTTTGACTTTAGATTAACCAATTTGTAATAACAAACGAGTAACAACGACTTGAAATTAGTGCATAAGCTAGCTCAATGATGGTTTCAATGGTAACTGTCATAGTTGACATTGGCACAATGAACAAGCAGTGTGATGACAAGTCATATTCGTATTAACTTGGAATTGACTTTTGACTTTAGATTAACCAATTTGTAATAACAAACGAGTAACAACGACTTGAAATTAGTGCATAAGCTAGCTCAATGATGGTTTCAATGGTAACTGTCATAGTTGACATTGGCACAATGAACAAGCAGTGTGATGACAAGTCATATTCTCCTTCTCTCTTTCTTTCTTAAGTCCCTGCCTTCCTCCTTTTTTTGCTCAAGTCCCTGGTCTTTACCTTGGGTTTTAATATCCATTACATACACGTATATGATCATGTACGTTGGACGAACTAATTGAGTTTGTGAGAGATTCAAGGCAACTCGGTTTGGCATCTAAGGCACTCGAGCAATGTGATTTGATGTATGGTGCCTGACATACAGCTAGGTGTCACATTTTACCAAGGCACTTACTTTAGATGCCTATAGTGCCAAAGGTGCTTTGGGGGTTCTGTTAGAATCCCTTCAGTATGTTTACTTCAATAGTATTCCCTTTTGTAGTATATCTCAATAAAAGTTCTAAAATAAGATGAAAAGGAAATTGCATGTAGGGATTTTAGGAATGCCCGTAACCCCATGAGACCTTCATGTTCGTGTTTGTTTCTTTTCTTTTGGGTTTTATCTTGTGTGGCCTCATGATATTTGATTGTATTTTATTTTTATGGTATCATCAATTTTTTCACTTAAGTTGGTTTGATTACTAAGGACACGGTAATGATGCTGGTAAGTGATTTAATCCATCTAGTTAGACTTATAATAACCTACTTATAGCCTCTTATGTAGTGAGTCTTTATTGAATATGGAAGTAATTATTATTTAGTACTCGGTAATTTGTTACCATCTTTGCTTCTTTGTATTTATATACTTAATGATTTAATTAAGAAAACAAATCAAAACAATTAATAACTAAAATAAAACATATATTTCTCAGTAAACCTGCATCAGTTTGCTTTCTGTTGTGCGGATATCGTCCTTGTGATCCCTTTGTGGCTTCCTTCTTCTTTATTTCATTCCATTTGAGGAGGAGCTTGAATTTTGTGGTGAAGGCCAATAAATGCTTATGAAGGCAGGATGGTCCTCAATGAACTGTTACAACAAGTAAATGTGAAGCTGATATTGAAAACTAGAAGAAGTGTTTGTGATTGCATACTCCATATAGAAATAGTTCATAATCATTGGAGTTGAGATGGAAGCTGAGTGAGAGATTTCTTGAAGCTGGGATTATCCAGATTATGGCTCTTTCTCGACTTGGAGTTGACTTTGATTTAAGCTAAACCCATCTGTAATGACGGAGTTGAGTCGCAACTTTTGGCTCACTGATGGCTTTAATGGTGCCATGGTTCTGCTTGTAGTTGACATTAGCAATGAAGATTTAGATGGTAACAGTTGGCGGTGATGACAAGCCCCTTCATCCCTTTCTTGCTCAAGTCTTCTGTCTCTACCTTTGTTCTTATTATTTTGTCTAGTAGATACACATTTATATGTATGATCTAATTGAGTTTGGATGCATTAGCTTTTCTTTTGGTGGTGTAGGAAGTTGTCTTGCTATGTGGAAGGTAGTTGTGATGCTGTAGGATATGAGCTAGTAATGAGTAAGAGAGAGAAGACATTAGTGAAATTACAGAATATGAGAGCGCTGCTACCACTTAATATTGTCAAAGAGGAAATATGGAAAGAAGGGTGAAGGAAAAATAGGCATGGAACGAAGATGATAACACCTCGATCTTTTACCAAAAACTAAATTCATTTCATTCCACCATTAAATAGGCTTACATTAATAAAATAGATAGAAGTGGATCATAATTGAAATAACTAACCTACCAACCAATCTAATGAATTAGTAACAAATAAATCTAAGAAACTAATGACTAAAAAACATATCTAACATATTTAACTAATCCTAACTTATTCCAGATTCTAACAAATTGAATAGCAATTAATTACTAAAACAAAACATATCTTGATTCTTTAAAATCTACATCACAAACTCATTTTTACTTGATTTCATGTTCCTTTCCTTTCTTTCTCTTTTGTTTCTTTCTTTTCTTTCTATTTCCTCCTCTCTTTTCCCCCCCTTTCTGTGGTCTCTCCTTAAGAGAAGTGAGGGTGAATGAAAGGGGAGATGGAGGTAAATGAGGTTAAAGGAAACTCTTTATCCACTCCTTTCTATCTGTACATATATGAAAAATGCACATATTCTTATCATTCATGATTTAATCTTTACTTAATTTCACAAAACTTGCTTATATTTTCAATGAGCATCACAAACCCAGCCTTTTTCGAAGTCATCGTGATGCTTGGATATGTTCTTCAAAATTGTAATGTTAGCCACATCTAATAGCACCACCATTGCCTTGCCAGTGCCACGTCAGTGTTATTGTCACATGTTGATTGTGAACTGATCCAATTTTAAATGTATTATGACCAAAATACATGTTTTGATTAGAAAACTAGGTAATTATCTTGATTACAATAGTCAATTAAATAGATTGATTACAAGCATCAATTAAATAGATTGTCGGATTATTTAATTTTTTTTCACATTACATAGTCAAGAGATGAGAGAATTTTTGGGTCCATTGGAAACCAAATAGGGATGCTCATATAAGAAAATGATCTTTCTAAATTACCTCTATAAATGAATTAGGTAAAAAATAGCTGAAAAACAGTTCCCAAGCCTAAGAAAAATTTGAAAAAATTAAGGTTAAGCTCATCATAAAGAATAGTTAGGAATTACAAATTCTCATAATTAAAGTATGGATAGTTTGAAAATTATTTGAGGAAAAACTCTATTCCAAAATGTTTCTTGATAACTTCCAAAATCCAAACTATACATAAACTAAATATGAGATTTTGTAGTCTGTAACTAATCATTAATAGAAATTTTAAGCTAATTTTTAATATTTCTTTTTTCAGATTTGCAAACCATTTTTCTATTTTTAGTTATTTTCGGACTTATTTTATTTATGAGGGTAAAACAACCAACTGAACAATTTTTCTTTTTTCTTGATCACATTCAATTTGACCCAATGGACCCAAACTGTTTAATTGCATAATTTGGAATTAGAAATAATTAATTAAGCATATAGTGTTTGTTTAGAAATGTATGAGAATATTTCTAGTATTTGATATGGGGATAATCGAAGATTTGTTATAGTTCGTTATTTCTTTAACACATGGAGGGCATATGTTCACCTAGGCCCACTAACATAAATGTTAATTAATCCATATTGTTTTTACACCCCACCAAAGTCCTCTAATATATAGGAGTAATAATATATTTTTATTAATAATATTAAATTTTCATACTATAGTACTATGTTTTATAAAGGATATTGCACACCTAGATCCATTCACATCTTGTTAGTCTTATATATAGCATGAAGGAAATCATGTGTGCTTTGATGGAGTTTGTTTGACATGCATTATGAGCCCTCAAAGTTTCAAGTATAGATGACTACAATTTGTTTGAACTTCTGATTTTTATCTCAATCCATTCTCCTTAGTATTCTAGGCCATTCACTCAGATATAATCTGTAATGACCTCGAGGAGTTTTGGAGGAGATTCAAAAAGTGGTACACAAACAATACATGCCCAATGATTTAGCCACCATCTTACATAGACTTCAAAACTTTGAACTAGTTTCCTCATCATACTGTGTTCCTACCACAGAGAAGTGATTTTCTTGTGTGCGAGCAAAGGAACTTCATTTGCATTTTATGTAGCACAGGCACTTCTAAAATTAGCCGTACGCATTCAGAATGTGTACTCTTCATAGCCGTGTCCTCAGTGTTATAATGCATTTAAATATTAATAATTCTTGGACTCATATTGCATACACCTCTTTTTTTTTTTTAATAACTTTGTAAGGTTGAATTATATATTTAGTTCCATTGAATCCCTTATACGCAGTATAGCGGGATAGCTTTGATAATTAGTGGAAAAAATCAATGATGATGTAATCTAGATCTTGCATTTTAAGATTGTAGTATTGAATATCACTTTTTGTGTGTGCGCCACTATCTCCGTACTCTACATTTTACAATTTGCCATGTCTTGTGTTCATATACATAGCCGTGTCTCTGCTCATTGCGCACAATGATAACTGTCATGTCCATGTGACCGGCTCCTCTAAATTAGACAATATCACAACTGCACCATCAGTTTAGCAAATTTTGAGTAGCTCCAATTGCTTCTATCCTCCACATCAACAAATGGCTGGGGCAGGGACGGGACATTTTAAGAATAACCTACCCAGACAGTTGACAAATTTTGAGTCAGTATCACCCACCAGAACTTGAAAAACAACAATTGACTAATATTGACGTTGATCATACCATATTGATATATGTTGACCAGATTGTAAAAATACTTTGTCAAATTCCAATAGTCGCGAAGCGATCACTTTAGATTCTGTTACAAACTATCTACGCTGTCTTCTATTTTAGAAAAATCCATCACATCTTAATCACCACTTCTCGTTGAAATTATAGTTGTTTGAAGATTGGAGAGGCTTCATGAGAGGTTGCATCTCTGTTGTTTGGACTGACACTTGCTAGTGTGGAATCAATTTACACGTAATCATGACAAGCTATCCCATGATCCCTTGATTAGTTAGGTTTCTTGCAGACTTCTTGGTTAAAAGGGCCTTTGCAAATTCTTCAAGCTCCTGAAACCTAGCCCCCTTATTTGGATATCACAACAGTAGCTATGTGACACCAACCAAAGCACCCATTTTCTATTGGCAGTTCAATATCCAAGTAATCATAACATATCTTTCAACCTTCTCCAACACCACAACTGAGACCTAGGAATCATGAACACAGACACAGATTTGGAAATGGACATGAAACATAATGTTCGTGAAAAAATAAGGACACGGACACAGTAAAGACACGGAAAAAAAATATAAATATAAGTATATATTCTTCTTTTATTAACATAATAATTTTACTAAGGTATTCAAAAAGAAAGTATTAGCAATGTATAGGCTTGTGTCTCTTAATTCTTTACAAAGGACAAGTCTTGCCAACAACTATATATCTATATCTCCCACCCCTTATAGATAAAGAGATAAAAAAGAAAATATGATGATAATAGCGAATCATACATCAACGAAAAATGTGAATACAAAAAATTATTTATTCAAATATAGAACCAAATAAGACTTATGTCTAAAAGAAAAATATTAAAGTATAATTTTATAGAGTTAAGTAGGTAATGATAGATGTTATCAATTTAGTATGTTTATTTTCAATTTTTCAAAACTAGTCTACAAGAAGCTCAGACACAGCATAGAAAACCTATAAGAACTCGGACACGGTAATAACATGATATTTTTTCCTTTATTATATTGGGCACGCTGTGTGATGTGTCTGATATGGTTTTTGGCGTATCTGTATCTTGTCTGTGTCAACATGTATCCGATGCAGATACATCCTGAGTAGTGTGTCCATGCTTCTTAGAGTGGGGCATAACAGTGCATCATAGATTTATCCGCACTGACATAATAAGAGTATTAATAAATATCTACTAACCATTAAAGGAGAAGAGGTTTGAGTTATAATTACTTTGTTCGAAAATGTAGATAACACCTCTTTGAAATCAACTTTATGGCTTCCTATCACCGGTTAGGGTGCCTAAGTGAGGCCAGGACTTAATGCTCACATGCATGCCTCAGATTCAAAAAATGCCTATCCTTTTCTTTTACTTAGAGTAAACCTAGCTATAGATTTCACCTTACTCATTTTTTGCCTTAACTAACGATTTATGCTTTAATCCTATCATATTTTGATGGTTTTTATTACAGTCAAATCCTCGATGTGTTCATATATCATTTTTCTGGGATTAGCCTTATTTGACAATCAATTCCCTTAAGAAATAGGTACTTATTCCCTGTAGGTGGTATCATTGCTTAGTACTCACTCACTATTTGGCTGGAAAAGGTGGTCCGGAAGATTCCTTTCTCCAGCAAAAAAGATAAGATTATATCTATAGTCTTACATACTTGATTGAACCCTAGATGTAGGGGGGGGGGGGGTGTCTAGGATTTTAGAGGCAAATTATATTGCAGTCTAGCAATTGTTTGGTATAGTTTATATGCATCCGTGTATAAACTATAGAGTGCTAGGTATAATTCTTAACAAAATGCAGATCTTATTGAGAGTAGATTTCATTTCTGGAAGTAGATATTCTTGAAAATCTAGAATGAATCCTATTGAGAAGATTTCCACTCTTGGAAAAGATTCTTGAAAGTTTAAACTCAAGCTTGAAGATGATCTCTAAAATTTGTAGGGAAAATTGTAGCCCAAGATGGATTCTCTAGTTATCAAAGTATGAATGGGCTCATGAGGAGATTCAAGGGATGAATGGGATCATATATAACAAGGGATTCAAGTTCAGATGGTTGGAGATAAGGTCTTGTTCATGTACAAGCAAGATACTAATTGGATGTCCTTTGTGAATCATAAGTAACTTGGCCCAGTTAAAGTGTTCAGTTGTGCTCAATTAGGTGCAGATAGTTGATGCAAGGTGTCAACATGTGTTGTTGTGAAACAAGACAATTTCCATAAAAGGCGAGTTGACTAGATAGGTAAAAACCAAATCCACACGTGGCCGATCTAACCGATTAAGTAAACACACTATTAAAGTTTTTATGTAATGGTAAGGTAGGGGAGCTGATGCTAGCATGCAGAATCAACCTCACAAGTTGACTACTAGCTTAGTCAAATATGAAGAATCTTAGCTTATGAGGTAGTCACATGGGCAGCTAAAATTTAGAGAAAAGCAACTTATATATAAAGGGTGATAAAGGATATAACATCTTTACAAGTCACATTTCAAAGAGTTTGACTAATAAGGAAAATATCCATTAATGTGAATAAATGTAAGTAAGCAATCAACTCAACATTGTCAGGCTGACAAATTCTTGATTTGGTTTAATAGTGAAATACCGTACCTAGTTTCTAGAAACGGTAAAACTTAGCTATACCTTGCAGATCTAAAGTCAAGATTAGATCAAAGATATCTAGTTTAAGATGATCATCTGGGTTGATGATCAAGAACAGATCATCAAGTACCATAGTAAAGTACTACTCGTCATAATTCACATATATTCGTAGAGAAAAGAGAGATATGGAAATTTTACTTTCCTAGCTCAGTTTCCAAGTTCTTGGTTCTTGTAGCTCGATATAGCAATGTTACACTTGAGATTGCGTAGCTTGATATGAAATTGTAGACTCAACTTGAAGTTGGAGCTCATTATCCTTCCACCTTTTTGATCAGACTTGGCTTTACTTTCATAGTCCAACCATCCTCCAATTAGTTTACCTTATCTTGAAATAAGATACTAGCTCAACAAATTTGTTTGCTACATCATTGATTTTCTATTAATCATCAAACTCAAGGGTTCACACATAGATAAGCAAAAAGGATGCCCATGAGATGTCTTTCATTAGTAAGAGTAATTGAAGAAACAAAGGATGGTGATGGGTTAAGTCCACAAGCTGGGATGCATTAGCAACTTGGTATTGATTCTATGACTGAGTCAATGACAGAGATAATCCGATTGATGATGTAGAGGTGCAGCTTTGCAATACAAGAAGATAAACTGTGTATTTGTTTGTTATAAGTGCAACTTCTTCTCGTCTTTGCCTTATTGTTCTTTCGTTACTTATTCCCCCCTTTTCTCTTTGGGAATGCGGGGGTGGGGGAGGTTGGGTTTTATTGACTCCTTAAAATGTAAGAAACCTTCTCTGAAGACCTCACAGTCCTTTCATTAAAATTTGTTATTGGCCTTGTGCCCCCACACAGACAAATTTAGTTTTGAAGCTGCAGCTGGCCTTCCTAAGCAAATGATAACTTGTTATCGGTCTTTCTAAGTTTCTGGCCACTGTTATTAACCGCCTAATATTATGCTTATTTTTAAGAAATTCCTTTATTACTCTAGCTGAAAATGAAAACTTTTACAGTTATGAGATGCTTTTTCATCACTTCCCTTTCTATGTTGGGACCTATTTGTTGACACTTGACAACTCTGTAGATCATGAGAGGTTTCGTCATCATCCATGGTTTCTCTGGACATTCATGGAATAAGACCTACTGCTGAGTTAGTTTGTTTGTTAACAAGTCAATTGACTAGGCCAATACAACTCAAAATCAAATAGCAATAATGATAATTATTGTAACCATAAGATACTCTATGTTGCCTCAATCATTTTTTATTAATTTTCGACACAATATCATCATCATCTTCATCATCAAAGCCCTTTCCCATTGGAGCAAGGCTTCCTGGAAGATCTGATGAAGCTTTATTATTAGCAACGTTCTGAATTTGTGTCGGGTAGGCGCTAGATGAGGGCAGACCCCTAACCACCCAATTTGGCCTTAGGTGGCCAAGTTATATGATACCATAAAAAAGAAAATGAAAAATAGTACTTTGCCACAGCTTGCCTTGAACTCCCTGCAATTCATTCCCGACTTTGCCGCCCTTTGAAGCCCATTTCACTATTCTTTGACTATGCCATGTGTTTGTTATCGTTGTACCGTCTCTTCAGAAGGAAGAAAAAGAGGAGCCCTAATCCCTCTTATTAATGACTATTGATTTTACGTTGCATCTAGGAGGAACGACTCCTCCCCGGAGGATGAAGTTTTTTTTTTAAATAATCATGCATAAAGTTTATCTTGATGATATTATCATAGTTTTATGGTATTTCATAATATTGTGTAGATATTGCATGTTTCTTATGTTGATTTTGGTGATACATAAAGATTTGTAACTACTTGATTTTACTTCTTTATGATTGGTTTATTATTTTCATTGCAGACTGACAGTATTATGGTTCTTTTTCTAGTTGTAGGCCTTGGATGTTCTAAGTGTGTTGTAAAATGTTGGAAAAGAGAGAAAGCAAAACGATGTATTGTGGTCAAAATATGAATTTTGATTCTGTCAGGCCGGAGGTCCCTTTTTTGCAGAGCAGGAGCTTCTCACCTCCTAATAATAGTTTGTTTGGACAATATTTTGCTGATGCGTCGAGAAAAAGAAAACCCATGGATATGGTTCCTGGTCGTGGCCTTTCTGCAAGATTTTCTGAAAATATGGAAGGTAACATGGGGCATCCACTATGGAGAGAGCATCCGTTGCAGCAGAACATAGCTTTGCCACTATCAGTAGACTCCCAAATGTCTTTTAATCACAATTCAGAGTATTCTACTTCCAGTAATGGTGAGTCTCAATATGGGGTGGTTCGGTTATATAATATGGATAACTCATTCCTGACGTCAAAAACAAAAGATGAGGACATAAAAAAGGATTCATTTGGCAGTTTCCCACCCTTCCATCATGAAGAACCTTCATTTCCAGTCCACACACTTTCACTACATACTGAACATCATGACTCGAAACATCCTGCATGTGATATGGACAACAAATTTGCACTAAACAATGTTACAGAACATTATAAGCAACACAATGCTCCTAGATCAGATGATGGAAAAAAATTGGAGGATGGAAATAATAGTATTCCAATTAATGCATGCCTATATCCATTCAATATTCCATCTAATAATATAACAACTTCTGGCTCATCTAATCGGACGATGGTTAATGAGAATTTTCATTCTGATGCAGTAAGCTGTTGCCAGATTTTCACTAAAACTGGACCATCTGAGGTAAAAGAATGTGGTCAAGTGATAAGGGTTGAAGAAGCTAGGAACATCTCAATTGCCAAAACACACTCTACGCTGGCACCTTCATTTGTTGAAGAACGAGAAGCTTATGACCTTAGTCAATGCCATGAAACTGAAATGAGATCTGGAAGTTCGATTAGCGGAAATTTAGGTGCTGGCTTGAGTCTTAGAGAACAGAATTGCCCACCTACATTTCTGATGCCACAGCAGATTGGATCTTCTTCAAAAGATGGATGTCTTGATCATGTTTCTAGAGGTTTTGAAACAAAACTTTTGGGAAGGAATGAAAGGTCAAATACTGAAAATACAACTCACCAATCAGGGCAGGAAACTTTGCTTAGAGGTGGTAATAATCTCACCAACCGGTCAGTAGAGCCTGATGATAGGCTGCCTTTGAAATTGGAAGCACGTACTCACTCAGTTGCTGGAAAGGTATCTCCATTGATAGCCGAGAAGCTCTGGGATGGGTCACTTCAGCTAAGCACTTCTATAACAGTGTCTGCAGTTGCCTTCTTCAAAAGGTCACTTAGTTTTATCTGCAAAATGATAATCTTCTTACTTGCCATTCATTTCCATTGACTTGAAGCGGTTGCTTCTTTATCGTGCATATTTTTCACTAGGCAATTCAGTCATTAATTGAAAATCTTATATACTTCCTATTAGTTCCCTTGATATCTGGTAGGTCTACATAAGATAACTAGAAATTGTTTCACCGTCAAGGTGGCTATATAGATTCAAAATATGTTCCTTGCTGATGCTTAAGATTCATGTATGCAGGAACACAACTATATATGGGCATAGATTTCTAACAACTCCAAACTCATAAGGAAAATATAGCATTATAGTAGATAATAGTTTTATCCGTAGAATGGGTAGTAGTTGGTCTCATAGAGGAAGATAAAGTTGGTTATAGGGGAGAAACTTTATTGGTGAAGTAGAAGTTTTTGCGAATATCAACTATACACTAGAAATAGGGAACAGGCTTTTTTATCAGGAAAACTGTCATACTGAATTTATGATTTTGGCACTTTTTCTTCTATGATGGAGGAACTTGAGAATCTATGAAGTAACAGGTTTGAAGAAACTTCTCAAGGGAGATGGAAAAAAGCAAGCTATTATAGGGTTGGAGAATGTATCAAGAATGCTCGGAGAGCTGTCAAGTAAAAAAAGCTATTACTGATGTTCTGAGTTGCCGCTCAGATACCATGAAAATTGTCGACTATGGCAAGCCCAAAAAAATGGGATTACTTGGTATTGATATTAAGAAGCATATCATGTGCCCTCCCATCTGAAAAGATAATAAGCATGAGTTTACAGCTCTAATTCACACCTACATGTACCTGAGTGATTATCATGGCTCCCCCTCTACATATTGCAAGACATATTCTATACAGTACATCCATATTGCCCAAAAATTTCATCCACAAAATATGATCCAAGTGTAAAATTCATTACACAACCATAAACCCCTAGATCATAAATAATTATAATAAATTACAGAAATGAACGACAATGCAAGGCAAATATGTTTTTTTACTTACTGTTGCTAATGAAGTTGGTCAAATCCAGTCAGGTCAAAGCTTACGTTCTTTTCATTAATCATTGCATGGAGCACACTGAACTGAATTAGTGTGCTTATTAATATGGAATTAACTAACTACATGTAATTGTTTAAGCACATCCTGCTATTTACATCTTGGAGGCTATGATGTAAACATGATAATCAAATAAAAATTCAAATATAGGTTTATGCAAAACCTTCGTGCTGGATTTATGTAGTTGAGAATCAGGCAGAGCAATCAAATAATGTGCTCCCTAAATACAAATTCTGAAGGACTTCATATATTATGAAGGTGAACATTTCTAGGCTAGATCATAATCTAGCCATTTCATCATGCAGTTAATCAAACTCCCAGAGGATTTCATATGACCATTGTGAGCTACTTAATTTCTAATGTATATTTTTAAGAGAAAGAACATGAAATTAGACGCATGGAGACTCACCGGACACAGGAATTTCTTAAATAGTAGGACAAAGGGACACATCAACATGACATTTGGAGTATCTTATATAATATAAAAAGAGTGCACATACATACAGACGTACATGACATGATTATGCATCCAGACATCGACATGTATTTCCAGAAATATAACCTATTCACTTTTTATGACTTTCCAAAAGTATATGATTCGGTTCTTTAAATTTTAACTTTCTATAGAATAGTCCAATGCACCTCACTTCTTATATAGCAAGACATATATAAACTTATCATAGTTATGTAAAAGGCGATATTTTGATGGCCTTCCTACCAAATTATAGCCTTACTTTAGAAGTGAAAGTAAACATGCACCCTAAGCAACTAAGATGAACAAAGAAGTGAATAAGAAAAGCACATGTGCCCAAGAATTGTCTGAAAAGGTTCCAAAAATAAGCACAAACAAAAAATAAATTCTAAACTTCATCAAGGGAAATGGTTGGGCAGCACAGTATCTGAAAAGTTCTGGTGTTTAACACGTGTCGAACGCCTGATGGGTTGATGATAAACGAGTCAATCTGACTCTGCGATAAAAGTATGAAATGCATGCAAAACATGGACTTCACAAGTTTTATAATTTTATAGCATTCCTAATATGCATAATGTTCACTGAGACAAATCAGTACCTGTTGATTTGACCGTGTTACAAATATGTTTATATATGAGAAATTATATTTCATTTCTATTTTGCTTGTACTCAGAGAATATACACAACTTACAAGGGGAAATTATAAAGTTGACTCCTCAACATCCATCATGCAAAGCATATGAGAAATTATATTACCAATTAGAAACATTTATCAGTGTAGAATTTCATGAAAAGAATTCACCACTTACAAGGGGAGTGAAAGAGTGGAAGCGGTGAGATGGAAAAGGATAGGATGTGGTCTTACACAATAAAATTTTTTATTTTCAGCACACCATAGTTACACACCATAAAGTTGACCCCTCAACATCTATCATGCAAAGCATGTCTTCATTAGATAAGTTGGGTGATCCTGTACTTTCAAAACTAAGGTCTTTTAACAAATAAGACTAACTTAATGCCTTGCCATTGTCGTTAAGTAGCAAGACACAATGTGAAGCACAAATAGCCTCGACTTATGCACCTGCGCAAGGCAACATGCATGCCATCTTTGTACCTTAGGTAATCACAGGTTTTAAAAATTGAATCATAACTGATGCTGTGTCCTTGAATTACTGTAAGCACTATTGCAGTAAGTAGTGCTCACATTATCTGTCCTCGAACAAGGGATAAAGAAAGTAGTAAGGTAGAGAAGAGGAGACAGTTTCATAGAGTAGAAGAGGAGGATAGAAGAGGAGGAGAGGTGTGTAAAAAAGGAAGTATGACATAAGCTCTAAGCATAGGAAATAAACAAAGAGAGGAACCAAAACAGAGGAAAAGAGGAGAAACGAGAGAAAGAGGAGCAGAAGAATGTCAGAGAATAAATGAGTTGGAGAAAATTTTAATTACTTATTAAAACTCAAAAAAAAAAAAATAGAAGGATATTCATTGGTGAACATTGTTGATGAGAGCTTTCCATCAATGATCATCACTGTTAGACAAATTCTGGGCAATGGCATTCGATGACATAGGCCACAGGTTGTGCCTGCGAAGAAGTGCTGAACTGAAAGAGGTTAAGTGAAAGGGATTAACTCCTATAACTTTGATAAGGATTTACTTTAAAATAATGGTTTGACGAGGATGAATGACTAATTTGGATGAGGATATAAGATAAATTATTAGCTTATTGATTAAAACTTGATTCCTGACAAAAAAGGTGACTTGATAATGCCTCATACATGAAGTTAGGTGCAAACGAGGCATTATCGGATGTGGGCATCATTAAACTGCTGCATCTCTCAATAGCTGTGTGATGCATAGGTGTTACTCACACAGCTCGTTATGCCACAATGGATCGCTTATGTGCCCTTAACAATAGTAGGCCTTAGAGTTCAATCTTAAGAATTAGAAAATAAATGATTTGCCTCTTCTCGTAGGTTTAAAAAATGATTTAAAAGTAAACCTAAAAGATATGAAAATAAAGCAAAAAGATGACCTATCTTGTCTGGTACTAGCTAAAATAATTAGACACTTTCACCTACCAAAAAGTTAGCATGACTAGCTGTGTCCATTGTGTCAGACACTTAGCATTTGATATCCTTATTCACCCCAGCAATACATACAATATGGATAATATTATACCTCATTTTTTATAAAGATTAAATATTTTATGGTTTATTTTATATTTTAGTTTTTCATGTGATAACAACCCAATAGATATATTTCTCATTTAAATTTACACATATTGTTAAATGTGCTCGTATTTCTGCCCTTATGGTAGATATAGTGTGTTAGTTTCGTAGCACAACATTGTTGTCCGTATCTACATATCATAGGTTTAACCAAACCTTCCGTTTCGTATATAATTGAACTATATTGAATGTTACCTTTATTGAAATCATCTTCATGTGAAGTTGTCCAGCATTAATGTGGTTACCTTTTTTACTTTCTCTACCTTTAAAGCAAATGAGTGTTTTTCTAACAAATTTATTTGTTTGGTAATTGATTCTGGAAAGAATATTCAGAAGAACAAGCTAAAAGATTTGTGGTATGAAGGATGTTTTTTGGCTCATCTCCGTTGAGAACAGAGTCATGTGATCACTCCTTTTTATCTCCTGCATGATCTGTCACATATTTGTCCTTTTCTTTATTACTTTTCTCTATTTTCTCTCATCAACCTTCCAAATCTTTGTTTCTTACATCCATTCTTATCCAAACTTCTCCCATATATCAATTTAAATTATTTCTTTTTTTCCTTAATGAAACCTAAAATCAACCTTAATTCCCAAAGCACACCTGAAAATCTTCATGTTTCCATATATGCCCCCTCTTCCATTAGTAACTCCAATCTCTTACCCTGTCTGCTTCAACTAAAGCTGTCAAAATTGCCCTGCTTTATCTTCCCTATGACTACGACCCCTGATCTCTTCTTGAAGCTTATCAGCAAACCCATTTCTTCTCTTCTCGTTAATTCCTCAATTCTCATAATCTCATTACAACCCCAAACACATTCCTCCATCCTCCACATGCTAAATATGTCCCGTGAACGACAAAAGATAAACTAAAGCAAAAGAGAATCATCAAAACAAAATTATCTTCTAATAATTGTTCTCGAAGTCCACGGGTTGCTTGCAACTTAATTTGATCCACCTTTTTATTAATTAGTTGGGTTAAGTGATAAAAAATATTAAATGTGATAATAACAAGGAAGATCTAGTCTTCACATTTCAAATATATTGTCAAGACGCCAATAAATAAATCTAAATGCTGGTTGAAGGTGGGAACTATCTACTTGTGATTATGGTTTAGGGAGAAGTGAATTAGGTTAGAATTGGTTGACACATTGTGAATGCCATCAATCAAAAGCTAATTTTTGATTCCTAGCCCTTCCCTTGTTACCCAATAGGAATTCATATAAGATGTAGAGCTTAAATGTGGTCACGCATTTGTTCTTTTTTTAGAATAAGGCCATAGCCTTGTTAATTACTCTAGTTAAATCCCATGATTGACATCAGTGGGAATTGAACTTGGAATCTGTCTCTTGGGAGCTAGGATTGTTTGTGGCTAGGCGGACCTGCTTTCTCAATGGTCATGCATTTTTGATGTTTTGGTTTTTCATTTTCATTACATGCTGCCTTTTGGAAACAGCTTTCTCGAAGGAACATTACAACAAAAGCAATGACAGAGACATAACAATTAAAAGTGTTAGATGTTTGCTTGTTGATTCACACAGTACTTTGGCTTTAATTGACCATGAGATCAAACACTCTTATGCTCGTAAAGTAAGCTAAATATGACATGAATTCTCAAGCCAGGATGAACTAGTAGAAGTACGATATATGGGGACAACATAATACTAGAATATGAACATGGAAGATCTTAAAAACTTCGATATAAAGGTCATCAATATGGCAATAATTTTATGTGAATCAATGTTATTTAACTAGAGCATGGATCTTTAAGCTAAAATAGTTTTAAAAAAAACATATGTTGCTGATAATATAGAAGACATTAAAGTTTGATAAATCCTAAGTGCAATCACAATTACTCATTAAGTGAATGTTTCAATTTATAAATATATAAAATTAAGTGGTACAAGCTGTTAGATTCACATCTGATGCTAAACCCTCTGCCTCCTTATCTCCTGAAAGATAGAATGAAGTTGGAAAAATGTCTTAGAACATTTCAGAGCTTATGTAACTTACAAATAACAGACTGAATGAAAAATTATACAATTAGAGGATTGAAGGCAATGACATAGTCGGTGAGACATTTGCAGTGCCAACACCCCTAACAATAGAAATGAGTCCATTAGCAGTAGTTGCATCTGAGAATCATGACATCTAGTCTAATTTTGATATGATATCCAAGTTTCTAGTCATATAATCAGTAGCACATGAACTAATACTCAAGTTCTTGGCACTAAAAAAGTTTGATTTGAAGTAGATTTTCCTGTTTGCACTTGTGTGTTTGTGGGAGTTGTGGAGTGTGCCATCAGATAGCCTGAACACCTGAAACTGGTGAAAAATCTAGTAGTTGACATACCCTTTACTTGATAAGGTGATGCTCATAGGTTCAGATGTCTCAGATGCAGGTCTGTGCTCTGATGCAATACTTCTAAGATAGACAAAAACAAATATCTGCTGTTGTTACAAGTTCGTTTTCTTATCATTTCTGGTAGGAAATAAACTCTCCAGCTCCTCGTATAACCTTTTGAAGTTTGCATAATGATGTGATAAGGACCTTTTCACCTTTCCTACCCCGAAACAGCTCTTGAATCATATTGTAAGCCCTATCAAGGATATTGGACCTTAGATAGAGCTCACTCAGACTGCCTCGTCTCTTTGTCTTTGGTAGTGTGCATGAATGTATCCTGAACCTATATCTGCTTGTTATTCAACATCTGATTATAAAAAATGACAACTTATCCCCTTATTTGTCATTGGAATTAGAGAATCCTCAGACAAGCGAGTCTTCGTTCCTATGCTCCGCACATGAATATCCATGATCTTCTTTCCACTACAGATAATTTGCTTCATCTACGGTGAACTTTCTATAGGTGATCTTACCCAAAAAAATCCAAAAAAATTCCATGATCGACGACTTCATGTCATACTTGGCATCAAACTTTGATTCGTCTGCTGTTGTTATGCTGTTGTTATGCTGAAGGAGGCATCATTGATGGTGGTGGCGGTGCTTTGAAGGTGGCAGCGCTGATGATGGTGGTAACTGAAGGCAGAGATGGGTGGTGGATAGGCTTCGGTTTGATGGAGAGAAGTAAGAAGAAGATAATATGAGGATTAGGGTATATTGAGATTAGGATCAGGGTTAGTAATGATATTAGGATTAGGGTAACTGATGCTTTTAGGATTAGGATTAGGGTTACAGATTTGTCAGCTCTAATACCATCTAGAGATTTGGGGAGTAAAAATTAGAGAGAGAATTCTCTCCACCTATATTATATGTATGTATTTTGAGCTTTATATATCAGCAATAATATTACATAAAACCTCCTTACAATATATAGTTATATATTCTTACGTCAAATATAATTGTGATCTTCCCATTCATGCATTATATTCTTAACTTCGTAGAGTATGCATCTTTTATATATCTGGCTTACATTCTGAATTTTTGAATAGATAAAAAGAATACATGCAAAGCCCATTGCTATCCAACTATTATTATTTCCAAGATATTGGATACTCTTAAATCTCCTTTGTAGAAGTATCCATGCAGCATAACCCTTTAGAAAACAATTAAAACGTAGCTATTATGTCTCTCTTTTGTTGCTTGTATAATTGTTTTTATGTTTGCCTTGAGGACTTTGCAAAGAATTGGTTAGAAAGGAAACCAAGGGAATTGTAGCATATGTGCTAGCATTTTGAAAAAAATAGTGAGAACAGAAATGCAGCAAAAGGAGATAGATGTAGGAACGTAGAACATATTGCTACTTAATCTAGAAGTATTCGCTCATTGGGGCACCTTGTAGGACTCAGCAATTGCCTTAACCCGATGAAAGGAGAATGTTATGACACGCGACAAACGGCGATGAAATACCAACTAAAGATTAAAAACCATATGACAAAATTACTTATGTGTATAAAGAGTTCTAGGTGAGGTTTAAAATCTCCGAGTCAGTATTGGTAGTAGCTGATGGTTTATAGTATTAGAATATTAGTGCCAGCTGTATCATATCACTAACATCAACAAACTTGGTACTGCATTTTAGGATTGGATTTATATCATAGTGGGTACTTTCAAATCTTACACGAGATTTTAAAAACATTTTAGTGTATATTTGAAGCCTTAGTTTAAAGATATCAAAAATCAGGAAGTGCTAGAACTAGTTGGTATGCATCATTGCATGTCAAGTTGAAGAAACTCTTCAATAAATAAGAATCGTAAAATACCTACTCACGTGTTGAGTTTTGTGACTCGACCACTTTCTTTTCGACAGTTTCGACAGTTTCAGATCTTAGATTACATCATAATAAAGTAAAGATGTTGAAGATCTCTTCTGGAGATATCTTAAGGATATTCTATAACATGTTACCTTGTTACACATTGTAATGCAGTTACCTTGTTACCCATTGTAAGATAGGTTACTTTGTTATGCATAGTAAAACAGTTACTTTGTTACGCATTAGAAAGTAGTTACTTTGTTAAGCAGGTTTTGCTTCTTTATTATCTCATGAGAGTTAAGGGTATAATTTGTGGTTTTGGGTTTTAATGAGAGTTTCTCAAGTTTGTACTTCATTAAAATTTAGTGGATTCCTCTTTTGCCTTTGGGTGTATATGGATCATTTAGAAAAAAACATTTCTTTTACAAGTTTTAGAGTAACCGTTGTTCTAAAACCCAGATTACTCGGACGAGTACTCTTTTAAGTACTCGGGTTCTTCCATAAAACTAGTTAAGTTGAGAGAAATCAGTCAAAAATTTGGACAGACCGAGTACTCGGCTGAGTACTCGTCCGAATTCTGAGTTTCAGACTTGATCTGCTAAAAACTCGCTCATTTTTTTCACTACTACTTTTTTCTGCAATTTTTTCATTATTTTCATAAATCTATAATCTTTTTTTGATTTATATAACAATTTTTTCTACAATCTTTTTTTTTATTTTTTTTTATTATAGGATCTATAGAAGGGGCGTAATGTTTGGTTTTCTTTCTGAATTACAAATCTGTTAAGCTGATTTTTTCTATATCTTTTATGATCAAATATTTTTTCTTAGCTATTTTTTATGCAATCTGAGTTAGAGAATTTTAGGATATGTAGAGAGACTAGACGGATATAGATTTATTTTTTTTCCATAAAATTTACAAATTTGATTACTTGATAAATGGCTCTAAAATGATATTGGAAAAGTCTGAAACTTATTTTATTCTTATAATTTTTTGATTTTTAGTATGGTAGTTATATATTTTCAATGACAATTCCAATATCATATATATATATATATATATATATATATATATATATATATATATATATATATATATATATATATAATGTTAATATTTCGAGTTCTGAACGAGTACTCGCCGAGTTTTCGGAGTTCTCGCTACTCGCTTTTGGACCGAATGAGTAATTAGACTTGGTTTTAAAACACTGAGAGTAACAACTATTTGTAAGAGCAAATAGTCAGTTATGCTCAATAAATTTAGCATATTTCTTTTCAATTATATTAACATTGAGATGATAGTCAAGTTCCATCATGACAACTCTAGTTTTATTTATTAAAAAGATCAATGATTAAGTTTCTGATAGTAATTTTGTTTGTTTAGTTTTCAACTATTATAAAATGAAGGGACACATTATGTTAGATCATTTTAAAGGAAAACAAAATTCAGATGATCGATAATCATATATTGCTTTTTGCAGTTGTAATTCCAGATGAAGCAAATTTCATCCTATAATTTTCCGATGACTTGATTAGTATCAAGAATAGATGGATTTCCAACTTTGGATGTTCATCTCACACAAGTTCCATGAAGAAGCTGGTTTCCACATCCACTTTAGTTGAAGATGGAGTTGTTTTGATGGGCAAATTCTGTTCCATGCAAAATAGTTGATCGAGGAACGATCCATTTTATTTTCATATGATAGTAGATTTATTACCTTTTTAGGCATCTATTATATTCAAGAAATAAATGTCTATCTCATCATTTCAGGAATCTTAATTTTTTGAAGGAATCAAGTGAAGGGTGTTTTGAAAGTTTCCAAAGATGTCCATATTAAGTTTAAGATCGAGAATGACAATTTGTACATGTAGCATAGTTTAGATATTACAAGTCAGATTTCGTATTCTTCATTATCTATTTAGAGTTTAGTGCACATCATGAGTCAACGGCATCAATTAATGAGTCTCATTCAAATATTAAGATATTCTCAGACTCGTCATTTAGTGATCTGGGTTATGTAATGCTGAAACACCAGTCTAGTTTTGTATTCCAGTATGGATTTATATTCATATTCTTTAATCCAGCTAGATCTAGAGGATCGTTAGATGCTCAAGTTTATGCAGAACCTGATTTACATCGCATTTAAGAGCCCTTTGTGGTTACATGGAGAAGGTGAAATGAGTTCATAGTTCGAGTTGAAAATGGTATCTTTTTAGTTCTATGAGGTTATTCTCAACTAGATTGTATTGTAGTCAAGGTGGAGATTGTTGAGTTTTGGGTGAAAACTCTCTTTTTGACAGATTCAAGATTTATGTTACATCACAATCAAGTCAAGATTTAGAAGATCTCTTTTGGAAATATTTTAAGGGAATTCTAAGGCAGGGTTACCTTATTACACATTGTAAGGTAGGTTACTTCGTTGCGCATTGTACGGAAGACTACCTTGTTATGCATTGTAAGGCAGGTTACCTTGTTATGCATTGTAAGGCAGGTTACTTTGTTAAGCAATGTAAGGCAGTCAAGGAGAGTTAAGAGTATCTATAAATACATGTCATCTTGACAAGGATTGGAAGACAATAATGTAGAGTTAGAGAGATGGTTTTTGTTTGTCTGGAGTTTTGTTTCTCTAGTTTCTCATGAGAGTTGAAGATGTAATTTGGGATTTCAGGTTTTTGTGAGAGTTTTTTAACTTTATCTCCTACAATATTTATTGGATTCCTCCTCAGTTCGTGGACATACATCTATCATTTTGGCCAGTAGAACCATGCTATATTTGTATTATTTTCAAGCTTGTGTATTTTGCCTTCTCAATATCTTAAGTTCTTATGGATGGTTGTCATTCAAGTTTTTTCGCGACATGCTCTTTATTTCCTAACAACTCTAATATTTAGGAAGCCAGAATAGCTTTTCAAACCACAAGCGTGATGCACAAATTCATGTTCAAATTCGACTGATACTTTTTGTCTGGCATCCAGTATTAGTTAGCTAAACTGTACCACAATAGGAAATAGATAATCGCTAAAAGTCCTAGAATGCCTTGTTTGATACACACGTTTGTTATTTTCTTCAGTGTATAACAATATGCTAAGAGGACCTATGCAGAGGGCATACAGCTCAGCACCTTGCCATTTAAGCATTTTCCTCTTTATTTATTCTTCTTCGTTGTTTTTTCCTAAAAAATAATTGTGATGGAAGAATACCCAGAAAACAATAAAAAAAAAGAAACGGTAGGAGAATTACAGAAGTGGATGCGAAAATGAATAGTAGTAGCAATAGTGGAAATAGGTAGTAGCTGCAGCGGCAATACCAGGAAGGGAAAAGAAGAGGTGGTGGAGAGCAGTTGGCATCATTTGAAGGTTGAATGGTGGGAGTGGTGCGCAAGAGGCACAACGGAGAGTGGGATTATCCAATTAGGGTTATAATTGTGTTGATGGGTCAGACCCAATTAATAGGTCCGGCCTGATTTCAAGGACAAAGCCCCTTAACTTGCAAAGCCTGCTTTAACAAGCTTTCCATGCTCCAGGGTTAGTTTTAAAGTTCCTCAATAATGCCTTGTTGCGGGGCTCTGGATCAACTTAAGAGTTCAAGTGCCCATTTAAAGTCTTTTTTACCGTGCTAATCAGAGAGCTATCGTTATGAAACTTGATTGATTTTGGTTCAAATATTTTTCCTGCATGAAATCTCATTCAAGTATATGTGGGTCATGGTCTAAGAACCTTATCTGATCTGAATGTGCCGAATGCTTTGGTTAGTGTTAGCAAAGTTGCGTATAAGAAGAAGGCCCTCGCCCATCCAGCACTAATGGACTCTTGGTTATGAACAGTGCTGGATAAAGATTCTTTGGAGACCAAAATCCAATCTGGACTATTGGTTGGGATCTAAATAATGAACTTGTGGAAGGTCAGGGTCTACTCTCTTAGTCTTCTGACCTGTATTGACATGTTACCAGTCCAAATAATGATCTGGAGATTGCAGAAGAAAGTGGTAGATAGATCACACTAGGCTGTCTGGGATGAATCACATTATCAAGCTTTTAACTAATAAAACAGCTAAGACGAATATCATATAATGTTGAAGTCCTAATGTACAGAGACAACTTAGGGAACTATGGAGCAGATGAAGAGGGTGAAACTATTTTCTACAGTTATGGTCATCATGCTCATGATTTTGGAATGTTGAAGGTTTCATGAGAGAGCAGTTCCATGGACATTACATGGAAAGTTCTTTGTTTTTCCAAGGTACTGGCATAGGATGAAAAGAAAGCTGTGACTGATGGTTTACATGTATACCTTTTGATATGAAATAGCAAGAGTGCGATACATTAAATGTTTAATCCATTTCCTAAGCTTAGGTTGCAATAATCCATTTCCTATGCAGTTCCTAACCTTTTGACTGTTCAAATTAATAAGTTGAAACTATATACCAAGGTAAACAATGGCCGGTACTGCTATGTGTCACATATATCGTATTGGATTTTGTGGTACCCAATGAATGATATACCGTGTAATATTGGTCCGATTTTGCAGCAATTTCTAATACTGCTGACACAATATTGCATGATATTCCAACTTTGATATGATAAATGGTCGGTCAATAAGAATACTGAATACTGATCCAATGTGTTAAACTTTTCTATACACGTTTTTCAATATGGATTAGAGCTAGATGTTTTGTCTTCAAAAGCTAAAATTTTTAGTAATGCCTAATAGGATAGAATGTAGGATATGTAGACTCCATTATATAGTAAGCTAAAGTATAAAAGTGGTAGCACAATACCCAAGCAATGGAATTTTATGGATAGAACAGGGTGACAATATGATTCCTTAACTTGATGATTATGGTCACATTATGACCTGTGCAAGGGCTTGGCATGGATACTGCCTCAGGTCAGATCTAAAGAAACATGGCGGAGCAAATTTTTGGAGTATTAGTAGCAGAATGCTAAAGTGTAAAGTTGAATCCAGGAACTTGGCAAAGGTTTCATTGAAGGGGAGGTGCATTGAAGTAGTAGGTATATTGATGTGGCTCTTAATTTTGGGCCGATCATGAGGATTGTCATTGTTCAGTGTTTCCAGAGTGATCAATGAAACTGATACTCTGTTTTCTCCTCTCTTTTTTTTTTCTTTCCATTTTTTTAATAGAAGAGGAGGAGTTGAATCACTTATAAATGGAAAACTTGCCTTAATGGGCAGATTGGAACTTGTAAAGTAACTATTTCTTGCCTCACATGTGTAGTCTTGCAACCTGTTCCAGAAGGTTGTGTCTCGAAACATATGTGCTCATCATTGGTGTTGGAGTAAATTTGCCAATTTCATGCTCGTCAGAATGATTGAAAAATCCGATTCAGAATCATGATACTTTCTTGCAAATATCTGGTGGAGGGCATGTTAAGCCATATGCATCAATTGCGTATAAAATTGTTAAATATAACTGTAACCTCTAAAGTATATTCTACACAGTAATTGCAGTGCGTACTGATTAGATATACCGTGGCTTGAACAGGAACAATATTTAGTCACTGGATAGGACTTGAAAATGCAGTAGGGATGCCTGAAAGTAACCAAACTTTTGAATGGTTATATATTATTGGTGAAGCAAATTGGAGTTCACAGCAGCACATTCTGATTTTATCACTAAAGGATTGCAATGATATTGAAGGAATAAAGTGATCAACCTTGTGGACTAGATGGATAATTGATGAACTGACTCACATTGTAGATTTCTTAAGTTATAATAATAATTAAAAAAAAAAAAAATCTAGAAATGCTGATTCTTTGCATCTATCAGCACGCCTTCACAACCATGGTAACAAAATTAAATTATTCGTCAATCAATGTTTAAAATAGTGAAAACGGTAATGTAACGTTTTGCCTCTGTTAGGTTGCATCGCATATAGCGTAACACGTAGTGTAGGTTACGCAATTTCCTATTTATTTAGTAAATATAAATTTAAATGATATATAGTATTTTTAATAAATTTGAGAATAAATTTAAAATTTCCAAAAATTTATATAAAAAGCATTCAGTAATACATAGAAACTATTTCAAGTTTCTAATAAGTTTAAAAAAAAATTTGAAATTTATCTTTGTAAATTATATTAATTTCACAACCGTAGTTTCAGTCATCACCAAATAAGAAAACAAAATTTTAAATTTATTTATTTATATTATAGTAATTACTAATTTATATTTTGTAATAGTCAATTCACATTACTTATAATTGTTCATTTTAGTTCAATTGAGAGTTCAATAAAATCAACAAGACGTAAGAAATTCTACCAACCAAAAAGAATTACAGCAAGTAACTAGACAAGCAATCACGAATTATCAAGTTAGCAATTATACAAATAATTAAACAAGAAATTGCAACAATTAACTAACAATTAAAGTAAATAATCAACTACATTATGAAGATTACTAAAAAAAAATAACAGTAAATAACGTAACATGTCGTAACTGTTAGATTAGAAAATTATCTTGTATTTGGGTTTAGTTTAGATTTAGTCCCACATCGACTGTTGGATTATTTGTATGGTGTTGAGACACCTATATCTCTTGATTCATAATAAATAAATTGATTGGTTATGATTATTTCATAACATGATATCAGAGTGTGTTATGAAATAAATTTCAGCCATCAACTATATCCTATTCGATAGTCGACTCCGATTTCGACTTCGATTCCTATGCCGACTCTGACTTCGATTTCGATGTTGACCCGGATTTTGATTCCGACTCCGCAATTGCATGACTAATTCGATGCCAATTCTGACTCCGATTCGACAATTACGTCACTAATTTAATTTCGTGTCATTTTCGCTTCTTTGACTTCGACTTTGACTTCGCTTCTTCCCCAATCCTTTTCCAACTCCACAACTGATTCGCATCTAGTTCTCTGGTGTTTGCTTCTTCTCAGCTTAGTGATTGCAGGGACTCTGGCTGGCCTCTCCTCGGCTGTAAGGGCGTAATTCAGTTTTGATGTAACCCTTTGCTCATTTTTTTTGTTTTTTTCTGGTTCTAAGTAAGAAGTTTATCTACTGTCTACTATTGTTTTTAAGAAAAAGTTTATTTACTGCCTACTACTGCTTCTAAGCAAGAAGTTTTTTTGCTGCCTACTATACCTTCTAAGAAAGAAGTTTATCTATTTTCTACTATTGCTTTTAACAAAAGAAGTTTATTAGTTGTTTACTACTGCTTATAAGAAAGAAGTTTATTTGCTGCGGATTATATAAATTCTAAGAAAAAAATTTATCTGCTGCCTACTGCTGTTTCTAAAAAAGAAGTTTATCTGCTTCTTACTACTGCTAAAGAAAAAGAAGTATACCTGCTGCTCGGATATGGGTGTGCTCTGATGATTCAAGTGATTCATTTACTGTTACTACTAGTGCTACTACTATTTATTGCTGCTGCTGCTGATCCACTTCAAGTTAATCTGTACGATTGAAGAGTGAGACGGTGTTTTCTAATCAGTGTAACAAGTTGGATATAATTGATTTATACTGCAACTTGATGGGGAGTGGTAGATTAGAAAACTAACTTGTATTTGGGTTTAGTTTAGGTTTAGTCCCATATTTCCTGTTGGATTATTTGTATGGTATTGAGACACCTATAAATATATATATTTCTTGAGTCATGATTGATTCTGATTATTTCATAACAGTAGCATCGCAAAATAATGTAAAATAATATAAAAACATACCGTTACGGTGCACTAAGTTATTTTCTACTGTTAGATAGTATTGGGTTTGTGTTGGGTATCATAATGCAATGTAACGAGTTATATAACGCGTTATTTTCAGCAATGTCATCAATGTATTGATTTTTAACAGAAAAAATATAATGTATTGACTTCCAGTATGCTAGAGAATCTATTCTCTTACATCCTTCTAATCAGTCAAACTGTAAAAATTAACCTCAACCCCTCCCCTCCCCAATGCTGCCCTCTGGGACCATCCTCCCAATCTCCAACCCAAAACAGCCAGCAAAGTCCCCACTTACCTGCATGTGATCCCTCCCTTGCTTGCTCTCTCTTGCCATTTTGGTGCTTTGATTCAGCTTTAGCTTAGTGGACAGATTCTGCTTTAATTTTAACTCCATTCCAAGCATTATCATTTTTCAAGTTTTATTCATTACGAATGCTTTTCCCTTGAAAATGAACAGAACATAACTGTAAGTGCAGTCATGTAAGAATTACTATATTTGTAAAACCAGGTACCCACCAACTGTCGATTCTCTTGCAGTGGAATCATTTTCCTATTTCCTGTCTGATTTATATAGCATGAAGGGGCTTTCCATACCAGGAAGGAGGCAAGTATTTGGGTAGAGGAGACTTAATTCAGTGCTCATTCAAGTTGATTCAGCCAAGTAGTAACTTCCTCAATTCTATAAAACTGAAAAATGTCTGTAAAAGTGATGGTTAGGTTAAAAAGGTTAAATCCAATATGACAAACAAGCACAACAATAAATTAAGCAAATTATGTTAAAAAGTTTTTATTAACAATGTACTTGGAAGTTGTGATGGCATTCTTTGTAGGGAGTAGGGCCAGAAACTGAATGACCTAAAAATTAACTAATGGGTGCATTTAGAGCCTAACCTATTTATATAAATTTGATATTTTATATTATAAATATGTGAAATGGGTAACAATGAATATGATATCTTTTTAAACTAGATTATCAACCGAACAAATTACTAGCTCTCTGGAATGTCATATGCCACAGTAACAAGTGGTTTGGCAGTGCAGGTATTTACAAAATATTAGATGGAGTTCTACAACAAATTTTTTATTGCAAAATTTGTAACTGCTTTTGCATTGGTTCTACTTCTTCTGGAATCAAGGGTTGCTCCTGCATAATTTCCTTTCTTGGACTTGGAGATGCCATCTTCAATCTGTCCTTGTTATGTACTTCGAAGTTTTGAACTCTTCACTCTCAGGAGAGTGCATAACTTGTAGGTTTGATAACTCCGGAGGAGTTAGAATGTCTCACTTTTTGATGGTTGATGGTCTTCATGTCTTAAGATCCTTCTTTGTTTCAACTTTCAACAGCTTTATATATGCTTGTTGGCTCAATAACTCACATCGATGTTGATTTCTTTCGTTATGTGCCCATATTAATGGACTGAGTTATGTAATGTGGTATTGTAAATGTGAATCAATCTCGCTAGAAACTAAAAGTGTATTGAAATTAAGGCCATTAGGTACATTAGCAACTACCATTTCTTACCTTTTGGCGTGAATCTATATTCATTTAGGTCTGCTCCTAGCTTTCCCTAAATCATCCTTATTTATACTCTTATTGGTTCCCATTCTACAGATCCTAAAGTCCTAATTATCCGAAAGAGTTACTCCTTATATATCCTCAATTGATGTTGTCAGTCTTGAAGATGTACCCATTTCGTATCTGGCTTTCATCACTTCAAATTACAATGCCTTTTTTTTACAGGTTTTCATCATGTTATTACATGTGTACGGTGAAAAATAGCTTGTGGTCGTTTAAAATATTTGCCTTGTTAACCAAGTTACCATACCTAATCTGAACCGGCCTGATCTAAAGTAGCCTTTGCCTCACAAGAAGATAACTCCGAGTTTATATTTGTCTTTACGGACTTGATCCATGCTTAAAAAGATCACTTCTATTTTGTTTTAGAAACTTTTCCTTGTGCTATAATATCCACTGTCATACCTGATTCATCGGTAATATAAAATACAAATGACATTAGAAAACAGAAGGGGCCATCACCATCTAGTCATTTATCATGCTGTATGTCTTGAAAGTAGCATTTTGCTGCACTTGGTTTGATGCATAGGCTATGGTGCCAACTTTTCATGTTCATTTGTTGCAGAGCCTAATCATATATAGGGATCATACGAGATGAAGTTTTTTCATATCATGTAGCAGATACAGTGTTCTAAATATCGGATATCGGTCCCATACCGGTCAACTAAATACATACCGGATACCGGATACCGGACGGGATATCGCGATATGACCCTAAATACCAAAGTGTGTCATACCGGTTAAAGAATAATCATATAATTGGCTATATATAACATATTAAAACACATAAAATAAGTTTATGGTACTTACCTTGGCTTATTTGCATTCAAATTACGAATTTACATATATCGTTTAGAACGTCCGTATATGCACAAAGCGACAGATAATCATAAAATTAGGAAAAATAAGTTTTCAAGAAAAAAGAAAAGTGTTTTTACAATACAAAAGTGATATAATTTACAAAATTACAACATTGTTTTTTAAATGAGTATCTGAAACATGCTAGAAACTTTAAATATCAATGTTTACAATACGTTTTCTAGCTAGAGTCTGAATCCACTGGTTCATTCGAAGGCATGCCTTACTCATCATCTGATAACAAATCTGATGATGTGTATGTTTCTTCCTCATCATCTTCTTCATCTGATGCGGGCCGCTGCTTAGACTTTGAATATGAGGATGCTATCTCCTTAGAAGTTATGCTACTCTTGGATTTGGATGCTTTAATTCTTTCATTCTTCATTTTCTTCGGATTAGTACCCATAGCAATCGACACCTGTCAAAAAGTCAGTTGCTCTCTAAGGAAGGCCTCATCATCACTGGTCTCATAAAGATCGCCATTCAGTTTCTGAGGTATGAATTATTCGGTGACTTTTTCCTCTTCATTGTATGCAAGTAGGGGATTTCTGTTTGGGATCGAAAGTTTGCTCCTGAATCTTACATTGAACTTGACAAAGACTAAGTCATGCAATTTCTTAGAACTTAGCCTATTTCTTTTTTTCGTATGCACCTAAATAAAAGATAATCACATGAAATTCGTTGAGAACATATTTGTTTGAAAGAAAGAAATATTTTATTAGCAAATGATAAATCATAGTACTATCTCAAATGTGCTCCAGTTTCGTTTACAATATGATAAATTGGTTGTCAGGCTCAAGATCCTCATTGCCATCATTCTCAATTCGGGAGCATTTGTCCCTTAAAATTGCCACCATTGAGCTAGCAATGAATATTTAGAAATAGTTATTAGTAAAATAGTTTCTTAAATTGAATGTAGATTAAATTTTGCATTTCTTAAATTGAAATGCATACCTGGATTAATGATTCTCTTTACTGTTGCCTTTACAAAAGACATTCCTAATGATTCATTTTGATTTTGATACATTGGAAGTTGCTGTGCAATCTTATCAACTCTGTAATGATCATCTGGATAGAATCTGTACATCACCTCAACGAAGTTCGACATGAATTGCCCATCAACATTGATCTCAGTCTGCTTCGCATAGTAATACAGAGGGTTCAAGAGATATCCAACTCTATACAGAGGATCCTTAAGTTTTTCATCCCATCTTTTATCAATAATCTTCCATATTGGAAGATATTTCTTCTCTTCACCCTCCAGAACATCTCTTATTTTCTCTTTAGCAGTCTCCAGGTTACCGTACAGAAAGCCCATTGAAGGAATCTTGTCCCCATAACCTCTGCGCAAAACTTTCACTACTGGAGTAAATACTTTTAGTGCAATATTTGTGTTGTTCCAAAATTTATTGCTAGCAATTATTTCTGCAACCTAAACATTCATAAAAAGATGTGTTAAAAAAATATGAATAACATATAATTTAAATTTATAATATCAATTTTTATAAATTTGAATAAATATCTTCTTACTTGCATCTGTTCTGGACAGACTGCAATCCATCCATTCATCAGAAATAAATATATGCTACAGCTCTTTCTTCTTCTCTCTGATTGATGACAGAGAAAAATGTCGTGGCGAACCTAGTTGTATCCGGCCTTATTAGATTTCCACCAATCGCCTTCATCATAATATCTAGAGACTTGATGTGGCTGTATATGTTCACGGAGACTGATCTCTCCATCATAATTGCACTTCGGATATATTTAATTTTTCCAATATCCGCAAGTATCAGATTAATTATATGTGCTGTACAAGATGTCCAAAATACATTTGGATGCGTCAGGGCTAATGTGTTTGCTGCAGCCATATTGTTCGAAGCATTATCTGTTACAATCTGTATAATATTTTCCATACCAAGCTCGTTCATTCCCTTTTCCACAAATTTGTGGATATACCTGTCATCGTACCTCTCTGAAGAAGAATCCTGCGACAATAAGAAGGCTGTACCGGCCGGATAATGCAAAACGATATTCATTAGATTTCTCCTCTTTCAGTTCGACCATGCATCAGTCATTAAAGTGCAGGCATTTGTTCGGCAACTTCGTTTGAATGATTCAAGAGTTGTATTTGTTTTTTCGACCTCTCTCTGGAGACAAGTCTCGCTTAGCTCGTACGAGCTGGGAGTCTGTAAATTTGGTCTATACATGCCAATGGCTTGGACCATCTGTATAAAAGATGGCAACGTAGCAATATTGAATGCAAGCCCTTCTTCATAAAAAAAATCTGACAATGTATCGAACTGCATCGTTTCTGGCCTTTTTTTTAGCCTGATGACACGGTAGGCTGTTTTTGAGCTGCTTCCACTGCCTTCTTGACCGATCGAATAACAAATTGATCCATCGGTCCTGTTGTTTTGCGAGAAAATTGACCTGTTATTTTGCAAGAAGATGACTCTTTTTGAGTTATCTCCTCGTCTTTTTCTTCCCCAACATGAACTTCTTTTAATAAATTTTGAAGTTCTGTTACTTTCCCTTCCTTGACTTCTCTAGTTTTATTTAGTATCGTCAGAGCTTTCTGCTTCACGTCATCTGGGACCAGGGGATAACTTTTGACATTCCCGCTGATATAACTTAGATGTTCCTTCAAGCGGGTAATACCTCCCTCATATTCGTTTTTACATAAATTACACTCAATTTTATTGGGCTTATTGGCAAATTTTTTCCCCCAATCCCAAGCTGGAATTTTACCTTCTCGCTTCTGTTGGATATTAGAAGCACCAGAAGAAAACATCTTTCGAGCTATTTCTGATATCAAAATTTATAAAAAAAGAAATAAAATATAATTGATGAAATCACTAAATAATTGTTGTACTCAATATAAATAAATGTAATATATACTTAATCAAGTCTGTACTAATAAAAAATTTCTTTCCTTTACACAATGCTTATTGCTTAATCTAGTCTTTACTAATCCAAAATTAGATTATTTAGATTACTTAGAAACTAAAATTTATTTAGCAACAAACTAAATTTTCAGCCACAAACTTAAATTTCAAGAAATATTAATTAATTATATTATTCACTGGCTAAATGTTCTCTAATTATTTAATTCAATGGCTAACGCAATATGCATTATTCAATTGTAAAATGTTATTTAATTAATTCAACTGTTATCTAATACAATACAATTATACAAAAGTTACAATAAAGTAAATACAATGCATCTCTATGAATGAACAATAACGAATATAACAATCTCTTAATTCATTACATACTTATATTTAAACTAATTTTAGAATTTGCTATAGTTTTTTTTTACTGTTTCGGCCACTGCCAGTCTGCCAGTGAATCAAATTCATTGATTCACACCAAATCAGTGAATCAATTTATTGATTTGGTGTGAATCAGTAAACTGAATCACTGATTCAATCGATTCACTGATTCGGAGTGAATCGGTGAATTTGATTCACTGACTGAAATTCCACCCAATCAATGTGTGCAAACAACTAAATTCTCTCAAATTTTAAGCAGCAAAATCCTCAAACACATGACAATCAAAAGGAAATATTTATAAAAAAAAAGAAATTTGGGGCTAAGCCAGAGGAGGAGCTAGACTTACCAGTGAGGCAGTAACTATCAAGGGGCTCGTCGGCGCCGCTGGAAGCTAAACAAGAGGAGTAGAGAGAAGTCTGGAGGTCGGCGAAATTGCTTTAGGGCGAATCGGACTGTCGAACTTCCTTTAGGGAAAATCAATTGAAGGAGAGAAGTAGAGAAGTCTCGCTGAGCTGTATTTTATGTTTTTTTTGGGTGGATTTAGGGTTGCGACTGTTCGATTGGTCGAGGAGAAGGAAAAGGAGGTCGGGGAAGAACGGGAGAGAAGCGAAAATTAGGGTTTGTGAGTCACGAATTTGGGGGAGAACGAGAGAGAAGCGAGTTTTATTTTTTACCTATCGGGTCGGTCGAAAGGGTAAACGGGTTTCAACAGTAACTCAAATCCGTTAACAAAGAACCGATATTGGCTCATACCGGCCGGTATTTATCATATCGGATACCGGCCGATATATCGCTACGTGGCCGATATATCGGCCCGTACCGGTCGAAAACGAGAAGCGATACAAAATTTGCCATACTGTCTCGTTTCTATAGAAAATCCGATATACCGGCCGGTATTTAAAACACTGAGCGAATATCAGATGATTGTCAAGGGTATGAGTTTATAATTGGCATTCATATCCAATATTATATATATACATGAAATATGTAACATCTATGCTTTAGAGGTGGTTTAATGACATTGCATCGTTTATCTAACAAATATGATGTAACAATCACGTGAAGGCATTCAAGAACATATACATATGGCTAGCATCACACAATAAATAAACACCATGAAATATATTCAATCTAAAGTTAAAAATATAAATTATAGAAATAATTGAGATTAAAAGAGGATAATGACAATAGTGGAAGCAAATTGGCATCAATAACGATAGCAATTGTAACGACAAGATTAGAAATAGGGATAACATCAATAGAGCGAAAGACGGAAAATGGAAACGAGAACAATTAAAATTGGTTTTAAGTCTTGGGTAGTATTGGAAGATGGTCCCAACAAAGATATCCGGGGTTTTAGAACTTAGCGGTGTGAGAACATTTTTCTTTGTCAATTTTTCATCTCTATAATATAAGAATATGATGATTTATGTATACTTGAAAGAATTTGGTCTTTTTCTTATATTTAATAACGAGACTGGATATGAAGCTCAAATCCATTTAAATTACACTCAATTGAATAAAATAAACCATATAGTCTGATATATCGGGCTTATATGTCAGGCAATAATGCAAATATTGATTGATATATGCACAAAATGATATAATGATCCTTTTTTTTAAAATCGTACTGTCATGGCTACCCAACAAGGATATATCATGCAATAAATTGACTCTGTTGATAGATATTAGAACATTGGAAATACCATTTCACCCTTTGGCATTTCCGTTTACATCCCATGCAGAATGGTTTTCTTGTGCTAAAAAGCTAATTTGGATAGTCCTTCCTTTC
Organism: Dracaena cambodiana; assembly: GCA_036321105.1. NCBI lineage: Eukaryota > Viridiplantae > Streptophyta > Magnoliopsida > Asparagales > Asparagaceae > Dracaena > Dracaena cambodiana. The sequence goes on along the minus strand of JAYEPQ010000011.1, from coordinate 36,865,526 downwards.
TATAAACTTTTCTCAGAGTGAGCATTTTAGCTTCCCTCCCTTCACTTAAAACATCTTGTAGAACAGAAGGAAGTAAAGTCTGGCTGTTACTTCAGCATGTTTACATCATTGCATTGCTTCAAACCTACCTTAGCCCCGTGACCACATCATTATCTGCAGCAGTTCATAGCTCCATGAGGGTGACAGAAAGAAATGCCTACCTTGCATAGATTGCAGGTACTAGTGTTCCAATCCACTCTAGTGCTGCAATATTTGTTTATACCTATCATCATAAGGACTTGAATGCAGACTTTAATGAGGACTAAATGGCTGAACAATGACCTTTTAACAAAAATACGAGGAGTTTCCTAAGGAGCACACCATTTTTCCTAGTGAGCCCACTTCTCAACTTTCAGCCCGACCAATATCTAGTGGGCTCACTAGGAAAATTGGTGTGCTCCTTTGGAAACTCCCGAAATATGTCTTTGAGGAGCCTACAGGAGCACTTATTGATATTTAAGGTAGAATTATTTGAAGGTAGAGCTCTGTAAAGAAAAAATAATTTTATAAGAAAAGAAAGGAAACTAGTATCTGTTTTGGATAATCAGTTACTAGTATCTAGTTTGGGTAATTAGTTGCCCAAAATCTGCTCCTTTCTTGTTGTTTACAATTCTGTGATAACACAAGGCTATGAAGCCGTCATATGTTCGCAAACCGTTTAAGTTCTATTAACACAATATCGCTATTATGTCAAGGGTTTCATTACTCTCTTTAAGCAACACATAGCTCTATAGTATTTGAGCCGTAATATTTGAGATCTTTACATTTTACTTGAAAGCTTGATGTGGTTCCATCACAAAGTTTTTGGTTCCTTAAAAGTCTGACACATTTTTAGATTGTTTGCTGTGTGTCATGCAACTGTACTTGTTCGATACTTATTCCCATCTACAAGTCATGTAGTTAGAAGTTTCTTGCTTCACAAGTGACCAAAAATTTTGTTGTGTTCAGTTTATCCCATGAATTACAGTTGACAGTCTTACGTAACCCCAATGGCCATGCATTTTAAACATCTTAGTTGCTTTGTTTTCATGGAAGAGCCTAAAGTCTTGTAAAGTGCCATTCATAAAATCTGAATTACTCCCAAGATTTTTGGGTGTATTAGCGAACACTTCATGTTTTTGTTTCCATGGAAATCTTTACATGCTTGATGTGCTTCAACAACTCCCTCTGTGTTTTTTAAACAAACTGAATGCCTGATGTGAGAAGTTTTCCTCCATAAGAAAATTTTCCCAAATAAAAATATATAAAAGTGAGTCCCTTCTATGTTATTTATGTTTGCAGAGACCCTTTTTCCTCTGAATACAAATGCAAAAGTAGTCTTATGTGGCAGATACCACATAGGATCCACGTAACACCAAAGTCCCTAGAAATATGTAGGAGTTTTTGGTGCAAAAACATAGGAGTTTTTGGTGCAAAAGCCTATAAGTCTAGACTTATAAACATACCTTAGAGTACTAGACTTACGTGGCAAATTTGGTGCATAAATCTAGTACTCTAAAGAAACATACCTTAGAGCACTAGACTTTGGTGCAAAAGCCTATAGAGTCTAGACTTATAAATATCTTTCTTAGTGACAATTATATTTCTTGTTCTTATAAAAATAATCAACAGTTTTCTTATTTGTTAATTTTCATAATTCAGCAAAATCAACTCATTGTTTAATGGTTTTTTAGTAATAGCTCATTGTTCGATAGATTTTTAGTAATAATTAACAACATGTTCCTTTTAATATACTAGTCAACTTAAACTATTTTTTTAGAACAAAGAATTTTAAAAGTTAGAAACCATATCAAGTATATGTTTATAATAGTCATACTTGGTCATGAGGTTTTAAAAAATACAATAATTAATAAGATTTCTATATTTTTAATCAATTGTTGTAGTACTTTTACATGCATATTTAGACAATAAAAGATTATATTTTGTTTTTATTAAAAATAAGGACTAATTTGGGTATCAATCGAATTAAGGTCCTAATTTGTCATAGTCGGCGTGTTCCAATTTCATATTAGACATGCAGGATTCTCTATATAAGGACATACTCATCGACTATGCTAATATTATAAATCATAAATCCCTGGAACCATTATTCAAATGATTATCTGTTTTTTGAAGTTGTAGGGACTTGGTTCCAGGTCAGGGAGGTTCCTTTATTTAATATTTTAAAAGTTCAGGATTTCCATTCTTAGGTTTTTGGTCATGGGTATGCTGAACTTAGTAAATAGCATTAGAATGAGAATGTGTTAGTGTAATTGTAAGATTTTTTGATGTAATTGTAATTAGAGTGCTTAGTTACACATTGTTGCTGAAGATTATTGAGTCTAACTTAAGGATTTAAGTCAAACAGGAAGTTTGATAATTAATGGTGTAGTTTTGTTATGAGTGTATATTTCAAATGTTGCAAAGTTCTTAGAGGGTTGAAGTTAATGAGTAAAGTAGAAGTTTTGGATCAAAAAGTCATATCCTGAAGATTGCAGTTTTCCTTTCCATCAGCTTTTCCTACTGCAGTCTGGATGGCAGTTAAGGTCCCTTTAACACTCCAAATTTCATGGATAGCAGTTAAGCTTCCTTTAGTGATCTGTCATCTTTCCTCTTCCATTTCTTGATTCAACTGATTTTCTGGACAGCGATCCACAGTTCTAAAGCTAATTTTCATGTTTGATTGCCCAAAATCCTCCTCTCGGTGTTACCAAATCCCAGATTTTACCACGCTTTTTTAAGATGAAAACTGCTAGCTGCTTTTTCTAGTGGCAATAGATTATTTAACCTGAAGTCAGTAACACATCATTTTCAAATGTTGAGCGCCTTCTTCTAATACTGATTCCAAGCATCCTTTCGTGGATGTAAATGTTTACCCCATGTTGGTAGACCGTCACAGATTTCTTTTGGTATATGCCATAAAAGGCCTTGGAACAGGTTTAAATATTTGGGTCACAAATCTAATCCTTGATATGTGACAAAAGGGGACATAAGACTTGATAGGATAGCTGATTATAAGTGACCATTTTCCATGGAAGAAGGGTCACAAAGAGCATGGTAATGCTACTTATCTTCTGAAATGTTTTTTTTTTTTTTTTATATTTTTTACTTTAGCGAAAAAAAAAAATTCAACAACTGAGCTTTTTATCCCAAGTGCTTGGGGTCAGTTACATGAACAAAAGAGGATTACGCCTGATCAAGACATGGATGACCCTTTCTCACTCATTTATATCTAGTGGTATGCCTTCATTTAGACCTTTTGCATCCATATCTTTACATACCACCGCCATCAATGTTTTCTTCGATTGTCCCTTCATTCCTTTAATTTGTCCTACATTGATAAAGCTTCAATCATTGTAACTAGTATATTCATAGGTCTACGTCGAACATAATCAAACCATCATGTGCGATTTTGTCGCATCTTTTTTTCTATGGGAGTTGTGACTAATTTAGTACGAATATCCTCATTTCTCATGTTATCTCTTATAGTGTTACTACACATCCAATAAAGCATGCACATTTCAGCTACACTCATCTTCTGTGCATGATGTCTCTTTATAGCCCAACATTCAATGCCAAAAAAGGAAATCCCATTGACTTAATTTGGAGAGTTTGTGATAGTTCATGCACTGTCAATTGATGTAAAAAAATTGTCCAAAATTATATGTTTTATATTAGTCAAATGTGATAAGCTTTTAATTTGATTGGCATGACATGGTTGTCATAAGGCAACTTGTTCATCAGAAGGCAGTTTAACAGCTTTAATTTGCTGAAAGTTGATAAATTTGTGGTTAAAGGACTTGGATAAAGGGACTCGAGGAATGCTTTCAGTATTGATCTTTCTGTCAATGTCAACTTAGATTCAGAGAGAGATACCTATACAGTTATGGTAGACAACGAATTAATTATTGAATAAACTCTTTTAGAATGTTTCCCCTTATACTTGCTAACAAAAGAATTGAATAGTTTTGTGGTTTACATCTTGTCACGAACATTAACTCCAGTAACTAGATGACAACAATCTCTAGTGCCTCATCAAGGGTTGTGGATGCAAATCTGGAAAGAGGACTGGATAATGAGTTGAGAAACATAATGTCATTCCTGAGTACTTCATTTTTTTTCCGACTTTTCTACAAAGCTATAGAGGCATGCTTTGACTAATGTGCTATCAAAATATGCTTCTTATTTACATGGAACGAATTCACGATATTAGCATGATTTAGTACTTCATTTTTTTTCATCCTTTGGCACGGATAATTGAGTTGTAGATTCCAAGTTTAAATGTTGTTGGGTGTTTCAAACTTCAATTATTTCATCATATGACAGATGATTGAGCTGTACTGAACTTGTAGTTAAGATGATACACGAATATTTTGGTAATTTAACTCGAGGCATCATTGGGAGAGTTAAAGGGAGGTTGCTTTCTTATTATCCATTTGGTGTTAATTGAAAAAAAAATTCCATCTGAAGTTTTATTTACAGTTAGATATTGGAGGATTCAAATTTGAAGGCTTGGTTTATCGGCAATGTAAATAATGGCATATGCAGTAACTTATCTAAGCCCTTTACATAACTCATCATCGAAAGAAGGAAACAGTTTGCAACAATATCTATCTACATCTGAGGTTATTACAAACAATTCTCTTCTTTGGCCTTTTAACAATGGTCTATAATGATGCAATCAACCATCATGTAAGAATAAAGAAAAGGACAGAAAATTGTTTTGTAGTTTTCTGGTCTACTCAGAAATTAAAGGGCATGCAATTGACAGTACAAGGTGCAACATTTTCCATTTGTATTCTCCTATTAAGTTTCCACCTTGTTGTTATCCAATGTGCAGTAGGTTCTTGGGTATTCTTTTGCTGAACTTTATTGATGAAAATCGTGAACTTCTAGCTGAATAAAAAAGGTTTTAGTTCTATGGGGCTCTCTGCGAATTTGAATTAAATTTCTAGTCTACTCTGGTAGGCTGTAAGAACATTTTGGGGAGGTCTAGATGCCTACCCATGATTAATAAACCTGTAGTTGGGATTCGAGGACCATAATACAATATTGATAGTTCTAAACATAGCTGTTAAGAAAGGAACAAGGAACACATCAAGCTCTGGTATGGCTTACTTATTTAATGATATACCAGTATATTAACTCTGGATGCATTTGAAAAAAAGATATAAATACCAAGTGTGATGATAAGTTTTAAATTATATGCCAAAGACAAGTTGGTAGAATCAAGGCTCTAATATATGAGATGTCAAGATCATATTGGATGAGGATTTTTCGTATCATAGATTAGATATTGGATGATATATGGAGGATATTAACTCATATCGGGCATTGACATTATATGTTTCTCATATATGTAAGATGCTTAATTTAATGGTCGGAAAATCCTTGATGCATATTGTTAGATTAGAAAACTATCTTGTATTTGGGTTTAGTTTAGATTTAGTTTCACATTGCTTGTTGGATTGTTTATATGGTGCGGAGATGCCTATTAATATGTGTATCTCTTGGTTCATAATAAATAGATTGGTTGTTTTGATTATTTAATAATAAGGTATCAGAGCACGTTACAAAATAAATCTCAGCCGTCAATTTCAACCATTCTAATGGATGACCGACTCCGATTCTGACTTCGATTCCGATACGGACTCTGACTCTGCAATCGTGTCACCAATTCGACACCGACTCTGATTCTGAATATGACTCCACAATTGCGCCGTCAATTTGATTTTGCATCTACTTCATGTTCTGCTTCTTCTCTACTTCGTGACTTAAAGTACTCTAGCTAGTCCCTTCTCGACTACAGGAGTGTAATACTTGATGTAACCCTTTGCTCATTTCTTTACCTATTACTATTTTTAAGAAAGAAGTTTATTTGTTGCCTGCTATTACTTCTATGAAAGAGTTTTATCTACTGTCTGCTACTATTTCTAAGCAAAAAGTTTCTCTGCTATCTACTACTGCTTCTGTAATGCCCCACTCCTCACTAAACATGGAACGGAGTGCTTCACCGGTAGGCACATACGAATTGACGTGTACGAGGCCAATGAATATGTAAAAGTAGGAATGAATAAAGTTAAAATATAATTCATCTATCAGAATCTTGGAAATTAGTTTACTGCCATATAGAAAGAAAGATATACATGTCTAAAACAGAAAGTAATAATTAAGTACTGATACAGAAGTTGGGAACTAAGCCCTCAAAAGAGATATACATACCAAATCCAAAAGTACAAAAAGTGAAGGCCTAGGAATCTACTGCTGCTCAGCCTGCTCCAGAAAGTACGGGTCGTGCAATGGCGGATTCTCGCTCACATTTTCAGTACCTGAGTATGTGGAGAGCTCAGGATCAAACCCGACAAGTAAAACAATAAAAAGTAGGGACGTGTAATATAAACAAATAAGTAAAATATGAGTGTGGATATGAAAGTGTGTGTATGTGTGGAAAACATTAAACGATCAAGTAACAATATCAAGTAGGGATATATATATATATATATGCATATCAAGTCTAACTTAATATCTTATTTTAGTTTATATTTTGAACTAAATAGTAAAGAAATAGACTTGTATCGTGAAAATACCCGTGCATACCCGGAACCCGGCTAAGATGCTGGCGCTGAACCAGCCGTGTCGCTAAGCATTCAAGTAGATACCGTTACTGAGTATTCAGTCGTCCCATCAACATGAACTAAATAAAAGATGATGGCTTAGTACCATCCGGACGCCCCCGCGGATGGGCCCCTATTTTGGTTGCGCAACCTATCCTAAATTTTTCACAATACAAATATTTATCCACCCTTTAGTTTTCCCATAACCCAAGATCTCAAGTTATATTACATGCAAATCAATCCGGAATATGATGAACCAATCATATCAAGATTAATACATATACATATCTATCATCTAATTAATATTCGAGTAACAAATAAGATATGATCCACGTCAAAATCAAGTTAACAGGAAAGTCAGGATCCATGGCATTATTAAGACATGTATATGTACTAATATGGGAAATCCTGTATAATTTCATGTATTTTTGTACAAGTAAATAGTATGTATATTTCAAGGGCAAGTATGATGGAGTTTATAATGCTAGAATGAGTGTTATGAAAATTAATCATGTATGGAAGCCACGCAATACAATTATGCATATGAACACATATTACATAGGTGGGTACTAGTGTGTAAGGAGAGAAATCAAATAGGTTCAATACTATTATAACCAATACATTAATAATATATGAATTTTCCAAATTCTAGCATGATTTCATGGTATGCAAAGTAGCAAATTTATTAAATCTTACTAATGTATATATATATTTCAAGTAAATATGGATTAGCATAAAAAGAATTATGACCTAACATAATATCTCATATAAAAGAAATATCTTAACAATTTAATGTAAAAACTTATTTGAAACCTTCTCTTTAAAACATGATTATGAATATATATATATATATATATATATACATATTTCTAATGGCAAGTGGAAAATAATTTAAAATTATTGCATTATATACGAAGAACTTATATGGAAAATTCAAATTTATATCCAAATATGATGAACATTCATAAAGATAGTTTCTTTGTAATTTCAAAATAAGGCATATGCTTTAAGTTTGTAACTTGTAGTTTAAGTATAAGCCGCCATAAATAAAATTATAAATTTAATACATAACATAGAGTATAGTGTAAGAATCATATTTTTTATATTTAAAATAATGATAGAAAATTTTGTATAATGATATCACCTTTCTAAATTTAAACAAACTAAATTTAAACAAATCAAAATTCTAAATTGGCTATAAAAGGTTTTAGTTATAAAATAAAATCATAAGAGTGGAAGTGATTCTACTTGTCTTGATGGGTTAGGAAGATAAGCCTATTTTGAGGCTAAGAAACTTCTTTTTTTTTTCTTCTCTTTTCTTGTTCTTCTTCTTGAGAGTTGGAGTAAAAAGAGGTTGAGATAATGAGAAGAAATGAAAAGAAAGAGAGAAAAAAATATAATAAGACAAAGGAGATGTGAGAGCAAGAGGATGGCTTGTCATGCTTGGCCAAAAAACAAGTATGAGACAGGAGATATGGGGCAAGAGGATGGCTTGTCATGCTTGGCCAAAGGACAAGCATGATGAACAGAAGGTATGAATGAATAAAGACAATATAGGTATAGAACAAATGACTAGTAATAACAGGTTATTAGAGTTGTTTAAGGTTATAATTTCAAAATAAACTAACCCAAATAAAGTCAAATTTTATCTTTACAAGTCAAAAGATGAGAGATTAGTCAAATTATGTGTAGTGCCCACCAGTAGTTAAAATAATATTATTTTAAGTGATTATCCAGAAAATTTAAAAAACAAATCATCAGAAATATAGAAAAATGATACGAATACAACAAATTCACTCTTCGATAAATTTGACATCAGGGACATGAGTTATGATAGAAATTAGGTTGTTACAGCTTCTAAGAAAGAAGTTTACCTGCTGCTTGAATACGGATGTGCTCTGATGATTCAAGTAATTCATCTACTGCTACTATTACTACTACCATCTACTGCTATTACTATTGTTGTTCATCCACTTCAAATTAAAAATGTACTATTGAAGAGGGAGAATGTTTTCTAATATGTGTAACAAGTTGGGTATTTGGATTTAGTTTATGTTTAGTCCCACATTGCCTACTCTAAATACTTGGGATAAAAGACTTAGTTGTTGTTGTTGTTGTTAGTCCCACATTGCCTATTGGATTGTTTATATGGTATTGAGATACCTATAAATTTATGTATTTCTTGACTCATAATAAATAGATTGGTTGGTTCTAATTATTTCGTTACACATATAAAGTCACTCTCAAACAATATATTTTTGCACAAGTGTATAGAAGAAAATCAGGGAACAAATTCATTTAGAAGCTCAAAACATACATTAGAGAAGCAAATGAGTAAGGGGATCCAAACAAATGTTAGATTATTGTGCATCTTATTGGTCATGCTGATTTCACTACCCGATTCTTGGTTGTGCTTGGGGTGGGGTCATGCGGGTTCAACCTTGCTTGTAGGTAAGGTTGATGAGACCGACAAGGGTTAAGGTTTTTCCCATAATTTGTTCGAATGTGAAATTAGAGTTTTGATTAGGAGTTGTTATTTATAAACTGCATGTTGAATGGAGGCTTCAATCCATTCAGGATTTACATTTTTGTGGCAGTCCTAAATTAGATCCTTATCTCCCAATAGCCTCTCCCCTTGGCTAGAAAGTCTTTCATAGTCGGGCTTGTGCCCATTCTGTACGATTGTTATCACAAATGAAAATGGTCATACCAAAATTGAAAATAACGTGTTATAAAACCCGTTATATTGCGTTACGAAATCTAACGAAACTCCAGCACTACGTAACAACTGAAACTAACTCAGTGTACTGTAACAGTACGTTTTTTATGTCATTTTATGTTATATTACATAACGTTACGTTAAATTATGTTATGTTATGTTATTTACAATTATTTTTTAAGTAATTTCTATATTGTTATTGATTATTATTTTGATCAATACTTGATTAATTGTTGGATTATTTGATTACTTGTGGAATTGTTAACCTGCTAATTTACGATTATTTTCTTGTTCACTTGTTGTAATTCCTTTCCAATTGCTGAAATATTTTATTGATTCTATTAAATTTTTAACTGAACTAAAATCAATAATTACGAATAAGATAAATTGAATATTACAAAATATAAATTACATCAATGATAATAATTGGAATTGAAATAAAAAGCTAGAATTTTGTTTTCTAATATAGATGATGACTGGAACTATGATTTAATATAATTTATAAAGATAAATATAAAAATTATTGTAAAACTTAATATAAATTTAGTATACCTTATGTATTACAAAATGGTTTTATATTCTTTTTTTTAGAAATTTTAATTTTATTTTTTTATTTATAAAAATTATTTTATTTAGTTTTATATTTTTTTATTAAATAAATAGGAAATTGCATAACCTACGTTATGTGTTACGCTATATGCGATATAACCTAACAGAGACAAACCGTTACATTACTGTTAGGGATGGTAATGGATCCGTCTATAAGCCAATTTTTTGTCCTTTCTATACAAAATTTTGAATTAGAAAAATGAAAATTTCATTTTTAATTCAAAGTTTTGTATAGGGCGGGCCAAAATTTGGCCCGTGGATGTGTCTATTACCATCCCTAGTTATCGTTATCGCTATTTTAAACATTAGGTCGTACACCGTGAGCATCATAACAAAATCCGGAAAATACCAAGGAGAAGGGTGCGTTGCAGCTCTCAACATAATATTGTGCTCCACAACTTGAAAACAAATTACTATTGCTTACCAACATTATATTTTTCTTACCCTAGCCGGCACTACTAGAATGCTTCTTAGTCTTAATGTGGTCCTAGTTAGAACCATAATAATCAACAATCTCTTTCACTGGTGCACGTTACTGAAGAAGAATAATCCATTACCATCCACCATGCCATTATGTCTTCTAGAAGAGCCTATTCCTATCCTGATCTATCAACCTTTTTTTCGAGGTCAAGCGAGCAATTGACTATGAAATTGGCTAGAACAGTTACTTTGACTAATAAGATAGGTCGGTCAATGTGAATTATGACTAGCTTGTCGTGGGATAGTCTTTCTCCAATGATTGACTATTTCTGGACAAGACAAAGATAACAACTCACCCTATGACACTAGGCCAAGGCCGTAAGAATGGATAGCGGGCGATGATTTGGTGATAAGTTCAAAAGGGAAGGGATCCAATGCTAGCCAGATGAGATAAATCGGTAATTAACAAGGAAATCCCCATTTAAGGTAAGGGAAAAGCCCATATTGGGAGCTTTCAAGGTAAGGAGCCACCTGGATCTAGGTATTGGAGAGCTCTCTAGGCAAAAGAGCAGTAAGCGCTTGAATGAACCGTAGATGTGGCTGACAAAAAAACAAGAACTACATCTTATCTAGTGGTGGATGAGACTAGTCACGATGTTGGCCGCATCTCCGAGCATGAAACATGATTGAAAGAGGAAGAATGGAAGCAACCATTTGACATCGACTCTGTAATAGCATTGGGCAATCTCGTTGATCAATGAGTCTTGCAGGTAGGACCCGTCAAGCCATCTCCAAATGAATGCCCTCTCCTTGGATGAGATGCTTCGTTATCTAGTCCCGTTTCCATTACAGGATGGTAGGAAGAAGATAAAGGAGTAGTTTTGTTACTTTAACCAATGAAGACTTGGATCCACCTCATTGTTTGAGTGACTGATAGTTCGAGCAATCTTGCAAGGCTGGAATTCAGAAAAGAAGGAACGTCTGCCTTTTTCTATTCTACTGCAAGTGTTTATTATTTGTTGCGTAAATCATGATGATTTGTCAAAAGTTTTGACTTAGATATCTAAGTCTAGATTCATAATGGATCTTCATGGATAAACATGTTAGATCCAGGAGAGGCGACAATAGCAATAAACATGTAATGACAAAAGTTTGTTACACAAGCAACAATTGAGGAGGATGAGATGGAAAAGAAAGAGAGAACCTTAAATACGTCTTTTAAAGTTTCAAATAGTGTATATAAGTTGATGAAGCTCGGTAACGCCCCATTTCCCGAAAGGATACGGAAACGGAGTGCGTTACCGACGGGCACGTGCAAGTCGACGTGCACAAGGCCTATAAGTATGTAAAAGAAGAAATGAATGGAACTAAATACTAGTCATCAACCAGAATCTTGGAAGTTAGTCTACTGCCATATAAAAGAGAAGATATATATGTCTAAAATAAGAAGCAATAAGTACAATACTGATACAAAAGTTGGAAATAAAGTCCCAAATGGGTGATATATACCAAACCAAAAATACAAAAGTCGAGGCCTATAAATCTACTGCTGCTCGGTCTGCTATAGAAAGTACGGATCGTGCAATGGCGGATTCTCGCACACATTTTCAATACCTGAGCGTGTGGGGAAACTCAGAGTCAAACCCGGCAAGTAAAACAATAAGAAGTACGGAGCGTGTAATATAAACAAATAGGTTAGATATGAGTGTGGATATGAAAGTATGCGCATGTGTGGAAAATATTAAATGATTAAGTAATGATATCAAGGAAAATGTACATGCATATCAAATCTAAATTAATATCATATTTTATTTTATATTTGAACTAAGTGGTGAAGAAATATGCTCGTGTTGTGAAAGTACCCGTACATACCCGGGACCCGGCCAAGATGCTGGCGCTGAACCAGCCGTGCCGCTAAGCACTCAAGCAGATACCGATACTGAGTATTCGGTTGTCCCATCAATATGGACTAAACAAGAGATGATGGCTCAGTACTATCCGGGCGCCCCAGTGGATGGGCCCCTATTTCAGTTGCGCAACCTATCCTAAACGTTTCACGATACAATATTTGTCCGCCCTTTAATTCTCCCATAACCCAAGATTTCAAGTTATATTACATGGAAATCAATCCGGAATATGATGAACCAATCATGTCAAGGTTAATACATATACATGTCTAGTAACAAGCAAGATGTGGTTCATATCAAAATCAAGTTAACAGGGAAGTCAGGATCTATGGCACTATCAAGACATGTGTATGTACTAACAAGGGAAATCCGGCATATTTTCATGTATTTTGTACAAATAATTAGTATGTATATATCAAGGCAAGCATGATGGAGTGTCAAAATCATGTTAATAAGCAAGTCAAGATCCATGGTATTATCAAGACATGTGTATGTACTAATAAGGAAAATCCGGTATAATTTCATATATGTTGTACAAGTGACAGTATGTATATGTCAAGGCAAGTATGGAGTGTCAAAATTAAGTTAACAAGCAAGTTTGGATTCATGGCATTATCAAGACATGTATATGTACTAATAAGGAAAATTCGGTATATTTTCATGTATGTTGTACAAGTAAGTAGTATGTATATGTCAAGTATTATAGTTATAGAATACTAGAATGTGTTATGAAAATAATGATCATGTATGTAAACCACACATATATACAATTATGCATATAAACATGTATGTAAGTAGGCATTAGGGTGTAAAAATATCTTTGATGATCATGCATGTGAATCATACATATACAATTATGCATATAAACACATATTAGGTAAGTGGGTACTAAATTGTAAAAATAGAAATTAAATAGGCTTAACACTATTATAATAATTGCTTTAACAATGTATAAATTTTCCAAATTTTAGAATAATTTCATGGTATGGAAAGTAGCAAATTTATTAAATCTTACTAATGTATATATTTTTCAAGTAAACATGGATTAGTATAAAAAGAATTATGACCTAACATAATATCTCGTATAAAAGAAATATTTTAACAATTTAATGTATAAACTTATTTGAAATATTCTCTTTAAAACATGATTATAAATACATACATATATATATATATATACATACATATATATATATATATATATATATATACCTATTTTCTAATGGCAAGTGGAAAATAATTTTTAAATCATTAGAAAACTTCAAATTTATCTCCAATATGATGAACATTCATAAAGATGGCATTTTTATAATTAAAAAATTAAGCATATAGTTTAATTTTACAACTTGTAGTTTAAGAATGAGAGACTATAAATAAAATGATAAATTCGATATATAAACATAGAGTAAAGTGTAAAAATCATATTTTTATTTTTCTAGAATAATCATAGAGATTTTTGTATAGAGATATTATCTTTTTAAGTTTTAACAAATCAAGATTCTAAATTAACCATAAACAATTAGAGTTAGAAATAAAACATGAGAGTGGATGTGATTTTACTTGCCTTGATGGGTAGGAAGATAAGCCTATTTTGAGGCTAAAAAACTTCTTCTCCTTTTCTTCTTCTTCTCTTTTCTTATTCTTCTTCTCTTTTCTTCTTCTTCTCTTGAGTTGGAGTAAAAAAAAAAAAAAAAGAAGAGAGGAATGAAAAATAAAGGAGTGAAAATAAATGAAAGGAAGGAAAAAAAAAAAGATATAGACAAAAGAGAAATATGGGAGTAACATGATGGTTTGTCATATTTAGCCAAAAGACAAGCATGGTGAAGGAGGCATGGGTGAATAAAAACAAAATAGGAATAGGACAAATGACTAATAATAATAGATTATTAAAGTTGTTTAAAACTATAATTTCAAATTAAACTAACCCAAATAAAGTCAAACTTCATCTTTACAAGTCAAAAAAAAAGACTAATCAAAATGTGTAGGACCCACCAGTGATTAAAATAATATTATTTTAAGTGATTATCCAGAAAATTTCAAAAACAAATCACCAAAAATATGAAAAAACATGAGACGAATATAACGCACTCACTCTGGATTTAATCTGATATCAAGAATGTAAGTTATGTTGAAATTAGGTTGTTACAAACTCTCTAGTCTAAATCTTTGATGTTTTCTGCTCTCTGGAAGATGAGAGAGATCAGGTCTCTGGCAACATGGAGATTTAAATAATTTATGATAGAAGTGAAATACTTAGGGATTTTACTTTTATGTAGGAGCCACTTTAGGTATAAAAATTGGGCCCATACGCATTTCTAAATGAAAACCTCAATTGAAATAAAAAAAATAAACTTTATCAGCATTAATATATCTATGTATGCCTATATGAGCATTAAATGATATGGCTTTTTTCATTATTAGTAGTATCATGGATTTTCCTAAAAACAAAATATTGAATGAAAGTATTTGTTTAGGACAAACAGTTTTACCTTGAAGTCTTCTTTTGTGTCAGGACATGCGTGGCCTATGTATATTTTAGAATTTGTAGTGTGTTGTCGTGCCCATATCTATGACAATATTGTCATAGCCGTGCGACATAGGAGCATTTCGACCATTAACAACTGTAAAATCATCAACTCTACATAGGAGCATTTCGACCATTAACAACTGTAAAATCATCAACTCATTCATCGCTTCCTTCAATATGGAAAAACATGAATTAATACAAATAAAGTAGTGTTTTCATCTTTATATTCATGGTAAAAAGGATATGACTAACATATTTAACCTTGAGCATTCATCATATGTAATGCAACAAGCATTAAGTCAATTATATAAACAAGCAAATTCAATGAATTACACTTGTATCTGAAGAAGCTCTCTAGTCTAAATATCCGACATTTTCTTGTCTCTAGAGGTGTGAGAGAGATCAGGTCTCTAGCTTTCTTCAGAGCAACACATAGATTTAGCTAATTTAAGGAAAATATGAAATCTATAACGTCTGGATTTAGCTAATTTATGCCATATGTGATATGTGGAATGATCAGGGATTTTACTTGGAAATAAAAACCATTTTAGGTTTAAAAAAAAGCTCATACCTTTTTCTAAAGTTAAAAAATAGAAATAAAAATTGAACCATATGAACACTGATATATTGAGACGATATATTGGCCAATATGAGAATTAAATGATATGACCTTTTTTCATTGTATCAAAATTGCTTTTCCTAAAAAAATATATCAATTGATTGTATTATATCTCACATACACTTCACCATGAAGCCATTTTTGTGTCGGACACGTGTGCCCTAATCTATAATGTCATAGTGCCAATGTCCTTGATGTTATCGTTGTTTCCGTGCAATGTAGGATCCCTCAACTATTATTTTAAAAAACGGTAAAATTACATATTGATTCATCTATTCCTCCTACATTCATCCAAATAAAGTAGTATTTTCATCTTGCATATCTAAAACTTACATATTTAACCTTGAGCATTCATCATATGTAATGCTGCAAGCATTAAGTTGATTATCTATACAAACAAGTAGACTTAATTATAAATATGTATGTAATACACCATAAATAAATATTAAAAACTATAAAGCATGTATCCGTTTACTTATAGTTAACATTGAATAAAAGTATCCAAGTGTTCCATTGACATCCTTACACAATCACCCGCTATGTCGCTCTAGCACAGTCAAGATAACAATATTCGTTGCTTCAAACAAGATATATGGTTCTTCTCGAGCTAGATATATGGTTCTAAATTTCACTACTAATGATAATTCTTGTAAACCTGAAATTAAGCATCTATAAAGTAGTTTTAGACAAAAATTAATTCTTGAATCACTATAAATTAATTCTTGAATCACTATAAATACCCTAGTACGAGAAAAGGCGTATGGAAAAAAATACTAGATCAACTAAATCTAAGATCCATTTTTCCCATTGTCATCAATGAATCAAATCTCAACTTATCATGAGGCATCATAGAGAATCACAAACTAATTTCCCTAGAAGAAATTTAAACATAAACAAAATATTAAAACTGAGAAACTAATACTTTTTTATTTGTAAGCTTTAAAATAACCTCTTCTTCTCTTCTGTTTCGTTTCCATTTTTAACCTCAAGTTGCCACCTCCTTTTGTTTTTTAATTTTTATTTTCACTCTTTTTTATCTGCTCTCTCTCTCTCTTCCCCAGCGCCCCCCCCTCCACCCCGGGTCTCCCTCCCTTCACCTTCCCCTGTTTTTTTTATCCTTCTCTTCTGTTTCGTTTCCATTTTTAACGTCAAGAATGCACTAATTTTCCTAATTATTTGTTAATAAAGCTTTTCATGTATTTTTTATCTAGATAGAATTCCTAAATCTTACCTAGTATATATGTAACATAAATATTTCTGTTAAGAAGTCGTATGCATGTTGGACACACGTATACTATGTTTTTTTTTTTTTTTTCTGAATTTTTGTAGCACGCTAGTGCGTATTGCTTTGCCTGTTCGACATAGCCCATCACCATCAGTGCCCGATAACTCAAGTATTTCTAGATCAACTTATTCATCAACTTCTGTAATAAAGCCTCTATATACTTCTTAATTACAAATGAGTCGAATCTTCATATTTCTATTTTTAATCACATGATTTTTTTTTTTAATTTCTCAGAAAATCGGGATATTTCATATCTTGACACGATTATGTTATTTTTATCTCTATTTTGAATCCCTTTATTGAGATTACATGGAGATAAATGTTGCCTATGAACACTTGAAGATTATTTCGCTTGAGGAGGTGTATAAATAATGCTTGTTAGCTTTGTATTTGATTAACATGTAATAAAAGGTTGTTAACTGCCAAAAATGGACAATTGAAGGAAAAATAATAATTCATTTAGGATGAATATGCTGGGGCAAAAACCTATTGTAACAAATATCACCTTTTTGTGCACACCAGCTCTATTCATTGACAGCATAAAGCACTCAGTTTTCATTTTGCAACAGCTGTTCTTCTTTTGTAATTTTACCTCAAGAATTTTAATCCTTGTGGTAAGTTAAATGAAGACTACAGCAACGCCACTTCTAACTTCACCTTGCAAACCTATCAACTGTTCAGGACAAGAGCCAAAACATGCAAATTATATATGTAAGCTCCAAAATAACGGGACATCATGACATTCCCTTCTGTCCATAGCTGAATTAATGGTTAGAGGGACTTCATCATCATTATGCGGAATTCGTTTTTATGGATATAATACAGAGAAAGTTAAGATAGATTAAATACTAGTCAGATTGCATTCTATATCCAAAATGAGATTTCCAAGGAGTGTTCAATTTGTGGATTTTCATGACATCATGTAATGTTTTACTTTTCATATTTATTATATAATTATGAAAAGAAGTCCTTGAGCCATAAATTATAAACTTATTCCATAGTAAACAATAGGGGGGTGAGAGATGAAAGAGAATATAAGGAATTACAGGAAAAAAAGATTGAAGTCGTAAACTTGGTGCAGAATCTAAAATATCAATTATCAGGTAATACCCCTCTTTGTTCCATGTATTGTAAAAGGATCTTCCGATTCTTCACCACCACCATCATCGTCATCTGAGCTTGTTCCCAACATAATATGAACGACTATGGATCAAAGCTCTACGAAAATTTTGACTTAGTTTTACGACCGGTTGTTGGCCTAATGTCATCCCTTCTAAATTTAGTGTCGATTTCATGATCCAAAGCTATGGAGAAGAGAGGGTTCTTCATAAACCAAAATGGCTAGATGGTGTCTACCAATTTCTCTTAGACATGGGAAAATGTCTAAGAGAACCATATTTGACTATGATGGACACGTAAAGCAAAGATTAAAGTAGAATAAATTCCCTGGTCTTCCTATTCTTTACCAAATAACTAAAATCCCTGGATGAGGGGAAGAACCTTGGAATGCTGTTAACAAGCAATTTGGGCTTAAAGACCCACTTAATACAAGACATAGTGAATTATCTACAAATAATATTAAAATTAGACATCCTGCAAACTCAACTTTTGTATATCATCCATGACATTGAACTTGAGAATCCTAATCGAATAGATTGAGGTAAACCATCACGTTGTTCATCTAACTGATTAACTCATTGCATATCATGAAAGAACCAGGCATTGATTGTGTGACCAAGCATATTGGCAGGATTGGTACAATCTGAGGAATTACTATTCCCAACTAAGTAGGGGCCATTTAGATTCACTTGCGTTGGTTAATTGTTGGAGATATCTATTGATTAGCCATCTGTTCCCTCTTGGCCCTTCTGCTTATTCATGTTTGTAAAAACTGCCTTTTTATCTCTAGACTCATTGGATGCTGATTTGCATCAATTAACAGAACACTGTTCTACTTTGGGCACTGGACACATTGATCGAAGGTTCTCAATTCTTATAATTTCTTAACATCAATCTTATAATATCTTCATATCAGTGGATCTACGAAGATTTGGTCATATGGAGATCTATAAGCAAATGCCCCTAGTTTGATAGTACTTTCTTCTTGTTGAGTTCAATTGCACAACCTGCTTCCTGTTTGTTCAAAAGGTTGGCAACGAGAGAATAAGGTTTCTCTTAATTTTACCAACTAGAAAATTTTGTCTTGGAGTTTCATGCTGCTTATGGAAATAAACAGATTACTTATTTAGGTAGAAGCACCAAGTAATCACTTCGATTGTTCCCAAATCATGTGATAGGATTGAAATTATACTGTAAGAATTGTTGGTGTCAAGCAGTATAGAAACTCTGGATTGACTCTTGGATCATAAGATTGTATCATTT
The DNA here is from genome assembly GCA_036321105.1 of Dracaena cambodiana. Lineage (NCBI taxonomy): Eukaryota > Viridiplantae > Streptophyta > Magnoliopsida > Asparagales > Asparagaceae > Dracaena > Dracaena cambodiana. The sequence continues at coordinate 36,846,426 of JAYEPQ010000011.1, read as the reverse complement.
TTGTGCTCAAGGAAATTATTACAACAGAGGCAGATATATAAAACTGCACCATTTTTTCATCTAAATGGATCATGAGAGTCAGTTATAGTATAAAAAGTTATACCAAAACGGCAGGCCCATATGGCTTTAATGACAATTGAAAAGCACCTCCTCTATAGTTAACTACATTATTTTTCATTGTAATCTGATGAAAAAAAAAACACCTATAGTCCTATAGGTAAGTTCCTGGGTACATTATTTTGCTTACTGGGTTCTATTAACGATTGCTAATGGAATACGAAGGACGTTTTAGTCCGCCGTTTTGCTTCAAAAAAAACACCTATATGAAGACGGTATTGAGGAGGAGAATTCTGGAACAAAGTTTTCATGCATTCCCAGCAAATGAGTAAATGCTTAGCCATTAGTACTGTTTCATTTTCCTCTTAGATAGACCATAGAAAGCCCTAGTCGAAATTTTTAGCTAGGAGTGAGAAGTGGGGAACTTCCTTAGGCATTTGACTTAATTTCACAATATCATTTATTAATTTGATATTCGATAATTGAAACAATTTATGTACTCACTAGGCTGATATATAACTAAAGCATAAGTGGCGACTGGCCAGTATTTTACTAGCAGCATATTAAAACCTTCCTGTGTTGCATCATATGGTTCAGTTAATTAACATATCTATCTCTGGAGCCCAACTGGTGATGGACATTTAATTCATCTCACCAGTTATGAGTCTATCAAGGTCTTGTTTAATTTGATGAGGATAATATTATCCTATGGACAAGGTTGTGGAAAGTGAGAAACGGGGGCCTAGGCTTTTGCAGGGCTTAAGCAGCATAAAATGCCATGTCCACTATGTAAATTGAAGAAAAAGATAAGGTGTAATTAGTCAAATACATGAAAACCTGAAAAAAAGAGGGGAAAAAAAAAAGAAATAAGAGGAAATCAGACAACATCCTGCAAAACTCACATTTGCATTTGTTGGATTGATTTGATTAACTGATGCCAAATCTTATATTATCAATAGAATGCAAAGGCACATACGATTCATATGAACCTCTTCTTCCTCCCCAAACTTCAAATATAAGTAATTATCCATAATTTAGTTGAAAATATAATTGGCTTCCTCGTTTTTACTTTCTGTTTGTAAAATCCTGCAAGGCATCAAAGTACACCAAAAAAAAATTTTCTAATCCACCAATGATTTTAAAAATAACATTAATGTAAATTCTTACATGTACAAACTTTTCACATATGGATTTTTCACGAAGGAAAATTTGTGTTTAGATTGTATATTATAATAATAAATTGTTCTCTAAACAACAAAAAATCAAACCAAACCACCAAGCAATTGTACACTCCTAATAAATTCAACTATAATTGTGCCAGCCAAAGTCATAACATTTATGAAAAAAATGAATTTAAAATATCAATAAATGTCAAGGTAGTTGAAGGTGTTTTGTCCAAGGAATCTCCTCCCTTTGTTTCATTTCTTGAAATTCTTCTACAAAGGATGCAGTCTTACATGGCTTTGCGGTATTGATCTTGTCCCCTTCATGTGTTGCAGAAGCGACAAAAGATTTGTGGTTTCACACAAACGATAAACAACTTGTATTATTTAAGAGTAGTAGATCACAGGCAAGCTACAATCACAAGAGAAAAGCAAACACCAAGATATAACATGGCTCTATCAGTCAATTTGATTGATCTACATCCACAACAGAAGGAGAACGATTGTGATGCTCCACTTTTCAGTTACTTCCCAGAACGGAGAACACTACTTAAATTGCACTGGATTATCCAATAGTCAAAAGATTTTGGAATAACCGTTACTATTGTCTTATTTAGACTAATAAATAACATGTTTAAAATTGAAAATATTTTATTTATATAAAGATTTGGTTACAAAAAATGCATACTGCTCTGAATATGAACACCAAAGAATCAAAAGGACAAAAGAGTAAAGTAGCGCCCAAACAAAAAAAATATAAACAAATATATACATAGGATCTCCATAACGTATTTAGCTACTTATTACTGCTCGACCTACTTCAGAAAGTATGAGTTGGTTAGGACTGATTCTCCTTCCTCGTCTTTCGAATCTGGATTCAGAATTCAAGAGATAAACCCAGCAAGTAACGCAAGAAGAAAAGAAGTCGTACTATAATAGTATTCAGAATAACTCGAATATAATACAAATAATTTTTTATTCACAATTAATCAGGTATACAAGGTGCGTAGATCAAATATAGGTAACGGTCTCATTCAGGTTTTAACTCTGATATCAGGAACTAGGCAGATTGTTAATTAGTCAAATATTTAAAACTACTATTGATGGATAAAATAATTTTATTATCAATATCATAAGTGCTCGTACATGCCCGGATATGTCAGAACTCATGGCATTGAACCATGATGTATCAATAAGTGCACTAGACAACCTCGGTGCTTTGAAACAATAACAAACCTATTATTGGAACTTAAATATCAAACTGTAGCGCAGTACCTCACGATACTACTGCAGTAGAAATCTTCAACACCTAACTAGAAACGGGCAAGTAGATCCTCATACGATATAGTTCTTATTCATCATGTAGTCTCTTTATATCCTGTGTCAAGGATATATGGCAAACATAATTTACCTAAACTTTGTGGCACATCAATGTCTTGAATTTGTACATGTTCATTATCTCGAAATTGAGATTTTTTTTATCATATCAAGCTTGAAATTATATATACATTATCAATAAATCTTGTAAATTCTTGTTCATGTCATGTCATCATATTTCATGTCATGTCCATCATGTGTCATGTTTATGGTTAAACATGTCATGTCGCTCGTCATGCATAATTATTGTGTACTGTGTGTTAGGTACGTACAGTGTTGGGTGTCAGAATTATATGACAAATATGACTTGCCAGAATCAGGCATGTTTGGTGCTTAGAGATCCAATTATTCTTATTTCGAATCCTATGTGCAATTGTGATAGCCACACATTCAGATTTTCGAACAAATATATATAGAGATGGTTTAAATCCCATTCCCACAATGGGTGCACTAGGTTGTCTTAGATCAGTTGATTTACAAAAAGGATAATCAAATTGGAGGGCTAGCCTGCTAGGGATTAGGAAGCAAATATAAGTGCGAGATCAACCATAGTTATGCAGTATTATTTGAAAGCAAGGCGAGACATAAATGAGACAATTAGGGATGGTAAGCATCAGGATTCTTAAAATGACGAAGACAAAAGAAGGTACACGAATATGAGAACCGGAGGTGCAAGTTTGATATGCCACATGGTACAACGAAGTGCTTCATCAAGAAAGGAACTAGTGCAACAATTGAAAAGCGACTGCACAACTCAAAACACAATGAAGTGTCAATATTGATCAGATGATCATTTCAAACAATAATCAAGGTTTGAGCAAAATAATCAACATTAAGGTAGAAACATCTTTAGCATCCATGTCAAGCTTTCAATCTAATATAGATTTGACTTGACATATCTGTGGTTAAAAGTGTATCCGTTGTGCATGGCAACCTTGTTATCATCTTTCAGATGGTTTGCCTAAAACTAATGTCACTCCTGAGCACTCGAAATCCGGACAGGAGTAAGCATAAATTTTAAAGCTATATTATGTTTCATGTCCCAGTTTGCAATTGTAAGAATACATGCCCACACAACCAAATCTGATAGAGATTAAATTAGTTATTTAATTAGGATTTGATTAGAGATTTGGTTAGATTTGTTATTATTTTGTTGCTTTGGAATTTTCTATATGGCTTATAAAACCCTAATTTGAGAATATAGTGAAATATGATTTTTTTTTTAGAGCATGTGGTTTACTTTATCAAATCTTTCTTTTTGTGATTCGTGAGAGAGTGAGCGTATGATTTGCCTAGGCGTGAGATCCAAACCATAATTTATCCCCAAAATCGTAAGTTTTTTCCCAATTTCTCTAGCACAAACTCTAAATCGCTTTCGTCCGCCGTCAAATTGGTATCACATATTAAGATCCACATTTTTAGGTAGCAGAGCTTAGAATTCCATCCTTATCTTCTTTCTTCCATCTACATCTCCTTTTTATTTTATTTCAGTTTTAATTTTAATTTTTGAGACAAAAAAAAATCAGATTAAAACAAAGAGAGGAAAGAATTAGATATGAGGAAATTAAAAAGAGAGTGAGAGATATGCAGATCTAAAAAAATAAAGAGCAAAAAGGAAGCAGATTTGAGAGAAAAAGAGAGCGTGAGAGACCAAAAAAAAACAGAGGCAAAAGAGAAGCAGCAGAGAAGATTGAAAGAAAAGGAGGGAAAAAAATGAAAAAAACAAAAAAAACCCTCTCTTATTTTGGTCCCACTAAAGGCAACATCTTTTCGCCTCCATCTTCATTCATCAACCCAACCTCAAAGCCTCCATCAATCCTCGAAAAAAAAAATTCCCAAAAATCTCCCGACCCAATCAACTCCTCCCACCAAATCTTCTCCCTCATCACTTTCTCCAGATTAACCTCCCCTTCCTCTGCATCTCCCCCACAGTAATCTCCAAATCAACGACAGCAACAAGCATCATCCTCTTCCTCCCTCACGACCTTGCGGCCGTGACCTGCTCCGCCGACCTCACCTCGACAGCAGTAGCAACACTGCCACCACCTCCAGCCACATGTCTGCCCGATTCTCGCAGCTCCCCCTACCGCAAATGTCTCCCGTCGCTCCCCCTACCGCAGCCGCCGCCCGTTGCTCCCCCTGTTGTAGTCGCTGACCAGGATCCCGACTAGCAGTCTCGTTCCTGTGACTCAGGGAGAAGGAAAAGATTTGGATTTGTTTGTTATTGGGATTGGTTGAATTGGGTTTGAGTTGGACCCATGTGATTACACAGACCTACATCCTAAAGAAAAAAAGGTTGGATTTATTTTGGACCCGACCCGCAAGCTCCAGATCCAACCCAATTTTCATATTGGGTTTAGTCCATCAGACCCGACCTGAGCAACTATAATGCAGACCCGTTAGAAGGGAAACAGACCCATTAAGCTTTTTGGGTGATTTTGAAGCCATTTTGAGCTTGATTTGCGTCCAGTTTGAGCATGATAAATCTGAGCTAAATGTTGAGCTGATTTGTGGGATTTCTACTCTAGAGTTTGTGCAAAATTCCCAACAATCCTCGAAGAAATTCGTGCCTAAGTGTGATGTAACACCCCCGTTTTTCGGCTCTACTTTTTTTTTTCCACTTCCCAAAACGGAACATGCTACTTAAATACTACAAAATAACCCAACAGTCACAGGATGTTGGAATAACCGTAACTACTGCCAATCAAGTTGAACAAATGTCTAAGACTGAATTGATTTCATTTATATAGAGAGTTGATTATATAAAACGGCACACTGCTCTAAATATTTACACAAAAAATCAAAATGCGAGAGAGTTAAAACAGTGCCAGTAAAAGAAAACAGAAACAAGATGTGCGAAGTGCCCAAGTAGTACTGTACTAATATCATCTACTCGATCTGGTCAGTGAAGGGTCATTGTTTGGAGCGATCTTCCTTTCTCTACTTCCATGATTTGGGTTTAAGAAAATCTAGGGGATTAAACATAGCAAATAACACAAGAGCAAGAAATATGTGTACTATCATAGTACAAAAATAAATAAAAGAATATACAAATAAATTGCGTTGGTACAAAACATATCATGAGAATACTGAAAATGATTTAAGAATTTCAAGAAAGAATCAATTACTCATAATACAAATCAAATAAGAATTTCAAGAAAGAATCAAAAAAATAAAGTGTTATTTGCGCAAAGTCCTTAAAAGAATCATATTCTCAAAATACAAATCAAATAAATCCCAAGAAAGAATATGCATGTTACTTGTACTCAAATACGGTTTAAAGAGAGAAAAACAATAAGGTGCTACTTGCCTCTATTCCCTTTAATCTCCTTTGTTTTAGCAAAGTCTCCATTCTATTTCCTTTTCTCAACGAACTAGAAGAACCAAGTGTAAAGAGCGATTTTTGTTTTGTTCCTTAATAAGAATTCTCTTTTAGAGAATGAGGTCATATATGCCTAATTTTGGTAACATTGTCCTTTAGCCTAATCCCAAGGCTTCTTGCATGTATGACAAGTGTCTAATTAGAGTGCCATATCTCACTCTCCTCTGACAACTCATAACCACTAAATGCCAAAGGGGTGTTTTTAGAAACTTAATTAAGTTTGGAGGTGTATTGAAAGAAATTTTTAATCTTGATAATTTATAATTTAATAAGCATGGTAATTTTGGGGTGTTACATTCTACCCACCTAACAAAAGAATTTCGTCCTCGAAATTTCAATTCAAAACTATGCCAGTGTACACAAGTACTTATTGTTATGTAAAAATATATTCCAGTTACATGCTTGATCATGAAAATAGTCTTGATGTCGTCCTCAAGTTCTCGAGTAGAGTCCCTTAGTAATCATGCATCCTATATTAGAATTCGTCGACTTTTGATAAATTCACCATTCTGTACTTTCACCTAAAGCGTCTCGTTATCTATGATACATGAAATACATCTGAATAATTTTTGTCTTTAATAGAAATGATATTTGGTTGACAAGATTTTCAATTTGTTTTCGAAATTTTTTTATTTAGTGAAGAAATGCGAAAGCAAGATATAGTTTAATCAGGAATAGCTACTACTAATTCAGGGTGTCATTCCATCCTGATTAAACAATGGGAAAGATACAAGTGGTAAAAATCTTATAGAGTAAACTTATGTAGTCTTATTACCTAGACGTGACAGGCACTAGAAGAGAAAATGAACCTCAATAATTATTACAGTGTCGATGTAATGGAGTTGCGAATGGTAAAAATACAAGATTGGAAATGAGTTCATGGTTAGTTACAAAAATTCAATTACACAAGATTATTCTATCAAGTGACTGCAATTGCTAGTGCCAGAGAATAAATCTCTATAATTGCTTCGCCGCCTCGATAAGACTTGTGATATACAAAAGATTGAAAATATGAACTATATTAGAATAAAGTGCAGATAGAAGATACAAAATGTCAAATAGGATTGATCAACAAAAGTGATGGAATAAGACAATCGTTTGGAAAGATAAGTTAATTTGAGTAGCAAGATATATGGTCATATTCTGACTTGATAAAATTTGTCTTGTTTAATTATAATTTATCATCTTCTTATCATCTACTTTCAATCGACTAATTCTCAGCCTTCTATGATCTCTTTGTATCATTACATTTACCTTTCCGTGAATTGTTCCTAATCTCCTAGTTTGTTTGCCTATTTAGCCTCATCAACTATACTTGTTCCGTCAAGTTTACCAACATCAATTATTGTAATTTATCAATATTTATGAGTTAATCCTTCTTTCTTTTAGAACTGCTTACTTAAGGTCATGTCTCTTATATTTAGTCTCTCCAATCTTCTAAAAGAAACATGAGCATGAAATTTTTTTTTTTTTACCTTTCTCTGGAAACTCAAGAGTAAGATCTAAATTCAATTATTTTTCCATTCTGTATCAACATATATCATAATCCCTAACTTGAGAAATCACTACAAACCTTCATGCCTCCAGGTTTGTCCGGAATTACTAGCACTGACACTGTTGTCAGCCTCCATTTTAATTCTTCAAATGTCTTATTGCATTCCTCTATTTTGACATATTCTACTCCTTTTCTAGTTAGTTTAGTCAAAGGAGATGCAATTTTTATAAAATTTTGTACAAACTTTATGTAATACCCAGTCATCTCTTGAAATTTTCGAATTTCTAATATTGATTTTTGACACAGACTAATCCATCACAACCTCTATCTTTTTAAGATCAGTTGATTACACTATCTCCAGATATTATATCGTCAATAAACAACACAAATTTGTCCGAGTAAAAACATAGTTCATCAAATTCATAAATACTGTTGGAGAATTAGTTACTCTAAACGACATCATCAAGTACTCATAATGATCATGTCTAGTTCTAAATGCAGTTTTTAGAATATCTTCTGTTCGGGCTCTTATTTGATGGAATCCTGAACGAAGATCTATCATCGGAAATACCTTTACTCCTCCCAGTTGATCAAACAGATCAGTTATCCTTGACAAGAAATATTTATTCTTGATCATCACTGCATTCAAACCTCAATAGTTTATACGCATTCTTCGACTCCCATTCTTCTTTTTCTGTTAATAATGCTGGAGCTCTCCAAGGCGAAACACTAGGCCTTACAAAATCCAATTTCAACAACTCGTCCACTTGCCTCTTAACTTTTTATAATTCCATGATTTCCATTTGATAAAGGGTTTACAAACTAATTCAACTCTAGGGCTAATATCAATATTGAATTCTACAGCTCTTACTAGTGGTAATCCAGATATTTCTTCAGGAAATATATTTAAGAATTCTGACACTACTAAAATCATTTCTTCTTCTACAACTTATTACTGCATAGAAAGTGCTCAACCAATCCATGGCTCACTTAACATCATATTATCCTCCACTAATAACTAATAAGTTGGCACAAAATTCATTAATCACCAAGGAATACAATCTATACTCTTTATTAGTTATGATACTACCATTCCTGGTCTTAATGGCCCACCTCGCAGGTAAGATAGTAAAATCGATAAAATTGCAGGAAACAAATATCCTAGTGATGAAACTGTGTGATGCTCCGGAATCAAATAAAACAGTGGCCGGTACATTGCCAACTAAAATCATACATGTCACGACTCCTCCAGTGGTTTGAACTTCCTCTACATTCATCAGCTTAATTTACCCTTTCCTCCATTTTGTTCCTTCTTGGGCGCTGGCATGAGTTTTTTGTTGGATTTCCAAAGGCCCTTTCTGACCTGGTCCTAGAATCTTCTGGATTGATATGGTTGTTTGTCTGGCTTTTGGCTGAAATGGAACCTTAGCTTTTGTCTATTGTTGGGTCTTTGGGCATTCTCTCAATTCATGACTAGCGGATCCGCAGACTAGGCATAACCCTTGAGCTCTTCTACATATTTTCTAGGTATGTTCTGTTTTATGACAATGGTTACAGATTACTAGACCTCGATTCGGTATCACCTGCTTCTTTGCTGGTGAGCCATCAAATTTCCGGGCCGATGGGCTTGCTCCTTGCCTATATGACCCTTTAAATGCCACTGACCTTTTATTCGCCGCCCTTAGAAGGTTCACCATTTTGATTCTCTCTTGTTTTTGGTAATACAACATCCTTTCTAATATCATTATCGTGGTTTGTTGTGTTTGTGCTACCCTTTGTACCATATTCCTAAGCTCAGACATTTCATCCGTTGGATTTGCGCTCGCACTAGCAGAAAATTGTGTCATCATTGTTCTGTGACGGACCAAGGAAAATTAATCAGATGGAGTTTCAAGATAGATATTCTAAATGAATTAAAAACAATAGAATAGACACGCTACTAGATCTGATGGATATCAAAGATAAGGAAGAAGTGTCAAGAATGTATCTTAGACATGTTTTCATATGGCAGTAGTCATATAGTCTCCCACCAAAACCTAGGCTTTGATACCAAACTGTAACGCTCCCTTTTTTGGCTCTACTTTTTTTTCCGCTTCCTAAAATGGAGGACGTTACTTAAATACTACAAAATAACCAAATAGTCACAGGATATTGGAATGCCACTGACCTTTTATTCGCCGCCCTTAGAAGGTTCACCATTTTGATTCTCTCTTGTTTTTGGTAATACAACATCCTTTCTAATATCATTATCGTGGTTTGTTGTGTTTGTGCTACCCTTTGTACCATATTCCTAAGCTCAGACATTTCATCCGTTGGATTTGCGCTCGCACTAGCAGAAAATTGTGTCATCATTGTTCTGTGACGGACCAAGGAAAATTAATCAGATGGAGTTTCAAGATAGATATTCTAAATGAATTAAAAACAATAGAATAGACACGCTACTAGATCTGATGGATATCAAAGATAAGGAAGAAGTGTCAAGAATGTATCTTAGACATGTTTTCATATGGCAGTAGTCATATAGTCTCCCACCAAAACCTAGGCTTTGATACCAAACTGTAACGCTCCCTTTTTTGGCTCTACTTTTTTTTCCGCTTCCTAAAATGGAGGACGTTACTTAAATACTACAAAATAACCAAATAGTCACAGGATATTGGAATAACCGTAACTATTGCTAACCAAGATGAACAAATATGTCTGAAACTGAAAGGATTTCAATTATACAGAGAGTTGATTATATAAAATGGCACACTGCTCTAAATATTTACACAAAATAATCAAAATGTAAGAGAGTTAAAGCTGTGCCAGCAAAAGAAAACAAAAACAAGAAGTGCGAAGTGCCCAAATAGTACTGTACTAATATCATCTACTCGATCTAGTCGGTGAAGTAAAGGTCGTTGTTTGGAGCGATTTCTTCTTCTCTACTTCCATGATCTGGATTTAAGAAAATCCAGGGGATTAAACACAAGTAACCCAAGAGTAAGAAATATGTGTACTATTATAGTACAAAAATAAATAAAAGAATGTACAAATAAATTGCGTTGGTACAAAACATATCATGAGAATACTGAAAATGAATTAAGTAAGACTATTCATGCAAATAGCAGACACAAATCATGTAAAAGTGACAAGTCTATGTGAAGTCCCTGTTAGTATATAGGTAAGGAGATAAGTGTCAATCATATTGCATGTAACAAGAACTACGTAAGTCATCCACAAGATTCATGTAAATTTTAACAAGTCTATATCATGTTAGTGTTGAAATTGAAACTCAATGATGGATAAAATAGCGCGCAGTTTTCTCATATTATACAAGTGCCCGTGCATACCGAGGACCTGGCCTCAAATCCATAATGCTGAAGCATGGCACACCGCTAGGTGCTTACAAGTCAGATCTCGTTCAATAAAACAAGTAACGGGCGTCACCCATATGGTGACTCATGTATCAGATGGTGACTCAGCACCACTCGGTGCTACTAGAAAAGGCCCTCAGCACCCAATCAAGAAATTTGCCAATAAGATTCTTGTACAATACGGTACTCATCCATCATGTAGTTTTCTCAATTTTTCTCATGTTAGTAATGCATAATGCATATGATATACATGAATTAATGAAAACATGTGGCCTTTCATATCTATTTGTGAACATATCAATTTCTCAAGAATCAAGAGTTCACAAATCAAGATTTGGGATCATGTATACATGTATCATAAGGATACTTCATGTTATATAATAAAGACACAAGAACTTGTTCTCATGAATAATCCTGCATTCATGTATCATGTTGATATTCACTTGTCATGTTATCATAAAATGAATAAGTATTATTAAACTTGTCATTATGTTAGTCATTATGTTATCATGGAATAAATAATATTTAGAAAATTTCAAATCTACAGATCCGCAAATTTAACTAAGTCAGTAAATCCGCAAATTTGACTAAGTATGTAGATCCGCGAATTTGGTTAGGTCTGTAAATCCACGAATTTAACTAAGTATGTAGATTCGCGAATTTGGCTAGGTCTGTAGATCCGCGAATTTGACTAAGTATGTAGATCCGCGAATTTGATTAAGTATGTAGATCCGCGAATTTGGTTAAGTCTATAGATTCGCGAATTTGACTAAGTATGTAGATCCACGAATTTGACTATGTAGATCCGCAAATTTGACTAGGTATATAGACTTGCAAATTTGACTAGGTATGTAGTCTGCGATTTGCTAAGTGTGCAGCTGCAAATTTGCTAAGTATGCAATCTGCGAATTTGCTAAGTATGCAGTCTGCGAATTTACTAAGTGTGCAGTCTGCGAATTTGCTAAGTATGCATATCCAAAATGATCTAAAATTATCCATAAAAATGAATCATGTACCCACAATAAATCAAATAAGAATTTCAAGAAAGAATCAAAGAAATAAAGTGTTATTTGCACAAAGTCCTTAAAAGAATCATATTCTCAAAATATAAATCAAATAAATCCCAAGAAAAAATATGCATGTTACTTGTACTCAAATACAGTTTAAAGGGAGAACAATAATAAGGTGCTACTTGCCTCTATTCTCTTTAATCTCCTTTGTTTTAGCAAAGTCTCTCTTCTATTTCCTTTTCTCAACGAAGTAGAAGAATCAAGTGTAAACATTCCTTGATAAGAATTCTCTTTGAGAGAATGAGGTTATATATGTCTAGGGGCATTTTAGTAATCTTGTCTTCTAGCCTAGTCCCAAGGCTTCTTGCATGTATGACAAGTGTCCAACTGGAGTGCCACATCTCGCTCTCCTTTGACAACTCATCACCACTAAATGCCAAAGGGGTGTTTTTAGAAATTTAATTAAGTTTGGAGGTATATAGAAAAAAAATTTTAATTTTGATAATTTATAATTTAGGGATATTTACTAGTTTGTCCCTCAAATCTTTATATATTATGATTTAGTCCCCCAAATCTTCATATTTAGAATTTAGTCCCCAAATCTCCTAAGTTACTACAATTTAGTCTCCCTCTTTAATTTTTGACCTGATATTACCATTTTACCCCTCCTTATTCATTCTTTCTCTTCCTCCTCTCTTCTCCTCCTCTCTTCCTCATCTCTTCTCCTTTTCTTCATTATTCCTTCTCTCTTCTCCTTTTTTTTCCTTCTCTCTTCCTCCTATTTTCTTCATTGGGAGAAGAGAGGAAGAAGAGAGAAGGAGAAGAGAGGAGGAATAATGAAGAAAAGGAGAAGAGAGGAGGAAGAGAGGAGGAGAAGAGAGGAGGAAGAGAAATAATAAATAAAGAGGGGTAAAATAGTAATATCAGGTCAAAAATTAGGGAGAGGGACTGAATTGTAGTAACTTAGGAGATTTGGGGGACTAAATCCTAAATATGAAGATTTGGAGAACTAAATCATAATATATAAAGATTTGAGGGACAAACCAGTAAATACCCCTATAATTTAATAAGCATGGTAATTTTGGGGTGTTATATCCTACCTACCTAGCAAAAGAATTTCGTTCTCAAATTTTCAATTCTAAACTATGCCAATGTACACAAGTACTTGTTATTATGTAAAAATATATTCAAGTTGCATGCCTGATCATGAAAATAGTCCTGATGTCGTCCTCAAGTTCTCGGGTAGAGTCCCATAGTGATCGTGCATCCCATATTAGAATTCGTCCACTTTTGATAGATTTACCATTCTGTACTTTCACCTAAGCGTCTCCTTATCTATGATACATAAAATACATCTGAATAATTTTTGTCTTTGATTTTCGGGTGTTACATGTGATTTGTTCTACATCGAGCTAATTTCTAATCACACTGTTGATTCAGTCAGTAATATTTTGCACTCCATTCTTGTTATTTGCATAGACTTGAAAATTTTATTGTTAATTAAAATTTGCCACGAGATTTATTTGTGTGTTGCATTTTATTGCATAAATAGGAATTGCATTTTCTACATATATCAACTTTCAGCCGTAAGATGTTTTATTTTGATCATATATTCACGCATTTAGTTTTGATGTCTAGAATCTTGCATATTCATCTGTGTGCTTTATTGTAACTGCATATAGATAATTGTTGCATGCTTCGTAGTGGAAAATTTTTTAGAGAAGTTATGAATCTTACTGATGTTTTAAATAAATTAAATGAAATAATGGATACTAATAAAAAGCTTCAAATTGGTTTAGATGTAATCAATACACATTTAGATAATTTAGAAATATAAGTCAGTGAACAAAAACCTGCTGAAAGTAATCAAAGGAATGAGAATAGGTAAGGAAGGCATCATAATATTGGAAAAAGTAATAATTTTGAGGATGAACATCTAGACGATAATATCACACGTAAAGTCAAAGTAGATGATGGCACTTATAACCCACAACGTTTTGTGATTGATTAGCGGATATGGACCATCTTTTTTAATGTTGTGGGATGTCAGAAACCCGAAGAGTCCGTTTTGCTAAATTAAAATTTCAAGAGTCAGATAAAATGTATTGGATGTCAGTTGAGAGACGGTTAGTAAGAGAATGACAAGAACCAATTGAAACATGCTTTGAAATAAAAGAATTTAGAAAGAAATATCTTTCTCCAACTTTTAATGATCGCCTTCTTGACCAGCTGTCTAATCTAAAACAGGAAAATATGAGTGTGACTGTATAAATTCGATGAGCTCTTAGTGCAATGTGATATTAAAAAAGACAGTCGTCTAACCCTTTAACGATTTCGCACTGGACTCAAATCCGAGCTCAAGCGTGAAATGCTTACACATTTTTTAGATTATGTTGATAATGCATTTCAGTGTGCTCTCAACTATGAGGCATATTTGCGCACACCCTTTGATAAAAAGTCCACTTTCAAAACTGTTGATTATCCCAAGCAACAATCTTACACTAAATATTAATACTGTTCCTAAGGATACAAAACGTAAAACAGTCACTGATGAGTCATTAAAACCAGCCACAAAACAAACTAAGTGCTTCAAGTGTCATAGTTTTGATCCTTTACTTATCAATGTCCTACAAGAAATTTGTTAATAGATGAGATCCATAATAAAGATGATAGTGAGACTAAACAAGAAATTTATGAGGCTCAAGGAAATTTTAGTAATGTTGAAAATGACATAATAAATACACCTTTACACATTGTTAGGTGCTTGCATACTTTATCGAGAAATGAGGATTGGCGTAGGTCTAATGTGTTTCATATCTATATCACACACAACGGTAAGAGTTATAAAGTCATAATAGATGAAGCTACTTATGTCAATAGTATTTATAAATCGGCTGTTGATATGATGGGCCTCAAAGCTGAATCACATTCTCAACCGTACAATGTCACTTGGGTTGATAAAAGTTTTCATACTATTATAAAGCATTGTTTTGTGCCTATTCAATTTTCGAGTTATAGTGATCATATTTGGTGTGATGTTCTATACATGGATACTACACATATTTTACTCGGTAGACCCTGGTTATTTAACTGAGATATTAAGAATTATGGAAAGTCAACACCTATACATTTATGTTTAATGGAAAGAAAATTGTGTTAACTCCTCCACCCAAGAGTTCATCTGAAAAATAAAAAGAATGGATTAATAATACTAACACGATGTGATAAATTGCTCCATTTTGCGCATAAAAAACGTGAACTTATCGAGTCTAGGTCCATATTTCTTGTAGACTCTAGTTCTATAGTTGACAAGCCTTATCAACCTATAGATTCATTTGCACCCCTTTTGCATCGTTTACGTATGAATATCCGTAAGCAAATTATATTTAGTAATGATGCTTACAAGTTTATTGCAGATATATTTGATAAAGTGCATTTATTTCTAGCTGAATCTATATCGATTAGGGTTCAACCTACGAAGTTCTATTTTGGGAACGTAGAGGTTTTTCACACTCAATGTATGGATCTTTTTAGTTTTTTGCGGGAGTTTGTTATATTTCCTTCGGAGTCGGATATTTCACCAGCCCCTGATATTCGTTCATTTGTTAGCTCACATGTGCCATGGTGTTCTACTCCAGATGATCACAGTTGTTAGCTCGTACATTCTGTATGATGTTCTTCACAGTATCAGATTTTTAGTTTGCTCTGCTTCTACATCCACGAGCGTCACCACCATGAGACAACAAGATAGCTGATATCTGGTTTCGGATATGTCCAATTTACACATATTTGGTATGGTGGAAATATTTACCGGATATCGAGATGCTTGTTGGTCTTCATCCGATGCGCTTGACCTTCTTCCAGTCGCCATTCACCGGTGATGAATGTTTCTAAGTGGGGGAGAATTGGTAGAGATTAAATTAGTTATTTAATTAGGATTTGATTAGAGATTTGAGTAGATTTATTATTATTTTGTTGTTTTAGAATTTTCTATATATATGGCTTGTAAAACCCTAATTTGAAAATAGAGTGAAATATGATTTCTTTTGAGAGCATGTGATTTGCTTTATCAAATATGTCCTTGAGTAATTCGTGAGAGAGTGAGCGTGTGATTCATCTGCATATGAGATCCAAACCCTAGTTTATCCCAAAACCGTAAGTTTTTCCCCAATTTCTCTACCACAAACCCTAAATCGCTTCCCTTCGCCGTCAAAATCACTCATTTTTACAAAGCAATATGAAAGAATGGGCTATTTTTCTTCTACAGCAAGACATGTAAAGATATTTACATAGTTTCTTTATTTTGCAAACCTCATCAATCTCCTTAGTTTCTAAAACTTGTGCTTTTCAAAGTACATATATCAGATTGTATGAGGTAAATGTATGGTTAGGGATATGCTACTTATATAGGAACTTTATGACCATAGACAAGTCATGTTCTATGTATGATTTACAAGACCACTGTCATTACACATGGTAGGAACATGTAGATCGCATATGGTCAGATAGTATACTTAAACCCAATTATATAGCAAATTATGAAGTATAATTTTTGATAGTTTAGTATTTGTTGCTATTTGTTGAACAAACGCACATGACACATGGTGCTGAGGGAGGGAAAAAAAGTAGAGATGGTGTTTACTTGTCTTGAAAGCCTTTGCAAGTAGTTCAACTCTAATGTCTTTTTATCGTTGCCTTCTTCTTGCTACTACTGATACAAAGACTGGGTTGTTGAGGAGGAGACCAGGAAAGAATAGGAATGGATGAATTTATATTTCAATAAAATTTTTTCTTTAAATTCTCCTCTAAGTCATTTTCCACAAGCTTACTCTGACTGGCATATAAAAAGGTAGCAAAACTAATTGAGGCTGTGGTTTGATTGAGAACAAATACATGGCTCAGTCAAGGGAATATGATAAGGTTTAATATTTTATTAATTATTTTGTTAAAATAATAATTTATCGGTTACGGTTACATTCGGTATTCTCCAAAAATTATAGAACGTAGAGAACAGTGAGAGAAGTATTATAAAATTTTCCATTCATTTGTTTGATGTCCGAAATTAAAGATATAAAATACTAAAGTAATTAAAAAAATAATTTAATATTTTATAATTAGCAAAATTCAGGAACATTTTTCGGTGCTCCCGAGAAAATTTCTTAAAATCATAAATATTGGATAAACAATAACATGAAGACTGAAAATCATCTGGGGTTACGGATTTAAAGTTATGCTTATAAACCATAACTCTCGAATCTCCACGGATGATTAGCTCAAATGGCTCATAGAAATCTCAAAAAGGCGCTTCATTAGAACTACCAAAGAACAAAAAAAGTCTCAAATAATTTCTTTAAAAACCCTAGGTTTAAGCTTTTATTAGTCTTCTAATTTGGACTTGGAATAAAATCATTTTTGCTCATGACCAATTGTTTTATTTTTTTAGACAACTTCGCACCAGTCTCGTTAATTAAGCTCAAGCTTGATCTATGGTTTATTATTTTAGACAACTTCGCACAATTCTAGTTAATTAAGCTCAAGCTTGATCTACAGTATAAGCGAATAATCTTCTTAAGAAATAACGGGAATCAAAACCAATGAAGAATTATAGAAAATATAATTGTAAAATAAGAGTAGATTTTAGAGGATAAATATTTAATCCTTATTAAAGATGGAAATCTTCAACCACTAAAAAATTGAACATGCGTCGAAATAAATAGATCGTTGATTAGGAACAAAATAAGAGATGGTCAAAGAGTTAAAATAATGAGATTTAAAGATTTCAAAAAGTATTATTATATACGTGGAAAATTCTATACCAGGATCCAAATCAATCCAATTCAATTGAACTGATTTGAGAAACCTAGGCAGGCCCCGCTACCGGTATATGGAATACAAGCACATACAAGTACCAACAATATATTCAGTTTGAATATGCTAAAACCTTGGCAGGATTACAAGAGTTAAAATAGTTTATAATTAGCCACATATTTCTCCCTCAAAAAAGCTAGTTACAATTATTTTATAGCTTTATAGGAATCATTGTAAACTACTTTAGTTATTTTCTTATATCCGATGTAGGATTATTAAGGTAGAGATATTACATATGCCTCCCTCTTTTAGGATTTGATGCCATCGTCAGAGGGGCTCAAGAACATGCTGACACTTTACCAAATGATGTGGGATTCTAGAGGTGGCCCTCATGAATTTCTAGGGGTAGTTCCATGGATTTAAGAGGTGGTCCTCATTTTGGTGAGGCACTTTGTTCCATGTAGCACTTTGGTCTATATGACACTTAGTTCTGCATACTTTCGGCTAGTATCTGGCTTTGATATCACTTAAAAACCTATCATGCCTTGTGACCAATATACGGTATACGAGCACGTATAAATACAGACAACATATTCAGTTTGAATATGCTAAACCCTCGCCAGGGTACATGAGTTAAAATAGTTTATAATTAATCATAGATTTTTTTTCCCCAAAAAAGCTAGCTTCGATTTATTTATGGCTTCATAGAAATCATTATAAACTACTCTAGCTCTAATCTCATATCTTATGTGGGACTATTAAGTTAGGGGTATTATAAGGGTAAACCAAAACAAATATCGATTGAGGCAGTCACAAAAAAGATATGATAGTTTTTTATCTAATAACGAGAACCATTTACAAACCTACATGGCGAAAAATGTACTTGCAGAAAAACAAGTATGATAGTTTGTCTGCTTTATTGATGGAGTTGCATTAAGCTGGAACTTATTATGAAGTTTGGATATTGTTGAATGTAGTATTGTAGTACATATTTTATCCCTTATTGATATTCTATCAACTATAACAATTATGCCACCCATGGCTCAAAATATTGGATATCGAGATCGTATCGGATGGTTTCTTTTCATATCGGATACGGATATTGGATGATATATCGAGAATACGATCTCATATCGGACATTCATATTAAACATTATATATGTATTTGTATGCGTGTGTATGTGTGTGTCAAATATGTAAATTTTGATACTTTAGAGGTGATTCTATCTATATGATATAATATATATAGAGGTGCTCAGCATGTTCATGTATACAAGATAACAGAGTAAAATAAACTATAGAGCAGATTCAACTAAAGTCAAAAACATATATTATAGAAATAATTGAGATTCAAGCATAACAAGCATAGTAGTAGGATAGTTGAAAAAGATTGGTAATAATAATAGTAGCAGTGAGAATGACAATAATATCAATAATAATATTAATAATAGCTGAGCAAATAAAGACGTAAAAAGGGAAGAAGTGAAAGAAGAAGAGAATATTAGATAAGGTTTTAAGTATTGAATATTACTTAAATAAGCTCTGTAATGTGGATATTTAGCATTTATAACTCTTTGCATGTTTCGCGCTAAAGTTTCCATTGGAAATAATTTAATAATTTAATTGATTAGGTGAAAAAATTGAGTTTCCTTATATATGGGAATAATATTGTATGTGAATACAGAGCCTATTTCTAAGTTAAAAACTCAATTGAAATAATGAACTATATATGTTGTTATATCGGGTTAATATATTGGAGATATATATTGAGCAATATTACAAATATCGATGGATATGCGTACAAAACGATATGACCTTTATTTTAAAGTATCGTCTCGGTTGACCCCGAAAAATGATATTTCGGGTGATATATCGGCCATTTCGGGAACACTTAAAATAATGATCCCGCCACCAACTCCCAGATATGGCATGTGATGATGAAAAGATATACAGAGGGTTTGAATCATATACATGCAAAGCCTATTGTTATACCGAATACATAGCAAAATCCTCAAATGTCAAAATAAAGAACCAATTACCTCCTAGTCTTAGAACACAATAACTTGAATCTTCAAATAAATGAAGCTTAAACTTCCAAATACATGAAGACCTGAGTGCATAGATCTGATATTTGAATACTTAAAGTGAATTATTTACAAAATAAATTTGGCAACTAGCACAACTTGCACAACTATTGAACTCATATTGAACCCTTGAGCTATTTAATATCTGAAAGGTGCAAGAAGTAATGGAATTACAGTAAGCCCAGCAAGTAAAAGATGTTGCACAAGTCGATGGGATAGGAACAGATGTATACAGAAGATGCAAGCAGAGAATAGATCAAGTTTGATAAATTGGCTGATAATGATACATGTCACAAATATCGTACCCAGTATTGAGGTACCAAATGCATTGTGAACTTATATTGCTTAATACTAAATTTATTTTGTTGGTATTGATATTGCTGATATTTGGCGATATTTCTTATTGCCGATATGATACATCGAATGTTGCCAATTCCGATACCGCAAACTATTTGAACATATCGATTCCTAGATTTTGACCTCGATATAGTGTATTTTTTAACATAGTGCCATTGCAAAACTTATCGAGAAACATAACTAAAATTATTCAGAAATCAAACTTTAACATATCTACTGCTATCACATAATTATTTCCTGACAGTGCAAGCCTTTAAGACCACAAACTATCCTGAGTCAGTAGGTTCATACGATCACAGTTTGACCTGATGGCTACGGTCATTAATACCATGAATAAGCCTGAAGGCACTTGTCAAGAACCATAGGTCAGGACTAAAACATTATTTATCACTATTGTCACTACTGAAACAGTGTGTTTAGAATAATTTTGCAATTACGAAGGATCTTTGTTGTGCTTGTATGGGTACGATATGCTACAGGTACATGCGTAAGACAAATCCTGAAAATCTGGGACAAATACATCATGGGTAAAGAAATAATGAAATTATGTGTACACTAAAGTTATATATATATAATATGGATTTGTATTGCAGTAATGGTTAGAAAAACACTATAACTAGGGAAGTATAAAGGATTTGCTGGTTAAGTAAGTGGACGAATTATTTAAATTGCATCTAGAAGTCAAATAAAATTGGGGACCTACCATTCAATCATTAGAATAATTTCTTTATATCCATCTCATCTCTAGTAAATTTTTGATATGTTTGAAGCATGATGTAGAAGTATCTAACAGGTATCCATGAAGTATCTGAGTATTGCTTACTAGTACGTCCTATATTAAAGTATCCATGCAACATAACATAGACTCACAGTGATCGAAGCTTGATTTTCTATCCACTATATTAACATTATTGATAGCTAGATATATCAATAAAAATAAATAAACAATGTATTAATGATATTTAAGAGTCATATTAGTAGTGAGATAACAGGTCTCCTCCTATGAAAGCTTTAATGCCTTCTCTATCTCACTCCAATCAATCTCCAAGAGATCTCATATTCCCTATAGTCATTGACTTCTTTTGGATGATATCTTTTAGTTTCTTCTCTAAATTCCATCTGTTCTTTGTGGCTGAAATAATTTTCTCTACCTCAATATTCTTAAGCCTTAATTGTTCTTGTCTTAATAGAAATAAGAAGCCTAATTGTTTATAATAATAAGCTCAAGGATTCCATCCTTGCATAAATCTTAATAATTGTGAATCCTCCTTTTTAATCGTAACGACCTGTTCCGAACGAAGCACGGAACAGAGTGTGCTACCAATGAGTGCGTATAAATCGACGTGCATGAAACCAAACTAAATAACTGCTGAAATAAATGGTAGGTCTATTTCTTGTGTTATAATAGTATGCAACTCATTTGTCCGGATCTTGGAAGCTAGTATACTACCATGTAATAGAAATTAGGTGTCTCTTAATCGAAAGTAACAACAAGTATGATAGATAGATCTAGTATCAATAAATATAGTAATTATAGGAAAACTGGGAATCAAGCTCATAAAAAAGTTGTATATATCAAATCCAAAAGCACAAAAGTGACCAAGGAGATCTAATGTTACTCAGCCTGCTCCAAAAAATACGGGTCAACCATGATGATATGGAAGCTGTAAAGGTTGAAGGAGTTTGGAAGCTTGATCTTTTCTTAAGAGAAAATGTGAAAGAGAAAATGAGAGTGTGAGGGAGGAAATGGAAGAAAGGTCTCTTTTCCTCGCTTGCTTATTTCAGATAAGCAGGGAATGGAAAAGAAGATACACAATTTGGGGAGATAGGAATATGGAGATACGGTTGAATAAGGACAAATTAGGTGTAGCAAAAGTGGTTAGTAGGCTTTTATACTTGTTAATCCACAAATCTCTAGTTAACCATCCCAAATGAAGTATAGCCGGTCAAAGGAAGAGTGAGTCCAATCAAGATTAAGTGTTGAGCCATGAGTAATTAAAATAATATTATTTCAATGACAATCCAAAAATTTTAAGAAAATCACTAAAAACTCAAAAAAAAATTAGACTAATGCAACACACTCAATCTGGATTAATTTGGTGTCTAAAATTTAAGTTATGATTAAAATTGGATTGTTATATTAATCATTTCAAAATACAAAACTGTAAGATGACTTCTGTTGCAAAAATCTTAGATTCCTATGTGAATTCTCGTGTTTGGTACAGCACAATTTGATATTCCCTAGAATGTAGAATCCCTTTCTGTATCGCATTTTGTCATTTTCGTGGGAACGTGATTCCCCATGTATGGTGCATATCCTCAATTCCCACCTAGTGGGAATTGGCAAACATATATATATATATATATATATATATATATATATATATATATATATATATATATATATATATATATATATATATATAACACATATTTCTTTTCTTATTAACTCGTCATCCAACCTCTCTATTGTTAGTGGTCGTGGCTGCTATTATCCCTGTTGCTACCTCAGCTAACGTCGTTGACCACTAAGCAACTTCGCTACTACTTCCATTTGCAACTACCAGCGATTACCACCATAGTCATTGCCACCATCAACGTTGACAATCACTGACAATCACCGTCATCGTAGTCTACCACCTAGACTGCCACCAATCACAGGCCATTGCTATTATAGCCACCACCTTGGACCGTCAGTGATCCATGCCTCTACTTCTAAAGATCGCCGAAACTTCATTAGTGATCATCATGGCCACCTTTAGGCTCTCTTCTTGAATGAGGAATTGTTTTTGGAAATATTTCACATTTTAAAATTCTTTTATTATACCAAACACATCAATATTACATTAGCTGGAATGTTCAATATTACCAGCTATGTCAAGGTAGTGTTCGCACGAATTCGATGCCCAGGAGTTGAGATGAAAACATTGCATTTTAATGCACCATAAAACAACCAATCTCCGGTTCAAACTCAGGTAAATAGTTAAATAGTTATGAAAATTAGAGTATTATATGTAACCTGCTATGTTGTATGGCATTTGAGACAATTAGTAGTAATCTCTTGAAATTTGCAGCAGTGCCCTGGTTTTGGAATACAATTTGTGATTCCTTCGACTCTCGGGCTTATGCTGCGTCCCCAAGAATCGATCCAATACAATAGTGAAAAAAAGAGTGATCCAATATGATAGATTCCCCTTTCTGCTTCCCAGGGCATTAAATGCCTAAGCTTAAATTGCTTGACCATTATGGTAGGTCTTCCTACCTGCTAAGCAATATATGTTCATGATATGCTAAGCACTATATGTTCTGATAAACCCTCTCAATGTTCACTATTGCCATCTAAGCCTTCTTACGGTCAATATAGAGTTAGCTGTTGATAATGTCTCAAGTTATAGAAAGTTCTACAAACTGTTGACCAAGCTTTTAGTAGTTAGCCACTAAATGGATTGTAAACCAACTCACTGAACTTTAACTGGTGCTTGTCAGTAAAATTTTGGTCGAATCTTGGTGTGTGTTAAAGGCCACTAAGCTGGGTTACATAACCTACCTTGTGTTCGTAAAAACAGGTTACACCTTGATGGTGATGAGGAGTATGCTTTTTTTTTTTTTTTTTTTTTTGGTCTTCTGGGTTTCTATGCATCTGCCCCCCCCCCCCCCCCCCCCCCCCCCCCCCCCCCGCGCGGAATTTCAGGCTTTACGACTTTAATTTAGGATTGTTTCCCATACTGGTTTCTAATCCCTTATGGGATTATTGTCAGATAAACTTTTACATGGAACAAACATGCAGCCACTAAAGATATTTGATCAACATGAATGCTTAAAATTCGATGCAGCTGACAGAGTATTGTCTTTAGATGTTTAATATCTCCTGATGACTAACATGTTCTCAGGTCCGCATTAGTAATTTTGTTCTTTTTTCCTTATAGTGGTGAGAAGGCTCCAGATACCAAATGGCCTGAACATGTCGAAATCAAAGGAAAAGTAAGGCTTCAGGCATTTGAAAAATTTATTCAAGAGCTACCTCGCTCTCGGAACCGCACATTAATGGTGAGTTTTTTTTTATTTTTTATTTTTAAAATTTAATAGAAGTACAATGTCATTCTAACATGACTGGTGCATCGGTGAACTGCATTGACTAATTCTAGTTAATACTTGTACATTGCGATTGAGTTGTCTGCATAGTCTTCATGGCATATATTTCTGTAGTAAGCAACATCTTATTGTTGTATTAAACTCAACATAATATTTTCCCAGTCCAGGAACTCAATAATTGTAAAGTATATTAGCATTTATTAAATTATAGTCCCTTAAAAATTACATTACTTTTTATAGCTCCTTGGTATATTGTATCAACATTCATTCAATCGGAAACTATATGTTTAACCTTGTTTTAATCATGTTGAGATTCTGCATTCTGGGTAGTTTTCATAATGGCTTGCTGTTCCTAGAATGTCTCTGCAGATCCTTTCATATAACCAAAATGGCTTGTGTTTTCTTTCAGGTGATCTCTCTTTGTTGGAAACCAGGATCTCCCGAATCTGGATTGGCAGGGATGAAGGAGGTGAGCACAATTAACATACTAAATTTATTAATTTCCAATTGGGAAAATAATACTCGCCTCTTTATTACTCTGAATACACTAATTCCAGGTTGCAAGAGGCTACGAGGAGGGCCAGAAGGTTGGGTTTGCACAGATCTGTCCAGGTTTGGATCTCTATGTTTGCCCTCGCACTGACATCATTATTACAATACTTGCAAAGTATGGTTTCTTCAAAGGTATGGCAGCAGTTGTGGATGATCAGGATTCTTTAATTGGTTGCGTTATATGGCGTAGAGGTCATGCCTCTTTGAACCCGATCCCTCAAATCTCAGAGAAACATAAAACCTCATTACCAGATCATCGGCCCCTGAACTCACCTGAGCTTTCTGCTCCCGAAATCAACTCTCCAGTTGCGCTAGTTGATAACTCGTTAGGTAAAAAGGAGAAAGCTCCCAGCCCTATCATTTCAACTCTTGACAAGACACGAGCCGTGGTGGCTGAAACCAAAGCTGTCCAGGCTACCGACAACTTTTCACATGATTCTGTTAGTTTTCATACGTATAGTGCTTCTGGAATAACTGCCCCAATTCCGTATAGTCCTCTTCAAGTTCAACTAACTGTTGCACAGAAACTTGAGCCGATTTCTCTTCAAGAAACAGTGAAACATACCAAGATTCCTACAACCCAGGTACCAGAACAAAAAGAAGGTGATGGTGGCACTGAATTGTTGCAACCGATTCGTCCAGGTCCACCTCAGGTGCTACAAGGAATTCAGCAGAAAACAAACACCCATTTCATCAATGGTTCACAAAACTTTAGAAGCTACCATATTTGCCCTCCTCCAGAACCTAAAGCTTTTATCTCCTCGAACTTTACATTCATTGGAGCTCAACTACCAGCAGCCAAAAACTATGATTCAAGCTATCGATCAACCCCGACGCGGAGCAATTCAAAGCCAGATGCACAGACTGCTTTCCCTGGACCTCCAACAGCACAAAACCTGGATTCAAGCTACCGAGCAAACCCAACGCAAAGCAATTTAAATACAGAATCAGCACAGCCGACTCTCCCTGGACAGCCGACTCTCCCTGGACGTCCAACAGCACAAAAAATGGATCCATGCAATGAGCCAAACTCAATGCAGAGCAAGTCAAAGCCAGATTTGGCACAGCTTGTTCTCCCAGGACCTTCAAGAGCACAAAACATTGATTCAAGCTATCGGCTGAACCCAGTGCCAAGTAATTCAAAGCCACAATCAGCACAGCCTGCTCTCCCTGGACCTCCTCCTTTGCCACCAGACATTCTGCAGAGGATAATCCAGTTCAGCAGAGAAGCACACGAGGCAAGTAGACCAGGAAACTTCATGTGCCTCAGTTAATTAATAAACCTGCATTTGAAAGAAGAAAAAAATTGAACTATTGAACTGACTTGAAACTCTCTGCAGGCCCCTACTGAAGCAGTGTCAAAGACAGACACCTCCTTCGTACCTACTGAAGAACCAAATAAGCCTAGTGTGGTTTCAGAAGCCAAGCAGAAGCCCTATGGCTTAGATGACGATGATGGCGATTTACCAGAATTCGACTTTGATTCTGCATGTGGGATTTCAAAACCACCAGAAAGTGGATTTCCGGTATCTAGCCACCAAATGCATTTCCAATCTTCTGCTTTCAGCCAACAAGTTCCAGTGGACGAGGACAAGAAAGAAACCAGCCTTCTGCCACCTCCTGTTGTAAAGTTTATGGATACTAGGCAGGTGCATACTTCAGGTTCACAAGGCAGACCTTTGAACACATATCAAGGAACCACTACCGCCCTGCCCACAGGATTTGGAGAGCTCAATCCTGAGAAGAAACCTGCAGATGTCTGTTCTTTAAACCAACAATTTCCTGCAAAATCC
The DNA here is from genome assembly GCA_036321105.1 of Dracaena cambodiana. Lineage (NCBI taxonomy): Eukaryota > Viridiplantae > Streptophyta > Magnoliopsida > Asparagales > Asparagaceae > Dracaena > Dracaena cambodiana. The sequence goes on along the minus strand of JAYEPQ010000011.1, from coordinate 36,819,903 downwards.
GATAAGGGTTTATTATCAAGCAGTAGTCTCTCCCGAAAAAGTCTTTGGGATGATGATGACGATGACATGCCCGAGTGGTGCCCTCCAGATATGGACCGCTTAGACGTGCTGAAACTGCCAGTTCCTCCACCAACATCAGAAAATGCTAAAGAACCGCCTTTAACTCCTCCTTCCCCAGTGATGATACGTAGCCAACGTTATTCTCATGGATATCAACACAGTGCGCCGGTTGCTAACCCTGCCGTTGCCAATCCAACACCAGTACAGAACAGGCCTCCTGGTGGAATCGTTCCGATCGATTTCGGGCCTCCCCAGGCGTCCCAGCCAAACTCTTTGATGAGGCCTCCAACTACAAATTTTGGTACCAGACCTCCGGTTTCAGATGTCAGCTGGCAGTGGAAGAGACGCTACAATACCTGGACTTCATCAGGAGAATAGTGGAAGTGCTGGAGGGCTTTCAGAAGTTGCTCATGGATTGTGAAACTTCACAATGTGTTACCTGTACATGGAAGCTATTATCAGATGTCCTTGTGTGAAGTCTGTATGCTCGCTGTTGTTGTTGGTGTATGAACTCGGTGTCGCTTGTATTGTGATCAAATAAGAACTAGATCAGTGTGTTTCTTTCTATGCATGACTTCTATCGCCTTACATGTTCTTTATTTTACATTAGTTTTAAGTTATTACATGCGTGAAAGTGCTTCCCTATTTTTTTTATTTTTTTTTAAATTATTAATGAGGGGGTATATGTTTGTGAAATAATTTCAAACACAGAAGAATATGAAGGAAAATATCAATGAGATATTGGAAGATTTGTTAATCATATATATTATTATTATTTATTTTTTTTTGTTGTCTCAGCAAACATAGTTATCATAGGACTTGGACCAAGCGCATAATGAGCTCAACTGATGTGTTCACTTGACTCCCTAATTATTTATTGTGTGGTAGCAATTGTCTCTAATATCCAATCCATCTCAAAAAAGTAGATGGCGTATCGTATGGGGGATCATGATCTGATGTGACGCTAAATATGTAACTAGAGTAATCACGGATTATCCAATCTTCGAAATTGATATATTTTTCCAAACTAGGTAAAAATTAAAAATATTATTTTATTAGTAATATTAGTCATGTTTAATCAAGAAAAAAATATTAGTCAGGATTAAACATGGTAAAACAAAACAAAATAAATGAGTTTAACAAGAATACAGATGAATTAATTTAGAACTAAGTAAACTATTTTTCTAAACACAATCAGATAATTAGATAATTAGATTTAAATTCTTAAGGGCTATAATTCTTCAAATTTTTAGTTATTACAATGGATTGATTGGGTTAGAAAATCTGAATTGGGCCATCGTTAATCGTTATAATTTCGATCTGACTTATTTTGAATTTTGTAATCCGAGATGATATTTTGACTTTGGAATCATTATTTTTCAATTTTCTACATTTATGATGAGTTTTCATAATTTTTTGAGAAGATTCAAAAATCGGTTAACATCGATGGCTGATTGGATCTTTAGCAAGGATAATATGAAATCTCTAATTCCAAAAATATAGTCAATATTTAGGGTTGTTGTTAATTTTTTTTAATATTCATGATTTCTTAGAATTTTCTATGAATTTTGTGAAAACTCCTCCAAAATCGATTAATTATCGAATATTAAATTATTCCTGTAATTATTTGATAATTTCTATCTCCTGTCCGGATATCAGAAACATGCACAAATAATTTTGTAGTACTTCATTTGTTGACTCCTATGTGCTATATTAATTTGGTAAATTTTGGAAAGCAATGATAGGAGTTGTAAATAATAAAATACTAAATAAATAATTTTTAAAATTTCCTTTTTACACACCTTACTCCTAAACAAATTTCTAAAATCACCTCCTATTCAATATCGGCAATATACTATGCTGTCCTCAGAAGGGAGTATAAGGAATTAGTATGTGGCATGAGGGGAAAAACCTTAAATATGAAGTTTTACTTATTTACAAAGGCATGTATTTGACCCTCTAACTCAATTTCTTCTCCCTTTTTAACAAAAAAAAAAAAAAAAAAAAAAAAATCAATCACTCTCCTTACAATCTCTCTCGGATAGGAGTTGCAACATTTGGGGCAAAAATTGTGGGCCTTTCAACTAAAATAAAGAGGAATAAAGGATAAGTAACACCTATTATTTCTTCTATGTTAAACTAGATTCTTCATCTATGACAATCAATATTTGAATATAAGTTTGATTATTCATTTATAAGGTGAAAAAAGATTGGATTTTGGTTTATATGTGAGGTTTTTGTGTTTGTATTCATTGCAATTTTGGGTTGGTTAAAAATAAACTAGATTCTTTATGAAATGGGTTGGACCTAAAGTGTGAAAAATGAAAATGTGTCAATTAGATTCAGATCAAATAAATAGTTGTATGTGAATTACAGATGTTTTTCAGTTTCATTTAGTTAATAGTTAACACTAACAAAATGTAGAGTAGGACATTTAAGCTCTTTGTACTACTGTGGCCAATATTTTGTATTTTATTGATATAATTTCAACTTATATCAATCAAGATTATTTATTGATTCTCTTACCCACAAATTAAGTATTATAAAATAAATCATATAATTAATAAAATCTGATTAGAATTATATTTTATTAAAAATCCAAATCATTTGATTGTTTGATATATATTGGTGTGGATCACTTAGCAGGTCATTCCACAGGAATTTTAGATGTTTTGCTAAATTATTTTAATCCTAATTTAACGAGTAAATAGAGAGAGTTGGTTTGTTGTGAGTTATAGTTCATTATAACTATGATCCTCTATCTTCTCTCTTTCTTTTTATTATGAACAATCATAAAATACAATAACATTGTCATCTTTTTATCATAAAATCAACTCGTCTCTATTCTAGCCATAAACTATCAAGAGAGCATACAAGCATAATTTATAAAATAAAACATGAGAATAATTGGATTAGATAAAATCATATAGATCACTAATCTTAAATAAAATAATCAAATCCAAAATCATAGTAACCACAAAATATCAAAACATAACATTAAATATAACCTATCAAACCTACATATTTATAATTGATTTCTTCAATTTGATTCATTAGAAATCTTAGATATAAAGCATGAAGAGAAAGATTTGATACACAAGTTATTTTGAAAAACCTATCTTCATCTACATTTTGCATCTTTATTAAATCAATGCTCATACCTAAAAAACAAGCAAAATCTATTAATTTATGGAAGTAATATAAACAAATCTAGAATGCAAGAAAATTATTACCGAATCACAAGAAATAATTGGGGAAGAAGAAGACTATAAGCAAATCTCAAATGTTTAATTTCTATTAGAAAGCATAAGATGTTTATAAAAGATACATCTCATATTTATGCATCCAGAATTCAAATTCCTAATCCAGTTAACCTAGAGGAATTCTAAAATTATACAAATCCTTCTACAAAAATTCCAACAATTGGCTCATCCTTATTGCCGTTAGGTAGTGGCGTTGACTGCTAGGTGGCGGTTGTCAACACTCGTCCTTAGCCACCACTCACGCATACGAACAAACCCTCCAGTTTTGACCTAGTTTGTCTCCACTTTTGCCACTGCCCAGTAGTATTTGCCATTAAGTAGCGGAAAAAGCAGTAAAACAACTTTTGTTCTTTTTAGCACTGAGTTTTTAGGCTTTTTGCTCCCTCCTGATATGGTCTAATGCTCAATCAAGTACACTAAATCTACTTGGTTATTGAATCTCTTTGATGTGGTGGTTTTCAAATTCGGTTTTGCAACTCTTTTGCAAATTTGATGTACTCCTTACTACAAACATATCTAATTTGAAAGACAACTAAAAATACTTAAGTATTATTATTTATATTTAAAAATAGATAAAGATGCAGGAAAAATATACAAAATATGGAACTCAATATTCATGTTGGTGAAATTTTTGAAAAAGAAAGAAAAAAAGAAATTTGAACTCAATATTCATGTTGGCGAAATTTTTGCGAAAGAAAGAAAAGAAGAAATTTTGCCAATGGAACTCAATATTCATGTTGGCGAAATTTTTGAGAAAGAAAGAAAAGAAGAAATTTTGCCAACATGCAAATCATCTGTCATAAGAGAAAGTCGCGTCTCGGAAAGGGTAAAACACGACCCTCGCAGAATTGCGTTTTATCTTTCAAAAAGCCAAAATGTGAATCTTCATATAGAGAAATCTGCGAATTGGGCTGATAAAGATGAGCCTCACAGGGTCGTCACAGGTCACGCCTTAAAAGAATGATCGTGCATACCCTTAAAGTGGCATTCCGTGACTCAAATGCAAGATTGCATTATGGCCCACAAAGACTCATAAAACCCAAAATGCAGGTTCAGTTAAAGAAACTAAAATGCGGATCATCAATTAAAGTGAGATCCGTAATTTTAGTTAATTTCTTAGCTCATTATTAGAGCTAAACATAATTAACGCGAACTCCAGAGGATCGCATTTTCATCCTAATCTCTTAAAGGATAAAAATTATCCTCATTTCCACCCAAACACAGGTCTCATCAAGCAAGATATTTTGCTGAGGGTTCAAATGCGGATCATATACTATAGAGAGATTCGTAACCGACTTCTTCTGAGCTCATAATCAGAGCTAACACGCGAACCTCAGAGGGTTGCGATTCTGCTTTAAAGCCTTGAGAAGTGAAAATCATCTTCAAAGACACTCAAACGCGGGTCTGAGCACATCACATGAAGTCAAAACACGGATCTAAAGGCTGAGATCCGCGTTTCAGTTACAAATTTAGAGGATTAAAAACGTCGGTTACAAATCCTAGAGATTTAACACAAATCTAACGGGTTAAAAGATAGATAATTAATGCTCAATCAAGGAGGCCATTAATTGGACTGTTACACCAATTCAAATATCTCCCAAACCTCTATAAATATCCTAAGGTGGGGCTGAAAAAGGGGACACACACACGATGGGATTATCTCCATTAGATCACTTGTGCTAAAAATCTAGAGTCCTTACATCCAAGAGCTTTGCAAAGGCGGCCAACAGAAGAACTTGCATTCAGATCGTCAACGGAGAGCAGGATCGTCCTTCATGGCTACTACAGAACCCAGTTTTAAATAAAGAGGGAATTCAAATTATAATCTCTTTATTGAAAAATTGTTAATTAAAAAAATTCAATTTTCATGATGAACAGAAGATTGGCGACTCCGCTGGGGACACCTATCATCTTCGATGATATGGTTGTAGCCCAATTTGATAAAGTTCCAGTGGCACCATGGTCAAATTACTCGTCATCGAGTTTGACCAGGAGAAGTATGAAGAATTTCTTTCTCCTGGCTCCATGAGGCTAGGATCCTTGCAAAAATACCGCAATGTCTCCAACAGCTCTACCTCCAACGAGCCTCCAAAGATGATGGTCCTATTGAAAAACTCCTCAGATTAGTTTGGTCTCAAAGGAGAGATGTCTCCTCCAGTAGCACAAGGCTTGGGGTCTCCTGTTCAAGACCCGCCAAGATCCCACAGGAATGTGTCAGAATCCCTGCAACAACAAAGGGAAACGACCATTCTCCGATCTTCAAAGAGATAATACTGAAGACAAGCTTCTTCTCACTGGCACCATGAGAAGGAACCTGAGAAGAAAAAAGGATCGCTCTACTCGTAGAGCCATGAAAGAAAAACCAACTATTATGGAACCACCATGCAAAGCTCCAATTCGCATATGGCAACCAAAGAGCGAAATTATGGTCCCTAACAAGAAACTGGATAGAAATACTGATGGGTTCATCCGCGTTTCCTACAAGAAACGTTGCTTGCCCACCAAGTATATTTTTGACCACAAACACGGAGTTTACATCTGCATTTCGTAGACAAAATGTGGGTCCCACACTCGTGTGTTTGAAACAAAATGTCCTCAAAGTTGCATTTTTTGAGCAAGACACGGATCTGAAATCCGCATTCCAACAGAAAGCGCGACCCTCAGACTCGAGCTTTTGATAAATAATTAGCCTTTAAGACTTAAAGACCTTCGGTCTAGGCTTCGTCCGAGGCTCATTCTTCAACCATCATGGCTAGAGTAAAGTTTGCTCCTGGAATTTTTAAGGGAGTAGAGACTCCTATCCCAAAGATACTATTTGGAGAAAAAATTGCCTCCGACAACAAGATAATGAGTTCCAATTCAGAAGACCTTAGGAAATTTCTGAACAAGAAAAAAAAATCTCAGAAGTCTTGTTGTAGTTATGAACAGTTGATCAACGCAGTGTTATCCCATTACCACTGCGTTGTGACTCCTGCAAAACTGTCTATCTTCAACAAACTAGCACCATCTCAAATTCAACCTCCAAAGAGAAGACGACGTGCCATCAAGCAAGAGTTTTCTGAATCAGAGTACCCTGAGGTATTATCCAATATGATACATTTTAAGGGGAAGAAGAAGAAGAAAATAAAGAGCCTTCCTCGAACAGATTCTTCAGACTCTGAGCTTTCTTCAGGTTTGAATAGTGTGTTCAATGAAATGCAGGTATTTTTCAAAATATCTGACTCAAGAAAGGGGTGACAGTGCCATTGAACTATAAGAAGATGGCTAGAGTCTCCTCTGAAGAAAAGGAAAAAGAAAACTCTGCTGTGGCTGAGTCCCAAACTTTGGACTCATTCCTAGAGGAGTCTGCCTTTCACACATGACACAGGTAACTCTGGAAGAGTTTATGAGGAGAGGATGGATGAACAAGACAAGATCATACAGAAGCAGCGGAGCACCATAGATGAGATCAGGGATATGTTCCGACTCGTGATTGACGAGAGGAAAAAGAAGGACAAAGGAGAATCTTTTCCTAAAAGTTCCCACAACCCGAAGAAGGATAAAGGGAAGGGAAAAAAAATGAACCTCATAATCCTCCTGAAAATACTGATGGTGACAACGAGGATCATCACGAAGAAAAAGATAATCGTTCTGAACACCAATCTGAGAATTTAGAACATGAAGCTAATCCAAATACTACTTTGCTGGAAACCTTCCAGAATCAACTCAATGCTCTTATGCATAGAAATAACTTACAAGAGCTGGGGATTGTGAAACCATATCTGATGGAATGGGAGAGTATAACATTCTCGAAAAATTACAAGTCTTTAAAACTCAAGTCTTTCGATAGTAAAGGTTCACTAAATCAGTACTTTTACTATTTCAAATCACAAACGGGTCATCTGACTGGGAATGACCCAATCATCACGCGGGTTTTTATTAGTACCCTCATAAGTCTAGCATTTAAATGGTTCCGGAGATTGGAGTCGGGAACCATTAACTCGTGGAATGACATAGAAAAGGCTTTCCTAACGAGATTATATGAAGATGATACGGAGATTCAATGCCAGCACTCCTCGTCACAAAGCAAAATAAGGGAAGTCAGCTGAGACTTCATCAAGAGATTCTGAAATGATTTCTGAGGTGTCTGTATGAGATGCCTAAAAAACTTTAGTGGAGACATATAGACATAATCTTTCCACTAAAGTTCTTACTAGAATGGGAGTTGTATTGTCCTTCATTTGGAAAGATCTCTCACTTCAAGCTGAAGAGGTTGAAGAAATCACACAAAGGCTTGAAGCTGAAGAAGGAGGGAGACAAAGAAGAAACAATCCTGGAATACCTCAATCATCTCGCCCAAAAGGGAAAGAGACGATGGCAGTAGATGTTCCAAGTCCAACCAAGCCTCCTCCAAGGACTCCTCCTCAATCAAGAGCTCCTCAAAAATAATATTTTTTTCAAAAATGAGCATACCACCACCATTTTCAATCTACTCATGGTAAACAATATGTTGAAGCTGCCAGAGTCAAAGCGACCTGAAGAAATAAGAAAGGTTAATGATCCCAATTACTGTATGTATCACAGGATCATTAATCATCCTACTAAGAATTGTTATATCCTAAAAGATAAGATTCAGGTTCTGGTAGACGCCAATATCATCAAGCTACGTAAAGATCAGAAGAATGTGATAGCAAACATGGTGACTTTTAAGTTTGGAAAGGCTCCAGATTGGATAGAATCAACTGTTCAAGATAGAGTACAGCCAATTCCTAAAGGTACAATAAGGGTTATAAATTATGATCCTCATCAGCAACGTTATCTCCTTTTGAAACCTTTAAAAGGGATATAATGTGGGTACATCTAGACCTCCTCGAAGATGAGAAATAGAGTTCAAGTTCATCTAAGAAGAAGTCAAAGTGAAAGGCGTGCACTTCCAATGCTATCACTGCAGTCCCTAAAGATGATGCAGGAATTCATCCTCTTTCAAACTCAGAAGAGAAACTCAAAGAATCGTTAGCGTCAATGAAAACCAACAGAAACCTTCTGGAACTCGTTCAGAAAAAATCTACTTGAAGAATTATGACCAAGTGTTTGAACCTCAGCCTCTAGAGAAGAACAAGTAGAAAGAGCTTAAGTTCGACAAAACTCTTAAAAATAAAGAGAACCGACAAAAGATTCCAAGAAGCCTTGCTGATTTGATGTGTTGGCATAGCTGGCCAACATTCCGGCAAGAATCACTTTATATAAGCTCCTGAGACTGTCTAAGCAAACAAGGGAAGACTTAAGAGAGACTTTATAAGATTCTAAAGTGTTTCTGACCCAAATTTCTGAAACAAATGAAGAAGAAGTCTGTGCAGCATGTCACTAGACTTCTAAGAAGATACCTTGCATAACTTCCTCTCTAGAAGATATGCAAGTAAAAAAAATAACAAGTATCACCGGCCTCTGTATTACAAAGGCTATATAGGGTCAACCGAGATTGACCAAATTTAAGTTGACCCTAAATCTGCTCTAAGTGTAATGCCAAGAAAAGTGTTGTAATATTTAGGAGTCACAATCAGCGGACTGGCATAAAAAAATACGACCATTTTTGGGTTTAATGCTAATGGTAGTAAACCCTTGAGCAAAGTGAAATTGAAGTGTCAGATTGATGATCTAAAGACGGATGTCACATACTATATGATAGATACTGACACGTCTTATAACTTTTTACTCGGAAGACCATGGATTCATCTCAACCTCATTGTCCCTTCTACACTTCACCAATGTATGAGGTATGTGGACAAAGAAGGAAATGTGAAGACCCTAGTGGCAAAAAACAACCCTTTAAAGTAACTGAAAACTAATTTGTCGATGCACTGCTATATCAAGATACATTTGAAGCAGTTGAACAATCTGCTCTAGAGGAATCCGATGGTGGCAATGAGGCCGATACTGAATCAGAATCCAAACATTCAAGATCCGATGATGAAGGTTCGGAAGTTGAACCCATTGTAATAAGCCTTGAAGGCCTTAATGAAAATGACACCGCCAATTCTGATTGCGAGTGGATAATTAATGAAGATATAGAATTTGCTTATTAGTCGGGTGTTGATTATGAACTCTCAAGTACTAGTACTGACGCGGTCAGTGATCAACTAAACAAAATATACTCCTTAATATCATTCTAAGCACTCATTCGATCATCCTTTTGTATACAAAGTGATGATGATAGAAATGCGAGTGAAGCGATCTTTGAAGTCCCTCTCAGACATAAAGGTAAAAGACCTATATTATTTAGAAAAGCAAATAATAATAATAATAATAATAATAATAATAATAATAATAATAATAATAATAATAATAAAGAAAAATGCTTATATTCTGTGGAAGAACAGGAAAATCCCGATTCTTCCATTATGTCATAAAATGATGAAAAAGATGGGATATAGCCTAGCCAAATGCAGGGAGTTGAATTTTGGAAAAGGAAGAAGAGCTATACTTTGATCTTTTGTCCTAAAAGAAAAAATACCAGATTACTATGATAAAACTGGCAGGGAGTTGGGATATGTTACCACTCCCGAAAACCTTTTAGAAACAAATTCTGAAGAGTTTCAACACACTCATTCATCTGGATTGTTATCTTGGGATTTAGATGTAAGCATTGGAGCCATTTTTCAAGAAGACTCCATCAACATGGTTTCCGTAGATCAAAAAAAAGAAGATGACGAAGAATTGTCATCAATCAAGGATGATTCCTGGACGAAGCACCTCAACATGAAGTGGAAAGTTCAGTTCGAACAACGTGAACCTCCAACTGAAGATAAAGTAATCCAAATAAATATGGACAATGAAACTAATCCTAAATCCATATTTATCAGTGAAAATTTATCTTCTAAAAAAAAAGAAGCAATGACTTTTCTTCTTTGAGAATACATTGATGTTTTTGCCTGGAATTTTAAAAACATGCCAGGACTTGACCCAAAAGTCACAATGCACAAGTTGAACATCCAACCGGATGCGAAACCTATCAAACAACAACAACGAAGGTTTCGTCCCGAAATAATAGAAGCCATCGAAGTTAAAATAAAAAAGTTAGTTGAATCGAGCTTCATTCGCTAGGAACAGTCCCTGTAACTAAGAAAAATGAAAAAAATTAGGGTCTGCATTGACTTCAGAGACTTGAATGAAGTATGCCCAAAAAACGAATTTCCTTTCTCATCACAGATGTCATGATTGACAACACTTGTGGCTACGAACGAATATCGTTCATGAATGGATTCTCAGGATATAATAAAATTATGATGTATCCTGATAATGAGAAGCATACATCTTTTAGAACGTCACTGGGGTATACTGTTGTAAAGTTATGCCCTTCGATTTGAAGAATGTTGGCGCCACATATTAATACGCCATGAACACTATATTCCAAGAACATCTTCGAAAGATAGTGGAGTTTACATAGATGACCTAGCGATCAAGAGCAAAAGTAAAGTCGATCATCTTTATAATATGAGAATGGTGTTTGACCTCATGTGAAAACACCAGTTTAAGATGAACCTAACTAAATCTTTTATGGAAGTTTCCAATGGAAAGTTTATTGGCTTTGTAGTCACTTCCCGAGGAATTTATCTTGATCCGAAAAGATCAAGGCAATTCAAGATATGTCACCACCCAGGAATCTTAAGGAATTAAGAGGACTGCAGGGAAAGCTGGCATATATTCGCAGGTTCTTATCAAACTTGTCTGGGAGATGTAAATCTTTTACACGGTTGATGAAGAAAAGAGTATCGTTCATTGGGGAAAATGCTTGTCAAAACGTTTTTGAAGAGATTAAGAGATATCTCACGAAACTGTTCGTCCTTGTAGCTCCAATAACAGGAGTAACTTTCCTATTATACATGAGAGTCATAGACCATTCTTTGGGAGCATTATTAGTCTAAAAGAATGAATTGGGACAAGAACAAGCTATCTACTACTTAAGTAGAGTAATGATTGGAACTGAACATCAATATTACGCAATGGAAAAAGAATGCCTAATTTTGGTATTCCCAGTACAGAAAATGCGATACTATTTGGTCAGGCAAACTATCCATGTTATATCGAGGGTTAATCCATTAAGAATATTAATGACCAAACTACGGTCATTAAATTCAAGATTATCCAATTGGACTATTTTGTTATCACAATATGATATGCATTTCATCCCATAGAAGGCAATTAAAGGTCAAGTTATAGCTGATTTTCTAGCCAAGCACCTGATTCCAACATCTTCGAAATTGTATGAAGACATCCTTGAAGAAATAGCTGAAAGAGATACAGCTCCAGGAGATGAGAATCCACAAGATATGGTTGAAATAAATGCCACTATAGAAGAAGTCTAACAACTTTTCTTTGATGGTGCTTTCAGAATGGGAACCAAAGGAAAGGTGGTAGCAGGAGTGGGAGTTGTCTTTATTTCTCCTTATAATCACATCATTCCTCGAGCATATTCATTAATAGAGTTGTGCTCCAACAATATTATCGAATACAATGCTTTGAATGATTGGCCTGAAAATAGCCAAACAACTAGGGGTGAAGATTTAGAAGCATACAGAGACTCTCAACTTATCATCAATCAAATCAAAGGAGAATACAAAGTCAAGAACGAACATCTCCTATCTTATTATCAAACAGTCATGAAGATAGTTGGTAGTTTCAATGGCTTCTATATCAGTCATGTGTCGCGCTCTCAAAATAATTATGCAGACTCACTGGCTTCATTAGCTGCCACCTTAGCATTGCCCAAGAATACTAATAAATGCATAATGGTGGGAAGCAAAAAATTATTATGTCTGAAGAATGAACTCAAAATGGAGTTAGCTTTGGATAAGAAACAAGAAGTACATATTCTTGAGACTGATCGCGAACCAAGGGATTGGCAATTTCCTTATATAGATTATGTTCTTTACGGAATATTGCCAGAAGACCTCAAAGAAGCGGTAGCAATTCAGAGAAAAGCTATTCAATTATATTATAATGTCGAGGTTCGGACATTATATAGAAAATCCTACGATAGAATCTTACTTCGTTGTCTTTCTAATAAAGAAGCTCAAAAAGCACTAGAAGAAGCTCATAGTGGCATTTGCAGAGCACATCAAATAGGACCAAAATTCTGGGATCGACTCCGAAGAATAGGATATTACTGGCCCAAGATGATGATAGATGTAGTTATTTATGCCAGAAAATGCAGAGTATTTCAAATACATGCAGATTTCATACATTAGGTGTCAAAATATCTTCACCCAATAGCTACATCATGGCCATTTGAACAGTGAGAAATGGTCATTATTGGGTCAATCTCGCCACCATCAACAAGGGGTCATCAGTTCATATTGGTTATAACTGATTATTTTTCAAAATGGACTGAAGTCGTTCTCCTAACATAAGTGAAGACATCAGACGTGATTAAATTTATCAAACATCATGTCATATACTGCTTTGGAGTGTCTAGGAGAATTGTTCATGACAACGGACCTCAGTTCGTAAATCAATCATTCTCTAGATTTTGTAACAAATACAGGATTGAAAGCGTATATTCATCTCCATTTTATCCTGCAGCTGTTCACCATAAAAATTGTATTCTCTCTCTTTACTGACAATCTTACAATAAAGGATTACAAACAATCTAACGGCTTTCCGTTTACAGAAAATGAGGAAGATAGTTTTTTCTCTTTGTTTAAGACTGGGTTTCTAAGTAGCTATGGAGGACGATCCTGCTCTCCGTTGACACTTCGTACAATCTCTCTCAGTTGGCTAAAGGAAAGGAAAGGGGCTCTTTACTCTTGATCACAAGGGGTAATTTCTGGGAGAAGACGTCCGTCTCTGTGTGCCCCTGTCTCTTTCGTTCTCCCGCCTTTTATAGGGGGCTTGGAGTAACGTCCCGCCATATTTGCTCGACTGTTAGCTCCCACTACTCGAGAAGTGCCACCATATTCGTTAGGCGGTTGTTCCCACGATCGAAGTGACGCCGCTGCATTCGTTTGGCAGTTAGCCCCATGATCCGGGTGGTAATTCTTCTGTTCGGGTCGAGTGACTTTGTATTAAACCCCTACCCGAAAGCTATAGGTAGTGTCGCAAATCTCAATTATAGATTCGCGAACCTGTTCTATCGCACTAGGTCGCCAACCTCAATATTCAGGCTCGCGGATCTGCTGAGTTGTGGACTTCTAACTTTAAATCCGCAGATCTGCTTTGCTTTCCAGAATTTTTCGCCCACAAACCCCCTCCAAAGTTTCCAAAAACTCTCATGATTCCTTGAGAAGTTTTGGAATACTTTGGATATAATATTCTGTATTAGAATCTCCATTGCATTTGCAGAAATCTGTGACTCTGTATTAGCGCCACTGCTGCTTCTGAAGGAAAGTGCAACTCTGTGTTAGCGCCTCATTTATTGACAATTTTTGGATCATACGACTCTGTGTTAGGATTACTGATTTGTATTGCGAAGAAGAAAACGACTCTGTGTTAAGGTCGCAAACTTTTTGCTTTGGAAGGGACACGTCTCTGTAATAGGGGCGCGAGCCTTCATTTTGGAGTAGAAGACGACTCTGTGTTAGGGTCCCGAACTGTTTTCGGAAGGGACACGTCTCTGTATTAGGGACGCGAGTCTTCATTTTGGAGTAGAAAACGACTCTGTAATAGGATCGCGAACTTTCGCTTCGGAAGGGACACGTCTCTGTATTAAGGGCGCGAGCCTTCATTTTAGAGTAGGAAACAACTCTGTGTTAGGGTCGCAAACTTTCGCTTCGGAAGGGACACGTCTCTGTATTAGGGGCACGAGCCTTCATTTTGGAGTAGAAAATGACTCTGTGTTAGGATCGCAAACTGTAATTTTTGGAGGATCGCGACTCTGTATTAGGGAAGTGACTTTCGTTTTGGAGAAGAAAGCGACTCTGTATTAGGGTCGCGAGTTTTCGCTTTGGAGAAGAAAGCAACTCTGTATTAGGGTCGCAAACTAGAATTTTTGAAGGATCGCGACTCTGTATTAGGGGCGTGAGCTTTCACTTTTTTTGGTCACGGGAAGGCCGGAAGGCGGTTGCTTTTTTACGGCGTAAGAATTGAGCCGTTCTCTGAGCCACATTAAATGAAAAGGTACCCACAAGATTCGGGCCAGATATCACGTCTGTCCAGAGATCTCGGCCATCAAATCATCCGCTATATAACCTCCACTTTATGAGAGAGGCTATTCTTATCCCAAGAAATTTGAAATCTGAGTTCCTCATTAGGGCGCCTCAGACCTCTCATCTTCAATCTCCTACAGCTTTCGATTCTCTGTGGGAAAAGATTTTCTTTAATCTGCAAAAGTTGCCGAAGAAAGTTTCTTCTTCCTTCGCTGCTGCCAGTGGTCGTCAAGATCCTCAAGCAACCTCTAGTTCGATAGTGGTTCGGCAGGAACCCTTGATCGGAGGTAAAAAAAAAAAAAAGGCAGTCCCTTTTCTCATTTTTTTTTATCTCTGAATCTGAATGTCTTTTGCAGTCAATTACGCCTTGAATCCTTGGCCAAAGGATCATTATTTCGGATATTATGAAGGCTATGATGGGAAGAAAGAGTTCAGATTTAGTCATGTATTCCCCCTTGTACAGCCTCAGATAACCAGGAGAGAGAAGACAAAATTCTCCATCCTTCTCCTCAACATTGCGAGAGCTGATGACCAATGCACCTTTCGAAGGAGGTGATCGGTCTCCATTGCTCAAACCTGTCTTTTTGTTTGGGGACCATATTCCAATGCCCAATAGCGGTTTGGAAGATGGAGATTACAAGTGGCTTCGTCAAGTTGAACGTTGCTACTTGTTTCTCCCCAATATGGAGAGGTCTTACCCGTTCTTGCTTTTTCAATCCCTTTCCGTGCCCAGACGAATGGACTGGCACATAAACAGGCTGCAAGACAGCATCTTATTGGGGGGCTTCAATGCTCTAGGTGCTTTTCCTCGTAGCACTGGGAAGAGCTTTCGTGGATTGCTTCCGGGATTGCTTAATCGTGACCTCCCTAGAGGCGAGGTTCCCATAATCGCACAGACTTTCTTGCATCGATTTACCAATGCACAAGGAGAGTTTCCTGTTCAGGATTTTCGTCCCCCTGAATGGGTCACTGTTCTTCGAAAGGAGAGTGGGCTGTTTTGACCGACTTCTATCTGCGATCGTTTGGAGATCAGCTTCATCATGCGGGGCTGTATCGCGCCATCAGAGCGGTTCAGCACGGCATTCCCGCCAGCAGATTTCATTTCTTTGCTTTATTGGAATTGTATAATCCTAATACTTGTATAATTTTTTTCCCTCAAGGCGAATTGGGTTTTGCTCTCCACGAGATGTATGAAGTCTCGGGCTTGCCTATGGGAGACGTCCCGTATGAAGAGTACGTCCCTAGTGAGGAAGAACTTTATCTGCTGAAGACTCAGGA
The DNA here is from genome assembly GCA_036321105.1 of Dracaena cambodiana. Lineage (NCBI taxonomy): Eukaryota > Viridiplantae > Streptophyta > Magnoliopsida > Asparagales > Asparagaceae > Dracaena > Dracaena cambodiana. The sequence continues at coordinate 36,804,182 of JAYEPQ010000011.1, read as the reverse complement.
CCCTTTGGCTTATGATACTTACTGGGAATTGCTCTGCCATTATCATATTTGCACCCACACATCGGGAACCCGTAGTTTGAAGCCAAAGAAATGACTACAATATCTTCTGCCTAATTTTTCTAGGAGTAATCCGAACTTTATTCGCCTTCCTCCAGTTTCTGAAAAGGAGGTTGAGAGAAGAATTGCAAGCTTCAGGACAGATGCTTATGTTGTCGAATCTGACGATGACGTTTTCAAACCTGGAACATCTTTTGAGAGTTTTCATTATCAGGCCCTTCAACCCTTATCTGACCCTGCCTTCTTGGCGGGTTATTTGCTGGTCTGGCTGAAAAAGTGTGTCATTCCTTCTTAGGAAAACATACCCATTGGGGCTGTATACCCAACTGTTCTACTGGCATTGGGTAGGCGATTCAGTTTGTTGCCTGCCATGGTATGCAGTATCCAAAGCGGATTGAGAAGAATATCTGACAAATTCTGCAATGTGAAGAAGGAGCAGAGGAAGAAAGGAGACCATGTTATTAAGACTCCTAATCCACGTGTAGAACTTCCTTATACTTATTTGATGGCCTGACTGGTTCTACATTGCCCCACTTTGATGAGTCCTGCAGACTAGCAGATTGACTTAAGTGTTCCCAAAGTGCAGCACTACGAGAGGTCGCAATGGAAAGGGGATATTTCCCATACTTCCCAAATGCTGGATACGGGGAAGAATTTGTGGATACTACTGGCGCTGATAAATCCACTACCCTATCCTCGGGGTGTTTCTGGTGGTTGATAAATATTCGCCCAGGACATCTGGTTCTTCGTTTGGAGAACCTTTGCTATATGGAACCGTACTACCCGAGTCGTTTTGCTCGGCAGTTTGGGTATGATTAGCTTTACGTTGGTAATCCCTGTAGAGAATTAAGTTTTGTTGGGAATGTTCTTGAGGGAGCTCGAGTTTGGTTTCATTTCGTCGCAGGTGGAACTCAAGCCAGATTTGATCTTCCACTCAAGACCCCAAACTCGAGTATGAGTTTCTGTTTTTGTAAGTGGTTCGCAGATGCTAACTCTGCTCCTCAAAGTTTCAACATACACCATACCAGTCTTCGGGAGATTAGATCTTGGTATGCCCAGAAAAAGAAGGCCGGCAGCACGAAAGTGGCAGGGATGGAGGATTTCAGGGGGGACAACGCATCTAATGAATAAAGGGAAGAGGATAATGATGCACCAGTCCAGGCTGCCTCCCCTGATGCTTCTCCTGATCTGACATCGAGGAAGACTTCTCCTCCATCGCAGTCTTCTCCCGAGAAATCTTCACATAAGCGGAAGAGACTAAGGCGTCTTAGTGACTTGCCTACCATTCCGCGGGAGATTGATTCGCAGAGCACTCTGTCTGGGACAGGAACTGCAATACCCACTCCAGTTGCTGAATCCCTCATTGAAGAATCCAAGGAGGATGAAGATGACTCCTCTGCAACTCTCCGCTCCCTCAAGAGGCGTTGGAACCAAGGACATGTTCTTTGCAATGACCCTGCTCCCATTACTCAAAAGGGTTCTACTTCTCCTATTGTCCAGGCCGACGTTGAAGTCAATGTTTCATCGGCCTTACAAGAGGATTCTGTAGCTCCTGTTGCTCAGGGCACTGCAGATGATGAAGTGCAAATCATTGGGGAGACTCGCGTATCAGATCTCCCAAAAGCAGCACCTCCTTCTGAAGACCAAGATGAATGGGGCGATGATGATAACGCCAGTAGTGACAGTTTTCGCTTTTCTACTCCTCTCTCAGACCATGGTAAATACGTCTTTTTGAGTGAGGATGTTCGAACCGAAGTATACGGGCCTGAAGTGTTTGGTCCTGAGGTGTACGGACTTGGGGAATCCAGCGTCCAACCTTTAGGTCTTCATCTTCTTTCTTTAGCAATTATGCTATTTATTAAATGATACTGTAACACTTAACTATTAATTTTCTTCTTTTCTGCTAGCTCCAGTTTCGACTCCGGACTTAGAGTGCATGGGTGCGAAGGTGACTTCACCAGACAATACCATCGCGCGAGCTGACACTGGTGGAGTGACCAAAGTTACTACTACCGCGGTTGATACTTCAGAAGCAGTGATCCCTGAGGCTGCTATGTCTACGGTCTTGGCCACAACTGTTCCAACCAATGTTATAGTTCAGGAGGCTATGATTGGTAGCTCTGCGGAGATCTCCAGAGGTGTCATTCCTCCTGGTACTAGCTTGGTTGCAGATCAACCCGCCTCCGCCTCATCCAGTATTACTCCCTCTCATGCAGAGATTGACATGCTTGAGACTGATTTGCTGACGGACACAGTGGAGACTTTCCTTCACTTTCTGGACCACTGTATTGAGAAAATACTGAAGGGGGTTCCTTTTGCTTCAATCGCCAATGTTCTCAACATTTATCTAACTGGTATCATTAGTATTGGTAGAGAGGATAGAGCTGCTCCTTTTAGGCTTATGATAACTTAGCTTCAAAAGCATGCTGATTTTCTATTGAAAGCCAGAAGTGCTGATAAATCTGAGACAGTAGAAATTATTTTCCAGAAGCTGAAAGAGGAACAACTTAAGTCTCAGAAGGAGACTCAGGAGAAGGCAAATGTTTGCAAAGCCTCCCTAGAAAAAGATCAATCAGACCGCGAGTCTCTGATTCTTCAAGTGGAAGTTGCTGCTTCAATTGTCAAGGGCCATGACCAAGCTATTACTAAGGCTCAAGATACCATTGCCAAAGACCAAGCTTTCCTAGCCAAGATTACCAAGGAACGTGATGAGTCAATGAGGAATCTTGCCACTTTGTCGCGTCAGAGGGACAATATATCCAGAGATCTCCAGGCGATGCAAGCTGAATTGGATTCGCTAGAGGTTGCTGCAGCGCAGAATGTTATTGCTAATGACGAGGAGCTACGTCGCCAAGCTACTGTTCAAGCTTATGAGATCCTTCAGCAAGACATTGATGACGCAGAGGAGAAAATAAAAGTTCTCTTGAACCATTGAGTTGTAGAAACTGGTCCATGCATATATATATATATATATATATATATATATATATATATATATATATATATATATATATATATATATATATATATATATATATATTTTTTTTTTTTTTCCTTCTCTTGTAACCATCTCCTGATATGGCATGACTCCTTGTTTATGTAAATAACTTAATCTTGGTTTTGTATTTAGCATTTGTCTTGCAATAAACTCGCCTACTTTAGTTTGAAATTTGCGAATCTCCGTAACATTCTGGTATCCGTATATCTGTCACGTGACTTCCGCGGATCTTTGTCGGGTTTGTGACTCCACATTCAGGGGTTCGTGAATTAACTAAACTCATAGTAGATGTGCGATCCTGACTTCCAAGGGTTGCGGACTTGAGTTCGCGACGTTCCGTCCGGAAGTTTGCGGATTCATGCTAAATTTGTAATTTTAGCCTTTGCGGACTGCACTCGCACTTAGAAACTTCTCGGGGCGACCCAAATTCCTCGGAATTTGTAAAGACTTCTGCGAGCCTTGGGATGAAGCCGTCGAGCATGGGATCCCAAGCGTTGCCAGTATTTATGACGAGATCTCCGGATTGGATATCCAAACATCCCATGCAGCAATAATGAATTATGTTGAGATCTGAACTGAAGATCTTAGCCGAAGATCTCGGCTTTATCTCTTCCAAACTAGAGATCATAGTCACCAAACTTGTCTATATAAGACACCTGACTTCTTCAATGGAAGATCATTCAGCCATGAGAATTTTCTTCGCGACTCTCTTCTTTTCCTTTCTTTCGTAGTTGATTGTTTTGTACAGTCATCTTTTCTTCTTCTCCAGCCGAAGTGATGGATAAGAGTTGGCATATTACAAGGCCTCCAGACCGCCTTAATCCAGCGGTGTGTTTCACCAAAACGGTTCTTCTGACCGTAGTCATTTTCCTTAATTAAGGTGAACTTCTTCTTCTAATTTAGATTCTCCTCTCTTTCTTTTTTCTTCTCTTTTTAACAGGATTTTAACCTGGCTGCAGGAGATAACCGTAGTTATTCTCCCTAACAATGACCCAGACCCGATGGGCTCGTAATTGCTTCCAATGCCTCAAGGGGCTTGGAAGGTCTCATGTATTTTACATGAGAGAAAAGATTTCGGGTCTGGGGCATTATTTTTCTTCTTTCCTAGTACTCTACAAGGTTGGGGTACTAATGACCAGGACCTTGAATTTGCTCAACCCATCATGTTATACATCCGGGGTGTGCATTTGGTATGCCCAGTTTTGAACTAATTAATTCACTGGCTTCACCACTGGGGGAACCAACCAGGAGGTCTCTGATTGTGGTCGGAAAGAAGAAACAAGATTATACCTTTTAAGCCGTTCTTAAAAGGGAGGCTACAAGAGCAAATTGGAAGTGGAGGCTGTGGAGTAAACTTTTTGATCTGAACCATGCCGAAAGAGACGGTTACATAAGCAAGTCTGCCATTCCAGAAGAAGGGCCTGCAAGAGCAAACTTTTCGATCTGAACCATGTCGAAAGAGACGGTTACAGAAGCAAGTTTTCTCTCTTTTTTTATCCACTCTTGTTGATTGTACAACACTAGAGAATTCTCTGTAATTTTGTTCTGATGATGAATAAAGAAGTTCTTTTCTTTCTACGTAACTGAGAGTATCTGAAAGATGATTCTGATGTTGATTTCCAGAGGTAACTGTTAACTTGATAATTTCGAAATTAATCACAATTTTCTAAGTACCCAAAACTACTATGAATGAAAGAACTTCTTGTTGATAAACTTGATTCGCCAAATGTGTTATTGACTTGGCAAATTTGATGGACAGGAAAATCTGGTTCGCCAGAGGTAATATTTAACTTGGCAATTTTGGAAAAAAGGAAAATATGATTCGCCAGAGGTAATTTTTAAGTTGGCAAATTTTGGAAAAAGGAAAATCTGATTTGCCAGAGGTAATTTTTAAGTTGGCAAATTTTGGAAAAAGGAAAATCTGATTAGCTAGAGGTAATTTTTAACTTGGCAATTTTGGAAAAAAGAAAATTTGGTTCGCCAGAGGTAATTTTTAACTTGGCAAATTTTAGAAAAAAGAAAATCTGATTCGCTAGAGGTAATTTTTAACTAGGCAATTTTGGAACAAGGAAAATTTGATTCGCCAGAGGTAATTTTTTACTTGGCAAATTTTGAAAAAAGGAAAATCTGATTCGCCAGAGGTAATTTTTAACTTGGCAAATAAAAAGAAATCTGGTTCGCGGCTTTAAAGATTTTCAACCCGAAACCATAAATCTTTATTAATGAACTCCCGATTATAGGCAAACCCTGACTCATGGTTTGTGTCGAACTACCCAGGTCAGGTTACAACTGGTGTTCCGCAATTTTTGCTAAGAATAATATTTCTTCAAGAACTTGCCGTTGATCAGCATCATGATCTTGTCACCATTCGGCTTTGTTAACCAATACGCGCCATTGGAGTAGACCGTATCAATGACAAAGGGTCCCTCCCACTTCGGCTGGAACTTTCCTCTAGACTTCTGACTAGTTATGATCGGTCTTCCGACTGATAAGACCAGATCACCTTTTTTGAAAGTTTTTCGCTTAGCTTTTTTGTTAAAGGTTCTGGAGATCCTTGCTTGGTATAGCTCGATATTCTGTTGAGCTTCTAAGCGCTTATCATCCAAAGCATCTAATTCTTGGAGGCTTTGTTGGTGTCTTTCTTCTCCCGTCATTCTAGTTATCAATGCAACTCGTAATGACGGGATTTGAATTTTCAAAGGTATGACTGCTTCTGACCCATACACCAAAGAGAAGGGCGTGGCATTAGTGGGGGTTCGAATCGTGGTACGATACGCCTACAGGCATTCTCCGAGCTTCTCGTCCCAATCTCTTTGATTGGATGAAACAAACTTTTTAAGAAGTTTTACAATGGTCTTATTGAAGGCTTCTGCTAAACCATTAGCTGCAGGGTAATTTGGCGATGACGCTATATCCTCGATCCTGTACTTGTTGCAAAATCTAGAATATACTTGGCTCACAAACTGAGGCCTATTATCATGAATGATCCTTCTGGGCACTCCGAAGTGGTAAAGCACGTGGTGTTTGATGAATTTGATAACATCCGACGATTTTACTTCAGCCAGGGAAATGGCTTCAGTCTATTTTGAAAAGTAATCTGTTATAGCTAAGATAAACCGGTGTCCTCTTGTTAATGGCGGGGAGATTGGCCCAACAATGTCCATACCCCATTGTTCAAATGGCCATGACATAGCCGTTGGGTGAAGATACTCTGGAGCTTGGTGTATAAAGTTTGCATGTATTTGGAAGGCTCTACATTTCTTGGCGTAGTCAACCGCTTCCGCCATCATCTTTGGCCAGTAATAACCTATCCTCCGAATTCTATCCATGAGTTTTGGTCCAGGCTGGTGTGCCCCGCAGATGCCAGCATGAGTTTCTTCGAGCATCTTTTTAGCTTCACGGTTGGAGAGACAGCAAAGTAAGACTCCGTCGTAAGATTTCCTATACAATGTCTGGAGTTCTGCGTTATAGTAGAACCTGACAGCCCTTCTCTGAATTGCTCTGGCTTCTTTTGGACTTTCGGGTAATATACCGTAAAGGACATAGTCTATATAAGGAAAACGTCAATCCCTTGGTTTCAGGCTTGACTCGAAAGCGTGTGCTTCGTCTTCCTGTGGTTTCTTCATTTCTTCTTTGAGCTTATTCTTAGGACGAAATAATTCTTTGCTTCCCACCGTAATTTGCCTTCTAGCATGCTTGGGCAAAGCTAGCGTAGCAGCCAAGGAAGCTAGTGAATCTGCATAACTATTTTGGTGGCGCTTTATGTGGCTGATATAGAAACCGTCGAAATCATCGGCGATCTTGATCACCGCACGATAGTACGATAGGAGATTTTCATGTTTGATCTCGTACTCCCCTTTTACTAGATTCACTACAAGTTGGGAATCCCCATATGCCTCCAAATATCTGACCCCCAGTTGTTTGGCTATTTTTAAGCCGATTAAGAGAGCATTATATTCTGCGATATTGTTGGAGCACGAATTTGTTAATGAGTAAGCTCAAGGGATGATGTAGTTGCGGGGAGAGATGAAAACAACTCCTACTCCCGCTGTCATCTTTTCTTCGGATCCCATTCGGGAGGTACCATTAAAGAAAAGCTGCCACACACCTTTTGTGACTGTATTTGCCTTAGAAGACTTTCGCGAGTCATCCTTTTCTGGGATCAAGTCCCATTCTTCTAACTCTCCCGGGATTTGCTCGTATAACTTCGAGGATGCCGGGACTGGATGTTCGGCTAAGAAGTCGGCGACGGCCTGTCCTTTAATAGACTGTTGTGGGACAAAGCGCATATCATACTATGATAACAAAATAGCCCAATTGGATAAACTTGAGTTTAACGATCTAGCCTTAGTCATTAATATTCTCAGAGGGTTAACTCTAGATACAACGTGGATGGTTTGTCCAACCAAATAGTGTCGCATCTTCTGTACTGCGAACACTAAGGCTAAACATTCCTTCTCCACTGGATTATACCGGTGTTCTGCCCCAACCATCATTCTGCTTAGATAATAAATGGCTTGGTCATGACCTGACTCATTCTTCTGTGCTAGCAAAGCTCCCAAGGAATGGTCCATAGCCCTTACATATAGCAGGAAAGGTATTCCTGAGATTGGAGCTACAAGTACTGGTGGTCTCATGAGATATTGTTTGATTTCTTCAAAAGCCTTTTGGCATGCGCTATCCCATACAAATGACACTCCTTTCCTCATTAATATGGTAAAAGGCTAATATTTACCAGACAAATTTGATATAAACCTGCGGATGTACGCTAGCCTGCCTTGCAACCCCCTTGACTCTTTGAGGTTACGGGGAGGTGGCATATCTTGGATAGCCTTGACTTTATCTGGATCGAGATGTATCCCTTTCGATGTTACAACAAAACCGAGGAATTTTCCACTGGAAACCCCCAGGAAAGACTTACTTGGATTCATCTTGAGCTGGTGCTTCCTCATGAGGTCGAACACTGTCTTCATATCTTTCAAGTGATCGTCCTTGTTCCTGCTCTTAATCGCTAGGTCATCTACATAGCATTCCACTGTCTTCCAGAGGTGCTCTTGGAATATTATGTTCGTGGCGCGTTGATACGTAGCACCTGCATTCTTCAGGCCAAAGGGCATGACTGTATAGCAATATACCCCGAGTGGTGTTCTGAATGAGGTATGCTTCTCATCATCAGGGTACATCTTTATTTGACTATACCTCGAGAATCCATCCATGAACGTCATATGCTCATACCCACAAGTATTATCTATCATAATATCCGTGATAGGTAACGGGATTTTGTCTTTAGGGCAAGCTTCATTTAAATCCCAAAAGTCTATGCAAACTCGGATTTTTCCGTTTTTCTTGGTCACGGGAAATATATTCGCGACCCAATCAGGGTGCTGTTCCTCGCGAATAAAGCCTGATTCAATCAGCTTCCTGACTTCAGCTTCTATAGCTTCCATGATTTCTGAGCGGAAACTTCATTGCTGTTGTTTCACTGGTTTAGCCTCTGGCCGGATGTTTAATTTGTGAACTGCCATGTTTGGATCTAATCCAGGCATTTCCTCATAACTCCAAGCGAAAATATCAATGTATTTGCGAGTGAGGGATATCAACTCCTCCCTTTCTTTCGAAGATAGGTTCTCACTTATGAATATGGGTTTAGGATTCTTTTCATCCCCCATATTAATTTGGATCACTTTGTCTTCAGTTGGAGGCTCACGTTATTCAAATTGAATCTTCCACTTCATATTAAGATGCTTGGCCCAGAGATCATCTCTTACCGGCGAGATTTCTTCATCTTCTTGGATCGCGGAAGCCATGTTCACAGACACTTCGCGGAAAATCATACCAATACTGATATCTGAGTCCCAGCATGGTGATTCTGACGAATGATCGTACTGTCGTTCTTCGGTTTTTTCATCTAAGGAACTTTCGGGAGTGGTGACGTATCCCAACCCCCTGCCAGTTTTCTGGTAATAATTTGGCATTTTTCCTTCTGGGATATAGGGTTGAAGGATTGTCCTTCTTCCTTTTCCGAAATTCAACCCCCTGCCTTCGGCTAGATTGTACCCTATTTTCTTCATTAATCTATGGGATTTTTCATCGTAATGGAAGAACTCGGGTTTTCCCTGTTCTTAGAATCTAAGCATTTCTTTTTGTTCTTGTGACTTGCTCTTCCAAATACTATGGCTTTTTGGGTTCCGTTTTTGAAAGGGATCTCAAAAATGACCTGGTTAGCACTTTCAACGTCATCACTTAATTCGTGTAAGGATGATCGGATAGGTGCTAGGAAGGAAGTCAGAGAATATATCTCATTTACACAGTCGCTGAATGCATCTGTGCTAGTGCTTGAGGGCTCAGAATCAACACCAGAAGAATAAGCAAATTTCATATTTTCATTTATCACCCATTCACCATCAGAGTGAACGGCGTTATTTACATCAAGGCCTTCGAGGCTTATCATAATGGGCTCACCGTCCCAGATTACATCCTCGGATTCCGAATCTTCGGATCCTGATTCTGTATCAACCTCTTCGCCGCTATCAGAGTCATCTGGAATGGGCTGATCTGTAACACCGAACGCATCTTGATACAGCAACGCGTCAGTAAAGTAATTTTCAACTCCTTTAAAGGGTTGTTTTTCCGCAACGAGCGTCTTCACGTTCGCGTCTTTATCAACATACTTCATGCATTGGTGTAACATGGAGGGCACAATGAGATTGCTATTGATCCAAGGTCTCCCCAGTAGCAGATTGTATGACGTATCCGTATCTATCACGTAACACGTGACTTCTGTCTTCAGATCGCCGATTTGACACTTAAACTTAATTTTTCCCAACGGTCTACTGCCGTTAGCATTGAATCCGAAAATAGTGGTGTTGGTTGCCGCTAATCTATTCATCGACACTCCAAGATATCGTAGCATTCTTCGTGGCATGATGCTCAAGGCTGAGCCTGGATCAACTTGAATGCGGTCAACTTCCGTAGACCCTATGTATCCCTTGTAATATAAAGGGCGGTGATGCTTGATACTCCTGACTTGCATATCTTCTGGAGTGAAAGTGATGTAGGGGACAGTCTTACCCGAGACTTGGTGACAGGTTGCGCAAAGAGATTCTCTTTCCTCACTCACCTCTGGTATTTGTGCCAGGAATGCTTCTGAATCTTGCAGAGCTTCTCTTAAAGCTTCTCTAGTAGATTTAGAGAGTTTCAGGAGCTCGTACAAGGTTATCCTTGCAAAAATATTGGCCAACTGTGTTAGAATATCGAACTGAAATGACTTCCGCGAATCCTCCGCGGGCTCTTTTCCTTTCTTTTTTAAAATTTTATCAAACCTCAGCTCCTTTTGTTTGACTTTTTCTGGAGGTGGTCGAGAATCTGTTGTCTGGCCGTAGTTTTTCAGGTAATCTTTTCCTGAACGGGTCCCTGCGGGGGGAGGATCTGCATTGGCTACCAAAGAATTTCCGATTTCTTCTTCCAAATCAGTCAAAGCAGGAATAACCCCATCATCTTCGGGTATTACGGAAACGACATTAGAGGTAAAGATTCTTCCCCTTTGTCTCTTTCCAGATGAACTGGAACTCCATTTCTCATCCCTTAGGAGGTCTGGATGTACCCACAATATCTCCCCCCTATCAGTTTCAAAGGGGAACAATCCTTTCTTTTGTTGTTGGCGTGGGTCAAAATTTACGATCTGCATCGTGCCCTTAGGGATGGGTTGCACTCCGTCTTGAACTGTTGACTCCATCCAATTGGGTGCTTTGCCGAACTTGACAGTCACCATGTTCGCGGTTACCTTCTTCTGATGCTCTTGGAGCTTGATCACATTAGCATCTACTATGGCTTGAATTTTATCCTTGAGGATGTAGAAGTTTTGGGTGGGATGGTTAACGATCCTATGGTAGACACAGTAGTTAGGATCGTTAACTTTCCCTGCTTCTTCTGGACGTTTGGACTCCGGCAGCTTCAGCATCTTCTTACTCATAAGGAGGTTGAAGATAGTCTTTGTATGCTCGTCTTTAAAGGAGTATTGCTTTTGCGACATTCGTGTCTGAGGAGGGAGCTTTGGGGAAGTCTTCGCGGGTTGCGGCGTATCAGTGACCATCGCCTCCTTTCTCTTATATCCTCGGGATCGGGACTTATAGTTGTTATCACCACTTCGCTTCAGTTTCTCCTCACCTCCTTCTTCTTCAAGTCATTGGGCAATTTCCTCAGCTTCTTCAGCTTGCATGGCGAGATCTTTCCAGGTTGAGGACTTCACTACTCCCATTCTGGCTAGAACCTTAGTCGATAAATTATGTCGACAGGTTTCTACCAAGGTCTTTTCTGGCATCCCATGCGGACATCTGAGGGAATCATTTCGAAATCTTTTGATGAAGTCCCGGGCTGACTCTCCTTTCTTTTGTTTAGTGGCTAGAAGCGCTGGCATTGATATCTCCATATCATCTTCATAGAATCTGGTGAGAAAGGCTTTCTCCATGTCGCTCCATGAATTGATGGTTCTCGATTCTAGTCTCCGGAACCATTCAAAAGCTAGTCCCGTTAAGGTATTAATGAATACTCTCGTAATAATAGGGTCATTTCCGGCTAAATGCCCAATCTGCGATTTAAAATAGTAGAGATGCTGATTCAGCGATTCTTTACCATCGAAAGATTTGAGCTTCAACGGTTTGTAACATTCTGGGAACGGTACAATTTCCCATTCCATGGGATACGGTCTTACCACGCCGAGCTCTTGTAAATCGCCCTTATGCATGAGGGCGTTTAGCTGGTTTTGGAAGCTCTCCACCCAAACAGCCTCGGTCTTTCCTTCTTGATGCATGGAACGGTTGCCGTTATCCTCATGATGTTCTTCTTTCTCATTGTTGCGAAGATCCTCTTCTTCTGTCTTCTTTCCTGTATCCTTTAGCCTGGCTTTCTCCAATTCCAACAGGACATGCAGCATATCTTTAAGCTCGCTGAGAGCGTTCTGCTGTTACTGTATATGCTTATCTTGTTCATCCATTCTCCGCATGAACTCTTCTGAGATGTTGTTTTGGGCATATATACGGAGGCAGAATCTTCTAGGATTCAGCCATAACAGATCTGACTATATCTTCTTCATCGGAAGAGACTCTAGCCATCTGTCTATATATCATGGGGACTGCCATCGTACTTCTGAGTCGAGTATTTTGAAAAACTCCTCGCTTTTCATTGAACAGATCCTTGGAACTTGTAGGAAGCTCTAGGTCGGAAGCTTCTCCTTCGGAGACTTTCTTCGCCTTCTTCTTCTTTTCTCCGGCACTTGTCATATTAGATGATACTGCAGGATATTCTGGCTCAAAAAATTCAAGCCCGTTTTGTCGCCTCCTCTTCGCCAGTCGGGATGAAGATGTCGATGGAGTCGACAACCGACGAAATACTGAAGATCTGACATGGGCTAAACAATGACAGTGAGACAATACTGCATTGATCAGTCGTTCACAGTGACAGTGAGATACATAGGATTCTTCCCTTTTTTTTGTTCAGGAGTTCCCTAAGATCTCTTGCACTGGCATTTTTTGTGATGTCATCATTTGTGGGAAATGGCTTCGCGAACGACATAGTCGCAGCCTTGCAAATAGGTCCACGAATTTGAGGTTCGCAGGTTCCGCGAGCTTCGTTGATCATGTGAACAGACATTCCCTCCGAAATTTTGATGGGCTTAAGGGAACGTGAGTAAATTCTTCAGTGCCTCGACCAACCTCGCCTTTTGGCTTCCATATTTGTGTGGTAAGCTTTTGCTGGGATGAGTTGGCGGTTTTCTTTTGTTGCGAGTTCTTGCTGAGGGCACGAGCTCTGCTTCTCCTCAGATTTCTTCTCGTTGTACGAGTGAGAGGAACCTCCCTCTCCGCATGACAGTTTCGTGGAGCGGGTAGTGGTCATTTTCCCTTGTTGAGGCGGGAACTTTGACCCACTTTGCTTGAGAGATCAAGAGTCTTTGCTGAAACTGGCATAGAGCCCAATATTAGGGAAGAGGATTTCGGACTAACTTGGTCCGTTGACTCCCTTAGCTGGGCTATTGCCGTCTCCTTGGGGATTGACCCCTCGGAAATCTTGTGGTATTCCTTTAGGGAAGTAGGGCTCTTGGAGCCTGAAGAAAGAAATTATTCATACCTTTCCTGGTCGACGTGGATGGTGAGCGAGTCGACCATACTACCAACTGGAATGTTGTCGGATTGAGCTACCACCAGATCACCGGAGGTGATGGTAGTCCCTAGCGGAGTCGCCAATCTTCTGTTCACCATAAAAATTGTATTCTCTCTCTTTACTAACAATCTTTCAATAAAGGATTACAATCAACGGTTTTCCGTTTACAGAAGATGAGGAAGATAGCTTTTTCTCTTTGTTTAAGGCTGGGTTTCTAAGTAGCTATGGAGGACGATCCTGCTCTCCGTTGACACTCCATATAATCTCTCTCAGTTGGCTAAAGGAAAGAAAAAGGGCTCTTTACTCTTGATCACAAGGGGTAATTTCTGGAAGAAGATGTTCGTTTCTGTGTGTCTCTGTCTCTTTCATTCTCCCGCCTTTTGTAGGGGGCTTGGAGTAACGTCCCGCCATATTTACTCGACCGTTAGCTCCCACTACTCGAGAAGTGCCGCCATATTCGTTAGGCGGTTGTTCCCACGATCAAAATGATGCCGCTGCATTCGTTTGGCAGTTAGCCCCACGATCCGAGGTGGTAATTCTTCTATTTGGATCGAGTGACTTTGTATTAAACCCCTACCCGAAAGCTATGGGTAGTGTCGCGAATCTCAATTTTAGATTAACCTGTTCTATCGTTACTGGGTCATGAACCTCAATCTTCAGGCTCGCGGATCTGCTGAGTTGCGGACTTCTAACTTTAAATCCGCGGATCTGCTTTGCTTTCCAGAATTTTTCGCCGATAACAGCCAATAGTTTAACAGAAGCATTCAACAAAACCATTATGAGCCTTCTTAAAAAGTTTGTTTCGTCCAACCGATGCGATTGGGACAAAAAGCTTCAAGAATGTCTTTGGGCATATCGAACTACTGTCATGATACCCACGAATGCTACACCTTTTTTTTGGTGTATGGATCCGAAGCAGTACTTCCTTTGGAGCTCTAAATTTTGTCCTTACGAGTTGTATTAGCAACTAAAATGACGCAAGAAGAGAAGCATCAGCGGAGATTTCTAGAATTGGAAGCTCTTGATGACAAGCGCCTTGAACCTCAACAAAGTATTGATCTTTATCAAGCATGAATCTCCAAAACCATTAATAAAAAGGTCAAGCAACGAACTTTCAAGTAAGGTAATCTGGTCCTTTCAGTAAGAAAACCGATCATACCTAATCAAAAATCTAAAGGGAAGTTCTAGCCAAAGTGAGAGGGACATTTTGTTATGAAGCAGTTTATACAAATGGCATGTACCGGTTGGCGAAACCAAATGACGATAAAATAATGATGCCAATCAATGAGAAATTTTTGAAGAAATATTACTCTTAACAGAAAGCCAAGTCAACTTTCGACAAAGGAGAAAGACCCCAATCCTTTCTAAAGGCAAAATAGATTGCATGTAAATAGTTTATGTAATAGTAAGAAGCAATTAAGTCAAAGAATAAGTGGTTTGAGATACATATCTTCTTCAATAACTCTCAATTACATCTCCGATCGGCACTACGGAAAAGAAAGTACAGAAGTATCAAATTGTTTGATACACATATTTGATTTTTTTTTCCCTAACAAAAGAAAAATTCAACACTATGACTTGATCATCAGTCTGCTCAAATGCCGAGTATACGAAGATTATAAAAAGATTAATGAATATGTCAAAATCTTGATACTATTATCTCCAAAACAGGCCCAATCTGTTCACCAATCAAATAGAGCTCATTTGCAAGAAGGAGTTCATTTTCATTAAGTTTTAGCATGGTGTAGACAATATTTTACGGTCCGCTACTTCATCAACTTTCCTAATGGAGTACAGCGAATGAAGATATGCTACCTCGTCGCAAATACGTAACTCTCCACACCAATAGAAGCGCTAAATGAATGCTACGTCTCTATGACTAAGGATAGAGAAAAGTTTGGTATTTAAGTCTAAATAAATCATCACCAACCCCACCATGCTAGGGGTAAAAAACATGAACTGCCCATTGCTATTAAGGCAATGGAAAGAAAATAACTTTTATGCCAACCCCACCATGCTGGGGGCAAAAAGTATAAACTACTCTAACCTGCTAGGGTTTAGAGAAGATAAAAAATTGGCATTTAAATCCAAATGAAATCCTTGATAACTCATCATACTAAAGAAAAAAGCATGACTTACCCAACACAAACGGTGATTGATAAAGACTGATCAAATCCGTTTATACCTGGGAGTTTGCTAAAAATCCCGTGAATCTGTTATATTAAGATCTTATCTCTGACAGATCCTAAGTTTTTTTCCACCAAAATACGCATTTAAAAACCAAGAGAGTTTAAAACGTGAATTTCACAAGGTCGCGTTTTGTTGCTAAAAGCGCGAATCTTCACATAATCGCATTTTGTCCCTAAAGAAGACAGCTAAAAACACGGATCTTCACAAAATCACATTTTGTCTCCAAAATTTTCATCCACTAAAATTCTGTCAAGTTAAAAATTATATCTGATGAAACAAAATTTCCATTTTCGCCAACTTTGTCAGGTTAAAAATTACCTCTGACAAATAAAATTTTATTTTCAACAAATTTTGTCAAATTAAAAATTACCTCTAACAAACCATATTTCATTTTCACTAAATTTTGTCAAGTTAAAAATTACCTCTAACAAAACAAGTTTTATTTTCACTAAATTTTGTCAAGTTAAAAATTTCCTCTGACAAACTAAATTTCGATTTCCACTAAATTTTGTCAAGTTAAAAATTACCTCTGGCAAAACAAAATTTATTTCCACCAAAATTTGTCAAGTCAAAAATTACATCTAACAAAAGCAAAATTTCATCCACCAAAATTTTGCCAAGTTAAAAATTATCTCTAGCAAAACAAAAATTCATTTCACCAAAATTTGCTAGGTTAAAAATTACCTCTACTATTTCAAAAGTTGTTATACTACAAGTCACTGAATAGCTAAAATCACAACTCATTCAGGAAAGTTAATGATTATTTCTATTATGTTCAAGAAAGTTATTCATTTGTTAAGTAATAGTTACATCTGAATGAATGACAGCAAGAAATTTCTTCATTCTCAAAAATTTTCTTTCATTATTATAAGTTCATTACAAGTGTTCCTTGACATCATACAATAAATGAAGATTGTTACAAGCTACTGAGTCAAAAGAATCTTGATCTTTTCTTCAATATTCCTTATGTCTAATTGGATGGCTTCACAAGCTTAAGCAAAAGCTTGCTTATGCAATTCCTTCTCGCTAATGGTTAATAAGTGCCAATTTTGTGCGCTAAGCTATGTTAGTATCAACGTTGCTAGTGACTTGATTAGTTCAAAACTGGGTGTACCAAATCATGCTTCCAATACACAGTATGTGGAATTATTGAAATTGGGAGCTGTGAAGGGCACTTTGAAGTTACAAAGCTGTTTACAATCATTTATCATCCTTACTTTACCTATGAAGGAGGATGAAAAGCAAGAAGATAACAATGGCACAGATCCAAAATCTTTTATCTCATGTAAAACATATGAGATTTTCTGGTTCTCCAAAGATATTGGAAAAAGTTGAGAACCAGACAGGTAGAAGCATTGTTTTAGAAATTCTAAAGAGTAATATCCTGTATCAGATCCAAAGTTTTGTCAAAAGACATAAATGGAAAGAAATCTGTAAAAGTTAACGAAGTTTCTTACCGTAATTAAGGAAGATGATTACGGTTATGGGAATTTTTCTAATAGAATATTCCTTCTTTAATGAACCTAGCAGCAAACTAGTCACGAATTTACCAACATGAGTACTATTAGGAGGTCTCGTAAATGCCAACCCCAGTCCATTGTGCCAGTAAAGATAAGAATAAAGAAAGAAGCACAGATCCAAGACGCAAAGTACAGATCCACATCCACATTAACAAAACTACAAAAACTCACACAATACAAAAACTCGTTGACTTACTATAAATCACGGGTATCTTCTAAACCATGGCTGGAGAAGAACTAGAGCCGTCAGCAGTTAGATTAAAGGATGAAATTTTCTTCACTATTCTCTATCAGAAGAGCCTAAAAGCAAAGAAGGGAAAATTTGAAAAGAGTTTTGAGATGAGGAAAATCCAAGAGTTCAGAATGTTTTCAGAATGAAGAAACTTCGCACCTTATATATAGAGAAATTGACAGATGAGATCTTCGGTCTTAATGAGCGAGATCTTCGGCTAGGATCTTCAATCCAAATCTCATGAAGATTTTCATCATTAATTAGTGCATGGGATGCTTCGATCCCTGCATTAGAGGAAATTTCCCAGAGGATTTGACAGTCGAGATCTTTGGCCTAAATCTCATAAAGATCTTTCCATTAATGAGCGCATCGAATGCTTTGATCTCAGTGCCAGAAAAGGCAGCGAAACAGTGGAGCTCCAAATATGTCACATAAAGCATAGACCCGCATGTTTAATGTAGGGTCGCATTTTGCAAATCCGCAATTTTAATGCAGGGTCGCGTTTCTCTTCTCAAGTGCAGATCCACACTTTTTTATCATCAGTTTATCCAAAGTATTTCAAAACACCTTCAAAGTTATAGGATTTTGGAAACTTTGGAGGGGATTTTATTGGCAAAATTTTTGAGAAAGAAAGAAAAGAAAAGAAGAATTTTGGCTAACACGTGGATCATCTGTCATAAGAGAGAGTCACATCTCGGAAAGGCTAAAATGCCACCCTCACAGAATTGCATTTTATCTTTCAAAATAGTCAAAATGCAGATCTTCATTCAGATAAATTCGCAAATTGGGCTGATAAAGGTGAGCCCTACAGGATCATCACAGGGTCGCACCTTAAAAGAATGATCTGCACATATCCTTAAAGTGCATTTCATGACTCAAATGCAAGATTGCATTATGGCCCACAAAAACTCATAAAATCCAAAATGCGGGTGCAGTTAAAGAAATTAAAATATGGATCATCAATTAAAAAGAGATCCATAATTTTAGTTAACTTCTTAACTCATGATTAGAGCTAAACATAATTAACTCGAACTCCAGAGGGTTGCGTTTTCATCCTAAACTCTTAAAGAATAAAAACTATCCTCATTTATACCTGAACACAAGTCTCAAAAGCAAGACATGTTGCTAAGAGCTCAAACACGGATCATCTACTATAGAGAGATCCGCGACTGATTTCTTCTGAGCTCATAATCGGAGCTAATACGCAAACCTTAGATGGACGTGATTCTGCTTTAAAGCCTTGAGAAGTGAAAATCATCTTCAAAGATGCTCAAACGCGGGTCTGAGCATGCCACATAAAGTCAAAATGCAGATCAATGGCTGATATCCGCATTTCAGTTACAAATCCAGAGTATTAAAGATGTCAGCTATAAATCCTGAAAATTTAACACAAATCCAACGGGTTAAAAGATAAGAATTAATCATCAATTAAGGAGGCCATTAATTGGACAGTTAAAAAAATTCAAAGGTCTTCCAAACTTCTATAAATAGCCAAATGTTGGACTGAAAAGGGGGACACACATGGTGGGATTATCTCCATTAGAGCACTTGTGCTAAAAATCAAGAGCCCTTGCATCCAAGAGTTTACGAAGGTGTCCAACTAAAAAACTTGCATTCGGATCATCAATGGAGAGCAGGATCGTCCTCCACGGTTACTACAGAACCCGGCTTTTTAAACAAAAAGAGAATTAGATTTGCCTCATTTTCTATAAACGGGAAATCATTCAAATTGTAATCTCTTTATTGAAAAATTGTCAATAAAAAAATTCAATTTTCATGGCGAACAATTCATGCTAAAGAATTTGTAGATTTAGTTTGATAAGTTCAAACTGTGTTGGACCACTTTCAATGATCTGTATTCTTGGCTACAGTAGATATAGAAACAGGTTCAATTACCATGTAAATAGAAATTTATGCTTGTTGATTTGGGGAAGGTTAGAGGTTATGGGATGAAGAGGGCTGAAAGTTGACTGATGCATGATATATGGATAGATACTTATTTCTTTAAATACTGTTGATGTGAATACATATACTTTATAAAGCATATATACCCAATTATTTAGTACTTTAAGGATTTTATTATTTACAAAATATTATTGTCTTAATACCAAGTCAATTTTTTTCATATGTTTTTGGTTTTTTTTTTAGAGAAATAAGATTTACTCAATGGTTTTCATTTTTATCCTCAACCTAATAAATAAATTGTTGTGCTTGTGATATGTAAATGTATATTTGCATAAAATTACAATTAGGAGTAGTTATTTCTTAGATTTTAATTCTTTCATATACCTCCAAATCAATTTCACTTTTCAATTAAATATCAAATCTAAAATTAATTTAAACATTGTAACTAATTTAGTTTCCTCCATAATATTTTTAAGAAAAAAACAAAGAAAATCCCTTTTTTAGAATAGATGAATAACTAAAAATTATATAAAAAAGAAAAATACAAAATACACCTATAAACGACCCAAAGCGAAAAATAAAGAAATCCAAAAAAAAATCCTACAGAAGAGAAAATCAAATCTAAAATGAAAAATAAAAATTCTAAAAACAAAATACAAAACTTCTCCACACATAAACTTGTGTATGCCCTCATATACGAACTAGTGGTGACGACCCCTCTGTCACCGGCCTACATCTGACCACTCTCTATGAATTCTAGACCTGGAACTATCCTGATACTTATTTTTCTTCAATCTCCTTTAGACCCTACCTAGACCCCTTCAAGCCATGTCTAAATAGTTACATATTCTCTGGAGGGTCATGGTCAAAGAATCTGTCATCCTTCTTCTCCTATGTTGGATCGAAGGCATGCACATCTTCATTGGCAATTTTCAGTATCCAATCCATTGGAACAACTGTATTGTAGGACAAAGGAGTCCGCTCACTTCCAATCAGCATGGATCCCCCTAGTATGCTACAAACTCAGACACGGATAAAAAAGTGCTACAATATTTTGTAACCAAACACGATGGAGGCAAATTTGGCCTAGAACGTAATTTGGTATCTAAAATTGCGCCTAACAGTTGTGTATACCTATAGAAATTTAGGTACTCAGTTATCATGCAGTCTACGATGTGTTATAAGGTGGTGTAGAAGGAGGATGTGCAGGACACCAATCATATTGTGGTGGATCCAATGGTACGTAGCATATATGTTCCGGTAGATTATGGTGCCACTGATCCTACGATCACGTGTGATCGTGCTATTGAGACTCATCATGGTAATATAATATTCAATAGCTTTGGAAATTTGATTCTCATTGTCGAGGAATATCCCAGTCACTTCATATATGGTCCCAGCGTGAATGTTAATGGTATGATCCTGCCATTTTAGTGTAAAACTTATGTCGTCTCTAGAAATATCAGATTTTGCACATCCTTCATAAAATTCATGCATAATAGCTGAGATACAATATGAGTTTGGTTCATAGACAAAGCAATCCCACCCCATAGCCATTAATATGATGTAAAATATTTCAAAAACTTCTACAAACTTTCACTAAAGCTTTCGGGGAAGATAATAGCCATGAGCACTTTGAAAATAATCTAATTCAAACAGTAAAGATGGAGGAAATGGATCTAATTGCCCCTGAAGTTATAGAGAAAGAAATACACAAAATTATTATTGTGTAGTGGTGATTGTACTACCTAGTGCAGTGACGGCGCATCTGATTAGGATCGCCGGCTGGAGATTGGTTGATCTGATAAGGGGGAGTGATTAGGCCTCTTAGATCTGAAAAATGATTTTCAGCATAAGAAATAGAGGGGGTAGATAGGGTTTGAGAAAGATGGGTCCTGTGGGGTTTAAATAGGTTGTAGAAATTTATATCTGCCTCGTGAAGACCTGTTGTATTGTGATTAGACCCTGTCAACCTAAAATAACTCAAAAATAATATACAACATACCTTATGATACAAAATAAAAATAAAAAACTAGTGTACAAGCAAAGCTACATGAGTCTATCCATAATTAGGATCGTGAAGGGTCATGACCTCATCAATCTCAACCAATTGGCACATGAAATGTGATATGACCTCTTGATCGCATTTAGATGTGAAGTGGATGTATTGGCATTTACCATCAACCTCCTAGTAGATATGAAATTTCATTTGAGCCTCTCATGTCATCCTTTCTTTTTATTTTTCCACATATAAGTTTTGATAATTGGTATAAACAGATTTTCAGTGCTCACCTCCCAACCATCAAAAGCATCCACCCGCATGTGGGAATATCGTGAGACATGAATAGAGCATACTATGATCAAGTGGATCATGGAATATGAAGTGTGGTGGCCCTTCTAGCTCAAGAAGTAACTCAAGCTCCTTGGCAAATAAATCCTCAAAACTTTACTCACTAGTGATTGGCACACCTGCAGAAGTGTCACCATACATGAGGTCGAAGTGTGCCAACTTATCTAAGAACGTGAGCTCATCTTCAAAGATTTGCTTGTAAGTTGGTTTAATATCAACAAAGGAGGTGTAGTCAATGTATATGTTGTGAATCACGTTTACTTCAGAGACTATAGTGTACTCATCCATGTTGAATATAATTAACACCACTATCATACTCCCAAATGAGAGCATGGAAAAGACTGATGATTTAATACTGTTAGTTGACAACCTATCCTACTTCTAGGAGTGCCTACCCCATGAAGCCACTCCTATGGTTGATTAGAGCATTTAAAATTATATAGACTGCTCTGTCTAGGATAAAGAAAATTTGATTCTGTAATTAAAAGTTAGTTCAATTTTCAAAATGATGAAGTCAACAGGAAATATGAACTCATTGATCTTGATGAGCATGTCTTCAATCATATCAAGTGGTCTCTTGACTGAATGATCAGCTAGCTGCAGTGGAATTTTGGTAGGTCGAAACTTTTCTAACCCTACTTTCTAATATACAATACAGTGTAGAGAAGTAAGTTAGTACTTGTCCCTAGATCAAGCAATGTCCTATCTTATAAAGTGTTACAATCACGCATGAGATCATGGAAAATCTGCCTCTTTGTACTTCACAGGTAAGAAATTATAGAGGATTAAGGATACGTTAACAATAAGAAAGATTTTCTCTAGAACATTTCTACCTCTTTCTTAGTATACAAATCCTTAAGGAAATTAGCATAAGAGGGAGCTTCTTGAATGATGTCAAGAAGTGGAATGTTGGCATTCACTTGCTGAAATATTTCGAGAATTTTCTCTACTTATGGTGAATACTTCTTTAGCTGATCTTGATACTGAGCTTTGGGCTTAGGAACATGTTCATTAGATTGAGGATGGGATGACAAAGGAGACGGTGAAGATGGATGTGGAGAAGAGGAGAAAAGAGATAATGATGTAGACTGTGAGATGATAGAAGTGGAATTAGGAGGTATGACTATATTATTATCCACTTGCTTGTCAGATCTGAATATGTATATGACATTGCATTTATGAACATGTGATAGAACAGACTGAGATGAGTTGGACCTAAAATTTATCACAGGTTGGTTTGGAAAGGTGCTCGACCCGTGCTAACTAAGCTATGTGGCTAGCTGCTAACATGCTGCTCTAAATTCTTGATCGACTGAGAATTTAGAAGAAGTTATTGATTGGTTCATTATATAAAGTTAATAGATAATTTTATCAAATTTTGCATACGTATGTCTAGAGTGGCAGTAGTCTTGAGAACATTCTCCACATTATTCTCAAGTAAAATTAGTTTTATATCCTGATCATTGTTAGCCCCCTGTTATGTATATGAATAATTGGCTGTCAGAGTTCTACATGGTTGTTCCCAATGTTAGTGACATTTAGGAGTTAATGTACACCAACATTAGGTTTTGGAAACTGACTATTAACTAGAGGGTGTATGTTAGAGTTAGGAGCTCCCTAATACTGCTCTTTACTCCATGGAACATTTGGATAGTTTCTTTAAACATGATTATATTTCGGACCATATGGATTATTCATGTGTCTTAAATATAAAACATTGACTTTTTCAAGCATATAACATATGAGATTCATTAATAATGGACACTCCTCTATGATATAATTTGGAATATCACAGTTAAAGCATGTGGGAGTCTACAATTGATTCACTTGACCAACATGAAGAGTACTCGGGACTTCTAATGTCTATATTCTTCTCATAAGGACAACAATCTTAGTCTCGATAACTATAAAACTATTTAGGCTATAGAGACTACTAAAATTTTCAGCATTATTCTCCCATTGCATAGTCTTTCAATATAGGTATTTTAGAAATTCCCACACTTCTTCCTAATAAAATCTCCTGATACATAGACTCAATAAGTGTTTTGGATGTGTAATCATAACCTATGTATATGATTTGACACAACTTCCTCTTTTCTATCATATAGTATGGACACTATGATAATAAGTTTTTAAACTACTTTAGATATTTCTAAAAATATTCTCCCAACATTTGATGTAATTGATTGGTGGTATGTTGAATCTTTATCATCTTCTATATGGGATAATACTTTTTGAGAAATACTATCAGAAATTCGTCCCAAGAAGTGATAGAATCAATAGGCAAGCTATACAACCACTTCTTAGAGTTGTCCTTAAGGGCAAAAGAAATGAAGCGAGCTTAATCACATCCTCTGACAGATATTTTAGTTTGATTATTACACATACTTTCTGAAACTCACTAATAAAGAGATACGCATCATCAAAATCACATCCAGTGAATTTCATAACCATTAACTTTTCTCTATAGGCAATCCTTGATTCTATGCTCACTCAATCCACATGGTAAGCCTAAGTGGTTCGCATATCTGCACTCCTTAATAATATATGTCTCAGCTTTTGACGATATTTGCAAATAAATATCTACTAAAAAAGTAAATGATTGCTTTCGAAACTCTTAGAAGTAGTTTCACCTGATATTTGGCAACAGTCCTCTTAGGTGCAGATACTTTTATCCTCTTTTCCTTGTTCACAACAAGCTCTATATCTCGAGCTTACAACAATAACTTTAGCATAAGTCTCCAGTAAGAAAGTCACCATATACTTATATATGTTGAGCCTCAATCCTTATTATGTGCATGGTCAAGCTCATCTGCTATCAAATAAGTGCAAAACAACTTTGACATATGAACTCTATCACATTCATCTACCTATCTTCCAGCCTATCTCAAATTGATGAACTGTTGCTCCATTTTTCTCTTAGTTGCTCTCGGAAAGAATTTTACAAGGAAGCTCACTGAGAAAGTATCTCATTAGATTAGTTAGGGTAGCATATTATCCTCTGATTGCTACATGTTCTAGCAATGTTAGTCAATTGGATCTTGATGACATCTATCTAGTTCACATATGGAACCCAGATGCTTAGTAAATTCTCTATCTCTACAGGTCACCATTTTGCTTCTAATGCTCCCACTATTCCTGAGAAGGTAATGGATGAAAATGCCTGAAGTCAAAAATTTCTCCTGGACTCTGATCCTTTGGTGCTGCAACATGCTCCAATGCTGCCATCACTCCAACTCATAAGCCTCAGTTTGTTGTTATTGGGCTTCAATCAATCCATGGAAAGCACCAATCATCTCATTGCATCAATAGCATTTATGGTAAAATTAGAGTTGGATCCAGACTCATTAACGATGGCGAGATATATCTTTGAGAAAACAGAGTAAAGTAAGCATTAATAGGGTAGTCATAATGAGAGTAAATATATATACTTAGAAAGTCATATATTTTTATAGTAGTATTTAATCCAAAATAATCTAAGAAATAAATTAATTCTGAGGCTTTTGGCTGTAATAGTATATGAATTAGTTTAAATCACGTGAACTGATTCATGAAACGGCTGAGCTCTAATACTATCTATAATGCTCCACTATCTAGAATATGGATAGTTGATTTGTTTAGCACCATGTGATCACAAAATCAGCCTCAACAAACAGTGATGTCATAATATAGCAGAATATGGGGCACAATATAGCAGAATATGGGTAAATAATAAATCCACATTTGACAATAATTTAATTCAAATTTATATAAGTTTATATTAAATAATATCTAAAGACATGTAACAAGAAAGATAACTCTAAAATCCAGTAAATATGTCTCAGTCAAACCATTAAACATGTCCAAGACACTAATTATATTTTTAATGAAATCTACTAAAATGATATTTCAAAGCTTAACCTAATTAGTCAAGTAGTGCTTAGTCCTATAATTCTATTTGTCCTTGCAAATAAGGTAAATCCAGCTCCATCTCAAGCGGGCCCACGTCAAAGTCATGGACTGTGTTTGGTCTCATACACAACTAAGATTGTTAGTGAAACAATCAATATTAAATACAGTAATTATATATGAAAATTAGTTTATATATATATATATATATATATATATATATAATAGAAATTAGCTGCCAACTCACATAAGTTAACCCTGCAGACTATTTCTACTATCTCTAATAATTTTTTTAAAATTCTTTTGGATTATTGTCTTGACCCCCAAGGGTTCACTCATACTCAACTTCTTAGATTTTAGTTTTAATTTCATCTTCCATCAGATATACATAAAATTAATAGTTTTCGATAAATATAATATTTTGTATTCATTTGGTTAAATGGTAAATAAACTTCAAAATTTATGAAAATTGATTCTGAAGTAGCTAAGGTGATAGAGATTTTGATCCTAAAAAAATTATAAAAAATTAATGGGATCATTACATTTCTGTCGCTGGTTCACATAACTTATCAGAGCTGACGACTCCTATACAGTAATCCCATAAATATATGTTTGTGTTCGCGCGCGTGTATGTATGTAACATAGTAAAAATAGTCATCAACTAATCTGTCTTAATTATAATTGTTCATTAATATTATTTTAGTTATGGTTTTGGAAAGTCAAAATAATGTAAAGTTGATTGATCTGGATGCATCCTCGTTGCCTTCTGGAAAAATGATACAGTAGTTTGATCGGGACCTATCTGGATCCTTCATAAGGAAAACAATGACAATTTGATCAAAACCTATTCTGATTCTTTTATACAGAAATAGTGCCACAATTACATTCATCCATCAATTTACAAAAATTTTTGGTTTTCCCCTAAATCCCATTGTATTCAATTCAGTTCAATTTCAATCATTCAATCTATTTCAGCACAATAACATGAATTGACGATCATCATTAAGTTTAATAACAATAACAGTATTAGTAACAACAGAATTTAGTAATATTAGTATAGTAATTGAAAGACCACTTATCACTCTTTAGTGAATCAATAATTTAACATATAACCAAACAAATATATTAGTTAGTCATTTGTTAAGTAGTTTAGTCGTTAAATATTTCTTTAGAACGCATATAATCAATTTGACAAGTTAACATTTATTTCTGTAGACTTGACCAACAAGCCATCGGTAATATCACTGATGAAATCAATAGTGGTTGTGCTAATAGGTAGGATCTGGTTTCAATTTTGTTAGACTCGTTGAGCTGCTAGTGGGATCACTAGTGGGCTTACCGATAGACCTGGATTAATCCTAGATCCGAATTTTCTATATAGTCAATATAATCAAATAAAATTTGATCCTTGGCTAATTTCTTTACATTAAAACTATAGGATATCAACATAATGTGATCTCAAACTTTAAACAAATAAATGTCATATTTTGAATATGTATCTGTTGTAACACTTCATTATTAATCTTTTTTGGACAAAAATCACATTTTATAACGTGGGAAATGAGAAAAACAAAAATCAATAAGTAACAAGTATAAACACATGTTCTTTAATTTATATAAAATAAATCATAACTCTTTTATCAATAAAAAAAAAATCCTAACTTGATTTGCCAATCATATAAAAACTCTGTTTCTTATATATATTTCAACAAGAACATTTTTATAAATCAATTGCATATTATCTATCAACCAAATTAGATATAAAAGTACTTTAATACATTTATCAGCATATTTTAAAATAAGATGAACTCGCCTTGGCTTGGACAAAGAGTAGATCTACATGTTCTGCTTGAAAAGGTGTCAAAAACTTCACAAATGGACTAAATACCCCTATCTGAACTTCTTCTTTTTCTTCTTCTTTCTTTTCAACATTTCTCCTCGTTTCTACATTGGTATGGGGAGCTGCGGTCAAGGGTTTCTTTTTAAGGGATTGGGTGCCAATTGAATTTATTATTCTAATTATAATCTATAAGCATGAACCAAATAATTTGATGATGGTCAAATCAAATTTAATTAGTCTAACTTATTTATTAATACAACCAAATAATTAGGTTAGTTGGTTTGGATTTAGGTTAGGTTTTATAAGGTAATGGGTTCAAATTTTGGTCTCCAATGCTTATTAATTTAATTGATTTAACTTACTCTCTTTTATTTTTAAAATATGATATTTTATTTTTAATCAAATAAAAAATCATTAGTGGAGTAGGTTTTGTAAAAGACTTTGTTTGAAGTGAGCTTCTCTCCTCTTGATGGATTGTTGCCTTTAGTTTAGAGCAAGAGCTCTTTATCTTCCTCTGGAAGATAGATGACCTCTTTGCAAGGAAAAGAATGACCTCTTTTTTGGGTGTTACTATTATATACTGCATGTAATAAAATCAGTTTTATCCAAACAAAAAACTTCCAATCTTATCCTTCAACTATATGAAAATTTCATCTCGATCGGGCCCAATCAAACTGCTACTTAGCGGTAATTACCATAAGCTAGCGGTCTAATAGGATCGTTGAATCTGATTTTTAATAGT
This sequence comes from Dracaena cambodiana, assembly GCA_036321105.1. Lineage (NCBI taxonomy): Eukaryota > Viridiplantae > Streptophyta > Magnoliopsida > Asparagales > Asparagaceae > Dracaena > Dracaena cambodiana. Next base: position 36,776,305 of record JAYEPQ010000011.1, on the reverse strand, counting down.
TTTAATCATCTTATCCTAGGCTTTGTTTTTATCTAGACCCTTTTCTAGATTTAGCTTGTAGTAGAATGTTTCACTCTGATATTTAAGTTAATCCGATCTTTTAACTAAATTTGAATAAGATTTTCATTTAGATTCTTAATGAAATTATGGTCTAATCTAACTTATAACAAGACTAGGATTTGTTGTTGGTTTTAGCAAAAAGATACTCTTATAAGATAAGAGTTTCATGGCCTTCATCATTTGTTTAGTTATATCTTTATCTAGATATTAATCCTTGTGATAAAAAAAATATTTATATTCTCATTTAACTACTTTCAGAATAAAATTGGAATTCTATCTTTTTTCTACTGTCAACTATTTTTTCACGAGGCTAATTTCTATTGAACTAGCTTTCCGTACATGAAACTTCTATTATCACAAGTCCTCCAAAAATGTTGACGAGGTTTGAACCGGTTTGATCACTAGGTAGGGACAATAAAAGCTACCTAGTGATCAAACCAATTCTGACCGAGCGAAATTCGTTTTTCAGGAGTTCTTCCTACTTTGTAAATTCTTTTAGGTTTTTTTTTTTTTTTTTAATATCTATCCCTTAATTTTCAATATTTTGATATTGGCCATTCAAATTTTTGATTTTCGACATTAGCCTCCCATAACTATTTAAGTTACTCTTTAGCTCAACTCTAACACGATCAAAGTTGCAAAACTCATCTTTCTTTTCGAATGAACAATATTTAATCTGGATAATGGAGCGTGTGTTTTACATTCTATGTTCTGGAGTGTCATAGAATTATTGACCTCCTTTCTAACCTTATTTGTTGAGTTGACATAACATTGCGTTGCAGCAGAATGAAGGATGAACTCAGGCTCCATAGACCCAACAAATCAAGAAGTGGGCTGATTTTGGGTAGCTATGTCAATAGATGCGTCTATGGGTCAATTCTTTGACCTATATACAAAATTTTGAATTAAAAATAAAAATTTTATTTTTCAAATTCAAAATTTCATGCTGCGAGGGCTAAAAATTTGCCTGTGGACACATCCATTAACATCTCTACTTTTGGGTGACCTCTCCTACTATGATATTTTAAATGTGAGATAGTATCGGGGTGAGTATCGGTCAGTTTCGGTTCGGTTTTTACTAATTTGGTAAAACCGAGCCAAACTAATTCAGTTCGGTTAAAACCAAATTTTGAATAAAAGTTACATAAAAATTATAATTTTAATTGTTTTAGTAAGCATCTCTCTTTAAGGTATCCAATATGTATTGAATTTATTATCTATAATATATATAAGTATATATGTGTATTTATATATGTATACATATAAACATATATGTATATATGTATACTTGTGTATAAATATATAATTTTTAAATAATTCGGTCAGTTCGGTTTGGTTTGAATTTTCAAAACTTAAAATCGAAAACCGATCGAATTATTTCAATTCGGTTTGATTTTACTTATTCGGATCGATTTCAGCTCGTTATTTTGTTAAAATTGAACCCTGCTCACTCCTTGGTAGTATCCTAAATTCCCCTAGCACACCTTAATTATAAATAACATTCTCTCTAATAGGTACGTAATGGTACTGTCTCTAGTCTAAGAAATGTTTGTTCAAGGTATAAGAGAGTTATCAATGGCATGTCAAGCAATAGAGACAAAAGACGTTTAAAGTTTCTTGGAGCACTCAAATGACAAGTTCTTTTTTTTAGACAAAAGATAATAGTGTTAGAACGATTTAGTTTGGGAACAAGAAGTTGTTTGGCAAATAATCTTGAATTTCTATTTAAGGACTTGGTTGATGAGTAATTGAGAATCTCTTACAGTGTAAAGTAAATGCGAATGGAAATCATAAGGTAATGTCAGCATTAGTTTAGGAAAGATTTAAATCGTCTACTAATTTAATGGCCGATTGAAATATGCTATAAATATTCTATAAAGTTTTCCTACTTTGGAGAGGATCAAAATCTGGCTCTCTTCCTCTTTTCTACTATCCTATGTTATAAAAGATCTTCTATATTTATTATTTTTTGAATTTCTAAAAATATATATGATTTCTTCATGGTCTATACAAATAGTAAAATATCACAGAAAAAATATATTATAGAATTAAAAAACACAAAATAAAAATATTATATTTTTACCGTTGTTCATCCAAAGCCAGATAGAGCCAAGAAGCTTGACAATACGAACAGATATAAAAAAATTTGCGACATGTTTTACCTTTATTAGAAGATGAATTTATTTGCCCACAAATGTCAGAATGAACCAGCTCTAATGCCTTTTTGCTTTTCATAACTTTTTTTTTTGTGGAAATTGATTACAGTGGAGAATACAATTCGCAAGAATTTGTAAATTTTTGTAAAACACATGACATCAAGAGACAACTTCGAGCAACTTACATGTATCAACAAAATGGTGTTTTTGAGAGAGTACAATTGACAGGGTGGCATTCTACCCATGCAATTTTTAATTTAATGTGGGTGGATCTCAGAATTTTCCCAAACACTTGCCCACCTTTTTTTGAGAGTTTCCAAAGCAGCAGGTGCACACCATTTTTCCTAATGAGTCTACTTTTAAGGATCGTTTAGACTAAAAATACACTACATAATAGGCTCACTGATAAAAGTTACGTTAAAAGTTATGTGAAACTCCCCATTTTTGTGGCCGGAGTACGCCCTAATCCTACCCAATTATTCACCATCACGGGACATTGGGAGTTTCTAAAGGAGCACACCTTTTTTTCTTAAGTAAGCCCACTTTATAACTATTTGGGCTTCCAAAAAACCTATAAAGTGGGCTCACTAAGAAAAATAATGTGCTCCTTTGGAAACTCCCCTGGACATTGCATTCATTTTGAGTTTATGGTTGTTATTGGTCTTGATATCCGTTAGAAAAATAAATAAATTTTAAATTGCCTTCTTACAAATTCCGCCATCTCTCCTCGCCAATACGGGAAAAAATAAAAAAAAAGCCACAGAATGACGTCTGCTTCGCTTCTCCCCTCTTCTCCTCTCAAAACCCCCATTTCTGCCGATTATTGGAGCAGGAGAAGTCTAAATTCAAATGGGTTAGTGTGGCCAGAGATGAGAAGAACAAGGAGGACTGCAGGAGGAATGGCGGTGGTCGCCAGCGGCGGCGGCGGCGATGGGGAGGTGGAGGCGAAGGAGAAGCCTCCTGCCTTCAACCCTTTTGGCTTCGTCACTGACAATCCGTCGAGCCGCAGCGCCATTCAACTTCCTGAGTCTCCTGCTGAGGACGGGAATGTTGGCCAGATGCTCTATGTATCATCTCCTTCCTCTAAATTTTAATTGATTTTATTATAATTATTATGTTTTGGATATGAGAATTGGCTGAATTGTGTTCAGTTAAGGTTTAGGCGTTTGAAATAGCCAAATTATGAAATTCTCTATAGGAATCAGAGAAAAAGCTCCGTAGCTTTAGCACTAAAGCGCATAGCAATTTGGCGGCAGGGAAGGTGAAAAGAGCTTGCCCAATTAAGTTTCTGGAGTAGAAGCAAGAACAGTTAGGGGTTTCTTTTGGAGCAGAATAAGGTTTAGGGGTTCATGAAATGAAGATATCTATCAATTTGAATAACTAGGAATATGTGTTATGACTTATGAGAGTGTGATTAAGGGGAAGAATGAAGGAAGACTTTGTCTTGCCAAACATCAACGAGGTCTCACTAGTTACTACCTTTTCTATAGACCAACAAAATTATAGAAAACTAGAGGCCTAAAGCTGTAAGATCTTTTAAGTCCTTACTTTCATGTGTTTTTGTTCCTAATGTTATTTTGACTTTTGAAAGAGCTATAATATCTTTTGTTTCTTTGTGTTTTTTCTTTATTGAAACTCCTCAAGCCTTGGGCTATTACTATTCATCAGATAGATGCTTGAGGTCAAGGTTGTTTCTTTGTTCTTACCAAGAAGATTCCAATAGTGATATAAAAAGCAAGCTAGGTGCCCGCCTCTAGAACGGAAGCTGTTTAATGGATAAGAGTGGGCATTAAGTAGATGTGCCACTTAATGAGACTAAGAAGCACCTAGGCTCTGCTTAGTCTAATTAATTGGCTCACCCGCAGGCCCAAAAAGAATTTTTTTTAGGTATAGACAAACATATCCACACCTAGTAACCTAAGTTGCCTTTTCCTAACCGCGGTAAGCCCTAGCCTTTTAGTAGTCTTTATTAGATTGGAAACTGATTGTGTTCTCCTCTTATCCTCTTCAACATCAACTAACGACTACCCGCAACACTCAACCATGCTTTTTGGCAATCAATATTGACACCCAACAACAACATATTATTTAAAATTTTCTTATCGGTCTTCTCCTCTCTCTTATCCTTCATTGTGATTCAGTTACTCAATCTCAGTTAGTAAGTCTTCTCAATCCATTGAGTTTCATCATGCAGTATGTTTTTTTATTTATGCAGTATGTTTTTTTCATGAAGAATTCTTTCTATTTAAACAATAAAATTGTTACGTTTTTGAACATATGAATGAAAATAACTACTTTAAATACCCAGTTATCCAATTTTCTAGGCAGGGCCCTAGATGGTAGGCTCTAGGCCCTGCCCCTTGTCGCCTGCATCCGCCAAGCACTTTTTATTATACTAATTCTCAACTTTGGCACCATAATAATTAAAGCCATCCAATGCATTTGATTTATAAGAAACCATATATATGACCATACTGTGTAAAGTCATCAACTAAAAGTAACAAAAGATTCCTAATCCTAGCCTTCATATTCAGTGGCTCACAAATATTGAAGTGGTTAAACCGTATTGAAGTTGAAGCAGGTTTGTTTTTCCACATAGTTTTCAGTAATCATGCTCATTAGATATGTCCATAAGTCGGTGGCATTACTTTGGTAAGAGGCCATAGTATCCTGCGACAGGCCAATCTAGTCATCATCCTATCATACTTGATGTGCACTAATCCAGTAAGCTACAAAATAATCATTCACATAGTTAATGTTGGTCGTAAATAAAAAGACTTTGTTGTCATCACAAGGAATAATGTGCAATTGGAGACTTATCAAACCATCTATAGTGTTAGCCATAATCAATAATAATTAGATCAAAGTAGAAGTTTACATAGTTTTGTTCAAAATAAATGCGGCAACTTCAATGTAGGGCTAATAATTAAAAGGAGTTTCTGTTGAACCCAAGATTATAAAGAACATCATGAGAAGCCAAGTGTGTTCTCGTCACATTCTAGGTGTCAATCTCAGTTACTTCGCTAATGGAGTACTTATCTATCATGTAAAGCCTCATTATCTGCTCGATGCAGTGGTACTGCATGAATCCATTCTTGATTTCTTGCTACATAGTCAGTTTCTCTGAATCTAAAATCCAACAAAATGAGAGTGAATAATAAAGTTTGACTGCAAAGAAAGGAGTCAAAAGAGAGAGTGCAGGGGGTAACCTTCTTCAGTTGCGTACACTCCATAAACCAGGTAATGCAGGCCTTCTTAGTTAAAGTATTCTATCTTAGTCTTTTACTTCTTTTCTTCTCTTTGGTGGCACTTGGCCTTCTTCATCTTCTGCTTATTCTTCCCATCTTTCTATTCTATTTGACCTCTTTTATGCTTAATCCTAAACATGCAACCTATGTTCATAGCACACATAGCAAATAAAACATAAGGTTTCAGAATTTTTTAAGCCAATTTATTGCAATTTATTTATTTAGTTAGATAGTTTTTATCACTACCTTATGAGATTTGCTGTTTTGTCAGTTATTTTGGATTTGTAATCGGGTCTTTAATGTTTTTCTTGTGAATTCTATGGAAGACCTATGATAGTCGTAATTAGTTCTTGATGAATATGGAATGAATGTTTGCTTATTTAGACAATAAGATGTTTTTTGGCAACATGTTAAACCAATGTTTAAAAACGAGATTTACAGTGCCAAATGGCTTTTTGTCTAAATGGATTGAAATAAGTTATTAAAAAATTAGAGTATTTAATTTGAACAAAATGGGAGCATATTAACCTATCTATATAGGTTAAGAGATAACTAGGGTTATCTCTTAAAATTTAGTATGGTGTTATTCATCTGGAGAACATCATCCAAGCAACTTAAAGTGCTCATAGTTAATTTTACTTAGATTATGTTCTTAACTCTTTTCTTACTAACCTGGTTTGTATGCAGCCTGAACCCCTAACTAAACAGGGCCTAAGGGCCTAAGATCTGAAGTTTATATTTCACCTTTTATATCATATTTCTCTTTCTTTTACCAACATGACCCATAATCCTTGGGTAACTAGACATTGGTTACATTACAACAAATCTAATTCTATTCCCTCGGTTCACATACTAGACTCTGGTACCACTACTAGTGGTATTATGCCACTAATGTTGTTGCATTATGAGGGCTTAGTATGTGTTGAAACCATCTTTGGACTAACGTGAAAATATGTCATTTTCATCAACAGAGATGCTTCAGTCATCCATGAGATTGCCTGTTGTCTATGATTCTTTTTAAAAAAATTTATTACAACAAGCAGGTATGCAAGAGATCAAACATCTTATGGAACAAAGTACAATAAAACCCGCTCGACAATATCATTACCATGACTAGATATTACATGATACATCTGCTGGCTCTAATAAAGTTTCTAGTAAAGTTTCATTAAGGATTATTTCCACTCTCTATAACTTTGATATCCCTTAGGATCTTGGCATTGGTCCAATTTTTAGTGAGAAATATTGACATTTGTATGTGTCATTCTTGAGTCGCCGACTATTTCAACTGATCCACTGTGACAGCCAGTTCCAATTCTTTCATCTTTAACTCAAAGTAGAAAAATTACATGTGTTCTGCCATCACCATCATGATCATGACCCAACTGAGATATTTCATATAAGGAGGTTCATCATCTCGACGCATAGATTGATGCTTATTATTACCATATTCACCGGAGGTGAATGCTTTAAAGTAGCGGATAACGATGAGGACATCGAATGGCTAGGATTAAGCCAAGATCTATTAGATTTTATTGTTTAGATTTTATTAGATCTTTTTAGATTTAAGTTGAGATATGAGACTTTATTTGTTTAGTTCCATATTAGTTGTTTTGTGGAACTCTTGTTTGTAGTAGTTTATTCGAAGGTTTTAATTGATGAATAAATTAGATTGAATGATTGATAAAAATTGCTGATGCAAAGCCATATGGGCCATTAAATTAATTTAGATTAGTTTACTATTAGTTAGATTAGCCTCTTATCTCCTCTCTCAAAATTCTAGTTTATCTCCGAATTCCAAAATTCTCATCATAAAAATCCTAAATCCGCTTTTGTCCCCCATCAATCTCCTTCATGTTATTGTAATTCTTCTTTTTAACCTGACTTGGATCTACCCACTTCCATCTTTTCCTCTTCCTAAAGCCCAAATCGATCACTCATTCCTCCTGCCTCTCATTCTCATTTCCAATCCCAAATCCATTCGTTCATCCTTCATCCTCTTACTTTCTCCTTTCCAATCGCAAATCCATGCGTTCATTTCACTCACCTCCTCCTCTCTTTATTATCTTTTTCAATTCTAATTCAATTTCTAAACTTCTTGCTTCCTCCCTCCCTAGTAGTATCTAATTGCAGTGGAACTCACTATAAGTATTATTTTTATCTACCTATCGTTCCATGGTTCTTTGATTAAACAAAAAAAGAAGTTTCGAACATGACAAAATTATGGTTATATTGTCTTGAACTAAATTTTAGTTTTTTAAGGTATGAGTGTTTCATTCAATGAAAAATATGAAAAGTTTAAAAAAGAAGAGAAATGACATGGAGGTGGAATGGATGGATGGATTTGGGAATGGAGAAGAAGAATGAGAATGAGAAGGAAGAGGTGGAATAGGTTGATGGAATTAGGATTTGGAAGGATAATAAGAAAGAGATTAGTGGAGCGGGTTGATGGATTTGGGATTGGAAAGGAGAATGTGAAGAAGAGCAGAGAGGGAGAGGATGTTGAATGAGTTGTTTTATTTTGAGTTAGGTATGGAAATAAGAGGGAAGAAGGAGATATGGGGAGACATTGAGTCAAATTAAAGTGACAACTTCAGCAAAATTATGGTCGGAAGTGCTACTAATTGGCATGTCGGAGCTCCCCTATCGTATCATGATTTGTCGCTTGATTCCTTTGACCAAATAAATTGAGGATGGGTTTAGGTCAGATAGGACGATTGATTTCGAACAATAAGGTAGCAAAGTGACAATCGGGTAAATATTGAGGCATTTTCTTTGTGAATTAGCCCTTAATGTTAAGAGGGATAGAGTATAAAGTTGTGAAAAATATATTTAAATATTGATTCCATATTATCTCTGTCCTTGCACTTTTCTACTTGGTCTTACATGAAAAAAAAAAAACCACTTTTTTCACTCTTTGGCTGACTAGGAGGCGCCCTTGGTAGAATAAAGGTGATTTTTGCACATTTGTCCCTCTCATTTACCTAAATACCCCATGTACTTTTCCTAGAGTGTGTAGTGGTGGAATTTTTTTTTTATTCACTTTCCATGGCAGCCTAAACCTTTTCCTGTTCAACGAAAGTAAAAGAACTGTGCTTCTTTATGCTCTTACTTTTGACCATTCTTGTCTTTCTTCAAGCAAGTTTGGAAATTAGGATTATAAACATGAGATATAAGAGTTTGTTTATGTATCTAGTAGAATTGTTTTACCAAAGTGGTATGCTATTCATTGCTGATAAGTGAACTTTAGAGAAGTGCAGCACATGTAGAAGCACTTTATTAGCAGTAATCATGTTCTGTGGTGACTTCATGTTTTATTTAACAAGGAGCAGTGCTGGAAATGTAGTGTTATTACATTGCATTATGCTATTGCATTGGCAAAAGACCTATACTTGCAATGCAATGTGATGTGATTGAAAATTTTAATTTTTAGCGAAAGGCCTCCTTTGCACTCTTTCCGACCTCCCAGGTCTGTGGCATCCTCTTGCTCTTCTTTCACAGTGTCCATGGTAGCTATCTGACCTGTATCATATATTGCATAATCTTTTTTTGTACGAATATTTAGTAAATATGGCCTAAGTGGTCTGTGTACTGTACTGTGTATTACATATTCTGAGGTTTACTACATATTAAACATTTCTACCCGTACTTGCAGTATAAGCATCGTTAGGTATCATGAAAGGACCTTCTATTTCACAATCTGATCTGACAATATGGCTATAATATGTAAGACTCTTCTTTCAACCAAAAAACTGGCATATCCGTCAATGTAGGACACGCACCCTTTCCTAGCATTCAACACTTACAAATGTGTATATTGTTATTCACATAAAAATTATTAACAATATTAAATATGTTACACCACTGTTTTGACTAAAACTAAGTGCTTAATAGATTTTATCATTTTTGCTTTTTCCATATGCAAATAACAACTCATTACCTATTAAAGTTAGATATGACATATATTTGTTTTAAAAGAAAAACATATATAACCACGTCCTCATGTCTAGATATTGGTGGGACACCGTGCCTGGCACTGTTTTTGTGTCTACAGACCATAGTAAAGTGGAGTTATCTAAACGTTGATCAAGTTTTATTTTGTGAAAATATGCATTGCGATATCCCTGTTTAATTTGTCATGTTCAAAAATATCTTGAAATATATTCATTAGGTTCTCTATAAGGTAATTCCTTACGGTTGTTTTCTTTTTTGCATTAAATTACTTAAAGTTTTATCCATTGCTGTAAGTGTGTTGATATTATCACATTTAGAGGATCGAAAACAAGGGCAAGGAGTATGGATCCTATGTCAAATCTGGAAAGCATCTGTGGTTTGTGAGAGAAACAGGTAATTTTCTCTTTTTGCAAGTTAAAAATCTTATGTTAAGGAAGGTATTTATCTGATACAGCTAAGGGAAGCTATCTTTTTGAAGTAATAAAGACATGTGGAATCATTAACCTAACTTTTAAGGTTTTATTTTCTCCCTTTCTTATTGTCTCTTTTTGCATGATGAATATTTTGCTAGTCTCCTCCAGTTACAACTTAATGCAATAGCCATTCATTTCTCTGGCAGAAACCTAAATAATACCTGGGAGGTATCATATTTCATACAGTAGTATGCTTTTTTTGTAATACTAGCCTTTCAGTTGAAGTTCTTGTGGCATTGGATGTTAGTTGCTGTTCTCTATGTAGCTTTACAGTTCTGATAGCATCGTTTACTGATTTTCTCCTTTTTATTTCTTTCTTAGCTAATAGCAACCTGATTTCTTAATGCATCATTTCCTCTTTTGTATCTATCTTGTAAGTCATCGCAACATATTCTTTTTCATTTAGAAGCTAAAGTATCATGTTTTTTGTGGAAGCTAAAGTATCATGTTTTTCATGAGTCCACAAAATAAAATGTTACACGCTTTTTATTATTATTATAATAATTATTATTATTATTTGCATTTGTTTTTTTGGGTTTGGAGAGTTTATCTTAAGATGGATGCAACAACACCTCTTCTTTCATCTCTATGTTTACTTTAAGCCTCTATTCTTATTTTCTGTAATTTCTGTATGTAACTTGCACTATATATAAATTGCTAGTAGAGTTGGAATATTGAGAAAATCCATACCCTTCAACCTCTTTTGCTGCCAAAGATTGCCACCATACTTTATGATGGGGTCTACTGGAGAAAAAGAGGCAAGACACTGAATTCCACTTCATCATGTTGGCCCCACAAAGGAAAGAAGAAAAGAAAGTCGGCCCATTGAATTATGTGGGACTATATTACGAAAATTGAAGAGTAAAAAACTCATAAGCAGCATGTCAAATGCCAAAATTGTCTGGGTGTTTCAATAAAAAAAAAAAAAGGTTGAAAGGGAAACCTTAATGGGAAATGTAGCAATGACTGCTTGAGAAAGAGAAAAAAAGGTACAAAAACTATAAAAACTTAATTTTAACCCTAGAACTTCAATGAATCATTCTTTAGACGCCCGTAGTTGAAGAACACAATTCCTGATATTTCGTTTCACTTTCAAGTACTTCTTCAATCTCCACATTGTTATTTTTGAGGTAATATCTTGATCCACTTTCACAAATCCATAATGCCTTTCAATTGACTATGTAGTGCATTGCCTCATAGAGATTTAATGAAAATAATTTGTATGCTCCAGTTAGAGAGGTATGACGGATGTGTCAGTCTATGAGCACTTAGAAGAAAATAAAATAATTTCTGAACATAATATATAAGAAAAAGAAAGCAGTAGGTTTGACCTTCATAGATTATAATATATAACTAATATTTGAAGGCATGCGTATGTGCATTAAAAAATGAGAAAAAAAGATGAGAGTTCCAGTGTGTTACTGGATGTGAGTACATGTGTAAACATGATACATTGATTTAAAATAACAGATAATTGTCTATTTCTCATGGCATGCACATCATTTGTTAATATGTAGGCTTGTTTACCACTTCGATCTATTTGGATGGCTCATTTTATCTTCCTAGAGTCGGACATACTTGCGCTTTTGTTTAGGTCTTGATTGCTTTGGGTGTATCAATTCGAACCTAATTGCTCTATAGTCAAGTAGGTCAGATCAAACCTGTTTGCTTTATCAAATTGAACCTGATTGTTCTAAGTAGTAGTCAAGTAGGCCAGAGTACAATGATAAAAGATGGATCATCAAGAATCATAGGTAAGATTCGACCCTGTGTTCAAGATTTGTGGCATAGTTTAATTGTTCTTTTACTTTCCAGTTACTGTGAACTAGTGATGTGGGCCCGTTGAAATGTTATAGACTTGCATGGATCTAATACACCACAATGGAGACAATCACATAACCCGTGTGATCGGAGTTCATCTTATTGATGACTTTGAAAAACCTTCATATGCTCTTCATTCGGTTTGCGAATGAGAAAGTGGGACATAAGAAAACTCAAATTATAGGTACCCATGGATTCTCATGTGCCAAGGTTTATTGTTCAGGCATCGTTTACAGTAGATGGGTGTTTCATGAAGTCGAGAAAAAGGAAAAACCTTAACATTAGGATGGTAATAGGATGTAAAGTTATCTACCACTTTGGCTTCAGAAATTGCATAACCAAACATCGTCGTATTTATAGATGTAGTAGGCATTTTATTGTATAACCCAATGGCCCAGCATAATTCTCACTTCAAAGTTATAATTTTCCAGGCTTGTCTTATGTGTTATACTGACAAGCTGGTTGGTCATTGATGTCATCCTGCTAATTTGACTTTCTAGCTTTCATCCCATATATTCACTGAAGATAGCTCCAGTTCATAGGCTTATGGAATCTTTAAGCTTTTCGCATTCTCCAACCAAGGCATCTCTCGTGCCATTTGAACAATAGATTATGTATTCGAATTTGATATATTAAAAGCAATGTTACTAATAAGGGATTAATTCTTCCATTATGAGATTACTGATAATGATGCAATTCACTTGATGGTAAAACACAGTTGTAAATGTTATATTTTTGGATTTTTTTTGGTATAAATTGTATATTGCATAATTTTTTTTTTGTATAAATTGTATATTGCACCTCTAGACTTTCAAGAGATCTAGATTTTACCTTCCAAACTATTATTTTTCTTATCAAAATGGATCATGTTATAGTCATATGACCCCTCCCTCACTTGTTTTTTTTTTTTTAAAATACCTCCCTTCATCTACCGGAGATCCTAATGTCGTCGTGTTTTTAATCAAAGTTGAATTTTGTGGTGGTCATTTGACCTCTCCATCATTTATTCTTTTTTTCCAAAATATCTGTCTTCATGTACTGAATCTGTAATTTTTGAGGCTATTGGAAAAATAGCATATGAATGGGAGGTACTTTGGAAAGATCCTATGAGAGGGTCACATGATGAGGGTGTCAAGGTTTAAGAGTACATTGTCTATAAACTAATAGTAAGGGAGGTTCTATCAAGATACCATGATAATACATGGGTGTTTTTTATAACTAGCCTTATTTTTATATTCTAAAATAAGAGGTTGGCATATGATGCAAGTGATGTTTGTACCATGCATGACCAACCACAGGATGGTTCTATACTTGCATTGTGAAGATAGAAATTTTTTTAGACAAAATCATATTTCTTACCCTTTATAGAGATCGGTATCATTCACAATCATGCCTCAAATTGGTTTTTCAAAGAATTAATATTAATTTTTGCTTACATATCAGTAAGTTAATATCAACTTTTGCTTACATATCAGTCCAAGGACTTAAAACATTCATTACGTCTTCATTGTATCTTTCATTTTAGTATTTTAAATATCCACAACTGTGGAGTATCATGAACTGTGCTCTGAAAACAAAGCCTGAATGAGTGGACTTTCTGGTACATTTTGCATGTCCACAGACAAAATTTACTGAAAGTTTTAGTTCTGTTATACTCCCTTTGACCAAATTTTAGTGGTTGTTTTTTTAACCAAATATACACTTTTTAAGAAAAACTTATTTTGATAAAGACAACTAATCATTAAAAGTTAAAATTCCATTTTTGTCCATATTGGAATTGGTGAAAACTAAAAAAGTTGTGGTATTTTGCTAATAAAAAAAATGTTTTTGGGTTTTATCATATGACAAGCATTGGGATTAGTTAAAGTTAATTTGGAGTTCAAAAATGTTGTCTTGGAATTCAAATTGGATAAGTAATTTGAGACAAATTTTTTGTCAGAAAGGAACTACTATTTCCAAACTGAGGGAGTATAATGTTGTGTGCATCCCATCTTTAAAAAGATCACTTAACAACTATAATTTATTTCGTTCCTTGATCATGTTATAAACTCATCCGTGCCAAGGCATAAGTTCAGTTCTAGTTTTATCAATAAGATATTTTTCCAATCTGAGGTATTTTCTAAAAAATAAAATGAAGTAAGCATCTTTTTTTAGAGAATTTCTATTAATGAAATTTGCAAACATGCAATTGCTTCTCTCTTTTGGTAAACATTGTAGCCTAGACGTGAACCTTGGATTTATTTCCCACAGTCCAGCCAACCTGTTTACTTGACAATTATGTAGGGCTTGAGTTATTACATTGTCTCCCCTAATGAGAACTTTTAGGATATTTTGTACACATGCTTTAAAATGGACATTTGAATCATGTAGAGTTATGAACCAGGCCCCTATTGAGCCTAGTGGGTGCTAGACATTTTACTAATTAAGGAGCATGAGCATGAACACAGAAACATGACACGAAAATTTCCTTTAAAGGGAGGCAGGCACAGAGGGATATGATGGTACAACATTAGAATATATGAACAATAGAGAGAGTGCATGTCTGTCTATAGACACAACTTTTTAATAATAATAAGTAATGACATGCAACTGTTTGTCATAATTCTTTGTGCGTTTCAAAAAAGTATAGGCCTTGTCACTTAGACTCATAATATGATGGCTCGTTGTAACTTGTAAGTCATTTCTTATTAAAAAATACCCTATCTAGATTTATCACGGTTCTTACAAAAGTTATTTTTTGATGGCTTTTCAGTTAAAGTAATAGTTTTGGTATTTAAATAAGAACAGCATATAAAATTGAGAAACTTAGGTGAATAGTGTTTGGCAGGTGTACCAAGACAGAAAAATTGTGCAAGTTGTGCCTCTCCGAAAGAAGCTACATATAGAGGGTCTTGGATATATTCACCTAAAGGGAAACTTGTATATTAGAAAATAAAAATGTACAACACCAATTCAAGTTACCTCACACTTGTGTCAGAAATAAAGGGGATAAGGAGCATATTTCTCCTGTGCCATCTGCAAGTGCAGCAGGATCTCTTGTGTATGCTAAAAATGTGAATACGACAAAATTTATCAATTGCTGTGCGTTTAGATCGTAGGTTTGTATTGAATCTAGAAAAGCATAATTGGGAAGGTTTAATACAATGTACATAAATGGAATGTCTTGATTTGTTATTTTAGAAAAAAAAAAAAAAAAAATTCAAGGTTACAGAATGTTTGATGTTGACTATGCATGTTATTTTGATAGGATGACGTCTGCTACAGGCTATATGTTCATCTGATAACAGTTCAGTTAGAGTCACAATTACAGGATACAATTTCTTTTTCAACTATGGAGGCAGTATATATGGAGGTGATGGAGGCATCAAAGGAAGCTTTTGGGTTCAAGTAGAGTTCTTGTCAGTGATGGATTCAAAAAAATAGTGCACCCTTCAAGGCAAGTCAAAAACAACCATTCGGAAATAAAAAAGAAAAAAATATTCAAGTTGGAAATGAGTTATCACTTAGTTTTGTGCAATCTTAGTGTCATTTATTTGAACAATGATCAATCCTATTACAATAGGAAGTAGTAAATTGGTGTAAGATATCACAAAAGCAAGGAGCAGGAGGAAAGAAAAACAAATCAAGCTGACGAAGGTTGATATTGAGGAGAACCCAATACTGACGAAGCCAAATCCTACAGCAAAGTTGATGACATTCTTGAAGTTTATTCAGATACTCAAGAATTGAGTCATTACTCACTCCAGTGAGATTCAAATTGAGTCATTATTCAGTCAATGATTTAAATGTCATTATCCAAGTACAAATCAGATAAAGCAAAATTGATGACATCCTTGAACTTTATTCAGGTTGTTATGAAATAATCAAAGCCAACAAATCCAATTTTCATGAATCAAGGGATGTATATATTGTAGGTGTCTCAACATTATATAAACAATCCAACAAGTGATGTGGGGCTAAACTTAAACTAAACTAAATACATGATAGTTTTCTAATGTAACTCTCTCTCAAGTTGGAGTATAAATATCAGTTATATCTAACTTTTTACGCAGATAAAAAAACACTCTTCCTCTTCAATAGTACAAATTAACTTGAAATGGATGAACATCAGCAGTAGTAACAGTAGAAATAGTAAATGAATCACTTGAATCATCAGAGCACACCCGTCACCATCATGTTGGGCCTTTATCCTACCATCGAAAGTTGATAAACAGCAGTAGCAGCAATAATAGTAACAGTAGCGGTAGATAAACTTATTTTTTAGAAGCAGTAATAGGTAACAGATAAATTTCTTTTTTAGAAGTAGTAGTAGGCAGCAGATAAATTTCTTTCTATATTAATTTTTTGGTTAGAAGTAATAGTAGGTAACAGATAAACTTTTTTTTTAGAAACAGTAGTAAGTAATAGATAAACTTCTTTCTCAGAAGCAGTAGTAAGACAGCAGATAAATTTTTTTCAGAAGTTATAATAGATATCAGATAAACTTTTTTTTTAGAAGTAGTAGTAGATAATAGATAAACTTCATTCTTAGAAGAAATCATTCTTAGAAGAAATAGTAGATAGCAGATCAACTTCTCTTTTAGAAGCAGTAGTAGGTAACGAATAAGGCTTTCTTAGAAATAGTAGTAGGTAAAGGAAGGAGTAAATAGTTACATAAGTCTCGATTACATCCTTACAGTCGAGAAGGGACTAGTCTGAGTCTGCAGTCACGAGACAGAGAAGAAACAAAAACTAAAGCAGACACGGAATCAAATTAGTGATGTGATTGCAAAGTCGGAGTCAGAATTGAAATCAAAGTCGGCATTGAATTAGTAATATGATTGTGGGTCAGGATCGAAGTTAGCTTTGGAATTGAAGTCAGATTGATGACGCGATTGTGGAGTCAGAATCGGAGTTGGAATCGTAACTTGATTATGATGGTTTAGATTCCTAAAGATAACTTTTCGAAATTCTCCTCTTTTACTAATATGCTATTTCTTATAGATAGATTAGAGTTGTAAAATCTGAAGAGATGATATCGAGTTGGGGATTTGAGCTTCACGGTATTCTCCTTGAGACTGCAGATCTCCTGGACTAACGGCATGTGGACCAAAACCGTCTTCCAAGTAATGAACTAACTTAATAGGATTATCAAGAGGATGAAAACGTCGGCGAGAAAGAGGCAGAGGGGGAAGACGGTGGTGAACTCCCACCATAAGATTGGTTGACTCCGATTATTTCATAATATGGTATTAGAGCCGCGACATGTTAAGTTGACATTTTCTATTATTTCTGCCTTGGTGTATGATGCTAGAGCGTATGTAACGGTGGTATTATCAGTAGCGTCCAGGCTAAGGCCATTCATTGGCTCACGTGTGGAAGAGCGGTGCCACTTTTGCAACAATGCAATTGGCTCATGCAAGTGCCAATGCATACTTCTTTAATGGTGCTACCCTTGTTATCAAGGTTGTCGAGCAATAAGAGGAGAAATTCGAGGACGTCCTGCTGCCACCCCAATGAAAAGTTAGGTGAATTTTTTTTCTAAATCATCTATAAATTTATGAGGACAAGGTAAGCTACTGCAGGAATTGGTATTTGCTCAACGTCGGCAACACATGCTACTTGAGTTCTATCCTACAGTGTCTCGTCCATATAGTGCCGATTGTCGGGAAGCTGCGGGCAGCTGTCGAGCACCACCATGCTCAACATGCATTATGGTCCTTTTGCGCCTTAAGGACTCTTGTCATTTCATACATGGCCAAATCTATAGTAGCGTACCTCCTCTCCTTAAATTTACAAACAATTTGGGAAAATTTTCACTTGACTTCTCGTTGGGGCGGTAGCAAAGACGCCCATGAATTTCTCTTCTTATTGCTCGGCAACCTTGGTAACAAGGGCAATATCGTTAAAAAAGTAGTCGATGGCATTTGCATGAGCCAATTGCGTTATTGCAAGTGCGGCCACTGCTCTTCCACATGTGAGCCAATGAATGACTTTAGCCTGGACATTGCTGATGCTGTTACAATTACAGATGCTCTAGCGTCCTGCACCAAGACAGAAATGATAGAAAATGTTCAATTAATTTGTCGCGCTCTGATACCATGTTATGAAATAATCAGAACTAACTAATATATTTATTATGAGTCAAGGAATATATATATTTATAGATTTCTTAATGCTGTGCAAACAATCCAACAGACGATGTGGGATTAAATCTAAACTAAATCCAAATACTTTCTAATCTAACACATATACTTAAGAATTGATCATTATTCAATCTAAGTACAAATGAGATTCAAAATGGGGCTCGGGCCAATCGACGGTAGAGATTCAGAAAAGAATCTCGAATACAAATATGATTTCTTTGTACTTCAAGCTAGTGCAAGAGGTGTTCAAAGTGGGGCTTGACAAGCGACACGTGGACCAGAAATGTCTTCCAAGTAATAAACTAACTTAAAATGATTATCGAGAGGACAAAAACGTCGACGAGAAATAGACGAAGGGGGAGGACGGCCGTGAACTTTCTCAATAAGATTGGTTGGTTATGATTATTTCATAACATTATATTAGAGTCACAACAGGTTAATAGGACATTTTCTATCATTTTTTCTTTGGTGTAGATGCTAGAGCGTATGTAATGGTGGCAACATCAGTAGCGTTCAGGCTAAGCCCATTTATTGGCTCACGTGTGAAAGAGCGGTGACTGCACTTACAACAAAGCAACTGGCTCATGCAAGTGCCATCGAATACTTCTTTCACGATGTTGCCCTTGTAATCAAGGTTGATAAGCAATAAGAGGAGAAATTCGAGGGAGTCCTGCTGTAAGCTAAACGAAATGTCTTGTGAATTTTTTTCCAAATTGTCTATAAATTCATGGGGAACAAGGTACGTTGTTGCAGGAATTAGTTTGCTGAACTTCGGCAACATATGCTACTTGAATTCTGTCCTACAGTGTCTCGTCCATACGGTGCCGATGGTCGAGAAGCTGCTGTCAGCTACCGAGCACCACCATCCTCAACAGGCGTTCTGCTCCTTTTGCGCCTTAAGGACTCCTGTCATTTTGTACATGGCTAAATTTGCAGTGGCATACCTTGGTCCCTACGAATTTACAGACAAATTGCGAAAAATTTCACTTGACTTCTTGTTGGGGCAATACCAAGACGCTCACGAATTTCTCCTCTTATTGCTCGGCAAGTTTGATAACAAGGGCAACATCATCAAAGCAGTATTCGGTGGCATTTGCATGAGCCAATTTCATTGTTGCAAGTGCAGTCATTGCTCTTCCATACATGATCCAATGAATAGCCTTGGCTTGGACATTGCTGATGTTGCCACCATTACAGATGCTCTAGTATCATGCACTAAGGTAGAAATGATAGAAAATGTCCTATTAACCTGTCGCGGCTCTGATACCATATTATGAAATAATCAGAGACAACCAATCTATTTGTTATGAGTGAAGAGATACATATATTTATAAATATCTCAATGCCATACAAGCAATCTTAACAGATGATGTGAACTAAACCTAAACTAAATCCAAATACAAGATAAGTTTCTAATCTAACACATACTTGAGAATTGATCATTATTCAATCCAAGTACAAAAGAGATTTAAAATGGGGCTGGGGCCAATCGACGGTAGAGATTCAAAAATGAATCTCGAATACAAATATGATTTCTTTGTACTTCAAGCTAGTGCAAGAGGACTGTGGAGAGCTTATAAGGAATTGAAACTGAACAACTTATGAAGAAAATACTATTGTTAGATATCTTAAATACTAAAGAAACATGTTTTTGTAATCCCTTGTTCAAGTTAATGAACCTGTCTCCCTGTAGACTCAAGCAAGTTACCTAACCACTTGCCTCTTTTGTGTTTGCTTATTGTTCAATTGCCCTTGCTAGTCTTCAAGGAGCCTCAGTTACACAGGTCAGATACCACAGCACATTTTCTGCCTGCACACGGCTGATGCTATCTTAGACTTGAAAGTCAATCAACATTTTTGCGATTTGTGTTTCAAATACTTCATTTAAAGGGGATTTCATCTTTTGGGTTAAGGACCAGTTGATTGGTCACTTGACCGACCTAAGCAAGGAGTTCCAGCCCGCAACAAAGCCAATAGACAAGAGGTCGATTGATTGTTTGGAGTTGATCAAGGTTGTTGTTACAACTTTCTTCACAACAAAGTAAATTTTTTTATGAATTTTCAGGAGATAATTTCTTTGAAGTATTTTAGGGACTATTTAGGAATATTCTATGAGATAACATCCGTCCGTATCTTTAGAGATTTAGAAATACTGCCTCAGGTGTAAATAAGGGCTCTTGTTTTAGGGTGGTTGTGGTGTACTAATCAAGGGTCGAAGATAAGAGTTTTGCTCACCCTCGTAGGATTTCTTCTTTATTTTCTCATTCGGAGTTATGGGTATAAATTTGAGGTTGTAGACCTGGTGAGAGGTTCTTAACTTTTGTACTCCTTCAAGATATAACCATCTATGTAGACCTAGTGTTGAACCACATTAAGTTTATTGTGCTTCTCTTTGTGCATTTTTATCTTTCCAATATCTCAAGTTATTGGTTTCTGTCATGCGTTCACAATATCTAAATAGTATATTAAATCTGTTTAAATCTATACATCTCTTTTTATCATGCATCATTATCAAAATATTCTCTGGTGGATTGTTTTTACTTCCGGTGGTTGCACTTTTATTTGCATTGTTCTCTCGATATATTAAGAATTTAAATGCTGCTTTGGTTATACCAACATTGCTTTTTTAAAATTTGGTTCTATCATTCTGAGAATATGGCCTTACATATTAAATTTTAAATTTTCTATGTATATTTGGAAATGATTTTTGTGCTAAGTTTGTGGTACTTAATTACTTAATGACTGATGTAAGTTCTAGATAATGTAGAAAAGTAGAGGTTTCTTGTCAGGATTTGGTATCTTGATGAGAACATAAATTCTATTGATGGATTTTTTTTTTTATCAACAGTATTTGATTATGGAAATATTTTTTACCGCTCTTAGTACATTAATGACTCTCATTTGGATGGATATGGTTCTGTTCCAGGGTCACCTGACAGCCGAAGACGAACTATCATATTTATTCATGGAGCTCCAACTCAATCATTTAGTTATAGAGTAGTTATGGCTCAGGTTTGCACGTAGTCCTTCTCTTGATTAATCATATGCCATATATATAAGTTCTTCCTTTCTAAACTAACTGAGCATTTGGGATCAGCGGTAGTGTTAACTGCTTTATCATGTTCTTTGCTAAATGCCTTGTCATGGGGAAACAATCCAGGACAGTGAGAACAAGTCAAATACCAATAGTCTCTCCTACTTTCTGCATGAGTTGATGTACTATACATGGCATAATGTCATATGTAGGGTAATCTGGTCTTGTTCCAGCAGACTCTGTTTATGACCAAGTAATTGCTCTGCCTCTCTCGCATGAGATGATGCAGGACAGGGTAAAATTCGGGTTTGATTATGGGGAAGTCAGGGTTTGGTGTTGGAAATTAGGGGTTTGGATAGATATGGGGAAGAACAAATTAGGGTTTTATGAGAATTTAGGAAAATTGAGAATAGAAGTAAAATAGATTTGGGCCTTGGTACTTAGGTGATCTCTCATTTACTCTCAATGAATCCCCGTGAATAGATTTATGGGTTGACTCGGGCTTTAGCACCTAGGAAATTTTTTACCCACTCTCAATGAATCTACGGGAAGAGATTTAGGAGTTTATAAGAAATCATTATGCTAAAACAAGGGTTAAAAATTGAATCTCTCATTTCTTTTTCTTCAAGAGTACATATTATTTATTAAAAAAACTATGCGCGTTACGCATGCAAATAAATCAAAACTTGATAATAAAAATAAAATTCTCATCAAGTCTACTTAGACCTAATCAAGTCCCTAATTAAATCTGGCTCTCTATTGTCTCCATCATGAGAAGTTTGGGATTACATGACATAAACCTCAACAATCTCTTCCAAGGATTGCTATAATATTCAATAATCATAATGTGAAAGTTGCAGCTCTATGTCTCGATTGGTGTTATAGTTGATGGAGACACAATCACAAAAGCAGTGGTGATTGTGGAAGATTTAACTTGCTATGAGAGACAAATTTTAGAACGTACTCGATAGTTGTCCACGAGACAAGTCTCAAAGCATATTTGCAGCTGCATGATAGAACATATATTAAGGTGGAGATTGTGGGAGTTGATGTTACTCTCCAAATCACACTGATGGGCCCGAATGTGTCCCAATAATGGATAGAGCGTCACCGGTGGGCACTTTCAATACCGAAGTGCACGAGACCATTTTTTTCATGTAATCACATGTGAGAGATATTGAAGCACTCAAATATGATATATATATATATATATATATATATATATATATATATATATATATATATATATATATATAGTACAGATCTGAATCTATCTACCACAATATCACAGACATGAATATAGTAATATTCAAAAACATATATGTGAAAATAATAAACAATATGTACACCAAATGTTGCTCATGTAGAGTCAAGTACGCTATCAAGACAGAGCAACATAAATGCTGAATATATACATAAGTCCATATACCACGGAGAGAATTAGGATGTAGGATATATATATGCATATATAAATCAAAATGATATATACACAAAAGGGATGGAGATCCTATGAGAAGCGGGTTACTGGTGCTCGACCTGATTCTGGAAGTAGGGATTCTCGAGAAGCAGATCCTCCTCCTAAGGTACCACGGTCACGGCTGTTAGATCTGAGGTGTGATAATCGCAGCGGTCAGAATCCAAATAAGAGTACAAACCCAAACTTGTGCAATACTAAAGAAACGGGCACGCTAGTAGGAAACAATGTAGAATATGTATGCATATAAAATATGAAGTATATGATATGCATAATATAATATTAATCATAAAGTATATGGTATATATAATGATATGATCATGCATATGAATCATGAAGTACACACAATATGCATAAGAAAACATGATCAGGCAAGTATAACACTTCATCAAGCGATGTTGGATTATAGAGGTGCCCCCCATGGGTTCTGGAGGTGGCTCACATGGATTTAAGAGGTAGCTCTACTTTTTATGTGGCAGTTTATTCCGTGTAACACTTAGTTCCATGCGACACTTAGTTCTATACACTTCTGACTGGTGTTGGCTCAGAGGAATTTCGGGTTCTAGAGGTGATCTCATAGATTCTAGATGTGTCTCTCACGGATTTAAGAGGTAGCCCCCACTTTCAATGTGGCACTTTGCTCTGTGTAGCATTTAGTTCCATACAATTCCGATATCGGATTCTAGAGGTGGCCCTTATGAATTCTAAAGGTAGCTCCCACGGATTCAAGAGGTGTCCCTGATTTTTTGTGTGACACTTTGTTCCGAGTAGTAGTTAGTTCCGTGTGGCACTTATCCC
Organism: Dracaena cambodiana; assembly: GCA_036321105.1. Taxonomy (NCBI): domain Eukaryota; kingdom Viridiplantae; phylum Streptophyta; class Magnoliopsida; order Asparagales; family Asparagaceae; genus Dracaena; species Dracaena cambodiana. The sequence goes on along the minus strand of JAYEPQ010000011.1, from coordinate 36,753,162 downwards.
GCATATTTCCGATGTCGAATTCTAGAGGTGACCCCTATAAATTCTAGAGGTGATCCCATGGATTATAGAGGTAGCTCTTATGGATTCAAGAGGTGCCCTCCATTTTTTGTGTGGCACTTTGTTCCGAGTGACACTTAATTCTATGTGGCACTTAGTTCCACACACCAAACATGTATCAATAGGTATGTGAGTATGAAATGACATGCACGGTAATACCGGTAAATACAAGAGTTAAGAAATATGTTTACATGCGTGAGATATCATTTCTAAACAAGCATAACATGTACAAATAATATCATGCATAAATAAACATATGTGCATTTATATTATATTTTAAATCAAATATTATATGGACGAACATGGCATGTATGCTTAAACATGAACTATGATAAGTTTGATCCACCATGTATAGGTAATAATAAGAGCGTTTAAACATATGTACATGTGTATCATATCGTAAGTCAAACAGGACATGTATGGACATAACATATATGCCTATGTTGCAACAACTCGGCAGACAGTGAGACTTTCAGGTCTTATTTGACTAGAGTAAAATGGAATCTAAAGATAAAATTAGGTACATGTATAGAAAATTTAATTATTTTTCCAATGAATCTTAAATAAGTTTAATTGGAGTTTTAGAACAAAACTTATGGTTGTTTTACTATGGACTTGTTGCTACAGACCTGGTAACCAGCAAGGAAAACTTCCAGATTTGATTTGTTTAGGATGAAAATTAAATTAGAGTTTAAGATTTAGAATAGTTGTAGATAATTCAATTAGTTTCGCAATGAAATTTGAATGAGCTCAATTGGAGTTTTAGAGTAAAGTTATGACCATTTTACTATGTCTTGCACTGCTGAGCTGCTGGAACAGCAGTAACTAATAATCTTCCAGGTTATTTTTGGCTAGATTAATGGCTAAATTAGGATCCACTGTAATTGGATGAATTATAGATTAGTGAATTTTCTTTTTAATGGTACTGGAATGAGGTAAATCAGAGTTAAAATGTAAAAATTATAGCAGTTCAAAGATGGACTGATGTATGGACAGCGATACGTTTTGTGCATATATAACATGCATGGAGTGATACATACAATGAAACTCAAGATAAATATAAATTTGAGTATTTACTATATATAATATTGAAAAAGGTTTAATAATGCCTCTGGTATCATATATGAAATAATTGTATCAAAAAATCATAAATTTAAAGGATTTGAGAGTGTATTCTTGTCTTGTTCAGTCGAAATCAGAAATGAACCGATATTCATGCAATTATTCTTCAAAAGTGGAGAAATTTCCCAAGAATCATATTAGAGAACAAGTGCAGGTGCTGAAGAAGATTTTCCTACGTTGATATAGAAGTTTAGAGTTGATATGAAGACGGAAAACTCAAGAATAAGGCTTATGTAGCCATTTTGTGGATTTCAGCTCCCTCTTTGGCTGAATATTTGGTGATTTATTTGTTAGAATTTGAGAAATAATTAGAGTTCGAGGTCTGAAGCGAAAATGAAGAGAAAAACAAGATGAATAAACTACTTTTTTTTCAAATTTTTCTGAATTTATTTGGGGAGTTAAACTGCTACTGGAAAGTAATTACTCTGCCATGTTAAAACCCTTAAACTTTATCTTAATTACAAATTGTCATTGGGTCAAATTCAATTCAAAATTGGTCAAGGATAGTTGCTGGACTGGTGGAGATAATTCTAAAGTTGGAAGGAGGTTTAAATTGGAATTCTTGATTTAATTTGATTTTTTTAATCGGGTATTTGTCCGAAAATCGGCCTATCCAGAATAATTTAAGGAAAATATGAAAAAAATCCAAAATAATAAGATAAGAGGTCTCTGTTCTGCGGAATTTAAAATTGAAGACTAAATTGAAAAATATAACTCAATTTACTCAGTATCCGCCCATATTAGTATCTGGACTCCTGATTTGATACGAATGATACGGAATAAATTGATACAAGGGTTTAAGAATTAGAGTCATTACAGTTGATCTCCAAAAGGTCAAGCTCTCTTGTTGGCATCTTGCATGCTGGCAGCCAAGGTAGAGATTATTAAGGTTGTGGCTTGTGTCCAGCTCAACAAAACTCATTTGAAGGACAATAAAGAGACAAAGTCAACCGGTTGTCCCATCCTTCAAAGGGTTTTCCCCTTAAATTGATTGGCCATTGTCACAACTATTCTCTTAAACTTTACAACACCTAGTATTCTGTGGAAATTTTATGCTTATTTGCATGACAGATTGCATTTCTAGAATAAACTCTCTAAATCTTGATCTCTACTTGCATAGGTCAGATGGCAGATGCTGGCTTTCACTGCATTGCGCCTGACTGGCTAGGGTTTGGTTTTAGTGACAAGCCTCAACCACAATTTGAATTTTCATATACAGGTTTGTTAGGCATGACGTCATTCCCTTATTTTTTATTTTAATATTTTATTGATTTTTCTTGATTTATGTTCTGCAGAGGAAGAATTCCATGTAGAATTTGACAAGCTTCTCGATGTTCTGAATATCAAATTTCCATTCATCTTAGTGACTCAGGTAGCCAGGAACCATCACTGGTACTATTTGTTTTAAACCTTGCCAAATTGTTATCACCAATTTGAACCTTTAAGTTGATTTTATAAGCATAGGTTGACCAATTGCTTTTGATGTTTCTTAAAATTCTATATATTGTTATATGACAATATAATTTCTTTCATTTTACATGATATAGGGATATATTGTAGGTTCATATGGACTGACATGGGCTCTAAAGAATTCAGAGAAGGTTTCTAAGCTTGTGATTCTCAATAGTCCTTTGTCTGTATCATCCCCTCTTCCTGGATTATTTCAGCAACTAAGGTTAGCTGTCTCTGCAGTGTGCTGCCTTTTCACATAGCTCAATGGTTAATAATGCACCTCAATGGGTTAATGCACTGATGATAATGTTCTTTTGTTTTGTTTGAATTTGAGGAAATGCAATGAATAAATCTAGCAATCTTCACAGTAAAACTCTTTGGAATTTGATATTGAAAAATAAATAAAAATAAAATATTCCCTTAATTAAGTTATATAAGCTAGCACTGTTTGTTTCTTTAATTTGTCATTTCAAAAAAAAAAATGATGAAAAATCAATTATGCTAATACCAATATTTCTTGTATTAGTCATATGAAATCTATCTTTCACATTCTTTGAGTTTCAATAGTTAATGGTTAACTGTCATCATAACTTAATTAATCTTTAGATGTCGTTTCTAACAATTTTGCCTATGCTCTGGTGATTTGCCCTCCACCAGTCCTGACATTGCAGCTGACTTATGTGGATGCTTATGTCCCTTTTCTTTCAGGATTCCACTATTTGGTGAGTTTACATGCCAAAATGCTGTTATGGCTGAGCGTTTCATTGAAGCAGGTAGCGCGTATGTATCCCAATTTTTCACTTCGTAGATAGTCTGGTTAGATTTTAGTATTGCTATACATTACCCATTGCAGTGGTTCCACATCTCACATATTGACACACATTAACAGTCCTTTTTCATCTTAACATTAATCATCATTAGTTTAGCAGTTTCAGATTTAATTATCACGTAGTATATATATGAAAATGTTCGTAATGGATTCTTAATGACTTACAGTTCTTTGTTATTTTTGGGAAATTCCTCCATTTATTGCCATTATTCACACCCACTCGTAATACTCCAACACCTTACATGCTTTTGCGCTAGTCAATATGAGTTATCCTTGGTACTGGGTTAGCTCTCTGGAATATCTGATTGATTCTCCTTTTATCAATCTGCAGCATCTCCAGCTCCAGTCATGTTGGTTTTTGTTATGCAGATAAAAACTAATTTCTAAAATTTTACACTTCAGCTATGAAGTATAGGAGTGTTCTGGTTGGGAACAACTTAATGTTAAATAGTCACAGGAGGACTAGTATCATGATACAATAACTATATTTTACATACTTGTATATGTATTTCTTTTTTATAAATAAATGACAGCTTTATTGTTTTCTGTATGAATATTTTCTGGTAGTGCAAGTCAAATTTTACCCTGTGAGAGCTTTCAAAGGCTAGTTAATACATGGTTTAAAATATTGCAATCGTTGGTTTGAGATGATTTATTGGTATCGAACTCAGCTATAGCCGGTGTATCATGTCGGAAATATTGGCAATATGGGATCAATCTTATGCGGGATATTGCTTATCAAGCACCTCAGGATCGGACATTATATTTGTCATATATATCGGTATTGGAAAATATTTATAACCTTACTTCTAGATTTGAGTGTTTATATATACAAACATAATTGGGATAACAACCATTGTCTATTATTTTTGCAGTGTTAACAGCGGGCTAGAGCCCTCTGTGTTCCATTAATAGCCATAATAGAACTTGCTTACATAAAGGGTGGTTTTAGGATGAACCACCAAACCCTATCGTCTCGTACAATAGTTCACCAAATAATACAAAGATGGTCATACATGCAGACTACAAACAAAATAGCAAAAGCCGTAGTAACTGCCTTCCCATGCTGGACGAAGTGAATCAGTAGGGTGCTATTGAACTTCCCTTATGTCTCCTCTTCCGCCCTGCTTTCGATCTCATAATCTGCCCCAAGGTCATGTATGGCATCAAAGGATCCTCAGGAGAGTTGGAGATGCTCCTCTTATGACTGCAGTCCTGCCCAAAACTTAACATCATATATAATGAGACTCTAGCATATGTGGATAGAGTGAGAAGTGTTCTTAAAGATTATGTTATTTCGTTCACATACCAGCATAGGCCTGCTAACACCAGGAGTTTGAGGCCTTGTGACTTCCCTCTTACCCGAGCCCTAGCCTAGGCGTCGTTGATTACCGACATGTCTACATCGATATTAAATAGTGTTGCACATTTGAGCCATGGTGAGGGTGTGTAAGCACTGGCTAGCAGACTATGATCTATGGATTCTGCATTGGCCCTACACAATATGCAGATATTGGGGTCCGACCAGCCTCTGTCCTGCAACTTTGGTCAAGTCAATATTGTTTTTTTGGAGACCAACCACAGAAACCACTTAATTTTAGTCGGGCATTTAGTTTTATAAATTATGTTTGCGTGTTTTGATCTAACCCCTCCACTTATGAAATAGCGGTAAGTGGACCTTACTTAGAATGCGCCATTCTTTTCCCATCTCCATATTGGTATGTTGTTATGGCTGGTCCTTGACCCAATCTAAATCATATACTCCAAAGTATAAGAGATCGATAAGAGTAATTTGGGTGGTAAATCCCCAATATTGTTCTCTTGAATATCTTTCGGTTATTGTGTTCCAACACTAAGAAAAATATAGGTTACGAAGTAAAGAAGATTGATGATTAGTTAATTAACTAAATTGATTAATTAAAACTTGTTGCACCCCCCTCTCGGAAATTGGGTAGCGGAATACCGACAACATATTCGCATAGAGATATGCTAAACCTTCGGTAGAATGTCATAAGTTAAAATAGTTTATAATTAGCCACGGATTCCTCTCCAAAAGGCTAGTTATGATTACTTTGTGGTATCGTAGGAATCATTTGTAAACTACTCCTTTTCTTATCTCACATATGATGTTGGCCTATTGAGTTATGGGATATTACATTCTCCCTCCCTTTAGGTTTTGACGTCCTCGTCAGAAAGGCTCAGTAATATGTTAACACTTCACCAAGTGATGTGGGATTATAGAGGTGGCCTCCATGAATTCTAGAGGTGGCTCCCTATAATTCAAGAGGTGGCCCCTACCTTTTGTGTGTCATTTTATTCCGAGTAGCACTTAGTTCCGCATATTTCCAGCTGGTGTCTGGCTCTGATACCACTTGTAACGCCCTCCACCTAGAAATTGAGTAGCAAAATACCAACAATATATTCACATAGGAATATACTAAGCCTTCGATAGAATGCCATGAGTTAAAATAGTTTATAATTAGTTACGGATTTCTCCCCAAAAAAGTTTAGTTACGATTACTTTGTAGCTTTATAGACTATTCTTTTTGTCTCATATCCGATGCGGGACTGTTGAGTTATGGGGAATTATAAAACTAGAGAAGATTATTGGTCAGATTGGTTAACACCCCGTAAATTGAATTACTGGATGAGTTTATGCTTAATTATTTCAGTTATATATCTCACACTGGTCTCATATAAGCGGAAAATATATCATTGAAGCATAAAAATGAAAAAAGTAATTTTGATTTTTTGGCTTTTTCCCTCAAATAAGCCTATATGTATTTTGAGGTGATCTAAGCATGATATATTAATAATAAAAATAATTACTCAAAGTCTAAGCATACAACAACAAAACCTTTTATCCCAAGTACTGGGGTAGGCTACATGAACCAAACGAGAATCATGCTAGATTGCTCATGCTGATAATCCTTCTCCATTCATTCCTATTGAGTAATATGTTCTCATTTAAACCTCTAGAATCCATTTATTTTCATATTATCTCCCTCCATGTTATTTTTGTCTTCCCTTTACTATTTTAACTTGTTCTATGTTGATAAGCTTTTCTCGTCGAATTGGTGTATTTGTAGGTCTACGTTGCGCATGGCCAAACCATCGTAAGTGATTTTCTCGCATCTTTTCGATGGAGACTACACCTACGTTTGCACGAATATTTTTATTTCTTACTTTATCTTTTCTAGTGTTGTCACATATCCGACGAATCATGTGTATCTCTGTTGCACTTATCTTTTATAGATGATGTTTCTTTATAGCCCAGCATTCTGTGACATATAATAGAGCTGGCATAATAAGTCCTATAAAAAATTTTCTTCATCCTTAATGGAATATTACGGTCATATAAAACTCCTGTTGCACTCCTCTATTTCAACTAGCCTACTTGGATCCTATTATTGATATTATTTTGAATAATAGAACCCATGTACCTAAACTCACTGCTCATTTGTATCTCTTATCCATCTAGTGTTACAGTACTATAGTTTTGGACTGTCGTTTACTAAATTTATACTCTATATACTATGTTTTGGATCTGCTCAATTTAAAACTTATAGATCCTAATGTTTCCCTCAATAACTCTAATTTGTCATTAACCCTTGCTCCTGTCTCATCAACTAAGACCATAGTATTAGCAAATAGCGTGTATCAAGTTATCTAATTCCGAATAGCTCTAGTAAGCTCATCCATCACTATGCAAATAAGAATGGACTCAATGTAGATCCTTGATGTAATCCAATTGTGATTGAAAAAATTACTTGTTAGACCTCCACAAATTCTGATATTGGACAAATTCTGATATTGAATATTACTCCATCATACATATTAATTATATCAATATACTTGATGGAGACTTTTTTTTTATCAATATTGACCAAATCACTTCTCGTGGTACCTTATCATAGGTTTTCTCTAAATCAATAAATATCATATGCTATCTCTCTCTTGAGGGCGTTTTATAAGTTGACGAAATAAATGAATAGTTTCTGTCATTGATCGTTCTGGCATGAATTTAAACTGGTTCTTTGACATTTTAACAATTTATCTCAATTTATATTCAATTACCCTTTTCCAAAACTGCATAGTGTGACACGAGTTTTATTACACGGGTATTAAAATAACTCTGAATATCATTCTTATTCTTATATAGAGGTATAAGAGTACTCTTTCTCTATTTATTTGACATCTTTTTACTTTGTCAAATCTCATTAAAGAAATGTGTCAACCACCTCACACCCATCTCTGCTAAATATCTCCATATTTTAATAGGAATCTCATCTGAACTAATAATTTTTCTTTATTTCATCATCTTCAAAGTCTATTTTACTTCAGATTCTTTAATTCTACGCATAAAACTACGATTTATTTCCTTATATTAAACAGTAAAATCTCCCAAATCTTGAGTAAAACTACTATTATACCATCTGTCAAAATAATCTCTATATTTTTCTTTAATCTCTTTATCTCAAATTAAAATTTTTTGATTCTCATCTTTAATACACTTTACATTACATAAGTCTCTAGACTTTCTCTAAGCATATATCGTGTTTAAAGAATTTACATTATATTAAGAACTAAATAGTGAATATATCATCAAACTTTATATCATCAGAGTCTCAAAATTATATTTGGCACCTAACAAGATAGTAGGGAACCGAAAATATAAAAAATTAAATAAAACAATTAAGCATAAAAATAAATAATAAATTCATACTAGTTATTCATCTAGGGTTTATTACCTTATCTGAACCAATACAGAGAATTAGCCACACATACTCATCATAACCATCAACAATTGAATAAAAGAGATTCTTTTATTAAAAACTATGAATGAGTTCATGAAATTTCTCTCTTTTAATTCTTTCTATGAAACGTCATAAGCGCTCTAAAACTCTTAGTTACATTGACTACATATAGCCTCGCAAAAATCCTAATACAAGAGCTCTATTAACAAGAAAATTTGATTTTAATTAAACTCTCATATCTATGCAAGTGCCGACTGGCTGTCGGCAACTGCTTTGACAATAGTTTCAACAACTTCTCTCGGGTGGTTGTATAGCGTCTAGCTATTGACAGCTACTAGATGGCTGTCGACAGCCAGACCTGTCAATTGATGGTTCTGGGATGATACGCATTGATATGCTTCTTGTTTCAATTTCCTTTCATCTAGAACCTTGTAAAAAGATCATAAAATACTAAAAAAAATATTAAAATAGAGAGTTTGATCAATAAAAATAATTTATCATTAATTTCTCATATTAATCAACAAAATTGGATTACGAGTGCGTAAAATAGATATAAGATATTACATTTTTCACTCTTAATTACACACCCAACTTAGGTTTTGCTAGTCTCTAACAAACCAAGTAAGATGAAAAATATAAAATAATGTAAAAACCTAATTCACTTTTGTACGAATTACGATTGCACTTAACATATGCAACAAGTATTTAAACTCTTAAATTATCCTAGTGGACGAGTGTCGTCTCATGAGGATTTCCAGTGATGTTACCTACAAACATCAAAAAATGGTGGTTTAAGGAAACAAATAAAATGAAAAATAAGGATAAGTGTAATATAAAGAAAGAAAAAAATTAAGAAAAATCTTTTTGGTTTTCCATTTCTTTTCCGTATCAAGCTCAATTTGAAAATATGCACATTAATTACTTAAGAAGCTATTGATCTCAAAATTTTACCCTTAATCTAGTACTTCTATTATCCTATCAAGATCACTTAAATCTTTTTGTAAATATATCTTAACTCTTAATTGTCCACTCCTATGTACTCTTGTGATCGTGTGTATGAACCAATCAAGTTTCAAACTCTAATCAAACTCATAGAAGCCCTTTTCATCTTTATTATTTATTTTTATTAAATATATATTTTACTAACAAACAATTGTCATTCATGTGAACACTTATACTTTCCAATGAACAAATTTCCAGTTATTTAGCTCATGTTTATGATATAAGTCCATCAGTATTATTCGTGTGAATATGCACGTTTGCCGAGGTGCATGAATCCAACTACTGAACACTTCCTTTTACTTATTTACTTTTTTATAAGATTCTTGCCTTAATACCAAGCTCACTTTATTTTTTCCCTTTTTTTACAAAGATGATTGGATTTCATTTCGAATTCTCCTTTTGTTATCTACTATTCATGACTCATTTTGTAAGTGTATAGAATGTATACTCGTTTCAAATCTTAAGTATTAATATATCTTATTGTCAGATTTAAGATTTCAATTAGAAATAACTAAGAAATACTATTAAATGAGTATCAAATTTTAGATATCAAACTGTAAGTATTCAACGTGAAATGCTTTAAATATCGCTTTTTAAATGAAGAAACAAAAAGTTTTCGAAATTTTGTTTTAAAATTTTTAAATTTTAGTTTTAAATTCCTGTACATATGATGCAATGAAAATTTTAATACAGTATTTCTATCCATCCCCAACTTAATTTATGCAATGTTCTTAGAGCATCTATAATATGAGCATAAGAGTAATACGGTAATGTTTAGAAAACACTTGGTTATGTTTAGAAAACACCTGGTTTTGTTAGTTCTCTTATTACACTATATATAGTCGATGTCATTAATGCTGTTGTCCTTTCCTATTGAGCTTGCATCTTTGACACCGGCAAGACCTTGTTTTTCCTTAGCACCTCTGCTCGTCCTCCTCATATGAGATGATCACATCCTCATCAACTATATATTGGTATATCCTGATTAGGAGCCAGAGGTTGCATGCTTGACGTTGCTCGAGGTGCATCTGCCGTGTCTCGATGACGTTCAACCTTGTACTGTAGGCAGTGGACATATTTGTGATCGACTCCTTTAAGCTTTCGAGTGTTATCTCAAATGGGTTGGACTGCTTGAGATGTTGATTCTCCTCAATCTTGATCTTGCCTTCTGTGCCAGGTTTGTTGCATTGCCGTTGTCGCTCCTGTTGGCTGGGCAACGAATTGTTCTTGGGAGTCTAGCAGTTACAGATATTCCAGTCGAGCACTCATGCTCACTGTTGTGTCGGTGAAGGACTCCATGCGAGGGGTCATGGTATCAGTTGACGACAAATCAATCTCGTTGTTCAGACAGATCTTCACGATCAGAGACGGCAGGATCAAGACTGGCTTTGTCGCTCTTAGTTGTTGAATACATTCCCTTGCCTGCCCCAAGCACTGGATTATGGAGATATACATGATTAAGGCGACATTGAACGGTTATCTCTGCAAGATTATATTCATCAGCATCACATCCCTTGAATATAATTATGTTGTTGAGGAGGACAGTGCGATGTTAAATTTCGTAAAATGAGACACTAGCACGAGCTCCTTCAACAACTCTGATCTCATAAAGGTAGTGGTGAAGGCGTAATCATTGAGGTTCATGTATGACTCCCTGAATGTTGGGAACCTTGATAACGTGTCGTTCACTCTGTCAGAGAAAGACGGTTCCTCTTTGGTGACATCCGGAATTGGAATTGTGTTGATTATCTCATGTCTCATGAATGGGAACATTCTGCCTCTAACTATTGTATGTGCAGGTTGGTCGCCCATTGTCGGTTCCAGGTGTGCATAGAACTCTTATACTATTTCATTATATGCCGGCAGGTGCTCGTGTCTTATGTAATCTTCCAAGCCCACTTGTCGCATGAAGAATCAGAAAGAGATGTTCTCATGAATTGAGTAATTTACTTCTTTTTCAGGCTAGAATCTGAATTGCGCGAATTGTTTATATAGCTTCTTGTTTGCTGGCCCACGAATCTCTTGTTTCCCTTGTTGATACGGAGAGCCGGATGTTTCTTCTCTCAGCCTCTTCACCGCTATCTTGCATAGTGCCATCCTAAAAATAATATCCAAAATATATTTTTTAGCAAATAATTTCACCAAAGTTATGAACTTTGGTCGTCAAAATTATTTTCAATTATTTTCAAGATGATTTCCAATTTACCATACAAATTACTCCAATATCTCAAATAATAGTTTAGATTTATCTTTTTGAACATGAATTTGGTATATGGTGTGTAATTTTGCAACCATTAATTTCTATTGTAAAATGTTTTGATTTTTATTCAATTTTTACCCACAAATTAGCATTTTCATTTTTGCGACAAAAATCTACTTTTTATGCAAATAACCTATGAAAATGGGTGAGAGAGGGACTTGCTTAGGATTTGATGAGATATTTGAAAAAAATTGCAGGGGAATAGCCTTGGCTGTCGAAAGTAAAAGAATATCTCCCCTAAGGTTCGCTTTGGAAAGGTGGGTTTGGGTTTGATAGAAAAATTTGTCCTTGGGGCTATTTATACATGAGGATTGTTGTCGACAACCGCACCAACAGAATCTTCGACAGTCGCTCTTTGACAAAGTCTGCCTTTGCCCTATAATGAACGGTCGACAACCATTTCGACAACGGATTCGACAGTTGTTCTCTATCTAAGAACTTCAAGACTTTTTTTATAATTTTTTTAGTTAGTTAATTCCAAGAACTAATGGTAATTCTAAATAAATAACTAAACTAAACCTAGTGGCTAGTCTCTAATTTTAAAGTTAGTAACCAAAAGTAAGGTTAGTAAAATTTTTTTAAAAGGTTTTTGAAAAATTTTAACGAACTAAAAAAAATTGATTTTTTGAAAATTTTGAAACATCAAGGGTAATAAAACTTAGTTTCATATGTAGTCCCAAACTTAAAATACACATTGTCCTCAATGAATTGATATATCAATTAAAATTCATTAAGAACAATTGAAAATAGGGAGAGAAAGTAATGATATTACTTTGGTTTCCAACACGTGATGTATCAAACTAAGAAAAAAAGTTAGCACAATAATATACATAATGTACATATTGTCGTCATTAAGCATATGTTATGGAGATGTCGGAGAATCTATCGTATCGTAGGATTACTTCATGTGCGTTGGAAATTCCAAGAAGTGTTTTAATCTTTTTTTGTTCACTTTAAATATGTGACCATCCTTTGGATTTTCGATGTCAACTACACTATGTGGATAAACAGGTTTAACAATAAATATTTTGGTCTATCGTGAGCGCAATTTTTCTGGAAATAGATGGGGTTGTGAATCACACAACACTTTATCCGATGGATGAAAGATATGACATGAGATGTGTCGATCATGCCATATTTTCATTTTCTTTTTAAAAATGCATGAATTTTCATACGTATCATGTCTTAATTTCGCAAATTCATTAAGTTGAAGTTTTCGTAATGGGCCTGCAGAGTTTAAATCCAATTAACTGTTTTAATTGTCCAATATGCCTTGTATTCTATTTCAACTGGAAGGTGATAAGTTTTTCCATAAACAATGCAATACGGAAACATGCCTAAGAGTGTTTTATAAGACAAGTCGAAGTGACCAATTTTTGTGAGATGGATTAACCATTTTCTCTAAGATTTGTTTTATTTGCCTATTAGCAAACTCAACTTGTCCGTTTGATTGCAGATGATATGGCATGGAAATCTTATGTGTGATATGGTACTTTTTTATCAAATTTTTTAAGGCTTTATTGCAGAAATGGGAATCCCCATTGCTTATTATAGTTTTAGGAACTCCAAATCTAGGCAATATGTTTTCTTTGATAAATGTGATTACGGTTTGTCGATCATTGTTTCTGCATGTACCGGCTTCCATTCATTTAGAGACATAGTCAACTACTACGAGACATAAAAATATCCCTTAGAAATAAGGAACAGTCTTATAAAGTCAATGCTCCAATAATCAAATACCTCAATCGTCAAAATTGTTGTCAAGGACATCATTTTTCCATGTTAGTGTACCTAACTTCTAACATGATTTGCAACTTTCGCGATACTCATACATGCCTCTAAACATCATGGGCCAGTAAAATTCACATTGGAGAATTTTGGCTACCATTTTCTTATACGAAAGATGCCCTCCACAAGGTTATGACAGAAAGTTATAATGCTTTGAATCTCATCATCAGGCACACAACGCCTTAAACTTTTATGCTAACAATATTTAAAAATGTAGGGATCATCGTAAAAGAAGCGGCATACCTCATATAGAAATCTTCATTCATCATATGCACTCCAATGTTATGGCATCTCACATGCAACAAGAAAATTAACTATATCGCATACCTTGGAGTAATTTTAATAGAAAATAGCTACTCAGGGATTGAATCCCTAATAGGTAGCTTATCATTTTCGAAAGTTAAACTAGAAAAATGGTCAGTAACCACATTCTCAACTCCCTTTTTGTCTTTTATCTCGAGACCAAATTTTTGAAGCAATAATATCCATCGAATCAGTCATGGTTTTGCAGCTTCTTGGATAAAAGATATTTGAACATTGAATGATCCGTAAAAACAACTACATGTGAGCCCAACATATACAATCGAAATTTATCAAGGACAAAAATTACAGCTCCTCTGTTGTCGTGTAATTTGCGCATCGTTGAGAGTTTTGCTAGCGTAGTACACCATGTTGAGCTTCTTCTCTCTTCTTTGCCCCAGAACTACTCCAATAGTGTAATCACTTGCATCAAGCATAATTACAAATTGCAAAAACCAATATGGAGGTTGCATGATCGGTACGGTGATGAGCATATCCTGTAGTGATCAAAAGCTGTTTGGCATGTCTACATCCATTTAAACTGCACATCTTGCAAAATATGTGAAAGGGGTCTAGTAATATTATTAAAAAAATTTATAAATCTTCTATAGTAAGTTACATGTCCTATGAACAAATGTATATCCTCTATGGCTTTCGGTTTCAGTATTTTGGAAATAGACAACTTCGCTCTGTCCACTTCCATCCCTTTGGATGAAACAATATCCTAACACAATATCTTTTCTTAACTATGAAGTGGCATTTTTCCTAATTTAGGAGCAAATTTTTTGTTGGCAGCGTTCAAGTATAGCTCCCAAATTAGTCAAACATGTCAAAAGCTGTCACCGAATACGGAGAAGTCATCCATGAATAGCTCAAGATAATCTTCAACCATATCACTAAAAATATCATTGTTGAAAATAATACGTTATGAAACCCGTTATATTGCGTTACGTAACCTAACAGAACTCCAGCGCTACGTAACAGCTGAAAATAACTTAGTGTACCGTAACATTACGTTTTTTATGTTATTTTACGTTATATTACGTAACGTTACGTTAAGTTACGTTATGTTACGTTATTTATAATTATTTTTTTAATAATTTCTATATTATTGTTGATTATTATTTTGTTTATTAGCGAATTGATATAATTTTCTTGATTAGTTGTTGGCTTATTTGATTACTTGTGGAATTGCTAATTTATTAATTTGCGATTGTTTCCTTATTCACTTATAATAATTCTTCTCTGGTTGCTGAAATATCTTACTTGTTGATTTTATTGAATTTTTAACAAAACTGAAATCAATAATTACAAATAAAATAAATTGAACATTACAAAATATAAATTACAATAATAACAATAACTGGAATTGAAATAAAAAAATTGAAATTTTATTTTCTTATTTAAATGATGATTTGAATTACGGTTTGAGACTTAATATAATTTATGAAGATAAGTATGAAAATTATTATAAAACTTAATATAAAACTAGAATAAATTATGTATTACAAAATAGTTTTATATTCTTTTTTTAGGTATTTTAAATTTATTTTTGAATTTATAAAAATTATTTTATATAGTTTTATATTTATTTTTAATTAAATAAATAGGAAATTGCATAACCTACGTTATGCGTTACGCTATATGCGACATAATCTAACAGAGACAAAACGATACGTTATCATTATCGCTATTTTAAACATTGAAAAATACTTATCAATTATCGTTAAAAGGTCGTGGGTGCTTTATATCAATGTTTAAGATAGCGATAATGGTAACGTAACATTTTGGCTCTGTTAGGTTATATCACATATAACGTTACACATAATGTAGGTTATGCAATTTTCTATTTATTTAATAAAAATAAATATAAATTATATAAAATATTTTTTATAAATTGAAAAATAAATTTAAAATATCAAAAAAAAGAATATAAAACCATTTCATAATCAAAACCTATTTTAATTTTATATTAAGTTTACAATAATTTTCACATTTATCTTCATAAATTATATTAAGTTTGCAACCGTAATTTCAGTCATTATTTAAACAAGAAAACAATATTCCAATTTTCTATTTCAATTCCAGTTATTATTATTATTGTAATTTATATTTTGTAATGTTCAATTTATCTTATTTGTAATGTTGCTTTCAGTTCAGTTAAAATTCAATAAAATTAATAAGTAAGATATTTCAGTAACCGAAAAGGAATTATAAGCGAATAAAAAAACAATCGCAAATTAACAAACTAGCAATTGCATAAGCAATCAAACAAGTCAACAACTAATCAAGTAATAAGATTATAGCAATTCACTAATAATCAAAATAATAATCAACAACAATATAGAAATTACCAAAAAGATAATTGTAAATAATATAATATAACGTAATTTAACGTAACGTTACATAATATAATGTAAAATAACATAAAAAAGTATTTTTACGGTGCATTGAGTTATTTCCAATTGTTACGTAGCGCTGGGGTTCAATTAGATTACGTAACGCAATATAACGGGTTTCAACGCGTTATTTTCAACAATGCTTTATATAATCCAAATGACATTCTACGAAATACAAATGTGCCAAAGGTATAGGTAAAAGTGGCCTTTTTCTGATCCTCTAATGCTATTTCAATTTGGTAATAACCAGAATATCTATCTAGAAAGCAATAAAATTCATGTTCCACTATTTCAATTACTTGGTCGAAAATTGGTAACGGAAAATAATCTTTTCTTATTACTTGATTTAATTTTCTATAGTCTAGGTGCATATGCTAACTCATAACTATATGTGTGGGTACCATCTATTATCCTCATTTTTAATTATAGTTTCCCATTTTTTTTGGGAACAATTTGGGTTGGACTTACCCACTTACTATTGCATCAAGAAGTTTCAACATTTCAGCTTTAACCAGTTCCTTCATGGCAGGATTATGTTTTCGTTGCATTTGCGTAATTGACTTGGCTCTATCTTCCAAAGTTTCAACATTTCGGCTTGGCTCTATATAGCAACCTAATTTTATCATAACTTACATTCTTGATATTAGATTAATCCCAAAATGAATGTGTTGTGTTTATCTCATTTTTCTATATTTTTGTGATTTTCTTGAAATTTTTAAAATAGTCACTTAAAATAATATTATTTTAATCACTGGTGGGTCCTACACATATTTTTACTAGTCTCTCTTTTTTTAACTTGTAAAGATGAAGTTTGACTTTTTTTGGGTTAGTTTAATTTGAAATTATAACCTTAAACAACTCTAATAACTTATTATTAGTATTCATTTGTCCTATGCCTATTTTGTTTTATTCACCTATATCTTACTTTACCGATAAGCATGACAAACCATCATCTAATCTCCCATATCCCTCTTTTATTATATCTTTTTTCCTTTCCTTTCATTTATTTTCTCTCCATTTTTCATTCATCTCTTTCTTTTAATTTTTTTACTCCAACTCAAGAGAAGAAGAAGAAGAAAAGGAGAAAAAGTTATTTAGTCTCAAAATAGGCTTATCTTCCTACCCATCAAAGCAAGTAAAATCACATCCACTCTCATATTTTATTTCTAACTCTAATTGTTTATGGTTAACTTAGAATGTTGATTTGTTAAAACTTAAAAAGATAATATCTCTATACAAAAATCTCTATGATTATTCTAGAAAAATAAAAATATGATTTTTACACTTTACTCTATGTTTATGTATCGAATTTATTATTTTATTTATAGTCTCTCATTCTTAAACTCAAGTTGTAAAGTTAAACTATATGCTTAATTTTTAAATTATAAAAATGCCACCTTTATGAATGTTCATCGTATTGAATATAAATTTGAAGTTTTCTACATAAGTTCTTTGTATATAATATAATAATTTAAAAATCATTTCCCACTTGCCATTAGAAAATAGGTATATATATATATGTATTCATAATCATGTTTTAAAGAGAAGATTTCAAATAAGTTTATATATTAAATTGTTAAAATATTTCTTTTATATGAGATATTATGTTAGGTCATAATTTTTTTTATGCTAATCCATGTTTACTTGAAAAATATATATATTAGTAAGATTTAATAAATTTGCTACTTTCCAAACCATAAAATCATTCTAGAATTTGGAAAATTCATACATTATTAAAACAATCGTTATAATAGTGTTAAGCCTATTTAATTTCTATTTTTACAATTTAGTACTCACTTACCTAAATGTGTTTATATGCATAATCGTATATGTATGATTCACATGCATGATCATCAAAGATATTTTTACACCCTAATGCCCACTTACATACATGTTTATATGTATAATTGTATATATATGGATTTACATACATGATCATTATTCCCATAATACATTCTAGTATTTTATGACTATCATACTTGCCTTGACATATACATGCTAGTCACTTGTACAATATACATGAAATTATATCAGATTTTTCTTATTAGTACATACACATGTTTTGATAATGCCATGGATCTTGACTTGCCTATTAACTTGATTTTGACACTCCATTATACTTGCCTTGACATATACATACTAATTACTTGTACAAGATACATGAAAATATGCCTGATTTTTCTTGTTAGTACATACACATGTCTTGATAGTGCCATGGATCCTGACTTGCCTGTTAACTTGATTTTGACATGGACTACATCTTTCTTGTTACTCGACATGTATATGTATTAATCTTGACATGATTGGTTCATCATATTTCGGATTGATTTTCATGTAATATAACTTGAAACCTTGGGTTATGGTAGAACTAAAGGGTGGACAAATATTGTATCGTGAAAGGTTTAGGATAGGTTGCGCAACCAAAATAGGGGTCCATCCGCGGGGGCGACCAGATGGTACTGAGCCATCATCTCTTGTTTAGTCCATGTTGATGGGACGACCGATTACTCCGTAATCTGTATCTGTTTGAGTGCTTAGCGGCATAGCTGGTTCAGTGCCAGCATCTTGGCCGGGTCCCGAATATGCACGGGTACTTTCACGATACAGGTTTATTTCTTCACCAGTTAGTTCAAATATAAAATAAAATATGATATTAAGTTAGACTTGATATGCATTTATATCCTAATTTGATATTTTTACTTAATCATTACTCTTTCCCATACATGTGCATATGCTTTTTATATCAATTCATATTTTACTTGTTAGTGCATATTGCATACTCCCTATGATACAGATTTATTTTTTCACCAGTTAGTTCAAATATAAAATAAAATATGATATTAAGTTATACTTGATATGCATGTATATCTCTGTTTGATATTATTACTTAATCATTACTCTTTTCCATACATGTGCATATGCTTTTTATATCAATTCATATTTTACTTATTAGTGCATATTGCATACTCCCTATGATACAGGTTTATTTCTTCACCAGTTAGTTCAAATATAAAATAAAATATGATATTAAGTTAGACTTGATATGCATGTATATCCCTATTTGATATTTTTACTTAATCATTACTCTTTCCAATACATGTGCATATGCTTTTTTTACATCAATTCATATTTTACTTGTTAGTGCATATTGCACTCCCTATGATACAGGTTTATTTTTTCACCAGTTAGTTCTAATATAAAATAAAATATGATATTAAGTTAGACTTGATATGCATGTATATCCCTATTTGATATTTTTACTTAATCATTACTCTTTCCCATACATGTGCATATGCTTTTTTATATCAATTCATATTTTACTTGTTAGTGCATATTGTACACTCCCTATGATACAGGTTTATTTCTTCACCAGTTAGTTCAAATATAAAATAAAATTTGATATTAAGTTAGACTTGATATGCATGTATATCTCTGTTTGATATTTTTACTTAATCATTTCTCTTTCCCATACATGTGCATATATTTTTTACATCAATTTATATTTTACTTGTTAGTGCATATTGCATACTCCCTATGATACAGTCTATTTATTCATCATTCAGTTCAAAATATAAACTAAAATAAGATATTAATTTAGACTTGATATACATGAACATTCTTCCTTGATATCATTACTTGATCATTTAATATTTTTCACACATACGCATACTTTCATATCCACACTCATATCTAACCTATTTATTTATATTACACGCTCCGTATTTTTTATTATTTTACTTGCCGGGTTTGACCCTGAGCTTCCCCACATGCTTAGGTACTAAAAATGTAAGCGAGGATCTGCCATTGCATGATCCATACTTTCTAGAGCAGGCCGAGCAGCAGTAGATTTATAGGCCTCCGCTTTTATATTTTTGGTTTGGTATGTATCACCCCTTTGGGACTTTATTTCAAACTTTTATATCAATATTATACTTATTGTTTCTTATCTTAGGCATGTATATTTTCTCTTTTATATGGCAGTATACTAACTTCTAAAATCCTGGTTGATTACTAGTATTCAGTTCCATTCATTTCTTTTTTTACATACTTATAGGCCTCGTGCACGTCGACTTACACATGCCCGCCGGTAACGCACTCCGTTTTCGTATCCCTCCTGAAAATGGGGCGTTACAGAGTGGTATCAGAGCTCTAGGTTAATTTACGATGTCTTTAAGACTACTGCCATATATAAACATGTCCAAAATTTTCTTTGATCTGAAATCTTATCTTGGTCCTATTATTAGTTAATTTTCTATCTTGCCTTCTTTTATCCATACCATATATATCTTTTGATTTTCTATGTACCTAGTCTTTTACTTCTGCTGTTCGAGTCCTATTGAGTTGACGTGGTAATATAGAGATTTATTCTCAGTCAACAACAATTACAATCATTAATTAGAACTATAACAAGCGGATTTATGAGATACTCCATAGTTGATTTTCGACTAAAATCATATGCTTTCGCTATAATGAGTCTTATCTATTGGCGTGGCAATAATTGATTTGCAGGCAATTATTTCAGCTATTCATAAGGATCTTAATAAGTGAGACTTATGATATTTTTTTCCATCATATATCTTTGATTATTTATCCCACTAGTTTAGATAGTATGACAAGTTAGTTTTCAATTATATTCTGATTGGAACTATTTTCTCAATAATCAAATTCTTATCAATTGATTGATATCTTATTACTCCAATCAGTAAAAAAAAAATTAAATTTCGAGAACGAAATTTTTTTGTAAGGAGAGTAGGATGTAACAATCTAATTTCGTCAAAACTTACATTCTTGATATTAGATTAATCTCAAAATGAATGTGTTGTGTTTGTCTCATTTTTCTATATTTTTGTGATTTTCTTGAAATTTTTAAGATAGTCACTTAAAATAATATTATTTTAATCACCGGTGGATCCTACACATATTTTTATTAGTCTCTCTTCTTTTGACTTGTAAAGATGAAGTTTGACTTTTTTTTGGGTTATTTAATTTGAAATTATAACCTTAAACAACTCTAATAACCTATTATTAGTATTCATTTGTCCTATGCCTATTTTGTTTTATTCACCCATACTTTACTTTACCATGCTTGTCCTTTGGACAAGCATGACAAACCATCACTAATCCCCCATATCTCTCCTTTATTATATCTTTTTTTTCCTTTCCTTTTATTTATTTTCTCTCCTTCATTTTTCATTTATCTCTTCCTTTTATTTTTTTTTTACTCCAACTCAAGAGAAGAAGAAGAAAAAAGAGAAGAAGAAGAAGAAAAGGAGAAGAAATTATTTAGCCTCAAAATAGGCTTATCTTCCTATCCATCAAAGCAAGTAAAATCACATCCACTCTCATGTTTATTTTTAACTCTAATTGTTTATGGTTAACTTAGAAGATTTGTTAAAACTTAAAAAGATAATATCTCTATACAAAAATCTCTATGATTATTTTAGAAAAATAAAAATATGATTTTTACACTTTACTCTATGTTTATGTATCGAATTTATCATTTTATTTATAGTCTCTCATTCTTAAACTCAAGTTGTAAAGTTAAACTATATGCTTAATTTTTAAATTATAAAAATGCCACCTTTATGAATGCTCATCATATTGGTATAAATTTGAAGTTTTCTACATAAGTTCTTTGTGTATAATATAATGATTTAAAAATCATTTTCCACTTGCCATTAGAAAATAGGTATATATATATGTATTCATAATCATGTTTTAAAGAGAAGATTTCAAATAAGTTTATACATTAAATTGTTAAAATATTTCTTTTATACGAGATATTATGTTAGGTCATAATTCTTTTTATGCTAATCCATGTTTACTTGAAAAATATATATATCAGTAAGATTTAATAAATTTGCTACTTTTCATACCATAAAATCATTCTAGAATTTGAAAAATTCATAGTTTCATACATTATTAAAACAATCGTTATAATAGTGTTAAGCCTATTTTATTTCTATTTTTACAATTTAGTACCCACTTACTTAATATGTGCTTATATGCATAATGTATATGTATGATTCACATGCATGATCATCAAAGATATTTTTATACCCTAATGCCCACTTACATACATGTTTATATGCATAATTGTATATATATGTGGTTTACATACATGATCATTATTCTCATAATACATTCTAGTATTCTATAACCATCATACTTACCTTGACATATGCATACTTGTCACTTATACAATATGAATGAAATTATACCGGATTTTCCTTATTAATACATATACATGTCTTGATAATGCCATGGATTTTGACTTGCCTATTAACTTGATTTTGACATTCCATCATACTTGCCTTGACATATACATACTAATTATTTGTACAAGATATATGAAAATATACCGGATTTTCCTTATTAGTACATACACATGTTTTGATAGTGCCATTGATCCTAACTTGCCTGTTAACTTGATTTTGACATGACCACATCTTGCTTGTTACTAGACATGTATATGTATTAATCTTGACATGATTGGTTCATCATATTCTGGATTGATTTCCATGTAATATAACTTGAAACCTTTGGTTATGGGAGAACTAAAGAGTGGACAAATATTGTATAGTGAAAAGTTTAGGATAGATTGCGCAACCGAAATAGGGGCCCATCCGCGGGGCGCCCGGATGGTACTGAGCCATCATCTCTTGTTTAGTCCATATTGATGGGACGACCGATTACTCAGTAATCAGTATCTGATTGAGTGCTTAGCGACACGGCTGGTTCAGCGCCAGCATCTTGGCCGGTTTCCGCATATGCACGGGTACTTTCACGATACAGGTTTATTTCTTCACCAGTTAGTTCAAATATAAAATAAAATATGATATTAAGTTAAACTTGATATGCATGTATATCCCTGTTTATATTTTTACTTAATCATTACTCTTTCCCATACATGTGCATATGCTTTTTTACATCAATTCATATTTTACTTGTTAGTGCATATTGCACACTCCCTATAATACAGGTTTATTTCTTCACCAGTTAGTTCAAATATAAAATAAAATATTATATTAAGTTAAACTTGATATGCATGTATATCCCAGTTTGATATTTTTACTTAATTATTACTCTTTCTCATACATGTGCATATGCTTTCTATATCAATTCATATTTTACTTGTTAGTACATATTGCATACTCCCTATGATACATGTTTATTTTTTCAACAGTTAGTTTAAATCTAAAATAAAATATGATATTAAGTTAGACTTGATATGTATGTGTATCTCTGTTTGATATTTTTACTTAATCATTACTCTTTCCAATACATGTGCATATGATTTTTTTACATCAATTAATATTTTACTTGTTAGTGCATATTGCACACTCCCTATGATACAAGTTTATTTCTTTACCAGTTAGTTCAAATATAAAATAAAATATGATATTAAGTTAGACTTGATATGCATGTATATTCCTGTTTGATATTTTTACTTAATCATTACTCTTTCACATACATGTGCATATGCTTTTTATATCAATTCATATTTTACTTGTTAGTGTATATTCTTCCTATGATACAGATTTATTTTTTCACCAGTTAATTCAAATATAAAATAAAATTTGATATTAAGTTAGACTTTATATGCATATATATCTCTGTTTGATATTTTTACTTAATCATTACTCTTTCTCATACATGTGCATATGCTTTTCACATCAATTCATATTTTACTTATTAGTGCATATTGTATACTCCCTATGATACAGTCTATTTATTCATCATTCAGTTCAAAATATAAATTAAAATAAGATATTAATTTAGACTTGATATGCATGTACATTCTTCCTTTATATCATTACTTGATCATTTAATATTTTCTATACATGCGCATACTTTCATATCCATACTCATATATAACATATTTGTTTATATTACACGCTCCGTACTTCTTATTTTTTTACTTGTCGGGTTTGATCCTGAGCTTCCCACACGCTCAGGTACTGAAGATGTGAGCGAGAATCTGCCATTGCACGATCCGTACTTTCTAGAGCAGGCCGAGTAGCAGTAGATTTATAGACCTCCGCTTTTATATTTTTAGTTTGGTATGTATCACCCTTTTGGGACTTTATTTCAAACTTTTGTATCAATATTGTACTTATTGTTTCTTATTTTAGACATGTATATCTTCTCTTTTATATGGCAGTATACTAACTTCCAAGATTCTGGTTGATGACTAGTATTCAGTTCCATTCATTTCTTCTTTTACATACTTATAGGCCTCGTGCACGTCGACTTACACATGCCCGCCGGTAACGCACTCCGTTTTCGTATCCCTCCGGAAAATGGGGCATTACATTCTATCTTCCGTAATGAGATGTATACAAATAAGGGAATCCATACTTTTGATGTCTGTCATATTCCATCCTAAAACTCCCTTGTATTGTATTTGCAAACTACTGAGATCAAACACGCTTCCTGATTCTCGTCAAAACACCCTGAGATGACCACTGAAAAAGTTTCCTTGGTCCCAAAAATGCATAATTGAGATCTTCAAGTAAAAAATTTTAACTCAAGTATTGAGACTTCAATGTCGGAAGGAATGAATTTCATTGTGCTTGGAGGTAGTTTGTCATATACTTCCGTTTTTGGAATCCATCTTGTAACATGTGAACAGTGAGCATCATTCAGGCATGTTATAACTCATTTTGTATTTTCAGAGTTGAGCCTCTCAAGAAAACCATCATCTATTATCAATGCAAGCTCCAATGAATCAAAGATACATAATGATATGACGTGTCTCTCGTTGTTGATTTCTTCGATAGAATTAACATCCTGCAATTTGTCAGTATCAATGTTTGGTTGTTTGCAGACATTAAAAACATTGAACTCAAGGGTTATATTTCCAAATAATAGTTTAACTATATTATTCCTACAATTGATAACTGCATTAGCTATAGCTAAAAATGAATGTTCGAGGATAATTGGGATTTGAAGACGTGTGTACTTTATTGGTGTAGTATCGATAACTGCAAAATCCAAAGGAAAATAAAAGTTTTTTATTTGTACTAGAACGTATTCAATGATGCCTTTAGGATGTTTTTCTGATCTGTCTGTTAATTATTGTGTGACTAGTGTCGGTTTAAATTCCCCAGACCTTGTTGCTTATAAACGAGTATCGTAACGGGTTTACGCTAGCACTTAAATCTAGCATAATTTTCTCAATATTATATCATCCTATCACACATGAAATAGTTGGACATTCAGGATCTTTGTACTTATGAGGCATCTCAGAGCGAAATAAAGCACTTACCTACTCGCTAAGGAACGCTTTCTCTTGTACCTTTGATCGTGCACAAATCCTTCAAGAATTTTGTGTACAATGGGACTTGCTTGATTGCTTCCAACAGAGAAATATTGATTTGTATTGTTTGAAAATTTCCAAGATGTTAGCATAAGAAGCATTAATATTTCTGTTTTTCAAACGTTGAGTGAATGGTACAGGTGGTTTGTAAATTGGATAAGTGGTTTCTTTGGGATCACCATTATTGGATTGTTGTGCTAAATCATCACCCTTTTTCTTTTGGATATTGTCAGTCTTTGAAACGAACTCATCAAGTACTTTGCCACTTCTCAACTTAACTGCAGCAGTATCGCAAGTATATGATTATCAATTAAAGAGGAAATAGTGTTTATACATTCGATTTTATCTAAAGAACTGGCCTCCGGCTGAGATAGAAGCTTACTTTTTCTTGAATTCAGAGTACTAAATTAAGGTGGCTTATTTGAGTTCGAATATCATTGAAGGCCGTCGAATTCTGACTATTAATAGTCTGTTGTTACAAGATAAATTGCTACTGTGCTTGGATCATGTGAATCATTCTCTGCTGTATTTGCGTGATGTTATCTTCTAAATTACGCTTAGGTGTTGGTTGGTACACTGAAGTTGAAGTGATGGTTGGATGTACTGATGCGATGCTTGATTGGTAGGTGGTTTGTTGTGATGATCATACTGTTGTTGAGAATTCTGCTTCTATTGAAGATTTTGGTGATTTTTCCAACTAGAATTATAAGTTTGTGAATACAGATTATTTGCCGGTTGAGGAACTGTGTGAAAGGCGTTAGCTTTTTTGTGCAATACTTCTTTAAAAGTTGGGAGAGTTGGACAATTGCGAGTTACGAGTCCATGTAATTCACAAATATCACAAGTCTCTGGAACTTCATCTATCATCTTTACAGTTTTTTTTTTTTTTAGTGAGCAAATCTTGAAATTTCTTAGTTAATAGAATTAATCGCGCAACTATTTCTTCGGTTTCTCTCAATTTAATGAGTCCACCTCTGGTTTGAGGTTTCTCCATTAATTGGTTTTGTTCCAAAGTATCATCGATTTCTCAGGCTTGCGCATTCTCATCAAGTAAATCAAGATATTCCCAATGCTTCTTTAGCATCCTAGCTGAAAACTCACCATTGCACATGGTTTTAATAGATTGCATGGTTGTCTTATTTAGTCCTTGATATAAGAAACTCACAACTCTCCATATCTCAAAGCCATGATGTAGGCATAAGAGTAGCAAATATTTGAATCTATCCCAACACTTGAATAAGGGTTCATCCTCCTTTTTTCGATAGGTGATGATTTGCTTTTGCATCTAGTTAGTTCAGTGTGAAGGAAAGGATTTCTTTAAGAACTCTTTTTACATCTCATCCTATCTTCCTATTAAATTTGGGCTATGGAGTCTAACCACGTTTTAATTTTATCTTTTAGAGAGAACGGGAAGAGCTTAAGCATTGTGGGTGTAAATATTTTGAAGGTTGATTGTAGCGCATACCTTTTTGAATTTTCAAAGGTGTAATGTGGGCTCTCCGTATCCATCCAATGGAATTTAGGTAAAAGTCATACTACATATTTTATTTCAGAGTGCTTATATACAAGGGGAAAATTATGCACAAAGGTTGGGTTGCCTGATCTAGTTGGAGATAATTGTACAAAGACCTTATAGTGCCTTCGTGTTGACTATGATCATTATACGTGTTGTGACCCTCAAATCCATTATTATTGTTACCGTTATTCATGTCGTTATTAGTACTCATGTTGTGAAGTGATTGGTGGATCAGAAATATTTTTGGATCTAAGTATATATCGAATGAGTATACTATTGGATGTTCTCCAACGGGTCATCCAAATTCAGACTCACGTTAACTAATGACATAGAACCGCAACCTATACTAAAGTGTAGAACACAATAGTACAGATCTACGAAAACAACGCCAAAAACTTGACCTAATTTTAAATGTAAACTTCCAAGTACAAGAGATTAATAAGTAGTAATTTGGGTGGTAAATACCTAACATCGTTCTCTCGAGGATCTTTTGGTTATTGTGTTTCAATACAGAGAAAAATATAGGTTATGAAGTAAAAATGATTATATATTACGAAGTAAAGAAGATTGAGGATTAATTAATTAACTAAATTGATTGATTAATTAAAACTAGAGAATTTTATAGAAGTTTATTGGTCAGATGAGAATGCCCCATAGATTGAATTACTAGATGAGTTTATGCTTAATTATCTAAGTTATATAAATCACGTGGTCTCATACAGCCGGAAAATATATCATTGAATCACTAAAACAAAGAAAGTTGTAATTTTGATATTTTGGTTTTTTCCCTCAATTAATCGTATGTATATTTTGAGATGATCTAAGCATGACATACGAATAATAAAAATAGTCGCTCCAAATCTAAGTATACACCATGCTTAAAAATTAGACAATATATCAGAAACTAAGTAACGAATATATCATCAAACTATATATCATTAAATTCTTAAAATTATATTTGGCACCTAATAAGATAGTAGGGAATCAAAAACATAAAAAATTATATAAAACAATTAAACATAAAAATAAGGAATAAACTCATACTAGTTTTTCATTTAGGATTTGTTAATTCATCTGAACCAGTACAAAGAATTAGTCACAGATACTCATTATAGCCATCAACAATTGAATAAAAGATATTATCTTATTAATAACTATGAAAGAGAATTTTTTTTTTACAAAAATCACTCTTTTAATTCTCTCTATAAAACGTCATAAGCTCTTTAAAACTCTCCGTTAGATTGACTATATATAACCTCTCAAAAACTCTAATATAAGAACTCTATTTACAAAGAAATTCGTTTTCAATTAAACTCTCATCTCTGTGCAAATAGCCGACTGGCTATCAACAGCTATTTCGACAACAGTTTTGACAGCTACTCTCGGGTGGCTACACAGTCGTCTCGTTGTTGATATGTCAGATGGCTATCGACAGTTAGACCTATCAATTGGTAGTTCTGGACTGATACGCATTGATACGCTTCTCGTTTCGATTTTCTTTCATCTAGAATCCAGTAAAAAGATCATAAAACACTAGAAAAGTATTAAAGTGGAGAGTTTGTTCAATAAAAATAATTTATCATTAGTTTCTCATTTTAATCAACGAAATTGGATTACGAGTGCAAAAGAAATAGACATAGAATATTACATTTTTCACTCCTAATCAGTCCCTCCCAATGCTAGCCTGAGGTTATCTAACTCTTGAGCCCCAATTGTCGATCTCAATTGTAAAGGTAGATTCCATTTATTTCTATGCTAATAATTTGCCACGGTCATCCTTATCCTCAACCATCTTGAAAAGTGTCGAACAGAGAAACTTGAATGGGATTGGTGAACACCATCGGTCATGTCAAAATACAATATTGCCTCCCTTCTAGGGCCATACTTAATATGCAACAGATTCGTTAATGTACCTTGTGGGCAAGCTATGAGTCACCACCACCTCTTGGCCAGAAGAGATAAGTTAAAGGTCCGAAGATCTATGACCCTAGACCACCTTCCTTCTTTGGTTTAACTCGGCCCCATGACACTAAATGATACTTTCTATTACCTTTCCCCCGCTCCTTCCCAAAGGAACCTCCTTCTGATCCGATCGATTCTCTCTTACCCATTTGGATAAAACTAAGGACATATAGTATAATGAAGTGGCTAAGAGTACCACGTTGAGAAGCACGATCCTCCCACCCAGTGATAGAAGCTTACTTCTATAGCGAGTCAAGTAACGTGTTCCAGTCTTGCTTACTTTCCCTGGCTTAACTAGGATACCTAAGTATCTGATAAATAAATAATCTTCTTTGCACCATGGGATGCTCAAGATGAAATTATTCCTCTACCAAGGAAGACTACCAAGCTTTTGTTGAAATTTATCTTCAACACTGACCATCATTCAAAACAATACAATATCAATTTCATGATAATTGTTTGTCTACCATCCCCTGTCCGATGGTCAGGCTATCGTTTGTATACTGCAAGTTTATAAATGTCAAGTTGGATGAACCTAGTAGACCGGCAAGAAGCCCCACATGCATTGCCTTTCGTATCATTTTGTTCAAACTTTTTGCCACCAACGCAAATAACAATGAGGATAAGGGGTCCCCTTGTCTCATGTCTCGCCTGCAAACAATTTTTTTTCCTGGTTCACCATTCACTAGGATCTGTTTCTTAGCCGAGTGGAGCCACAGTTCTATCCACGACAACCATCCGTCACTGAAGCCCCAGAGCTTGAGGACTTCTAGTAAACAACGCCAGTCCACCAAGTTGTACGCCTTTTTGAAGTTCAGTTTTAAAAAAATACCTATTGCCCTTGGTCTTCTTATTTTGATGGATTACTTCTTCGCAATCACAACTCCATCCAGAATGTTCCGCCCCACTATAAACTTTGTCTGTTGATCACCAATGAGGTGTTCTAACTTTGGTTCTAGACGATTTGCTAGGACTTTCGCTATAATTTTTAATGAACTGTTTAGAAGTTCTATCGTTCAGGTGATTCCTTCTTGGGGATTAAGATTATGAAGGAGAAGTTTAATCTGTCTAGTCGAGCCATGTCGTTCCTTACTTCAAATGGCAACCTCACTAGATCCTCCTTGGTAAACTCCCAAAAGGCTCTAAAGAAGCCAATTGATCGTCTGGCCCTCGAGATTTGTCTCCCTCTAGGTCGCCTTCTTGATTTCCTTCTCAGTAAAAACTATTTTTTCAAATATGATAACTCAGTTGTCAATTCCCATGCCCCGTATCTCATTTGCAATCTCCTTGGGCTATTATGGCCGAACACATGTCTGAAATGGTCAGAGACATGTCTTTCCAGGTTCTATTGTCCTTGGATCGTCCCTTGTGCTGAAGAGAGAGAGTGTATCACATTTGTTCTTCTTCTCATGCTAGCAGACCTATGGAAGAATGTCATATTCCTTGGATCGTCCCTTGTGCTGAAGAGAGAGAGTGTATCACATTCGTTCTTCTTCTCATGCTAGCAGACCTATGGAAGAATGTCATACTCACGTCACCGTCCTTAATTACACTTTGCTCTTTGACACCACATGATGCCCCCCTTTTATAAATATCAACGATCTGTTGGCAAAGATTTTCAAGATCTCCCTATTCTGCTCGATGTAGTTGTCGCCTTTCCTATAGATGTTCAAAGTCCTCTATCATTTTCATAACATCTTTTTTGCAATTTCTTGCCTCTCCCAGGTATCGTGTTTCCCATTTCCTTAAGGCTTTCCTTAGTCTTCTTAGTTTGATACACAAGATACCTGTTGCATCTGTTAGGCTTGTTGAGTAGCTCCAATTTTCTTTAGTGAGGTCATATATCACCCTGTGCTCAAGCCATCAATTCTAAAACCTAAAGAATTTCTCTCTTGCTGTTAACTTTGTCTAAATTGATGCAGATTGGTGCATGATCAGATGTTGATCTCTGTAACAACCTAATTTCATCATAAGTTACATTCTTGATATCAGATTAATCCCAAAATAAATGCGTTGTGTTTGACTCATTTTTCTATATTTTTATGATTTTCTTAAAATTTTTAAGATAGTCACTTAAAATAATATTATTTTAATCACCGGTGGGTCCTACACATATTTTTACTAGTCTCTCTTCTTTGATTTGTAAAGATTAAGTTTGACTTTTTTTTGGATTAGTTTAATTTGAAATTATAATATTAAATAACTCTAATAACCTATTATTAGTATTCATTTGTCCTATGCCTATTTTGTTTTATTCACCCATACCTTACTTTACCATGCTTGTCCTTTGGACAAGCATGACAACCATCATCTAATCCCCCATATCCCTCATTTATTATATTTTTTTTTTCTTCCCTTTCATTTGTTTTCTCCCTTTCATTTTTTATTCACCTCCTTTTTATTTTTTTACTCCAACTCAAGAGAAGAAGAAAAGAGAAGAAGAATAAGAAAAGAGAAGAAAAAGAAAAGAAGAAGAAGTTCCCTAGCCTCAAGATAGACTTACCTTCTCTAACCAATCAAGGCAAGTAAAATCACACCCCCTCTCATGTTTTATTTCTAATTCTAATTGTTTATGGTTAACTTAGAATCTTGATTTGTTTAATTTTAGAAATGTGATATTTTTATACAAAATTCTCTATGATTATTTTAAATATAAAAATATGATTCTTACACTCTACTCTATGTTTATGTATTAAATTTGTGATTTTATTTAAGGTCTCCTATGCTTAAACTATAAGTTACAACTTAAACTATGTTTTATTTTGAAATTACAAAGAAACTACCTTTGTGAATGTTCATCATATTGGATATACATTTGAATTTTTCCATATAAATTCTTCATGTATAATGTAATGATTTTAAAATCATTTTCCACTTGCTGTTAGATTATAGGTATATATATATATATATATATATGTATGTAATCATAATCATGTTTTAAAAAGAAGATTTCAAATAAATAAGTTTCTACATTAAATTGTTAAAATATTTCTTTCATACGAGATATTATGTTAGGTCATAATTCTTTCTATGCTAATCCATGTTTAAATATATACATATATATATACACATGTCTAAGATTTAATAAATTTGCTACTTTCCATACCATGAAATCATTATAGAATTTGGAAAATTCATTCATTCTCACATTTTATACTCCATCATACTTGCATTGACACATGCATACTAGTTACTTGTACAACATATACGAAATTATGCCGGACTTTCCTTATTAGTACATACACGTCTTGATAGTGCCATGGATCTTGACTTGCCTGTTAACTTGATTTTGACATTCCATCATATTTACTTCGACGTATACATACTAATTACTTGTACAAGATACATGAAAATATTCCGGATTTTCCTTGTTAGTATATACACATGTCTTGATGGTGCCATGGATCCTAACTTGCCTGTTAACTTGATTTTGACATGGACCACATCTTGCTTGTTACTAGACATGTATATGTATTAATCTTGACATGATTAGTTTATCATATTCCGGATTGATTTGCATGTAAAATAACTTAAAATCTTGGGTTATGGGAGAACTAAAGGGTGGACAAATATTGTATCGTGAAAGGTTTAGGATAGGTTGCGCAACCGAAATAGGGGCCCATCCGCGGGGGCGCCCGGGTGGTACTGAGCCATCATCTCTTGTTTAGTCCATGTTGATGGGACGACCGATTACTCAGTAATCGGTATCTGCTTGAGTGCTTAGCGGCACGGCTGGTTCAGTGCCAGCATCTTGGCCGGGTCCCGGGTATGCACGGGTACTTTCACGATACGAGTCATTTCTTCACCACTTAGTTCAAAATATAAAATAAAATATGATATTAATCTAGACTTGATATGTATTAGTCTCCGTACTTGATATCAATCACATACGATACAGATTTATTTCTTCACCAGTTAGTTCAAATATAAACTAAAATATGATATTAACTTAGACTTGATATGCATTAGTCTCCGTACTTGATATCGATCACATACGATACGGTTCATTTCTTCACCACTTAGTTCAAAATATAAAATAAAATATGATATTAAGCTAGACTTGATATCTATTAGTCTCCGTACTTGATATCGATCACATACGATACAGATTTATTTCTTTACCAGTTAGTTCAAATATAAACTAAAATATGATATTAATTTAGACTTGATATGCATTAGTCTCCGTACTTGATATCGATCACATACGATACAGATTTATTTCTTCACCAGTTAGTTCAAATATAAACTAAAATATGATATTAATTTAGACTTGATATGCATTAGTCTCCGTACTTGATATCGATCACATACGATACAGGTCTATTTCTTCACCAATTAGTTCACCATGCATGTGCATATGCTTTTTACATCAATTCATATTTTACTTGTTAGTACATATTGCATGCTCCCTACCATACAATTCTATTTACTCACCATTAGTCTCCATACTTGATAGCATGTACATTTTTTCTTGATATCATTACTTGACCATTTAATATTTTTCACACATGCGCATAGTTACATATCCACACCCATATCTTACTTATTTGTTTATATTACACGCTCCGTACTTCTTATTATTTTACTTGCCGGGTTTGACCCTGAGCTCCCCCACACGCTCAGGTACTGAAGATGTGAGCGAGGATCCGCCATTGCATGATCCGTACTTTCTAGAGCAGACTGAGCAGCAATAGATTTATAGGCCTCCGCTTTTGTATTTTTGGTTTGGTATGTATCACCCCTTTGGGACTTTATTTCTAACTTTTGTATCAGTATTGTACTTGTTGCTGCTTATCTTAGACATGTATATCTTCTCTTTTATATGGCAGTAGACTAACTTTCAAGATCCTGGTTGATGACTAGTATTCATTTCCATTCATTTCTTCTTTTACATACTTATAGGCCTCGTGCACGTTGACTTACACGTGCCCGCCGGTAACGCACTCCGTTTTCGTATCCCTCCGGAAAATGGGGCGTTACCGAGTGGTATCAGAGCTCTAGGTTAGTTTAGGATGTCTTTAGGACTACTGCCATATATAAACATGTCCAAATTTTTGATCTGAAACCTTATCTTGGTCCTATTATTAGTTGATTTTCTATCTTGCCTTGTTATTTTATCCATACCATATATATCTTTTGATTTTCTATGTACCTAGTCTTGTACTTCTGCTGTTCGAGTCCTATTGAGTTGACGTGGTAATTATTGAGGTTTATTCTCAGTCGACAACAATTACAGTCATTCATTAGAACTATAGCAAGCGGGTTTATGAGATACTCCATAATTGATTTTCGACTAAAATCATATGCTTTCGCTATAATGAGTCTTATCTATTGGCGTGGCAATAATTGATTTGCAGGCAATTATTGCAGCTATTCGCAAGGATCTAAAAAAAAGTGAGACTTATGATATTTTTTTTCCATCATATATCTTTGATTATTTATCCCACTAGTTTAAATAGTATGACAAGTTAGTTTTCAATTATATTTTGATCTATTTTCTCAATAATCAAATTCTTATCAATTGATTGATATCTTACTACTCCAATCAGTAAAAAAAAAAAAAATTAAATTTCGAGGACGAAATTTTTTTGTAAGAAGGGTAGGATGTAACAACCTAATTTCATCATAAGTTACATTCTTGATATCAGATTAATCCCAAAATAAATGCGTTGTGTTTGACTCATTTTTCTATATTTTTATGATTTTCTTAAAATTTTTAAGATAGTCACTTAAAATAATATTATTTTAATCACCGGTGGGTCCTACACATATTTTTACTAGTCTCTCTTCTTTGATTTGTAAAGATTAAGTTTGACTTTTTTTTGGGTTAGTTTAATTTGAAATTATAATATTAAATAACTCTAATAACCTATTATTAGTATTCATTTGTCCTATGCCTATTTTGTTTTATTCACCCATACCTTACTTTACCATGCTTGTCCTTTGGACAAGCATGACAACCATCATCTAATCCCCCATATCCCTCATTTATTATATTTTTTTTTTCTTCCCTTTCATTTGTTTTCTCCCTTTCATTTTTTATTCACCTCCTTTTTATTTTTTTACTCCAACTCAAGAGAAGAAGAAAAGAGAAGAAGAATAAGAAAAGAGAAGAAAAAGAAAAGAAGAAGAAGTTCCCTAGCCTCAAGATAGGCTTACCTTCTCTAACCAATCAAGGCAAGTAAAATCACACCCCCTCTCATGTTTTATTTCTAATTCTAATTGTTTATGGTTAACTTAGAATCTTGATTTGTTTAATTTTAGAAATGTGATATTTTTATACAAAATTCTCTATGATTATTTTAAATATAAAAATATGATTCTTACACTCTACTCTATATTTATGTATTAAATTTGTGATTTTATTTAAGATCTCCTATGCTTAAACTATAAGTTACAACTTAAACTATGTTTTATTTTGAAATTACAAAGAAACTACCTTTGTGAATGTTCATCATATTGGATATACATTTGAATTTTTCCATATAAATTCTTCATGTATAATGTAATGATTTTAAAATCATTTTCCACTTGCTGTTAGATTATAGGTATATATATATATATATATATATGTATGTAATCATAATCATGTTTTAAAAAGAAGATTTCAAATAAATAAGTTTCTACATTAAATTGTTAAAATATTTCTTTCATACGAGATATTATGTTAGGTCATAATTCTTTCTATGCTAATCCATGTTTAAATATATACATATATATATACACATGTCTAAGATTTAATAAATTTGCTACTTTCCATACCATGAAATCATTATAGAATTTGGAAAATTCATTCATTCTCACATTTTATACTCCATCATACTTGCATTGACACATGCATACTAGTTACTTGTACAACATATACGAAATTATGCCGGACTTTCCTTATTAGTACATACACGTCTTGATAGTGCCATGGATCTTGACTTGCCTGTTAACTTGATTTTGACATTCCATCATATTTACTTCGACGTATACATACTAATTACTTGTACAAGATACATGAAAATATTCCGGATTTTCCTTGTTAGTATATACACATGTCTTGATGGTGCCATGGATCCTAACTTGCCTGTTAACTTGATTTTGACATGGACCACATCTTGCTTGTTACTAGACATGTATATGTATTAATCTTGACATGATTAGTTTATCATATTCCAGATTGATTTGCATGTAAAATAACTTAAAATCTTGGGTTATGGGAGAACTAAAGGGTGGACAAATATTGTATCGTGAAAGGTTTAGGATAGGTTGCGCAACCGAAATAGGGGCCCATCCGCGGGGGCGCCCGGGTGGTACTGAGCCATCATCTCTTGTTTAGTCCATGTTGATGGGACGACCGATTACTCAGTAATCGATATCTGCTTGAGTGCTTAGCGGCACGGCTGGTTCAGTGCCAGCATCTTGGCCGGGTCCCGGGTATGCACGGGTACTTTCACGATACGAGTCATTTCTTCACCACTTAGTTCAAAATATAAAATAAAATATGATATTAATCTAGACTTGATATGTATTAGTCTCCGTACTTGATATCAATCACATACGATACAGATTTATTTCTTCACCAGTTAGTTCAAATATAAACTAAAATATGATATTAATTTAGACTTGATATGCATTAGTCTCCGTACTTGATATCGATCACATACGATACGGTTCATTTCTTCACCACTTAGTTCAAAATATAAAATAAAATATGATATTAAGCTAGACTTGATATCTATTAGTCTCCGTACTTGATATCGATCACATACGATACAGATTTATTTCTTTACCAGTTAGTTCAAATATAAACTAAAATATGATATTAATTTAGACTTGATATGCATTAGTCTCCGTACTTGATATCGATCACATACGATACAGATTTATTTCTTCACCAGTTAGTTCAAATATAAACTAAAATATGATATTAATTTAGACTTGATATGCATTAGTCTCCGTACTTGATATCGATCACATACGATACAGGTCTATTTCTTCACCAATTAGTTCACCATGCATGTGCATATGCTTTTTACATCAATTCATATTTTACTTGTTAGTACATATTGCATGCTCCCTACCATACAATTCTATTTACTCACCATTAGTCTCCATACTTGATAGCATGTACATTTTTTCTTGATATCATTACTTGACCATTTAATATTTTTCACACATGCGCATAGTTACATATCCACACCCATATCTTACTTATTTGTTTATATTACACGCTCCGTACTTCTTATTATTTTACTTGCCGGGTTTGACCCTGAGCTCCCCCACACGCTCAGGTACTGAAGATGTGAGCGAGGATCCGCCATTGCATGATCCGTACTTTCTAGAGCAGACTGAGCAGCAATAGATTTATAGGCCTCCGCTTTTGTATTTTTGGTTTGGTATGTATCACCCCTTTGGGACTTTATTTCTAACTTTTGTATCAGTATTGTACTTGTTGCTGCTTATCTTAGACATGTATATCTTCTCTTTTATATGGCAGTAGACTAACTTTCAAGATCCTGGTTGATAACTAGTATTCATTTCCATTCATTTCTTCTTTTACATACTTATAGGCCTCGTGCACGTTGACTTACACGTGCCCGCCGGTAACGCACTCCGTTTTCGTATCCCTCCGGAAAATGGGGCGTTACAATCTCAGAATTATTTGTGCTCAAGCCCGGGTAAATGTTGTTTTCCATGAGTCTGACATGAGCACCCTATCCAACTTGGCTAAGCAGGGCCCCGCCCTCATATTTGACCATGTATACAGTTGGCTATGGGTAGATCAATGAGACCCAACTAGTCAATTAATCTATTGAAGTCCACTCTATCCCTAGAATTTGTGTCACCCCTATTTCGTTCATTCGCAAATCTAACTATGTTGAAATCTCCTCCAATGATCAACTATGTTTCCTTAGATTGAGACAGATAGCGGATTTCACTTCAAAATGCAGGACTATATCTTGAATCATTTAGACTATATACTGCAGTAACCACCTGTGTCCCCCATCTTCTTACCTTCTCATTTTTGTAAGAGCAAATTCTTGTTCAATAGTCTCTAAAATATCGAACTTTGAACCATCGACCCCTATTATCAACCCCCCCCCCCCCCCCCCCCCCCCCCCCCGCGTTCCTCTTGTGTTTTAACCCTAAAGGCAAAGTTTTTATGTGGAGCTATGTCTTGAAGCAATCTTTGGGGTTGGACTAGTAAGCTTTGTTTCTTCTAGGCACATAGTATCGAAATTGTGGGTGCATGCAATATCAACTATCATTTAGCCTTTTCTACAGGCCACGGACGTTCCACAATAAGCTATTCATGCTTAACCGGTTTAAACTTCTCCAAGTTGGGTTGAGACTATGATAAGTCCTCACCATAGGCCGACCTCGTCCTCGAAGTCTCTAATTCTCATAGATGTTCCAGGCTTTGAGCCCGTCCTTCCTCATCTTTCCCCATGTTTATGTTGCATGTTGGTGCAATTGACAATTACATATCATCCGGAAGTAAATTAATGACTTCTAGGGTAATGTGAATCGTACCTAGGTTGGACTCTACTAGGAGCACCTTTCATTTGGTGGCCAATGTTGTTGTCTCCCTCATCTTGTACGACTGTCCACCTCACTTTTCTTCTAGTTGTCTGTTCTTTCTTGTGGGAGTGATCTGTGGACGACTCAGGACCTCAATCTCTCCTTGCTCAATCCTTCCAGCCTCAGGGTTTTGTAGTCTCTTCCCTTATCTTGTTTCCTCCTTCTGGAATCTGCAAGCCTGCTAGCCTTGTTGCTCCATTTCCTTCGATTGTTTTGTTCCCACCATTTTCACCAACCGTATATGCATGAGTCTTCCGTTTGTCGCGGACTCTCTTAGGCAACCTAGAGGGCTCTCTTCGTTTAAATACTTTCCTAGAACTGTCTCCCTTGACTATGTTTTCCAACATTTTTGCCACTGTGTCCCTTGCAAAATCCTTATTGAAATTTTTTAAGGCTGCAAACAACTCGCCATACCCCCTGTCTTCCTTTTTCCTGTCCCCATAGCTATTGGGCTCTTCTAAAGTAGTATTATGTTTAAAATTTTTATCCTGACGGCCCAGCCCATCCTCCCCATAGATCATCTGTGCTAGGGTTGTGGTGTCCAAACTTAAAACCCCATCATTGCCCTTTGAGATAAGTTTCAGGTTGGAACCTCCTTGGTCGAGGAGTAGCTCACTGCCTCGTAAGTTATCACCCTACCCACTATCTTGGTTCCCCTTTCCATATAGTTCTCTTTCCCCATTTTCCTTTTCCTCTCTACTGCGATTGAAAGCCCCTTTAGATGGTTGGCATGGCGGTTTGTGTGTCGCTCCACTCGTCTACTTTCAGGTTATGTTGATCGGTTTTCAGGTTCTATTGGGTGTCCCATCATTTTTCCCCTGATTGTAGTTTCTGCTAAACTTGTTACAAAGTAGAAATCTATCATGCATTTGGATTTAGTTTAGATTTAGACTCACATCGCTTGTTAGATTGTTTGTATAATGTTGAGACACATATAGATTGGTTGGTTCTGATTATTTCATAATATACCATCAGAGCACGTTACGGAATAAATTTTAGTCGTCAATCTCAACCAGACTAATCGATGGTCGACTCTTATTTCGACTCTGACTCTGCTATATAACAATCGTCCGATGCCCTCTCTCTTTGATAGGTCAGTGCGGGAGCTTAGCCGAACTTCATTGATACTGATTGATCGATGAAAAGAATGATGAAAACTATGACGAATATCTTTTTTGGCTCGACGCGCCTTCTCTTGCAGATTAAGTGGATGGAACTGGATACCCAACCGACAGCTGTTGATTGTATCTCAATCATTTCCGATGGAAGTGTCTAAACCCGCCTGATGTTTTTCCAACAAAAGATGGTGGTGAAGATAGAGTGGTAGGAACACTCCCTCCTTCCTCTGTGTCAGAGATTGCATAGTCATCAGCAGTCGTTCTCTCTTCAATCTCCCGATAGATCTCTGATTCAAAAGCAACTAAGGGGGTCTTTCGACGGACCTGTGGTTTGATTCGTGCTCTGTGATTCTCCAATCGTCTATAAACGTCTTGTTAAAAAGACATCATTTTCACGGACCGTCAATCATGCAGTATAGCCGACGAGAAGGAGCACCCAAGCTAGCAAAGGCATGGCACGCTTACCGTCACAGCATTGGAGTGGGTGCGGTTGACCGTCAACGAGCAGGTACCTATGAGCAACCCTAGGATAAACGAATCATCTCTGGCCTGTTGTCGATTTCTCTATCCTTGTACCCTATGGTATGGCCCTCGCGTGTAGTAGCCAGTGGTCTATATAGTTCGTTCCGGGACTGGACGGCCTACCCCCCATCTGTTTCGAACACTAATCCGTGTCCTACTGAAAAAAGAGATTCTTTCTGGATACCTGACAGCCGACGGAAGAGCCGCTACATGGACCGACGTTTCACAGAACCAGGGGGTTCGTCAGAGAGTTCTTCTGGATTGCTAACGTGGTTCGATAAGGCCTCAACGGCTGGAGATTCATCCAACTTCGATCCGACGCAATGTGCGTAGGCTATAGAAAGGAGAAATTGGAGAGAATCTCCAATTCCTTCAATAGCCGAATTCTACTGCAACTCTTCTTCCTAGTACCGAATAACAAAGAAGGGTAAAAGCTACAGCTATGAAAGTGAAAAGGGGATTTTCTTTTGACGAGTTCGGATGGTGAGGAAAAAGTATGGAAGATTTTGCAAAGTTCTCCACTTCAACTTTTTGAGCTGACCCCTTTCAGAAGGGAAGGTGTGGATCCTTGATCGAGTTGTCGAAAGAAAGTTTCGATGTCGGTGAACAGAAGAAAGCAGAACAGAAGAGTAGCCGTTGGAACTGTGTCGAAGGTTGGGTGTTAAAATCACACGCCTTTCCTCCATTTTATTTTGCGGATGGACAAAAAAGATATTATGTTCGAGACTAGGAAGTTGTAACTAAGTCATCCTCTCCAGCAGAACCTGCTTGTCCCTCGGATTTTTCCGAGCAGTGGCCGGTGTCTTTCTTGCCTGAGACCATGGGTGGCTTCATCGATCGGAAAAGTGTATTCCCTGCTGACGGCGTCTTTCCTCTCGTTCGTCTCGAAGAGAGTGAAGAAGTGAAGTGGGCCTCCCAAAATCGGTACCTGGTCTTTTGCTCTCTCCTGGGGCGTAGAGAGCCGATGCATAGGGAAAAGGGGCGTCGCGATTGAGTTGGGGAATCCACAGATAGAGATGGCACGCCAGCAAAGAGATAGTGAATCTCTCCTCTCGATATAGAAGTGGTCTCGGAAGAGTCTTTCAGATGTCATGCGTCCAACCAGGACTTTTCAAGTGACAAAAGGCACGATCTCGAGGCAAGGGGAAGTAGAATCCCAGGGGGAAATAGAATCCACAAACAAAAAGTGAAAAGGAAGAGAAATAGGAATTCAGACCGATATGACGAGCCATAGATTTGGCAAATCCACTGTCCGAGAAGACAGAAAGAGGTCGTCTATTTGAAAAAGACACAGACAGAAAAGAGGAGATATTGAATAGGGAAAGAGAAGTCAATAAAAAACATTGATCTTGCCACTTTTCCATGACGTGTATTAATCCAAAACAGATGTGCAGGTAAGTCTATCAGAACGAGAGACCGAGACTGAAATCGGGGCAAGTCAATGGGATACCAAAGGGATAAGGCAATCAGATAGAGAGATGTCATTTTTTTGTGCCCGCTCTTCGAGCTCCTGTGACTCGAGTCACAGAACCCGAGTGAAATTACAGCATACGACGTCGATCAAACCGAAATGGCGACGATGCCGACGGTACGAGCGTCGAAGTGTCCATAAGTGTCGAAGCATATAGGGGCAGCGAGTCGGAAGTCGACGCTCCAAAATACGAGAGATTAGCCTGCAGTATAGATCTGCTGACTCGACTAAGAAAAGATATACTCCGAAAAAAATAAGAAACGATGAGCGTTTGATCTACGAAGAGCGGCATGACGAACATCCCCCTACGTCTCATTTGCTCCGCAAGATGCATTTGTCGAGATATAGTGATCCATACTCTCTCTTTCGGGGGGCGTCGGGCGTCGGCGACCTAGACTCTGTCTACCAAACCAATTTCGACATATCTTTATTGGGGGCTGCAGTAGGTCGTTATGCACGTCGGGAAATCCCGTCTGAGTTGAAGTCCCGGCGGCACAGCCCCTGCCATGAGACACCTAATCGAAGAAGTGCCTTCCGAAACATGCAATAGGGCTACTTCGATAGCATTTTGTCACGCGAGCCTTGTCTTTGTGTGTTCCGCGCTGTG
Source organism: Dracaena cambodiana (assembly GCA_036321105.1). Lineage (NCBI taxonomy): Eukaryota > Viridiplantae > Streptophyta > Magnoliopsida > Asparagales > Asparagaceae > Dracaena > Dracaena cambodiana. The sequence goes on along the minus strand of JAYEPQ010000011.1, from coordinate 36,711,108 downwards.
CCATATCATATCCATCATCGGTAGAGTTACACCATTCTTTTCTTCCTTCGTTGCGTCGAAGACGCCGGAGCCGCGCTTGCTGAGTCGCTTCTTTTTCTACCTTGTGCCCCACCCGACGCCGGTATAGAGATGGGCGGTGTGCAATACCCACCAATAGCGATAAAATGTTTATGCCTGTGAGGACGGAATATTGATGGAATGACCAAACTCAGACTTTGTCAGAGGAAATCTCTGGGGATTTCCTGATGGGCTATGGAGGGTCTAGTCTCAATCAGGGGTGAGCCTTTGATTTTGAGGTTCCAGTAGGTCGGTAAAAAAAGGACTTGCTGACCAATCTCTCTGCCTGAAAAATCCCGGGATCAAAGTCTCTCACCCAGCGTGCCTTGCCGCTACGACGCCTCAAGGGCACAAGCGCATTCTGACGTGTTTTATCACTTCACTTGGTCGATATGGCAGTTCATTTCAGTTCGGATACGAAATATATAGCTATCAAGCTGGTGGGATTGGAACTCAACCTGCAAATGTAGTGACGTGACGGGTCTCCTCCTCGGGAGGCTTCTGACAGATGGTTCGCCCTAATAACTTTCCATTGGAGAGGGAAGGAAGACGTCGGAAAAGTTTACCTATGATAATTTTCAATTTTTTTTGGAGATTGTTGAGGATTCGAGTCGGTTCCTTTTCCGTGAGGACATCGGTAAGAGACTTATCTGGGCAAGCATAAAAGACTGCCACTGCCGGAAACATCGGTGCTCTGACTATTCGGTCTCTTTCTTTTTAGGTGCACTGCAAATAACATACCTCGTCCTATCTCATTATTGTAGCGACGGGGTATATAGAGCAGAAAACTGTTGATTGTACTAAAAGAAGCAGTCCATGTGGCGGATCACATCGATTCCATAGAAAGAGCAGGACCTGCGCGGATGCGTAAAGAACCCATACCACCACGTCCTCCCTGTTAGTTGTGACAATCCGACTGACAGGCTTCGTAGCAGCAATTCCTCTCGCGGTGTTGCCGAGTTACCGTCGCTTCCCTTCGCTTCAATGTCTTTACCAGCTCTCAAGGCATAGGAATCCGCTCCTAGCCGCCCGTCGACGACGGTGGGTGCTCCCCAATCCTCGCATCTTTCATTCAACTCCCCCTGCAAATAAAATAGTGGATCATCTTGGCAAACCACCTTCGTAAACAGAATAATGTAAAGTCTCCGCTCTGCCTCTCAAATTATATCATTCTGGAAAGCCCGAGAAAATCCAAGCCAGCCAGTCTTTTTCAATCCGTCATCCGATACAGCAGCTGGATCCCAGCCTTTCCAATATGCTGATTCAGCCGAATAAGGCTCTTCAAAAGAAGGTACCAACCTGGGTTCCGAGCATAACAGGATTTCCTTCATTCATGACGGGTGCTCCTTTCGACCGTAATGTAGACAGGTAAAGAGGCGGTGGTCTTCTTCCTAGCCTGAGAACGTCTATGGAGGCTGTCGAAGTTTAAGCTGGAGTTTCTCCGTTTACAGGGGCTCTTTTCCGTACCGGGATTGGCAGGACTAGAGTAGCAGAATATGATTTGATTACCATCACAACCGGTATTGAAAGAGGTATGTCGAATTGGAAGGCCAGTCAGAACGTCGACCCTTGACCCTACTACATAAGGAAAAAGAAATGCTGACCTAGAGATGACCAACCGTCACGACCGAAGTACAAACAATTCGTATGAAACTCTGTCCCCTTGAGAGCCAGGAATTGGACCCTAGTGATACTAAAACCTAGGCAACTCAATGACGATCGATTTCCGACGACTTGTCGTAACCCGATCTAATTCACGAATTTCCTGTAATCTATGCCGATCTGACCTTCGAGTACTCTTTGTCTTTAGGCATGGGCATTCAAAGAGATGACTAATCGGATCCCTCACGTAGTTGTCGGGGGGTAGAGATAGATAGCTGATGACGGGTAAATCCCGTTGAATTGCAGCTTTTCCTCTTTATCATCTACACAAACAAATAGATAGATAGGGCCACCATATTTTGTATATATAAGCGGAAAAAATAAATAAAAGGAGTTGAGGCGGATTGAAACAAGGCAAACTAGTGTTGATAAAAGGTATAGACGATGGTGCGAAGATCTGGCACATTCCCGGCTGGCTTGCTGCTACAAAGCCAAAAAAAAGCATAAGCGAAAGTTTTAGGATTGAAGGTTGGTTTGGAATGATTCCCCGGGTAATACTCTTCATCGGTCGCAACTTGCTCGATCCGAGTATTCTGAGTTACTACAATGATCCCACGAGAAAAATCAGTGACGGAGTGGGATTGATACTGAGCGCAGCTTCTCCTTGACGAGCAACAGCAACGTCAGTCGAGTTCCATATTAGTGGAACCCCTAGACGGCTGATCCTGCAATAGAATCAGTCACGTAAGCGGGGCAGTACCCACTTTTTGACTTTTCATTCTCATATAGGCCTTGCCTATCTTCTACTAACAACTCGTTAGACTTTGACTTTGGCAGGTAGATTTCACTACCTCCTCCTTTAGTAGTGGAAGCTGTGGACTGGAACTACCAATGTGACAAAGAAGTCGAGCGAAGGGATTCTCCTTCCATCTGAGAGTCACAGTCCGAGCTCAATTGTAGTAGCACCGAAGCAAAAGAGGATGCGCATCCAAACCTGCATCAGCCGAACCAACAACTCCAGTCTACCTACCCTACATATCTAGTTTATCCTGAAATTTCTCGAAGTAGCATTCCCATAAGCAGAGGATGAAACCGTCATCCCAACGAGGGTTTACGAATCACTCAAACGAGCCTTTCTAGCCGCATCTGAATCGGCATCCCTATCCATATCGTCTATGAGCAAGGGCATCCGACATCCGAATCTGTCGAATCAATTGGAGAATCCCCATTTGCACCCGAATTGGCTAAATCTAGTGTAGTGGGTTCCGATGCCAAATGGAGGGAATAAATCTTTTTAAAAGAAATCTCGACAGAAGAGGACGTCAGAACCATAAGGCGAGCGCCAAAACTCCCGCACAAACAGCTCCCACAGACACACATGATGACGGGGTGTGGGGCCAACTAGGCCACCACTTTTACCAGATATGGGTTCGGACGACCCGACAAGCCCGCCGCTAGAACCCAACCCGTCGACGGGGCTGACGGTCCGACGGGGCGTATCGCTAATTTTCCTTACCCGACGGCTCCGCTTTCACACGACGTATTACTGCTTCGAGAGAAACCGCGCACACAATGGAAAAGTATACCTAGACGTTGTTTCTTTTGGAAACTATTATGGAATTCGCAAGGGAAAAGAGAAGTAGGGCGGATCTCCATTCCGGCACAGAAGTTTTGACGAATCGGAGGATAGAACTTCTGGAGGCTTGCCAGGAACTGATACGATTAGGATAAAAGCTTGCCATGGCTTCCGACGCAAGCTATGTCGGGGGACAGAACGTCGAAGTACCGACCCAAGTAAGACCCCACTACTCTGGACTGGATCGAGATAAATAGCGTCGAAGTGCTCTTATCTGAGCTAGCCATTACATGTCAGAGGCTGACCGGCAACAGAAAGAGAGGCTGCTTCCTTTTGGAGGGAGAGTGGGAAGGCCATGCCACCCACGATAACTTTATTTCACTATGCTATTGATTTTTTTAACTATCATTGATTCCGCCTACACAACTACTGACGCTTGACGCGTCGGCGGGTCGAGTCCTCTAGTCTGGAATACAAGCGAAGACTTCTATGTATTCCGTCGATAAAGCAGATCGGATGAGAGTTCTTCGGCCTCAACTTATGTCAGCGAAGCACTTGATGAACGTGGGTTCGCGGATTGTCCTCGGCACCAAAATTTCTCTGTTTAACTTCGTCCTCAGTGGATGGGAGAGAGAAGACAGCATACGAACATCAAGTGGAGCAAGGTGGCGCACTCTCCGAACCAAAGAAGCACATAAAACGATTTGAACCAGTAACAGCAAGCAACCAATAAGGAAGAGCAGAGGGAAAACTCGACTAGAAGACCAGCTAACCCACGAAGAGAGATTTCGAATACTGAACTGACGACGTGACGTAGTAGGCCTTCAACCAACTTTTGGATCCTTTATCACAGAGCCGATTTCCTCAAAGCCTCCCTCTTTTTGAGAACATTACCTCCAACTTGTTATTGGTATTGATGACAAGGACTTTCATCATCGAACCCCCTTACTAGAACACGACGTCGTCAAGTGTTGGTCAGACACTCGGGAGATCATGGCTCGACCGGCCTGAGCGTTGCATATCATGGGTGGGCTGCTATGTGGCTGACGAAAGGGAGGAGGATTGGAGCGGAACTCTTTTGATGGCATGTTTTGAGCTTATTTGAGCCTATAGATAGAGGCGCTTTCCGGAAAAACAATCAAGAATGTCGATGGGTCTTTCCGACGGTAGGGCTTTCGAGCTCCTGCTGCGAGAAACTCGTCGGAGTGACTCAACGTAAGCTTCCAGAGAAGACAACCTTCGGAACGGAAACGACAAAAAAAGTATCAACAGAAAGACCTACCGTAGATCTATGTTATAATTAGAGTTCTTTTCCAATGGAGAGAGAGATTCTCGATTCGAGTTTCATCTATTAGATTTGGCTATCTTTCTTCGACGCAAGCCAACCGGCTATGGGTCGAAAGAAGTCCCTCCGCTCCAATACGTTTAAAGCGCCTATGAGACCTCTTATCCTTCCACTCTCTTTCTTTCATGTGTGAAGGAAGAGGCTGTAGCCTTACCTATACCCTGGCTTTCTCCCTGACCAGCCTTCGACAGATATTCGCAAGAGCTTGTGACTCTGGTTGCCTCTGACTGCTTGATCCCCTTGGTGCCGCCAACCTCATCTTGAAGGTCATCCTTTTTTTTTTCTTTATAACGCTGTTATTGACGTTGGAGAGCTCATGGAGAGCAAAAAGCATCATCACTATGATTATGGTATTTCAACAAGTGACGGAGCACTTGTTCGGAGTAGCACTGGGGGTGGACAATCAGTCTTCTTCATCCCGCAGTCCCAATTATCAACTCTCAATGACGATGAGGCCCCGTGTAGATGATTTTATGTCGATGTACAGAATAGAAGTCTCGGTCAGCTTCAGATGAGAGGTGAGAAGTTGCCGGAAAAGGACCCGACCCATCGTGGCATGGTAAAGGTCTTGTCTGTGGTCGTCACTACAAAGAGCAGACCGGTCATTGAACAGGTTCGACTAGTTTACTTCCCGAACCAAAGGCGTTGCACGTCTTCTTCAATTCGCAGTTCATCCAATGAAACCGTAGCACGCGCGAAGAACCATTCCAACCAACGGTGAAACCGTCAGCGAAGTCTTTTTCTTCCATGACAACCTGAGCTGAGTGAGGGATCAGATAAACCGATGCAAAGTTGGATCTCTATAACTGGGAGAAGTCAGGGGCTCTTTCTTTTGTTCATGCCCCGACGCTTGCCCCCGTTTACTACGTACGATGACTTCTGTAGGAGCAAGAAGAACCGGAAGAGGGCTCCTCCACTCCTTCCATTAACTATTGCTTTTAGGGCCCGGATCCTGCATTACTACCGGTCCAATTGGTGAATGCCACCACTAGGTTTTGTAACAACCTAATTTCAACATAACTTATATTCTTGATATCAGATTAATCCCAAAATGAATGTATTGTGTTTGTCTCATTTTTCTATATTTTTGTAATTTTCTTAAAATTTTCAAGATAGTAACTTAAAATAATATTATTTTAATCACCGGTGGGTCCTACACATATTTTTACTAGTCTCTCTTCTTTGATTTGTAAAGATTAAGTTTGACTTTTTTTTGGGTTAGTTTAATTTGAAATTATAATATTAAATAACTCTAATAACTTATTATTAGTATTCATTTGTCCTATGCCTATTTTGTTTTATTCACCCATACCTTACTTTACCATGCTTGTCCTTTGGACAAGCATGACAACCATCATCTAATCCCTCATATCCCTCATTTATTATATTTTTTTCTTCCCTTTCATTTGTTTTCTCCCTTTCATTTTTTATTCACCTCCTTTTTATTTTTTTACTCCAACTCAAGAGAAGAAGAAGAAAAGAGAAGAAGAAGAAAAGAGGAGAAAAAGAATAAAAAGAGAAGTTCTTTAGCCTCAAGATAGATTTACATTCCTTAACCTATCAAGGCAAGTAAAATCACATCCCCTCTCATATTTTATTTCTAATTCTAATTGTTTATGGTTAACTTAGAATCTTGATTTGTTAAAACTTAAAAACATAATATCTCTATACAAAAATCTCTATGATTATTCTAGAAAAATAAAAATATGATTTTTTATATTTTACCCTATGTTTATATATCGAATTTATCATTTTATTTATAATCTCTCATTCTTAAACTACAAGTTGTAAAGTTAAACTATATTCTTTATTTTTAAATTATAAAAATACTACCTTTATGAATATTCATCATGTTTGGATATACATTTGAATTTTCCATATAAGTTCTTTATATATAATGCAATGATTTTTAAATCATTTTCCACTTGCCATTAGAACATAGGTGTATATATATATATATATATATGTATGTATTCATAATCATGTTTTAAAAAGAAGATTTCAAATAAATAAGTTTCTACACTAAATTGTTAAAATATTTCTTTCATACGAGATATTATGTTAGGTCATAATTCTTTCTATGTTAATCTATGTTTAGATATATACATATATATATATATACATGTCTAAGATTTAACAAATTTGCTATTTTCCATACTATGAAATCATACTAGAATTTAGAAAATCAATATGTTGTTAAACTAATTGTTATAAAAGTGTTAATCGTATTTAATTCCTATCTTACAAATTTAGTACCCACTTGCCTAATGTGTTTATATGCATAATTGTATTGCGTGGTTTACATACATGATCATTATTTGCATAACACATTTTAATATTCTATGACTATCATGCTTGCCTTAACATATACATACTAGTAACTTGTACAACATACATGAAATTATATATGTGTTTATATGTATAATTGTATATGCATGATTCACATATATGATCATCCTAGGTATCTTTACATCTTAAAACTACATACGTATTTATATGTATACTTGTATTTATGTGTAGTTTACATACATGATCATTTTCATAACATTCATTCTAACATTCTATACTCCATCATACTTACATTGACACATACATACTAGTTACTTGTACAACATATACGAAATTATGCCGGATTTTCCTTATTAGTACATACACGTCTTGATAGTGTCATGGATCTTGACTTGCCTGTTAACTTGATTTTGACATTTCATCATATTTACTTTGACATATACATACTAATTACTTGTACAAGATATATTAAAATATTCTGGATTGATTTGCATGTAATATAACTTGAAATTTTGGGTTATGGGAGAACTAAAGGGTGGACAAATATTGTATCGTGAAAACTTTAGAATAGGTTGCGCAACCGAAATAGGGGCCCATCCGCGGGGGCGCCCGGATGGTACTGAGCCATCATCTCTTGTTTAGTCCATGTTGATGGGACGACCGATTACTCAGTATTCGGTATCTGCTTGAGTGCTTAGCGGCACGGCTGGTTCAGCGCCAGCATTTTGGCCGGGTCCCGGGTATGCACGGGTACTTTCACGATACAAGTCATTTCTTCACCACTTAGTTCAAAGTATAAACTAAAATATGATATTAACTTAAACTAGATATGCATTTGTCTCCGTACTTGATATTGATTACATACGAGTCATTTCTTCACCACTTAGTTCAAATATAAAATAAAATATGATATTAACCTAGACTTGATATGTATTAGTCTCCGTACTTGATATCGATCACATACGATACAGATCTATTTCTTCACCAATTAGTTCACCATGCATGTGCATATGCTTTTTACATCAATTCATATTTTACTTGTTAATACATATTGCATGCTCTCTACCATACAAGTCTATTTATTCACCATTAGTCTCCATACTTGATAGCATGTACATTCTTTCTTGATATCATTACTTGATCATTTAATATTTTCCACACATGTGCATAGTTTCATATCCACACCCATATCTTACCTACTTGTTTATATTACACGCTCCGTACTTCTTATTATTTTACTTGCTGGGTTTGACCCTGAGCTCCGCCACACGCTCAGGTACTGAAGATGTGAGCAAGGATCTGCCACTGCATGATTCGTACTTTCTAGAGCAGACCGAGTAGCAATAGATTTATAGGCCTCCGCTTTTGTATTTTTGGTTTGGTATGTATCACTCCTTTGGGACTTTATTTCTAACTTTTGTATCAGTATTGTACTTGATGCTGCTTATCTTAGACATGTATATCTTCTCTTTTATATGGCAGTAGACTAACTTCCAAGATCCTGGTTGATTACTAGTATTCAATTCCATTCATTTCTTCTTTTACATATTTATAGGCCTCGTGCACGTCGACTTACACGTGCCCGCCGGTAACGCACTCCGTTTTCGTATCTCTCCGGAAAATGGGGCGTTACAGAGTGGTATCAGAGCTCTAGGTTAATTTAGGATTTCTTAGGGACTACTGCCATATATAAACATGTCCAAAATTTTTTTTGATCTGAAATCTTATCTTGGTCCTATTATTAGTTAATTTTCTATCTTGCCTTATTTTTTTATCCATACCATATATATCTTTTGATTTTCTATGTACCTAGTCTTGTACTTCTGCTGTTCGAGTCCTATTGAGTTGACGTGGTAATTATAGATGTTTATTCTCAATCGACAACAATTACAGCCATTCATTAGAACTATAACAAGTGGATTTATGAGATACTCCATAGTTGATTTTCGACTAAAATCATATGCTTTCGCTATAATGAGTCTTATCTATTGGCGTGGCAATAATTGATTTGCAGGCAATTATTGCAGCTATTCGCAAGGATCTTAATAAGTGAGACTTATGATATTTTTTTCCATTATATATCTTAGATTATTTATCCCACTAGTTTAGATAGTATGGCAAGTTAGTTTTCAATTATATTCTGATTAGAACTATTTTCTCAATAACCAAATTCTTATCAATTGATTGATATCTTATTCTCCAATTAGTAAAAAAAAAAAAATTAAATTTCGAGGACGAAATTTCTTTGTAAGGAGGGTAGGATGTAACAACCTAATTTCAACATAACTTATATTCTTGATATCAGATTAATCCCAAAATGAATGTATTGTGTTTGTCTCATTTTTCTATATTTTTGTGATTTTCTTAAAATTTTCAAGATAGTAACTTAAAATAATATTATTTTAATCACCGGTGGGTCCTACACATATTTTTACTAGTCTCTCTTCTTTGATTTGTAAAGATTAAGTTTGACTTTTTTTTGGGTTAGTTTAATTTGAAATTATAATATTAAATAACTCTAATAACTTATTATTAGTATTCATTTGTCCTATGCCTATTTTGTTTTATTCACCCATACCTTACTTTACCATGCTTGTCCTTTGGACAAGCATGACAACCATCATCTAATCCCTCATATCCCTCATTTATTATATTTTTTTCTTCCCTTTCATTTGTTTTCTCCCTTTCATTTTTTATTCACCTCCTTTTTATTTTTTTACTCCAACTCAAGAGAAGAAGAAGAAAAGAGAAGAAGAAGAAAAGAGGAGAAAAAGAATAAAAAGAGAAGTTCTTTAGCCTCAAGATAGATTTACATTCCTTAACCTATCAAGGCAAGTAAAATCACATCCCCTCTCATATTTTATTTCTAATTCTAATTGTTTATGGTTAACTTAGAATCTTGATTTGTTAAAACTTAAAAACATAATATCTCTATACAAAAATCTCTATGATTATTCTAGAAAAATAAAAATATGATTTTTTATATTTTACCCTATGTTTATATATCGAATTTATCATTTTATTTATAATCTCTCATTCTTAAACTACAAGTTGTAAAGTTAAACTATATTCTTTATTTTTAAATTATAAAAATACTACCTTTATGAATATTCATCATGTTTGGATATACATTTGAATTTTCCATATAAGTTCTTTATATATAATGCAATGATTTTTAAATCATTTTCCACTTGCCATTAGAACATAGGTGTATATATATATATATATATGTATGTATTCATAATCATGTTTTAAAAAGAAGATTTCAAATAAATAAGTTTCTACACTAAATTGTTAAAATATTTCTTTCATACGAGATATTATGTTAGGTCATAATTCTTTCTATGTTAATCTATGTTTAGATATATACATATATATATATATACATGTCTAAGATTTAACAAATTTGCTATTTTCCATACTATGAAATCATACTAGAATTTAGAAAATCAATATGTTGTTAAACTAATTGTTATAAAAGTGTTAATCGTATTTAATTCCTATCTTACAAATTTAGTACCCACTTGCCTAATGTGTTTATATGCATAATTGTATTGCGTGGTTTACATACATGATCATTATTTGCATAACACATTTTAATATTCTATGACTATCATGCTTGCCTTAACATATACATACTAGTAACTTGTACAACATACATGAAATTATATATGTGTTTATATGTATAATTGTATATGCATGATTCACATATATGATCATCCTAGGTATCTTTACATCTTAAAACTACATACGTATTTATATGTATACTTGTATTTATGTGTAGTTTACATACATGATCATTTTCATAACATTCATTCTAACATTCTATACTCCATCATACTTACATTGACACATACATACTAGTTACTTGTACAACATATACGAAATTATGCCGGATTTTCCTTATTAGTACATACACGTCTTGATAGTGTCATGGATCTTGACTTGCCTGTTAACTTGATTTTGACATTTCATCATATTTACTTTGACATATACATACTAATTACTTGTACAAGATATATGAAAATATTCTGGATTGATTTGCATGTAATATAACTTGAAATTTTGGGTTATGGGAGAACTAAAGGGTGGACAAATATTGTATCGTGAAAACTTTAGAATAGGTTGCGCAACCGAAATAGGGGCCCATCCGCGGGGGCGCCCGGATGGTACTGAGCCATCATCTCTTGTTTAGTCCATGTTGATGGGACGACCGATTACTCAGTATTCGGTATCTGCTTGAGTGCTTAGCGGCACGGCTGGTTCAGCGCCAGCATTTTGGCCGGGTCCCGGGTATGCACGGGTACTTTCACGATACAAGTCATTTCTTCACCACTTAGTTCAAAGTATAAACTAAAATATGATATTAACTTAAACTTGATATGCATTAGTCTCCGTACTTGATATTGATTACATACGAGTCATTTCTTCACCACTTAGTTCAAATATAAAATAAAATATGATATTAACCTAGACTTGATATGTATTAGTCTCCGTACTTGATATCGATCACATACGATACAGATCTATTTCTTCACCAATTAGTTCACCATGCATGTGCATATGCTTTTTACATCAATTCATATTTTACTTGTTAATACATATTGCATGCTCTCTACCATACAAGTCTATTTATTCACCATTAGTCTCCATACTTGATAGCATGTACATTCTTTCTTGATATCATTACTTGATCATTTAATATTTTCCACACATGTGCATAGTTTCATATCCACACCCATATCTTACCTACTTGTTTATATTACACGCTCCGTACTTCTTATTATTTTACTTGCTGGGTTTGACCCTGAGCTCCCCCACACGCTCAGGTACTGAAGATGTGAGCAAGGATCTGCCACTGCATGATTCGTACTTTCTAGAGCAGACCGAGCAGCAATAGATTTATAGGCCTCCGCTTTTGTATTTTTGGTTTGGTATGTATCACTCCTTTGGGACTTTATTTCTAACTTTTGTATCAGTATTGTACTTGATGCTGCTTATCTTAGACATGTATATCTTCTCTTTTATATGGCAGTACACTAACTTCCAAGATCCTGGTTGATTACTAGTATTCAATTCCATTCATTTCTTCTTTTACATATTTATAGGCCTCGTGCACGTCGACTTACACGTGCCCGCCGGTAACGCACTCCGTTTTCGTATCTCTCCGGAAAATGGGGCGTTACAGGTTTGCGGAGGAATTTCCCGTCGACTATATCACCGACGTTCGGTTGCACCCGAAGGGCCTGATTTCTGCTCGTTCCTCGTCAGAATAGAAAGGGAAACCGGTAGCGAAGGTGAAAAGCGCCGGTAGGGTGAAACGGACCAGAGTGAAACCAGTAGCGAAGGTATTGGACTCCTGGGGCAGTAGCGAATCGACGCCCTTCACTACCTGAAGATATTTATTAGGGATCGAGGACTCTCATTTTCTGATAGATTCCTTTCGACAAAAAGGAAGGGGGGGAGACCATCTGTCAATTTCGTTTGAAATCCAGAAAGTCGGAATCAAAGAACTCACGATCCCTAGGCGAGCACTCAGATTGGCATGAGGCTGTCTTTTGCTTTGGTACTCCATTATTTGACGAGAGTCGGGGATCGGAATGACAGTTTGAAAAGCTTCCTTTCGTTTGCCTGGTGCCTTCGGAGTCGATAGCAAAAGCTAAACTAATGGACAACCTTGATTTCCTACTCCTATCACTCTGTTCGCTACCCCTACAACGCGGATCCCTCGACTGCGGAATCCAACCTCCTGCCATAGATGGAAGGAGTTGATCGGGTTCAGTAGCCCACCCTAAAAGGTAAGTAGGCTGGCTTTTCCCATGCCGTCACCGTAGACTTCCTGATGAAGAAGGTACGACGCCCTACTGATGTGGATGGCTAGCCACCGAGTTCCTAATATTCCTGACCTTCTCTTTCTTTCCTGCCTCATCCGAACCCTCGATTGATACGATGCAGCTGACTGATTTCTCAGAAGGGGGAATGAACCTCCAGACCCTTTTTCCGTCGACGCCCTACGAGGTCGAGCAGGGATGCGGGATATGGTCGGGTCGACTACGAAGAGCTGCTGAACTTCATTCTTTCCTCTGGTTTTACTGATGGAGGGACCGACTGCTGGAATGGACGTAGTATAATCATGATCGGAGTCACTTTCGAAGGCAGCGCTGACGGTAGCTTTCTCATTCTGTCGACTTTACAAATAGACTACATGAAAGCAAATGGTCCTATCAAAGGTGACTCGATGGCTTTCGTACGCAGTCTCTGGTTTCCGTATGGTTCGTAACTTGCTTTTTGCTTTCCTTTGTCAGCTCGCGAAGGTGCAAACCAATGGTTCAGGAATGGAGTCTCAGCAGCCATAGGGTGTAGGTAGGTCCCCTACCATCACGTCATAAGCGGTTCAGAGCTCTCTCCTCTCGCATCTGTGAAATTTCGTAGAGAGACCTATGCTTTCAGGCTCTTCCAACCGTCAGCTTCGTCGCTTTTGCGATTTTCTTTCTATTATAAAAGAAAGACGTTCCGACTGCGAGGGATTTTTTAGTGCAGCTCGTTTTTTAGAGCAGATTTTCCCCGTCGACTCTCTTAATTTCTTTTTTTGACGTATGGAATTCTCTTCCAGAGCTGCGGAACTCACAACTCTATTAGCAAGTCGAATGACCAACTTTTACATGAATTTTCAAGTGGATGAGATCGGCCGAGTGGTCTCAGTTGGAGATGGGATTGCATGTGATTATGGATTGAACGAGATTCAAGCTAGAGAAATGGTCGAATTTGCTAGTGGTGTGAAAGGAATAACCTTGAATCTTGAGAATGAGAATGTAGGTATTGTTGTTTTTGGTAGTGATACCGCTATTAAAGAAGGAGATCTTGTCAAGTGCACTGGATCTATTATGGATTTTCCCGCAGGAAAGACCATGTTAGGCTGTGTGGTCGATGCGTTGGGAGTACCTATTGATGAAAAAGGGGCTCTAAGCAATCACGAACGAAGACGTGTCGAAGTGAAGACCCCAGGGATTATTGAACGTAAATATGTGCACGAACCCATGCAAACAGTGTAAAAATCAGTAGATAGCTTGGTTCCTATAGGCCGTGGACAACGAGAACTTATAATCGGAGATAGACAAACTGGAAAAACAGTTATAGCTATCGATACTATATTAAACCAAAAGCAAATGAACGAAAGGGGAACCTCTGAGAGTGAGACATTGTATTGTGTTTATATAGCGATTGGACAGAAACGATCAACTGTGACACAATTAGTTCAAATTCTTTCAGAAGCGAATGCTTTGGAATATTCCATTCTTGTAGAACTGCTCCTCTGCAATTTCTGGCCCCATATTCTGGGTGTACCATGGGAAAATATTTTTGCGATAATGGAATGCACGCATTAATAATATATGATGATCTTAGTAAACAGGCATATCGACAAATGTCATTATTGTTACGCCGACCACCAGGCCGTGAGGCTTTTTCCGGGGATGTTTTCTATTTACATTCCCGTCTCTTAAAAAGAGCCGCTAAACGATTGGACCAAATAGGTGCAGGTCACTTGACTGCGTTATCCATCATTGAAACACAAGCTGGAGATGTATCGGCCTATATCCCCACCAATGTGATCCCCATTACAGATGGACAAATATATTCGGAAACAGAGCTCTTTTATCGCGTAATTAGACCTGCAATTAACGTTGGTTTATTTGTCAGTCGCGTCGGGTCTGCCGCTCAGTTAAAAGCTATGAAATAAGTCCGCAATAGTTCAAAACTGGAATTGGCACAATATCACGAAGTGGCCGCCTTTGCTCAATTTGGCTCAGACCTTGATACAACGACTCAGGCATTACCGAAGAGAGGTGCAAGGCTTACAGAAGTGCCCAAACAACCACAATATTCACCACTTCCAATTGAAAAACAAATTGTAGTGATTTATGCAGCTGTCAAGGGCTTTTGTGATCGAATGCCACTAGACAAAATTTCTCAGTATGATAGAGACATTCCAAGTAGTATAGATCCCGAATTACTAAAATCCTTCTTAGAAAAGGGTGGGTTAACGAAAGAAAGAAAGATAGAACCAGATGCCTCTTTAAAAGAAAGCGCTTTGCCTTACCTATGATGCCAAAAGCGTGATGAGCAACGAGTCTCCGATTTTATTTATTTTATTTTATTCCAAATAGAAGGTTTCTTTGAGAGCATGAGGGAGGGTGCTTACGAATCTCGTCGAAGTGCTGCCGCATTACTTGTCTCGACATGCGCTATTATGAGGAATCGACGAAGAATCTGATGAAAGAGCAGTGAAGGAAAAACGTGATGAGCAAATGGAATAATATTTTGACATATGTTAGAGGGTGCAAAATCAATAGGTGCCGGAGCAGCGGCAATTGTTTTAGCGGGAGCAGCTCTTGATATTTTAAACATCTTTAGTTTCTCGATTCATTCCGTGGAGCGAAACCCCTCATTGGCTAAACAATTATTTGGTTATGCCATTTTGGGATTTGCTCTAACCGAAGCTATTGCATTGTTTGCCCCAATGATGGTCTTTATGATCTCATTCATCTTCCGATTGTAAACAAAATTGTACTCTTTCCTTTTCTTCTCGGCAGAAGAAAAAATGGGAAGATACAGGCCCTGTTTCAGTCATGGAGCAGGGGAAGGGGAGTGGTGAGGTGGGCCCCTTCACATTCTTTAGGAAGAAAAAGAGAAGTGGAAGTTTTTTGTTCCCGTAAATAGTTCCCGGACGTGGTTTTCCACCGAGAGCGCGCCCCCGTTCCATTGTGAAATTTCTTCATCTTCCGACAATGCAAGTGTAGTCAATCAACGGTATTTGATAGTTTAGCTGCATGCTTGCTATGCCTTTTCAAAACCCTTCTGGGAAGATTTTTCACTTTGTCCGGGGGGATGGATCTACCATCCCCAACCAGGAAGCTGAGGTTATCGGCGTCGGTCTTCTTTCGACGGTGGCAAGGATAAAGCGTCGACTCGGGTAGGAGGACTGCTGACGTCCGCGCGACTTGTCAAAACTAAAAATATGCCGACGGATCTTCCAACAAAGTATTCACTATATCTTCCTCAAAAACCTATACGACTTCACTTCGACATGGGTGGTTGACGATAGGAGAGGAGGTTCCGGAGGGTATACTTCCTAGTGTTTGGAACGCAGGAGGTGCAAGATTTTGATGATGTCGGATAAGGTCCTAGGATTTTTCATTTTGACTATCTTCGCTTGCATCAGAAATATCGCCAGCTTTTTTCTCTCTTTCAATATGCTCTAAGTAGTAGGCCTTTTGGAATAAAAAAACTCTACTGAATGGCATTGAGGCGAGGCTATTTTGTAGATCCTTCAGGTACTTTGGCATATTTCTGACTTTCCGTCCAGTTCAACTGCTTATGCAAGACCGAAGATGAATGAACTATCTCTGCCACATACTCTCCATTTACTGGAGTTTACTCTTCCAAAGGTCGAGCGTTTTTATTTTCATTTCCTTTCCTGGTGCCATTTCTCTTACAGAGATCGACATCGACTTTTTTTTCGAAACTGGTGAAGAGTTACTATTATTTTTTGACCATGGAGTGAATTCCTCCCTCCTGATTTTAGCTTTTCTTCGGCACATTTCGCACGAGCGGACCGATTTTACACACTCGAAGAAGCTAGAGGAGAGGTAAGCCTGCGTCGGAAATATGGAGTGAATCTCATAGATTTCTTCGACAAAGTCTTCGACAGAATTATAGAAATAATTTTTCTTTTGAGTGGGTGTGCTAGAGAAGGCTTGTGAAGAAGTAGGATCTTGTCTTCTCATCATCGAAATGGATTTTTTATTTGTAGAATAGGTGACTGGAGGATGAGATTCCTCAGAGGATAGAGATACATTATACAAACAACCCAACAGGCGATGTGGGATCTTTTTTATGTATTCCTTGACTCATAATAAATAGATTGGTTGGTTCTTATTATTTCATAATATGCTATCAGAGCACGTTACGAAATAAATTTTAGTCGTCAATCTCAACCAGCCTAATCGATGGTCGACTCTTATTCCGACTCTGACTCTGCTATCATATCATCAATTTGATGCTGACTCCGATTTTGACTCAGAGTCAACAATCGCGTCGCCAATTTGATGCCACGTCTGGTACTTTTCTGTTTTGTGACTGCAGGGCTTCTGGCTGGTCCCTTCTCGACCACAAAGGTGTAATCCGGGCTTGATGCAACTCTTTGCTCATTCTTTTGCCTACTATTATTTCTAAGAAAGAAATTTATTTGCCACCTAGTACATCTTCTAAGAAAATAGTTTATATACTACTTACTACTGTTTCTAAAAGAAGTTTATCTGTTTCCTACTACTGCTTCTAAAAAATAAGTTTATCTATTGCTACTGCTGCTAGTGCTACTGCTGCTAGTGCTCGAATATGGGTGTGCTATGTTAATTCAAATGATTCATTTACGATTACTATTACTACCGTCTACTACTGATATTGTTGTTACTGCTCATCCGTTTCAAATTAATATATATTATTGAAGATGGAGACAGTGTTTTCTAATTTGTATACAAGTTGAGTATAATTATTATTTAAACTCTAACTTATGGGGAGTGTCAGATTAGAAAATTATCTTGTATTTGGTTTTAGTTTAGATTTAGTTCTAAATCGCCTGTTAGATTGTATGGTGTTGAGACACCTATAAATATATGTATCTCTTGACTTGTAATTGCTTGAATAAAAAACTATTTTTTATTTGGATTCAATTTAGGTTTAGTCCCGCATCTCCTATTGGATTATTTATATGGTGTTGAGACATCTATAAATATATGTATGCTTTGACTGATAATAAGATAGATTGATTGGTTCTGATTATTAGATACTATAGTATAAAGCGCATTATGAAATAAATATCAGCCGTCAATCTCAATCATTCTAATTGTTCTAATATTGACTCCGATTCTGCAATCGTATCAACAATTCGATGTTGACTCCTATTTCAACTCCAATTCTTACTTCGACTCCGGAATCTCGTTGCCAATTCGATTCAACATCTGCTTTAGTTTTGACTTCTCTTCTTCGTGACTACAGGGAAACTCTGGTTGATCCTCCTCGACTGTAAGGGTGTAATCCAATCTTGATGCAATATTTGATTCTTTCTTTGCGTATTTCTGCTTTTAAAAAAGAAGTTTATCTACTGTTACTACTGCTTCTAAGAAAAGAAGTTTATCTAAAAAAGAAGTTTATCTACTGTTACTACTGCTTCTAAGAAAAAAGTTTATATATTACCTACTAATATTTATAAGAATGAAGTTTATTTGCTTCCTAATACTGTTTCTAAGAAATAAGTTTATTTACTTTCTACTATTATTTCTAAAAAAGAAGCTTATCTGTAATCTACTACTGCATTTTAAAAAAAATTATCTGTTGCCTACTGCTTCTAAGAAAAAAATTTATCTACTGCTACCTATCAAATTTCGATGGTAGGATAAAGGCCTACTATGGTAGTGATGTGTGTTTTGATGATTCAATTGATTCATCTACTAATGCTATTGTTGCTTATCTACTTTAAGTTAATATATACTATTAAAAAAAGAAACAGTGTTTTCTAACATGTATAACAAGTTGGGTACAATATACTCCAACTTGAAGGGGAGTATTAGATTAGAAAACTATCTTGTATTTATGTTTTTCCCACATATCCAACACCCTTCCAAGGTCCCCACCTCCGAGCGCAAATTCGCCTATGACAATTTTCTTTTCCTTATCCCCCCAAGTCGCCATGGAGCCCTCTGATTTCTCATTTCTTGTGGCTTGCTTGGATTTAACTTTGGTCCATCCCCCCTTCATTGAGGTGTCTTCGTCTATCCCTCCTTCATTGAGGTGTCTTTCTCTGATGATGATTTGAAATTCCCTTCTGCCTACCTTTGCTAGTAAGGTCATTACCTCCTGCTCGTTGTAGGAGCTCTTGGAGTTGGTGAGTGCCGAGCGCACCTTGTCCTTATGGGTAAGTGGTTGTGCATTTGCACCCACATTCTCTTCCTGGCTCGGCGAGTTCCGTACGACTTTTGACCAGTTTCTATGTCGATGTTGTGGTTTTTTTTTTCCCTCACTGCTGTCATGTTTATTAAACTTCCCTTTGCTTAACCAGCTCCATCCAAAGTCCATTCTCGATTGACCGCTTGAAGTTGTCACTACTCTGCTGAATTGTCGATGATGAAATCTAACGGAGACGGAGGACGACCGACCTCTCCTTAGCTTTGCTTTCTTTTCCTTTTTTTTTTGCTTTTTTTTTTTTGTGTTTTTCGAATTTTACGGTGATGGCGGGGAATCGCCTCCCTCGCTAACCTCCGTTTGTTTGCCTAGACTAGCTTCTAACAACTATGCTCTATTGAAGTTATTATGTGCGCTAAACTGGATAGTTGGAAATATATAGGGGGTTTTAACATATAAAGTTATAGAAAAACCTAAAATACATAGTTAGAATATAGATATATACAATTTATTTTTATTACGTTTTCCTCAATCTATTAATCAGTTTTTGTTTTAGTTTTTTTTTTTTTTTTTTTTTTTTTTGATGTCGCACCACATTTACTCATCATTTAAATGTGGATATTTTACCTTTATTATTCATTTTCTTTCTCTGAGTTCTAATTTAGTGGCAATGGGATTTGGATGGTTGTTAACAAACTCCAGAGGTTGATCCCTTTTCCCTGCAACAACAGCAACAAGAAAGAACGAAAAATAACAGAAATGTCTTACTCTCTTTCAAATATGGGACTAAATCACAATCCCATGCCTTTGTAGTACCAAAAGCACTTGAACACAAGTGGATCCGAGACACTCCCAACAGATTTTATATGCTCGAATCATTATGTTATGATATTACTTCTAAAAAAATAATCATTTGAACTTTTTCATCAAAATTTGAAATCCTTCATTAACTAATATTATTTAATTTTACCGATGCTTATGTATTCAAGTGAATTTTTTTATTACTTTGTTAAGTTTCTGCTAACTGTCTTCCTACCCTTGTGCAGATATGCACTGAAACTGGAAAAGGCTGATGTATATCGATTGCCATACCTGTCCAGTGGTGGACCTGGCTTTGGTTCGCATTCTATCCTTTCTATAGACTAGAATTTTTCTGAACCACTTTTTGATAATTAGTTGTTTCCAATCCTGGCCTGTTAGCATGATTCCCTCAGAAGTGCTGTAGATATTAGTAATAATACGCCACAGTTGAAAATTCATATATCTACAATTTTCTTTTAGATGGTCCTGGTTTTTATTTGTTCCTCCAGGAAATTAGACTAAAGTGAAACTGCGAGAATAATTGTTTGAACTATTATTGGTTTGATTATTGTAGTGTAATTTCTTGACCATACTAATCATTCTTTCAGCTGTTTTTTCATCTTTTATTTTCCATTAACTCTATGTATCTTTGCAATCAATAATGAGGAATGTCTTTAATGTGAGTACTTGACATATATCATGTAATTTGGGACATGTCGAAATCCAAATTTCAGAATCAACCCAAATCGCAAAGCCTGAAGAGCTGAAATGAAGCACTTGACCATGACATATATTGTTTCGAACAGACCTCAGTTGGACTCATCCTACATCATGACTAAAAATAAATGCATCCCTCGTACTATATCTTCCCCCAACTGGATTCAGCCTGAAGAAATTTTGTTGGCTGTTGATTAGGTTGAACATTCTTAAACAGCATAACCAATAGAATTTCCTAACCATCCATTGGCCTACTAGGTTCTGGCAAGCCTCTTGTCCATAATTTTCTGAACCAAGATTTTAACACTAACTAATTTGATGTCAAGATGTGGTCTTTTGTAAATCCAACTTATCATGGATGCTTCATAACATGAAAGCAATGTTTTAAAAGATGCTTTACATAGCTCATTATAATGTGCTTACCAACATAGCACAGAACCGATGCTCCTTAACAGTCCAAAAAACGCAAAGCAACGCAGCTCATCATTATTTTCATTTCATATGTTTAGTTATGTTTTTTCGTAACTTGTCATACATTAAGAACAATCAAGTGAAATATGAAAAGCTAATGTGAAGAACCTCCAAACCTGAGCCCTAGAAGTTTTTTGAATCCTAATGGGAAAAACCTCCCAACCTGAGCCCTAGAAGTTTTTTGACACCGAACTTTTTCTTGAGGCAAGGGGAGCCATGATGAAGACGGGTCCTCCTCTTGATGGCTCCTCCAGCCTTCAATGAGTCCTCTTCTTGACGACTCCTCCAACCTTTGGTGAGGAACCTCCCCCCCGTGCTTCCTCCTCTAACCTCTCTCTTTTGGCTCGATTCCTTTTCCAGTACAATTATAAACTTTATTTTTATGATGATGAATGTGAAAAATTATTGTGAAACATATTAGAAGTTTCTACGTGTTTTTAAATAAATCCATATTCTTTTTGTAATTTTTAAAAATTATTTCCCTATTTATCAAAATTATTATATGCAATTCTGTATTTATTTTAATTAAATAAACAGAAAACCACATATCCTACAATTATGCTTATGGTATATGTGATGTAGCAGAAAACCATTATGCTATACATTATCTTTTAAACATTGCCTGAAAGATTCATTCCATGGCTTACTCTTTTTGTTATTTCTGCAGGATTGAGTGCTGTTTTTCTCTATAGTCTTTGCCATCTTAGCATGTTTTTTGCTGTAATGTTTTTGTTCTTTGCATGCAAGTTCAAATGTACCCATGAAATGCTTTATCCTGCTATGACATCTGCTCAAGTTTTAGATAAGACAAACCTTTCATATTATGGTTATAACTTTGTTGTCTGTTTGAAATAGAAATCATAGTCATCTCTAAATCATTGTTTTATAGGCAAAACCCCATCAATGTAGAAAAGTATACGGCCAGTAGACATTTAAATAAGTTAAAAGACATATCCCTCTTCATTAAGAATCTTGTGACTTGTCAATTCAATTGTATGTTTCTTAATTCTTTGCAGCACTGCTTGAAGCAGCAAGGAAAGCCAAAATCAATGACATATTAAAACGAATAGAAACTGGATTTTCATCTGAAAGGTATACCTCTTATTGGTATTATTTCTACATTTCATCACATCACTTATCATTGTATGAATTAAATGTGAACTTAAACATTACCATTTGTGTGTACTGCAATATGTACAGCATCTTATATGGAAAGAAGCTGAGCTGCCTGTAACATATGCATTTCACTGTTTCTTATATATCCTTGTTTATATAAGTTATAAGCATCTCTTCCTGAGTATACCTTTTGAGTGCATGCACTTGTGTGTTCTACACGCATATGCATGTCTCGAGGGCTGTCAGTTGGCCTGTCCTAGTTTGTCGTTTCACCTCTTATGTATGCATATATTTAATGTTCTAGGATTGAGCTGTTGTATGAGATTTTTGGGTGTATTTTGGGCAAAGGTTTAAGTTTTGTGCCATCAAACTCATACCTCAATTACTTATATAGTTAATCAACTCCTGCTTCACGTGCGGACATAGGCCAAAAGGCTGAATAACTTTTTGACCCTCTTTTTTTCCTCTTCCGCTTCTCAGTCTTGGCTTACTCGTAATGTCATTTACTCCAAAATTTATTGAAAAAAGTTTATATCAGTTACCATTCACTTTAGTGAGTGAAATACTCTCCAGCCCTCCTTTTAGTGACAGGCATCCTCACCAAACAGGCATACCACCAGGCGATGTTGTCAGTCAGAAGTCAACAGTCATGCATGATGTAGCACTTACGCTTGCATACTTTTGGCTATTGTTTGTTTCACCTTGAGGAAGGTCTTCCATTAGGTTACGTCGTCATAATCCTCTTCCTGCCTGAGCAAACTTAATGAGTTTTTTCACTGTTCTTCCCTCAAAATTCTAGCTATGTATGATTTTTGAGTTGTTAGAACAATTATGTAGAAGAAATATTTTACTATGGGCCATGCAATTATTCTGCCACTCAAGCAGTCATTATCTATTTCATCATCCCTTAATTATATCAACTTGTCCTTTATACAATATTTTGTATGCTTAAATATATATATTTTTTCCCCTGCATGGTTCTTCCCTCAGAAATGCTAATTACAGTTAAATTCTTGAATTCATTGGAATTTGTATACTGCAGATACCACTAACTTTGTGGTGTGAAATTTATTCTGTGCACAGCATGATCACCTACTCCTACTCGTTCATCCTCCTTTATTTAACCTAACCCTTTCTACCAGCTTCTACACTCCTAGCTTAAGTCAAATGTCTCATGGTGATAGACTAGGACCATAACAAAGGCCACTTTTGTTCTGCTTACCAAAACAATTGAATATCTAAGGACATACCTGACAGATAAGCTTTTGATCAAACTCCTGTTGTGATGTATGTGGAAAGTGAAGATCCGCGAAGTATCCCATTAATTTCCTAGGTGGTAATGTGCAGTATTTAGTATATGCACGTAAACAATTCAGTTGACAATTTATTTAGTATGTGAATTTAGTTGAATCGACACAGGGTGATATCTTTTCTATAAGTTCAGCATTTGCATTATTAAGTTATCTAAGTAGTTTGTGGGTAAATTTTGAAATTAACATACCATAAACAATCATAAGAAAAAAATATCTTATACTTATTTCAGCATGAACATAAATAAAGATGCCTAATGAGTTTGTTTCCTTCGTGGCTCTGATTCTTTGAACCATCATATCAGAATTATCTGTTCATAAATTGCTTATTCTTGATTCACAATAATATTAATAGATAAGCAGATCTCAGGAACCTATGAATACCATTATGCACATTATATCAGATATGTCTTTCTTTAATTCTTATTATTAGTTAAATTAGTACTTAGATAATAAGGACAACCTATGATTTATGGACAGGTACATGGGTGTCATGCCCCGAAATGGACACGGGTTGTCGAACACAACAGCCTGTCAATATCTTGACAGGATGATACGGCTATATATGTACATTTTGAAAACCATATGTATAACCCATTCAAATATATCTGCCGGGTTCACATATGAAAAAAATCTAGATAAGTAAATGAACCATAGAATGTTTACTTATGTGCGGCATAACATACTCCATCTTGTGAAAATTTTTATATAAATAGAGATTTCATTTTGTTTGCAAGTGTAAGACACGGGACACTTTTGCTAGGAGCCGTGTCCTACATATCATTGAAGAGAACTAAGATCACCTTTGTTTTTTAAGTGACTAGAACCGGTAGCTTCAATAATTTTCTTTTTTTCCATTGGCTCGCCTACAAGCATGAGGTTGAGCATAAAACATTTAGAATACTATGTGGGCACAACCTGATGGCTTCTTGTCGGTCTCCTTTTGCTGCTCTCTTGCTTGCATATGTTACAAGATGGATGAATACTTGGTCTCAATTTATAAACTGAGAGAATACATCTTCCAGAAGGATCTAAGTGAGAAGACCATTATGCTCATTAACCAAATGATCATTGTTTTGATTACATACGTGCCAGCACCCTGGAAGCAGACATTTCATCTGCCAACATTTCACCCTCAGCTTGTTATATTCATTTCGTACACTATAAGAAATAGAAAGAGATTTTATGGTCAATTCTAAACATCAAAATAGCAAAATAAATGAATCGCATTAAAAAACAACGGATTCCTAATAGAAATATCAAAACTTATGGACCACCCATTTTCTCAAAAAAAAATTATTTTTGTTAACAAAATACATCTTGTATATGTACAACAGTAAATCCGGCAAACCTATCATTTGCCCGAAGTAAAGGAAAAACCAATTAGCGGTTGGAATAAAGAGACCTATCTCGTTTGCATGACAGGCATAACCACACTAGCATTTATCCAGAAACTTACCATGCCAGAAATGGAATTTAATTTCTCGTTCTACTCTGTGTAGCAGAACACTTATATACTGAAGCCCTGTTGTGTCAGACACATGTTGCACAGAATCGGTCCCTTGGGGAGTAAAACTTGTGTACACACAATATGAGTTGAGATCTTTTCTGACCAAAAAGTCCAATATGATACAGACATCCAACTTTATACTTACGTCCATCACCTTGAACCAATTTCTCCAATGTGAACTATTTGTAATCACCAATAAACCTTATCAGCTACTTCTAATGTAAACAGCAATTGGGATAAACCGATACTGGTAGCATGGGGAGTGTCAGATAAATACCTGCGCCTATCAGAAGCTGAAGAGTTTCAGAAGGGAAACCCTTCGGCTATTACCCTTAAGCCGATCCAGGGAGCTGGTCATATGCCACAGGAGGACTGGTATGACTGACCTTCATTTCTTCTAGTTTTTACTAGTTTCTTTGTGCTTATAAAAACTATTCATTCATTTAACTTGTATTTCAATTCTTCGTGCCCGATGAATGCTTATGAATTTCTTTATCAGGCCAGAGAAGGTCGTTGAGGCTCTAAGGTTTTATCTTCTCTAAGTTGGGTCGCAATCTGAATG
The DNA here is from genome assembly GCA_036321105.1 of Dracaena cambodiana. Lineage (NCBI taxonomy): Eukaryota > Viridiplantae > Streptophyta > Magnoliopsida > Asparagales > Asparagaceae > Dracaena > Dracaena cambodiana. The sequence goes on along the minus strand of JAYEPQ010000011.1, from coordinate 36,685,794 downwards.
CGCAGAATCACTGGTTGGAGCCAGGTTAGTTGAAGCATATTTGAAAGTTGAGACAGATTTTTTTCAGGTTTATAATGCATGTCAGTGTGCGGTTTTTTAAAGCTAACCTTCAAGGGATTTATTGAACTGTTTTTCCTTGAACGTTGTTGAAGAAGAATGATTTACAATGTAGCACATCCATCACTTCTACAGTTTTGTGTGAATATATCAATGTTGATAATGATTTTTTTCTTTTTCTTTTTCCCTTCTTAAAATAACTAAGACCAAAATGATTTCTCTAATCTGTAATCTTTTCACTGGTTTCAAATGTTTCAGCATAAAAGGAGTCTTATCTTAATTCTCGGGTGGAGTAGTTTTCGTCTGTGTGAATGCAACGGCACAATGAATCATGACTTTTTCTGTATAAATTGTGAATGGCATGGTAAAATTTACTTATTGAAAGACACTAAAGAAGAAGAGAAAAAAAAAAAAAAAAAAACAGGTGGTTGATGTTGTTTAGAATTGATTGGAAAGGAATGTAATTAACTGGATTGTTCGATATTCATCGTTCCTTACATCTTACCTAGTAATTTTAAAGCTTGTGAAAGTTTTCTGAACCAATTGTATGCGGAGATTTGGACAAGGGAATCGATGATTATCCTGCTTGCATCATTAGATATCTTACTGCATGAAAAAAGGATCATGTCGGAGCAGCTGCCTAAAGTTTATTCTGGCAGAAAAGTTTCCAACTTAAAGCCTTTATTAAAACAATGGAATAACAAATTAATAATGTCTTCATCTTTTATTTTCCTGAGCAGTTCTATTTGTCTCTGGCACAGCTGATGAAATTGAAGCTCCAACAAGCGAAAGCAGTACTATTCTGTACAATTATTCCTAAAACTCTATAACATTCTTTCTCCTTTATATTATTATTTTCTGTTGCAATTGATTATTCTCCGAACAAAAACCCTAACAAGCGAAAATTTCTGATGCAACAATTTCCAAACCCTAATGAAAAAGGTACAAGCTGGAAGTTGAGTTTCGTTTGGTTTCGTCACTTCAACTCTGGGTTGCTCAGAACTAGGGGGCAACATGATCATTTCCGTACATGTGTGGCGCATGTGCTTGTTTGCCAACTTTGTTTATGAATGTTCTAATGAGAACGGTTGTCTGTTTAAAGTTGGATTCTCATATAGCTTTAGATAACGATTTTGCTCTTCGTTGATGTTCCAAGTGTGAACTCTTTAGTTGACAGCTTCTGTAAAGCTCTTGGATAGGAAGAACTTTATTCTTAGCACAAATGTTCAAAATGAAGATAATTCAATCCCTTTTTCAATCTAGACTTCGGTTATTTTAGAGATTTTTGAATTGGTGTAATTGTCCAATTAATAACATTCTTAATTAAGCATTAATTTTCTGCTTTTAATCTAATGGATTTGTATTAAATTTTCAGAATTTATAACTGAAATGCAGATCTCAACTTTTACATCCGTGTTTTAACTTTCTGCAGCTCATGTACCATGTTCAAACTCGCGTTTGGAGTCAAACGAATATAACTTTTATCTCTTGAAGTTCTGGAATGAAAATGCGACCAAACAAGGTTCACGTTTTAGCTATACTTTGCTCCAAATGTGGACTCAAAATGTGTAATCTCTCTGTAATTGATGATCTGCATTTTACCTCCCAGCAACATGTCTGGTTTGATTAGACTCGCGTTTATATTGAAATAGATTAGCTTTAATTTTACAAAATTTTGGGGTCAAAACGCGACCCTACATTTGAAACTTTTGAAATACAGATTAGATCTGCATTTGATTAAGGATGGTTTTCATCCTTTATATAAAGTCAAAACGCGACCTTAAAGGGGCTCGCGTTTTAATATTTTGTGAAATGCAGATCTCTCTAGCTAGGGATCCATATTTTGTCTCTTAGCAATTAATGTTGCTTATTTAGACCAGCATTTGGGGATGAATAGAAATAACCTTACCTTTCTAAGGTTTTGAAAGAAAAACACAATTCAGAGGGGCTTGCATTTAATCTTTTACTTAATTTAAAATATAAACTTTCGTCAGCCTTCACTTTACTTAGCTTAGAACGCAGATCTCTCTGGATAAAGATCTACATTTTGACTCCTTAACCATTTTCAAAACTTCAGTGACTCGCGTTTCTTTACTTTTGGAGAGATCCTTCATCTCTTAATATTGTGAAAGAAAACTATGACCCTATGAGAGTCGCGTTTTAGCCTTTTCTTGGCTCAAAA